>CM072098.1:3417500-4617500 GCA_036850905.1 Luffa acutangula
CTATGAGAGATAGAGGTGTGTACTTTTTTTCATTCGAGTCAATAAGAAACTTGATTGTACATTTGTAAGAGGAGAGAACATGTCCAGTATAATCCAAATTGTTGATGGTCGATTTTGGCCAGAGGATCTCACCTGACCTTCACGTGCCACCAACGGTAAATTTGTAGATGAGGGGGGAAGACGTGGCCTGCAAGACAGTAAACCTGCACACCGGTGTGGTGCTCGCCACACCGGCTCCGATGCTTAAGTCAGCAAGCAGAACGGTAGGGCGTGGAAAAGTAAGAGCAAGAGCAAAAAGTAGAAGATAGAGAGTAGAGTTTAGGGATAGAATTCGGGATCCCCTCTTCGGTGGCGAAGAGGGATATAAATACCTGTTCATCCTCCTAGCCTTTTTAGGGTTTCGGAGGCGTTTTAGGTAAAACCAGGCAAAACCGGGGCATCCAGAGGCGGTGGGGACCAGACGAGACCGAACGGGCTCGGTCCGCGCGAGCGGGCCGAGGGTCGGCCTCGGCCCATGGCCGAGGCCGAGCAGGGGGTCGGGCCTAAAACCCGACCCCTTCGGTCTTGGCCCGTCTCACTTGCCGGTTTTGCCCCCTTGGTCCATCTTTCAGCTCGATTCCTCCCCGGTTGTCCTCGTCAGCTCCTTGTATATCGGGGTGGTCCAAAATTGCCTATAACACAAATTATATTGTCCTTAGCCATTGTAATACATGGCGTTTAATTGTGACTCAAAGTCAAATATAATGAGATGACCTGGATTATCTAAGGCTAAAATCAGTGAGACTAAAATAGCTCATATACATGCCTACTACCCCCCCAGTTGCGATGAACTCTTTATTTCCTCATAACATTGACTCATTTAACTAGCCAACTCTAAAGCAATGATGATGAGGAGACCTGCTAATAACAATTAGATAAGCAAGATCAATCACTTAAAAGACGCCAAACACAAAACTTAATCATGTAACGAACAATGATCTTAAGAGATCTAATTGGACATGATGTTCTCCCATGGCACTCTTTGTAAACTATGTCCAATAATCAACGATCAATAATGAGCAAGCGATGGTAGCTCACCAACCCATCATATTGTCATCAATTGACAAGGTTTGGTGTAAGAAAGGTACTTCCACTAGTATAGTACCGCAATTGACATTGTCTTAATGCACCTCTTACTATTAGGCTAGAATCAATGCTCCTCGTTCACAACATAAGGAATGAAAATTTTCAAAGTATACTCATTATTATCACACTAAAATTCTAAATTAAGATTTATTGGTATACCTAAACATATTAGGGCGTATTGATAGATACTACGTCTATTGATATGCATTACGTCAGCTTATCCAACTTTAACTAAAATTTTATAACGTCAATTTTTTACATAATTGAACTGGTTAAGACATTATAATAGAGTTGAATAGAAATTTAAAAATAAAAAATAAAAAACTAATATTTTGCAATCACAAGTGACAATAATTACTCTAATAAAATTCAATATAAAAAATTACAAAATCACGAGTGTGTTAAGAATCTGATTGATGGCTATTTTCTTCAAATAAAATTAAAAAAAAAAAAAGGTTAATGATGATTTATTCTAGGTTTCCTTATTTGAATAAATATTATAAAATCTTGAAATTAGGTTGTTGATAATCTTTAAAGACCACTTCCTAAAAGAATAGTTAAGAAAAGAAAAAACATCTTTGTCAAAAAAAAAAAAAAAGAAAAGAAAAGAAAAGAAAAAAAACATAAAATGATTTGCAGAGGAATGACGAGTCCTTGATTTATTGTTTGTTCTTTTTTTTTTTTTTAACAGTGTTTATTTGGTTGTTTTATGCGAATTAAAATATTTTCACTGAGAAATTATTTTTAAATCTCACCCAAATAAAAAAAATAATAATAATTTAAAAAAAAACCAGTAAAAAAAGAAAATTTTAAAAAATGATAACAAAAGACATAAAATGGAAGAAATTTTTAGGTGGTTTTAGTGCACTGAGGTTGGTAGCTTTACACCATTGGATGTAAAAGAGAGAAAGGGCAAAAGTACTTCGATTTTGTATCTAACGTTTATTAGGGGCAGAAAAAATTAAAGATATACATCCGACGGTTTTAAAAAGAGATTTCATTGCATCGAGAACATATGATAATTAGTGGGTATGAGATAATCCTCTAATATCTTTGAATTACTTTTAATTAAACAAAAACTAGTGCATCAAAAGAAAAATCCTTTTGGAAATTCTAAAAATATATTAAAATCAATTTAAAAGATTTTTTTTTTTTAATCTAATGCCCAATTAGCATATTTCTTAATTTCTAAAAAGTGCTTCATTCTTGTTCTTTTTAGCAAAAGAAAGTGCTTGCCACTTTTAGACGTGAAGACATGTTTGGAAGCAATTCTCAAAATACAAATAAAACATGTAATTGAAATTGAAAAATAATATTGAATAGCCTACAAAAACAGAGCTTCCGAAAACAAAAGTAGAAAGGAAATGTTAAAATAAAATAAAATAAAAGTCGGTTTCACGGACTCGTAGGGTACCCCTCCCTTCAATTTTGTTCCATTAAATTAGATTCCCACTTGAATTCCTTTTTCCAAAACAACCAATCCCAATCCAAAACCCAACAACTTTTCCTTTTCATTTTCTTTTGTTAAATTACATTCTAGTCCCTATAAAGTTTGGGTTGGATTTTAATATCATTCATATTATTCTCTAATAATTCCATTATGCTAATTTTCTTCAAATATAGGACAAAGAGAATGGTAAGTTCCACCATTTTTTGCATAACTAATTTATTATAGAGAGTATCAACTTATTACATCTCTTTATCATGTTTAAGGAAGACATACCTCATGTATTTAAGAAAAATTAATAACATTCGAGATAATAGTGATATTTTGAAAGGTCGATATAAACAGAAGTCAATAATTAAAACATGGGTTCTCTATAGGTTAAAAGTTTTAATTTTCACGTCTAACAAAAACATAGCTCAACTAGCATAAAATATCTACTTATGATCAAGACGTCATGAGTTCGAATCTCCCACCCCAAATGTTATTGAAATCAAAAAAGAAAAATTTTAATTTTAACCCTAGAATTCTAATTATTAGGTGCTCCCGTGCAATGAGGTAGGTAGTTTTACACTCTTAAATGTAAGAGAGAGAAGTTTAAATTTTCATGGCCGCACACTGGTAGGTAGGGAGCATACCCCATTAAAATTCTTACAACTAAGAAAGAGAAAGGTAGAAAATGAGAAAACTTTTTTATCTTTTCCTAATTGTCAACATTTTAATGGTGGTATGCAGGGAGATCCCTACATACCGGTATGCAGCCAAGTTTTTTTCATTATTAAGTGCTCCCAGTGTAAGATGTATGTCCGACGGTACCAGGAGCACCTAATAATTTGTCAAACTATAGGGACCTATAAAGAAAAGTGTTAATCTTTCCACTTCTTTTCTTTTCTTTTTCTTTTTCTTTTCTTCTTCTAAATTATCCATCACGGGTTGCTAAGAAACAACGTGTTTTGATTTTGGCGCTTCCATAATCTTCCCATCTCTTTCCCTATAAAATAATGTTCATTTGCATGTCCATTACAAGATACCCTTTTCTTCTCTCTTTCATTAGAGCTCTCAGTCACTTCCATGGCAGCCAAAATCCAGCTCGCCATGGCTCTTCAAAACAGAGCACCGAAGGTCTCTGTTTTCACACTCTCCTTCTTCTTTTTGCTTTTGTCTCTCTGTTGCTGCCGGAGCTCCGGCCAGTCGGCCACGGCGTTTGCCTGCGACGCCGGGAGCAATCCAGCCTTGGCGGGGTTTGGCTTCTGCAATTCGTCGCTCGGGTTCGAGTCGAGAGTGGAGGATTTGGTGAAGCGGCTGACGCTGCAAGAGAAGATCGGGTTTCTGATCAACAATGCCGGAAGTGTGACCCGCCTGGGGATTCCCAAGTACGAATGGTGGTCGGAGGCTTTGCACGGCGTCTCTTACGTCGGTCCGGGGACGAAGTTTTCGAATGTGGTTCCCGGCGCCACCAGTTTCCCTCAGGTCATCTTGACGGCGGCTTCCTTCAATGCTTCTCTGTTTGAAGCCATTGGAAAGGTATCATTAACAACACCCTCTCTCTTTCTAACTGTCTTTCTGGACAATGTGGGTTACAAAAATGGTCGTTTGATTGTCCTGTGAGATCAGTCGAGTCGAGACCACTGTTTTTGACCTGCAAGATGTGTTTTTTAGCATAGCGTATAGGATTCGGATTTGTGACTCAGTGAGTCGAGTGCAGAACTCGGAGCTAATATGAACAGAGCCATGAATATCAAAAGATTTTGAGGTTTCAAAATGTTCTCTCTGTTTGTTAATGCAGATCGCATTTTCATTGGAAGAGAAAGATGAGTTTTTCCTTAAAATTTTCATTTGAAAAGGGAAAAAAAAAACCCCATTTGCCTGTGAGAGAAGAATTTTAAAAAATTATCTTTCTGAAGGTGGATGCTGAAGTGGGATCAATCAATTGAGGCAAACTGAAGATAATCAGCCCTTTTTCAGAAGAAAAATAATCTAATATTTTTTAAGACTATTTCCACCTCATTTTCTGTCAGAAAAGTAGATATTGGATTACCTTCAATAGCTGCTACTAGGCACGTTATGTGGAGGTGGGTGAAAGATTTTTCAGAAATCTGTAGCCTTAAAGAAGAGAGAGAAGGAGAAGAAAGAAGAGAGAGAGAGAGATCGAAAGAGTTGCTTAAAAAGCTAAATTATCCAATAATTGCTAGGAAAAGAAAATGGTAGTTGTTGACCTACTGGAATACAGACATGGACTTTATACACAAATTCAAGAGTTTTTCAAAACTTTTTGATGGTTCCAGCTCAAAAGAAAGATCTTGATTCAGACATTAGAAACTGCCGACAGCTCACATTTTTTTAGGATAATCTAAAGGAAAAAGAAAAAAAAAAGTACTCACCAAGAATGAAGAACGCGTGAGGATTGAGGAGTAAGCTTGAAGGAGGGAGATCTCTGCGTACCGGCATGCAGTCAAATATTTTCCTAAAATGAAAGCATTTTTACTTGTTGATTGTGCAGGTAGTTTCAACAGAGGCAAGAGCTATGTACAATGTGGGATTAGCAGGACTAACCTATTGGTCGCCCAATGTCAACATTTTCAGAGACCCCAGATGGGGCAGAGGCCAAGAGACTCCTGGGGAGGATCCTCTGCTCTCCAGCAAGTACGCCGCTGGCTACGTCCGAGGCCTGCAGCAGCGGGATGATGGCGATCCCGACCGCCTTAAAGTTGCTGCCTGCTGCAAACACTACACTGCCTATGATGTGGATAACTGGAAAGGCACAGATCGTTATCACTTCAATGCTGTGGTAATAGTTCACTTTCATTCACCGTCAATGCTTTGAGTTTGTCAATGGGAGTGTTTTACTTTTTGGCTTCATTTCTGAACGTGGTTTTTGTATTTTGATCGAAGGTGTCCGCGCAAGACTTGGAGGATACTTTCCAGCCGCCGTTCAAGAGCTGTGTGATTGATGGCAATGTGGCCAGTGTCATGTGTTCTTACAATCAAGTTAATGGCAAACCAACCTGTGCAGATCCAGACCTTCTTGCTGGGGTTATCAGAGGCCAGTGGAAATTGAATGGGTATATAGGCTTCTTCTCCTGTTTCGCTCTTTCTTTCCTTTCCCCTGAAAAACAGAACGAAAATGAACTCATTACATATGGATTAGTTCAATTTAATTCGTCAAGTTTAAGAAGTTTCAATTACATCATTGAATTTAAAATTACATTCTATCTAGTTTTTACCAACCGTTAACTCAACGGTGACGTAAAATGCATGACAAATGTTTGTTGATTCAACGTGATGTGACAAACAAAAATGGACAATTAGCTTGAATTAGATGTCTAATCTATAGAGCTAATTTGATATTTTACTTCAAAGGGAAAATAAGTTGTATGTGTCACTATATTTCGTCAAGTGTCTACATTTTTCTACATTGATCTGCCATTTAAGTTAGGAGGACTACATTTGTAATTTTGGCTAACATTTTCAACTTACATTGGATAACTGCAGATATATAGTTTCAGACTGTGATTCGGTAGATGTGCTTTACAATTCACAACACTATACCAAGTCGCCAGAGGAAGCTGCAGCTAAAACTATATTGGCAGGTAAATCATACACTGCAATTAGTTTTAGGAAGAACTTCGTCAAAGTTTGAATACCAATGTTTTTTTTATAGGAACTCCATTGCTCTCATGTATAGAACTTGAAAGAGAATGATTCAATGAGATTGTATTTACCCGAACAGACGGCTTAAATGTGTCGATTTTAACAGGGTTGGATCTTGACTGTGGCGATTTTCTCGGGAAACATACAGAAGCAGCAGTTAAGGCAGGCCTGGTGAACGAGGCAGCCATTGATAAGGCAGTTACTAACAACTTTCTAACATTAATGCGATTAGGATTCTTTGATGGCAATCCCAGCAAGCAGCTTTATGGAAAGCTTGGTCCAAAAGATGTTTGCACCCCAGAGCATCAGGAGTTGGCCCGCGAGGCGGCAAGACAAGGCACAGTTTTGCTTAAAAACAGCCCAAAATCTCTGCCCTTGTCTTCCTCTGCAATCAAGTCTTTGGCAGTAATTGGCCCAAATGCAAATGTCACGAAAACCATGATTGGAAACTATGAAGGTACATTATTTCCTGAGATTTCATCTTCAAATCTAATCACTAACTTGCTTTGATTGTTGAAAAACCGAACCATATATTGACATCGTTATCACTTTGCAGGCACACCGTGCAAATACACAACACCTTTACAAGGCCTATCAGCCATAGTATCCACCTCATATCAGCCTGGTTGCGCCAATGTGGCTTGTGGATCAGCTCAGTTAGATGAAGCGAAGAAGATAGCCGCATCAGCAGATGCCACAGTTCTCGTAGTAGGATCAGATCAATCAATTGAAGCCGAAAGTCGGGACAGAGTCGACCTGAACCTTCCAGGGCAGCAGCCACTTTTAATCACTGAAGTGGCCAAAGCATCAAAAGGACCTGTAATTCTTGTCATAATGACTGGTGGAGGAATGGATGTAACATTTGCCAAAAACGATGACAAAATCACTAGCATCCTATGGGTTGGTTTCCCTGGCGAAGCTGGGGGTGCTGCCATAGCTGATGTAATCTTTGGGTCCTTTAATCCAAGTAAGTCTACTTCTCAACACATACACATCCTCTTAACCACATAATTCACTTCCTTTCCACTGACTAATATTGATGAAACAATTAACCAATGTGAATACAAATAAGAAAATTTCCAAAACTCACGAGGCATTTCATCAAACAGGTGGTAGACTACCCATGACATGGTACCCACAATCCTACGTAGAGAAGGTCCCAATGACGAACATGAGAATGAGACCAGACGCTTCCAACGGATATCCAGGAAGAACGTATAGATTCTATACAGGCGAAACAATATATTCATTTGGGGACGGATTGAGTTACTCAGATTACAAACATCACCTGGTCCAAGCCCCAAAGCTCGTATCGATCCCATTGGAAGAAGGCCACATTTGCCGCTCATCAAAATGCCACTCGCTCGACGTCGTCCAAGAGAATTGCCAAAAACTGGGATTCGATGTTCATCTGAGAGTGAAGAACGTCGGACAGAGAAGCGGAAGCCACACAGTTTTTCTGTATTCATCACCGCCATCAGTGCACAATTCGCCTCAGAAACACCTTCTGGGCTTCGAAAAAGTCTCTCTCGGGGCCGGCGGAGAGACGGTGGTTCGATTTAAAATGGATGTTTGCAAGGATTTGAGTGTGGCCGACGAAACCGGAAGCCGGAAAGTTGCGTTGGGGCTTCATGTTCTCCATGTAGGAACGTTGAAACACTCGTTGAACGTTAGGGTTTGAATCGGATGAGGCGTTGAGCTCTTCCTCCGACGCCGTCGCCGTCGCCGCCGCTCGCGGTGGGGGATTCTGAATTGTGTTTCGTTATGCATTTTGGTAGGAGGGAAAATCAAGTTGTAAAATAAATTGAGAGAGTTGTAAGAATTTTCTCAATTTTTATTTATGAATACACAAAAAGAACGAATGGGAATTTGGGGAAAAACAAGGGGGCAAATTGAAATTAGTGCAAAACTCTTTGCATTGTATTTTTTTTTCTTTCAAAAAAATATTTAAAGTAAATGAAGGTGCATTGAAATTATGATTGCACAATTTTCAGTCTCTTGATTATATCTTTCACATGTGAAAATTTTGATATATTATGCTGTATGAATACATTAGTGGCTGCCAACAAGAACAGGTTGTACTAATGACCACGAAGTCAGTGATTCGAATTCCCTCACCCCACATCTTGTCAAAAAAAAAAAAAAACACACATTAGTGGCTTTGTATGACTTAAAAAATGACTTCTTTTTATCAATGTAACCTAATAGTTAATGTTTATTGATGTCAAAGTGATAGTTCAACGGTAATTAACACGTACTATCAACCAAAAAGTCAGAGATTCAAATCTTCGCAATTTGGCAAAGGAAAGATATCAGAAAAGAAAGATGAAAATGATAGGTTTTAGATATAGGTAATTCAATTTGTGTCAAACATATTGGTTTTTTTTTTCTTTTAAAGACGGGAGGTTTGAATCTCCACCTCATTTGAATTGTAGTAACCCTCCAAATAGTGTGTGCACGATTGAGAGGTTCAACTAACACTAGTGTGGTGTTTGTCAAAGTCACCAAATTATACCTTAATTTTACAATTAACAAAATATATTGAATACTTAAAGATTCAACTAACACTAGTGTGGTGTTTGTTGAAGTCACACAATCTAAACCTCGATTTTATATTCATGAATATTTGTTATTAGAAAAAAATTTAAATAAGTTAGAATACTCACCTTCACTCATAGTGGTCATATTTTTAATCTATTTAGGATCAAAAAGTAGAACTAGAGATTTAGGATCGACACATTACTAAGTTATCCAATGCCTAAAATCAAGTGTCTTAATGAAAACCGAAAAAAAAAATACCATTAAACTTTTAAAAGATTTTTTTTTAATTACTTTTAATAGAGTTTTAAACAATCCACAACCACTTTAGAGATCAAAGTAGGAGGTTACATCCTTAATTAGCCACTTTCCAATTAGATTAGATTTTAAATTTCAAATTTGTAGTCAAACGATCAATTATTAAAATATAAAAGTAATAAGAAGATATTGGTCAATGTTTTCCCACTCGACCCACTACGAGCCATTTATCCTTAGATAACTTTATACTAAAATAATAATAATAATAATAATAAATAATGTATGTTTCTAAGCTTTCAAGCATTTCAAATCAATCAAAGCAAAAGTTTTTTAAGATTCCTTTAACAATCAACAACTAGCATGAAAAGAATATGTAGAACATGAATAAAGGTTTATATGTAACCTCAAATCTACCTTCAACTTTTGTGGTTGTGTTGTGTTTGGGAGTATAAACTATAAAGGGAAAATTAGGGTCCGTTTGGTTGGTGATCTAAAAATAGGAATTTGAAAACAATGGATTCAATGAAAACATAATTGTATTTCATGTTTTCAGATATGTGTTTGGTAGCAGTTTCAGAAATTGGATCTGAATTTAAATAATTGTTCAAAATGTGTTTGATAATATATTTATAACAGATAAATTATTTGTAATTATCAACTAAATACTAAGTTGAATATAAAATATTATTAATTAATTTATAAACATGTTATGTATTATAATTTTTTTATTATTATTTTACAATATCATATAATTTATAATACATTATATTATATAAATTTTAATTTTGCCAAAAATAAATTGAGTTTATAACTTGAAATATTATATTTATTAAAGTTTTTATCTTTTTTAATTTAATTCTGCATTTAAAATTTTGAAATTCAAAATCTGGATACAACGAAAACATAAAAAAGTTGTTTTCAGAATTTCTACTATTTGGATCACAGAATCCGAAAACAGTTTTCAGAAACACGTCTGCCAAACGCATATTCACTGAATTCAGTGAATCTGAAAACATAAAACAAAATCCAGATTGCCTACCAAACAGACCTTTAGCGTTTTTGCCAAAATTCAAAGAGAGACTATTTTGAAGTATTCATATATATATAACACTTAACATTTTTCTTTATTTTACTAAACTATATTCGAATAAGGCATCATTTAATATATATAAACATACATGTGATCACATACCTTGTTAATTCATTTCATTAACTTTCATTTAGATTTTCTCGTAACTTATAGCTTTGTAAGCCAATAAGAGCAGCTCAAATGACATAAAGTGTACACTCTTGACCAAGAAGTCGGAGGTTCGAATCTCCCACCCCTTATGTCGTAAAAAAAAAAAAAAGACCTATAGCTTTGTAACCATATAAATGGTGGATTTTCATCTCTTAATAGCTTTACGTAATTCTATAAATAGTGGGTTTTTTTTTAAGCTATCTCTCTAACATGTGTTACCCCGAACTATTTAGTCAAAGTTATAATGTCTTAATCAATGTCAATGTTCCTTTCTCTTTCACTTTCTTTTTCTTTTTTCTTAGACATCCAAATCTTAAGTAATTTAGTCGAAATTATAATGTCTTAATCAATTGATATATACTTGTATTGACAATATTGACTTGATAGATATCCATATTTAAAACATGAGAAACAAAACTAAAAAAAGAATGTTAGATTACAAGTTAGTCTCTAAGCTTTCAAGTTTGTGTTTAAAATGTATTTGATCTTTAAAAAGTGTCTACAAGGTCCCTAAATTTTTTAAAATATGTGTTATAGGTCCATAAACTTTAACTGTTTATGTCAACAAGAGCATAACTCAACTGGTATAAAGTGTGTGCTTATGACCAAGAGGTCATAGGTTCAAATTCCCCTATCCCAAATGTTGTTAAATTCAAATAAATAAATGTTCATTTTTTTTCTACTTAGAGATCCAAACCTGAAACCATTTAGTCGAAATTAAGGCATACCACATGGATTGGAAGTTAAAGATGCCATTAGATATAGAATTCGATTTTATATCTAATAGACCAGTTAATTCATAAAAATTTTAGATATATCAAATATCTATAAGCCGCAAAATTGAAAGTTTAGAATAGAAGTCGGAGAATAAATTTGTAATTAAAAAAAAAAATAATAATAGTCCTCCAAAAGTTTCTAATTGGGCCGGACCTTATGAGGCCCAAAAAAGGAGGGGAGTCCACTAAAATGACCCACCGTGACGATTCATAAATCACTTCGCCTGCAGAAGTCTTCAATTCGTTGACTGGCTCTTTGCCCTACAACTAGTTTAACATCTCACCGTCGCTTAGGTTTTTAGATTTTCTAATTCTTTTAGGTTATCTCGGAAGCGACTCGAATTCGAAGGGCTTTCGTTCTTGGGAAATTGTTAGCTCGATTCTGCTGGTAACCTTTCTCTCTTTGTTATTGTTAATTCAATTTGCTGGATAAGAGTATCGAATTCATATTTGTCTATTTCCTTAATCGGCTTAATTCTAGTATTTTGATTCTTCGGATCGGGAAAGTTTTGAGTGTTTGTTATGTTTTGAATCCGTCCGATTTCAACGAGTTAATTGCGTTCTCTCTAATGTTGAAGTTTTTTATAGTTCTTTTCCGCGCTTTCCCATTTTTGTCAATTGTTTCACTTCGGGAAATTAAGTTGATTTGACTGCACTTCTTCGATGTAGCGCTTACACAATGGCTGAAGAGGTTGAGTATCGCTGCTTTATTGGCGGCCTTTCTTGGTCAACATCTGACAGAGGTCTGAAAGATGCGTTTGAAAAGTTTGGCCATCTTATCGAGGCCAAGGTACCTGATTTGTTTTTCTCATGCTTACTGTTCTGTTGCCCCTTTTTAGCTGTTAATTCTTTCTCCTGTAATACGGTTCTTCATTTTTTTTTTTAATTTCGGTTATATTTTGCTTGCCATTTTGTCTTCGTATCTTGTATTATCATTCTCTATACCCACTTAATGATGATTCTCTCTAGTTAAATATGGAAAAAGAACTTCTTGAATGATGACTCTTCTATACCCACTTAATTAATGGCTGTTGATTAATATTTAGAGATAGAAATGTAAGAAACGTAAGGTTGGTGTTTTACTATGCATGATCCATTTCGCAGGTAGTTGTTGACAAGTTTTCTGGACGGTCCCGTGGGTTTGGCTTTGTCACTTTTGATGAGAAAAAAGCTATGGAAGAGGCAATCAAAGCCATGAATGGAATGGATTTAGATGGCCGGACTATTACAGTTGATAAGGCTCAGCCTAACCAAGGTTCTGGTAGAGATCATGATGGTGATCGTCCTCGTGGTCGTGATCATGATCGTGATCGAAGTCGAGATTTTGGGGGTGGACGTGGATCTAACAGTGGAGATTGCTTTAAATGTGGGAAGCCTGGACATTTTGCCCGGGAATGTCCCAGTGAAGGTGGTAGAGGAGGGAGATACGGTGGTAGGGATGACAAATATAGTGGCGGTGGCGGCAGCGGCAGTGGTCGTTATGGTCCAGATCGAAATGGAGATAGATTTGGTGGGCGCAATAGGAGTACTGGTGATCGCGGAGGTTCAGGTAGCGATCGATACAGTCGAGACCGATCCGGGCCATATGAGCGGCGGGGTTCTGGTGGTTTTCGTGGATAGAATTGTGACTTATCTGTTAAGGTGTGTAAACTCAATCTCAATTTTAGAGGTTATTTATGGGTGCCCTGTACTGATGACTTGTATTGTCTCGACAGTAAATGCAGCGTACATGGTGGGATCTTGCTGTTAAGCCCTGCAGAGTGTTAATGTTTCTTTTTACAGGTTCTCTGTTACAGTTCAGAGTTCTGAAGTGCAGAACTTGGCGTTAATATTGAGATGTTTGTGTTCCTATGTGATGAATTTGGTATCTTGGTACAGTGGTGTCTAATGTGTTCTTGACATATTCATTCAAATCTGGTTTTATGGACTTTGAATGCCGTTGTAGCTGCTGGATTACTTGTGACACACATACACAGGGAAATTGCAATAACTGCTGCACCATTTCATTTTGAAAATTTTCTTTTACAATACAACTAGACCTGGTTTTTGATGTTGGATGGATATTGAGAGGACCTGGTTTTCGATAAGCTGCGAGTAGAGATCTGTGTCCTGACCTGGAAACTTGAAGTGAAAATCTCCATTTCAGAACGTTGTTCCCGTTGTCTTATAAATTCCACAGGAGTTTACAGGTAATGACTCTTATTTCTGCTGTCTTGCTGTCGAAATATGACCTATGTATTGTGTTATATTGATGTTGTGAACTTTTTGGCAGCATCCTTCCTTTTTATGGTCTTATTGGGTGCATAATACAGTTTCTTGTTAATTGGGCGCGTTAAACTTAAAATTTTCCAAAGCCTTTGGGATGCTCAAGCAATTTTGCAAATAAACTCACTTAATCTACAAATACGTCCTGCTGGCTTATGGTTGAGAAAATGCTCGGCAAGTTGTTTGGAAGCTCTTGATGAGTTCAGCAACTGCTGCCCCATCTTTTCCACTTATGGTTCTATTTCCACTTTGCTCTTGGTTGGGGGAGACTTTTGGTGTGCTTGCCTTGTTTCTGGATCTGCTTGTTCTTGGTTTTGTTTGCGGAGATTGATTCAGATGTGTGATTCTGTTCATCCAAGGTTTTCAATCAAAGTTTATTATGATCGCCCCTTTCACCTTCTGGATCAGTTTGGTTTCATATCCATTGAGGGTTATTTCTATTCTTTTTCTTCTCTGCCATGCGATAGGAAACTGTCTCGTGCGATTTACCCAGTATGTATCTCAATTTTCTTCCTTGTTTGCTGCCATGATGAAAGTGTTATAGGCGGTACTGAGGAAGCCTTAGTCGTTCCTTCTGTCGACCCCGACAAATGTTTACAGATTATATTTTTAACTTCTTTGGCCTTTCTGTTCTTCATGATTTCTTGTCCATAGTTGCTTTCTTGTATCAATTGTCATTTGGGATGGTTTTTTTTTTTTAATCTTTTGGGATGGTAAAGAGCAAAATGGACATATTTGAGGTATTTTTGATTGTTTGGAAGATGCAGATTTAGTGATGTGAAATTTCACTTAATTCTGGTTTCTAGAATATTTCATGCCCCGCTCCCTCACTATGATTGAAGTTTCTGTTTAAGATTTAAGTTTGTGTAACATTTGCTTGAATACAGAAAAATGCAGTGTGTTTTGTTCAAGGACATGTTTTGTTATCGTTCCTTTGTTTGCTATCTGTAATTGATAAGCTTTGTTGATGTTCTTTGATCAAGTAGAAGAAACCAGTTAGATCTTTTGTTGGATGAGCATTTTCGTTTTATTTTGTTGTTGGAGAATTTATAAGCCGTGGAGTTCTTTGATGTCTCTTCTATTTTGTAGGTTTTGATTGATTATTTAGAAAATAAAGAGAGAGAACATAATATTTGTGAACATTTAGAAAATAAAGAGATGAAGAATAAAATATTTTACAAGGTTGTCATATAATTTCAAAATATTTATTTTAATATTAGACATTCTAGAAATTTTGAAATCAAATTATAATTTAACTAAAAATACAAGACTAAATGGTACCTAAACCGTTAAAAAAACAATAAATATATAAATAATGAAACTAGGTGTAATTGTCAAAGAATATTACGGACTTCTAAAATAGACCATTTTCAAAAACAATAAAATTTTGTTTTCTTAGTTTTTATTTCTTTTCCATTACACTTTCGAACACAGGTTTCCATCAAACAACAAATTGGATGTTACGGTTTCTCTTTGTACCAAAGATTAATGCAGCATTGTATAAATATTAATCCCAAAGATTTGTCACATTTTTCTTTTCGATAAAGGTTTTGGTTTATTTTCCTTCTCTAATTGGAAGGGATTTGTTATAAAAAAAAGATTGGAAGGTATTTCTTCATGTTCTTATAATTTTTTTTTTTGCTTGGATTTCAAGAAAAAAAAAAATCCTCTCCAAAAATCTCTCCATCCGCTATTTGATAAGATATAATAATATAAATTAGTTTTTTTTAAAGAATAGATTTTACCGACCATACATTAATTCTTTTTTCTTTTTACACATTTTCAAATTTACAACCAACATTGTATAAAAAAAAAAAAAAATTAAACTAACACATTTTTAAAAACTTGAATCTATGTACTCATTTTACAGATTTTTTTTTTTTTTGAAATTTTCAGATTTAAATATTCTCTTTTTTAATGAAATAAAATAATTGTTATCATATAAAACTATAATTAATGTGTTAAGTCATTTTATGATATTTATTTATTATTAGAATAGTCAAGTTTTTTGTTCAATTACATGTAAAGTCCGTGGTGTCAATTTGATCCAAGTGTCAAATAGGCCCTCGTATTTTTTATTTTTTTGTCCAAAGGTCTTTGAACTTTAAAAAAAAGCATCCCTCAACTTTCAATTTTGTGTTTAATAAGTTTTTAATTTATTTGATATATATTTTTAAAATTAGATACAAAATTGGAAGTTTAGGGTCCAATAAACATAACATTCAATTTAATAAGTAATAGATGAGTTAATTTTAAAAAATCTCGAACATGTTAGGGAGTTATTTGACATAAAATTGAAAGTTAAGGATTTTTTTAGATATTTAAGTTTAAGAATTTATTAGACACAAAATTGAAAGCTTATGGACCTATTAGAAACTTTTTAAAGTTTAATGACTTTTTTCATTTTCCTCTTTTCGGTAAAAAAATTTGAAATTCATATAATTAAATAATATTTAAATCTCAAATACGACACATGGATTTTGTTTCTTTCTTTTTTTCTTTTTTTTTGGTTAAATTATTAAAAATACTCTTGAATTAAGAGGTGAGTTTCAATCATATTCCTGAACTTTCAAAAGTTTCATTTTAGCCCTCGAAGTTTGAAGTTTGTTTCAAAACGTTCCTTGAAGACATTTTTTTGTTAAATTTTTTAACGAAAAATGATGTGTTTACATGTGTTTTTATTGTACCTATATGTTCAAATAGGTTCACATAAGCAACAATACATATGTATACTCGTCATTTTTCGTTCATGAATTTAACAAAAAAAAATGTCTCCAAGGATTCTTTTGAAACAAACTTCAATCTTGGACAACTAAAATGAAACTTTAAAAAATTAAGGGGCATAATTGGAAACTAATTCCATAGTTCAGGAATATTTTTTTATTATTTAATTATTATTATTATTTTTAAACACAGCCATTAGGCAATATTTGAATTTTTGAACACGAGGTAGATGCGTGTTAGATTATAAAAATGGGTACGTTAGCAAACAATATTAGCCTCGTAATTACCATTGTCATTTGTCATTACCAGTTTGTGGGAGCGAGCGAGCGAAAGCTGCAATGGCGGGGTCGGGCGACGAAGTGAAGAACAAGCAGGTGATTTTTCGGGACTTTGTTACTGGTTTCCCTAAGGAATCCGATTTCATCATCACCAGTGGAACCATCAGATTGAAGCTTCCTGAAGGCTCCCATGGCGTATTGCTTAAAACCCTCTATCTTTCTTGCGATCCCTACATGCGAATGCTCATGGAAAGTCGACCCACCGGCGCAAATTCTTATTCTCCTGGCTCTGTAATTTCCCTCGCTCTCTGATTTGTTTTCCCTCTCTCGTTAATTACTTTTCTTGTTTGCCTGTGATCGGAAGGAAAACTGTATTTCTTTGTATTGTCAGTCTTAGCTTACAAAAGGGAAAGAGTTAAGAAAAGGAAAAAAACTTCAGGTGCAGGAAAATGGAATTTAAACTGAGAATGAGAATGAAATTTTTGGTTTTCGTTTTATTCTCTGACGGAATCATTTGCAGTTGCTATTTGGGTTTGGAGTAGCCAAAGTTTTGGAGTCTGCCCACTCGGACTTCATTAAAGGTGACCTAGTTTGGGGAATTTTGAAATGGGAAGAATACTCTGTCGTCGAGGAGCCTGGAAAACTCTTCAAAATCCAGCATACTGATGTGCCCCTCTCGTATTATACTGGAATTCTTGGTATAACTTTTTGTGTGTATTTTCCTCAATTTTTTATTTACTGATTATAGAAGAGTAGTGTAGTGGGTTTGGGATGATTTTGAGAGTAGGTATTTGAAGCAAAGCAGGTTTTGAGTGTTTTTAGAATTTTTATAGTCAAGTTTGGAAAAATTTGAAGAGTACTTTTAAGTGACAAAAAGTCATTGTTCACGTTTCTAAAAAAAAAAAACCAAACTCACTCGTATTCTTATAGTCTAAGAAATTCTATTCCATGTTTTTCACTTCATGATTCTTTTTACTCTAGCTGTGAATTTTTCAAGTTTATGCATAACTAAGCTACTGAGGTGTAGGGGGAAAATATTGATAGTTCTGAATAATTCACCCACATACTATTTGGCATTTGCATTGTTGTTTTTCTTGAGCTTTGCATGGAGGCTGTGGCTTTCCTGTATAGATGATGTAGGAGCTTTTAAGACTTGGATTTATAACTCCAAAACATGCATTTATCATTCTTATTGTCGGGACTGATGACTATGGGTTTGGGAACAATATTTCCTATACACAACTTGGCAATGTTTATTACTAATTTGAAACACTACGGAGCCCATAACCAAAAGTAAAGGTTGAGGAGTGTCTGCATGTTTTCGTGGTGAAACATGAAATACATGTATGGCACCTTCCGTTTGAGAAAGTGATAACTGTCAGGGGTAGTTTTCTCATTAGGTTTAGTTGATATTGAATTGATTGTTATATTTGATACGTTATTAATCTTTACAGGTATGCCTGGTATAACAGCTTATTTTGGATTTCATGATATATGCTCCCCCAAGAAGGGAGAATATGTGTTTGTATCAGCAGCTTCTGGTGCAGTTGGTCAACTTGTTGGCCAATTAGCAAAGTTGATGGGTTGTCATGTTGTTGGGAGTGCTGGAAGCAAAGAGAAGGTGAGCCATTGTGTCAAAGCTTGCTTCTATATCCACTTTCTCCCGAGCATTCATTTCTTTGACGAAATTCAGTTTCATGCAATGATAAAACTGTTCATTCTCTGTTTTTGTGATATATATTCATCAATGTAAATGTGATGTTTTGTGTTTTCTTTTATCAATATTTGAGTGATAGATATACGTTGGTTGTTGAATCTTAATTTGGTTTCTAAATCTTAATACTGGTTTTGTTTTGGTTCATAATCTTTTACATTTGGTATTTTAGTTCATTAAGTTTCAAATTGTGTGTTTTAGTCCATAAACTTTGCTTAAAAATCATTAGTTAAACCATAAATTTAGTCAACGATCTTATTTCAAGGTTAGGGTACTACAACAAGATAAGCATCAAAGTTTGGGAATTAAAGTAAGATTTAAATCAAGTAACACAGGTGTAGTTTTGAGTTTTGAGAAGGGTCTAATATCTTCAAGGTTGTTTGAATTTGGCAACTTATACTTTCTGATTATTTTTGCTCATTAACATCCACAACAAAGGAATTTTATTCTCCCATCCATTCTACTGAAATTTCAATTTCATGTCTTATATGGCTGACATAGATTGAGCTGCTGAAAAACAAGTTCGGATTTGATGAGGTTTTTAACTACAAGGAAGAGCGTGACTTAGATGCAGCAATAAAGCGGTTAGTATCTCTGACAGACGACCATGATCTACATCATGAAAACATTGATGGACCGCATGGATGATTGCCTGAAACAATAGAAAATTGTAGCCCCTTCCTAATCAGGATTCAACTGAACAGTTGAAATCTCTTGACTTTACTTCCAATTCATAATCTCAAAAATGGAACCTTACCTTTTTATGTTATTTTGGTGGCAGATGCTTCCCTGAAGGTATAGATATTTACTTCGAAAATGTAGGAGGGAAGACGCTTGATGCCGTGCTTCTAAACATGAGACCTCATGGTCGGATTGCAGTATGTGGAATGATATCTCAATACAACCTTGATCAGACGGAGGGTGTGCATAATCTCTTACGTCTTGTAACCCAGTGGATCCGCATGGAAGGTTTCGGTGCTCCCGATTATTTCCACCTCTATGCCAAGTTCTTAGAAGCAATGTTGCCTTATATCAGAGAAAGGAAGATAACCTATGTCGAGGACACGGTTCATGGCCTCGAGAGCGGCCCAGCAGCTTTGATTGGACTCTTTAGTGGTCGCAATATTGGGAAACAAGTAGTTGCCATCTCCGCAGAATGATTCTGCTGCCGTTTGTTACTTCCATAATCCTTTCTCCTTCCATCTGGGTCTCAGGGGACCATATATATAAAGCTAATAGTATCAATCTCCACAGAGCAGGCCAGGTATTTTATTGCTATCGTGCTGTAGAGTATATTAAAAATAAGGCACATGGTTGGATTGTATGATCATGATGCAGCTATATATATGAAATGAAATAATATAAGTAATCTATTTCCAATGTTGGTGTGGCTGGTTCTAAGCTTCTCACTCCCAAAATCTCTCTCTGTCAACAAGTAATTTTATCCTCGGCTTTGGCCTAAGTAAACAAAAGCCGAAGAACTTGACATTTCATGAGTCGTATTTGTATCAAAGCCTATGGTAACAATTTTCCTTGACTTTGTTCTAACATAAAGCCGAAAAAGTAGTCTTTAGCTTTACCTCTTTCTGCCCTGTAAAAAGGAATATATTAGTGGACACTAATGTGTTTAGAATACATTTAGAAGTGTGCAATTAATTGGGGGGGGGGGGGATTTGAACCTCATATCACTTTGGTGGTCGGGTATTCATATGCATCTTAAAATACATTTAGAAGTCAGACATGTTCATTTACATCTTAAAAGTGTGTAATTAAGAGTTCCATTAGGTTCTTATGCATCTTATAGTGTGTTTATAAATTAAGGGCACTTCACGTCTTGAGTGCATTTTGAGAGTTGAGGATTCATTTATTAAAGTTTAGAATGAGGATTCTCTACCATATGTGAGGTATAGGGATTTGAATCATTGACATCTTGATTAAGAATATATACTTTAACCAGTTAAGTTATGTTCAAGTTGGCAGAGGTTTACTTGTCTTAAAGTGTGTTGAAGAGCTCAGGTGTGAGTTAATTTAAATCTTAGAGTGTGTTCAAGAGTTGATGTGGAAGTTTGTATGTCATCATAAGCCTAAAATGCATTTATGTCTTAAAGTGCATCTTGTAGTTAGATGAGGTTTTATTGCATCTTAGAGTGCATTTAAGGAATCTCACAAGCATAGATGATCATTTGTGCATCTTAGAGTGAATTTAGGAGTTGGGGGAGTTCACGTCATAGATTGTGTTTTTGGAGTTTTTGGTGGGTTTGTTCAAAGTCTTTAAAGTGCATTTAGGAGTCGGTGTAAGCCAGCTAGTAGTGCGTTTAGAAGTTGGGTGAGTTTGTTCTAAGTCTTAAAATGTATTTAGAAGTTGGTGTATATGACTTAAAGCTTATGGTGCTGCCAACCATAGTATGGTTCAACTAGCATAAAGCTTGTATCCGGATCAAGAAGTCAGAGGTTCAATTTCTCTCCCCTACATGTTGTAAAAAAAAAAAAGTTGGGTGGTAGGTTAGAGTGGGAGTGGGTATAAATAGAAGGCATATGCAACTTTGGTGGGTTCTTTTACATTTTTTTTAAGAAATTTGAGGAAACTTCATAGTAAGAAAAGCAAAAAAACAACCTAAGGGTCGGGAGTAGAGGGTACTCTAGGTTCTTTTACATTTAAAAGGGTATTAGGAGTCGAGGTGGGAGTTTGAGAGTTATTACATTTCTTCTCCATGAAAATTTCATATTTTTGTTGGAGAAAATATTCTCATGGTCTACATTTTTATTCATCTATGTATTATGATATTTGTGATCTAATTCAGATGCTTTTAAGAAAATTTCATTTCAAAGAATAATTTATTAAATAAAATCCGATGAATACTTCGTTAGCATAGATAGGAAAGCGTGGGACGAATATGGCTACATATTATTTTATTTGTAATGAATTGTTTTATAGGCATGGGCAATTTGGCAATTTAAGTTCACATAATGAGAATTTGAATAAGTTAGATTTTAAATGTCGAATGGTCAAGTTCTCAATTTTATAGAAATGTCAATAGATAATTTATGGAAAAATTGTAGATATAAAAAATTCATGAAAAATATTTAAATTAACAAATAAGTATTTTACTCTTATTATTAATAGCAAGTCAACATCAATGATATTTTATCGATATTTTTGTTAAATTTTGTATTTTTTTTTTTTATGATATAATGAACATTCACCTTAAATATCAATAATGTCAAATTCATGAACATAGGCAAACCGACATAAATTTAAAAGATGTTGATAAAACTATTACATTTGCCTAAAAATATACAATGTGACCCAATTAAATGCTAAGTGGAAAACTTAATAATTTGTGAGGAGAGATAACATCAAAGTCGATAGATTTCTTTTTGGTGGGCTTTAAATCTTGTTTGAAGTCAACGATTCATCTTATTTATTGGTATTTAGTTTGATGGATGAGGCCATGATAATATTGTTTTTAGTACAACAACATTTGAAAGAGTAGTTTCGAACCTAGCTTTGACCTTTTGATCAACGACACATATCAATTACGACTAGATATGCTCACTTTGGCCAAAGTTATGACGATGGTTGTTGCCAACTAATTTTATACACTACAATGCATATGCTGACATTTATTTCTGTCGACATTAATGAACTCATTTATTATATATTGGGTACCTTATATTAACCATCTTCATGATGCATACCAATCATATTAATTATAAACATTTATATGATCCCGACAAGTAGGAGTGTTGTGTTATGTAGAAAATATTGTATAAGGATGATAGACCATGATATATCTTGTCGTTGAGATTTAAATACATTATTAGAGTGATGGTCAAAGGCTCTAAAATTTTTTCCCCAATGATATATGATGCAAAAATATGTATTTAATTACCCATCCAAACACGACTGTATGACTAAGACATAATAACCATCTCAAAAGGTCAATATAGGTTCAATCCCTAACCCCACAAATTTTGAACTAAAAAAAAGATAAATATTTTATTATTCAACATATTAGACCGAACTAAAAGAAATTATTCAAAATAAACCCTAGCATTGCTTTAACTAGTTAATATAGGGTTATCAAACGTGACTTACATTTCTAAAACGCAGAAATTAAGATAAAATAATCCTCAACGTTGAACCAAAATAAGATTATTCAAACCTTAATCAAGAATCATTAAAACATAAAAGATATACATAGTCAAATCACAATAGTATATATTTTGTATCACCAATTTCCAAGTATATTAATCCCAACCCCAACAACTCTAAAACCAAACCCCCCCAAAAAAAAAAGATAATAATACTTACAAAACACATACCAACTTCATCATATATCATATAAAATTTCCCCATATCTATATTATATATAAATATATAATCAACATGCATTATATATTCTTATATTATACCTTTCTTAAACCCAATTTTCAAAATGAATAATTTAGCTTATTTAGCTTCAGTTAAAAGCAGAACATACCCTTCTAATCTCTCCTTGTGAGCCAGTTTTGGTCCCAATCTGTCCCATTCTAACCATGGAGTTCACAAAATCATCCTGAAATGAAGGGCCAAGAATGGGGGCCAGGGGGCTGAAGTACGAGTCGATCACTGCTCGGGTCGATGCGTCGTCGTTTAGGCGCGCGTCGGAGGCGAGCACGGCGAAGCCATCTCTTATGTTTTGGAGAATGTGAACGTCGAAGGTGCGGGGGCTGCCGTGGTCGATGCCGAGGCGAACGTTGACGTCGCCGTTTCGAGGGCATTGCGACTTCAGCTCCGGCAGCAGCGTCGGGCTTATGTCCGGGTCCGATCCGCCGCCCGGGAAGAAGTCGTAGAGGCGTTTTGTCATGAAGAAACATGCAGTCGTTCCGATTGTGTGTGCCGCTGTGTGGTTGTACAGAAGATAATGAAATGAATGAACATTTTTAATCAAGATTTTAATTATGCTTTTGAAAAGAAAAAACAGAAAAAAAAATAGGTTTTGAAATTTCAAGATTTATTTTTTTTTTATTTTTTGAAGTATAGAGATCAAAGATACATAGCATAAGTGTAGAAATTTATTAGAAATCTTTTAAATATGAGACCAAATAGATGCCATTCTAAAAGTTGAAGACGGAATTTAAGTGTATAATTTAACCAAAAATTTATCATAAATAATTTTGTATTACAAATAAATGAATTAAAAAATATGTTTGTCTCATGAACTTTAAAAAGCTTGGGATTATGAATCTTGGTACTAACAAATATAAATTTGTGTAATTTTTGTTTACTTATATATGATAAAGGAATATCTTATATAGAAACATATAATTTTAGAAAAACCAATGTTTAATTTGTAGGTATAGCAAAAGTTAGGATTGTAATGTAAAACGTTAGGTATATATAATTTAAGTTTATGTAGCTTTTAAAATTGACAAACACGCTAGGTTCGTAATAAGCAAACTCACATATTAAATATAAACTCGACTTCTTAACTTTAAATCGTCACACATATAAACCTAATCAATGTAAGAAATGTATACTTGAGAACTAATAAGTTAGACTTGTATAATTCAAGTTTAAGTAGTCAAATTTATGTTTCATAGGTAAAATTATTCATGTCAAATCATAAATTTGTTAATTTCAATGCCAATACATTACACAAACAAAGACTCATAAAACCGACTTTCATACACAGTTTTGTTGACTATCCATTAACCAAACACAAATTACATGCCAGTCTAAATTTGTAAGCTACAACAATCCAAACACAAATTATCATACAAATTAATTAATTAATAATCTAAATCACTCAATTAATTCCAAAACTTTATGAACATATGCTTATCAAAATGCACAAATCTTTTGTATATACACAAACAAACAAGACAAAGAACTCCTAACCTAATAAATAAATGTGTCAACATGTGTAAAAGAGGCTTCATTGAATAGTTGGTTAAATTATCAAAAATACCCTCGAATTATAGTGTTGGTTTCAATTATACCCCTAAACTTTTAAAAGTTTCAGTTTAATCCTTGAAGTTTGAAGTTTGTTTCAAAATGACCCTCGAAGATTTTCTTTTGTTAAATTTTTGAATAGAAAATGATGTGCATGCATATGTATTGTTATTTATGTGAATAAAATTGAACATATACGTGGAAAAAAAAACAATAAAAACACATGCACACACATCGTTTTTTGTCTATAAATTAAATGAAAAATGTCTTTGAAAGAAATGAAACTTTTGAAAGTTTAGGAGTATAATTGAAACCAAAGATAGTCTTAATAATTTAACCCAAATAGTTTGATTGAGTCACGAGACGTGTCGTACAAGAGTAAGAAGTGTAAACATTTTAATTTCAATTGTACAAAAAAAAAAAAATAATAAAATAAAATAACATAACATGTTTCAGAACAAACAAGACGAATGTTTTAATATCAATGTCACCTGGAGATTCGGGCCACCAAGCATTGGCCTTCGTGAGAGGCAATTTTATCAAATTATTATTTTTATATATATTTTAAACTTTATCCTAAGTTTAAGCTAGATTGACATTTCAATGAAAACCAAAAAAACAAGACAAAAATTGACTGTCAACCTTATCTTATAAGAAATTAACAAAGTTAAATCCGTGATAGATTTGGAGAATCCCATGTGACTTTACCAGCTGTATGTTTTTTTTTTTTTTTTTTTTTTTTTTTTTTTTTTTTAATTAATTATTATGTATGGTTCATAAGCTAAGGGACCTAAATTTTGGCAAGTGGGATTGATTTAATTAAATTGAAGAAAAAGATATGGTGGGATTTGCTTTTCAAATCCTTTCATGCTTCTTTCAAAATTTATGTGTGCAATTGGTTTTTCACAAAAGCTTTGATACTTATATTTGAATTTTTCTAAATTGAGTGGTTTAGAAGAAAAGAAAACTACCTCTCATTTTCCAATGAACATGGCATGGCATGCAAGAATTAATTACTTGTAAAAATGGGTTTTTGAAAATCTTTGGCAAACAATAAAAAAAAAGGTGTTTAAATCTAAATTTTGGATTTAATTTGTTTTAGCCTACTACATTTTCTAATCTTTAAATTTGGTAGAAAATGCTAGTTATTGTTGTTAATTTTTCATTAATCATTTAAAAAAAAATATCGAACTCGTTTCAAAACTCAATACCTTATCTATTACACATGGACTTTTAATGTTGTTTATGTAATTAAAGACCTACTCTTCGAATAATAAATGAATAAAAAAATGTATTCATGACAAGTGTTTGTGACCCAGATTAAATGATCATATATATATATATATATATATATATATATATATATATAGATTTAAAATCTAATATTTGGATCTCTAAATTCGCCGAGTCTTTAAATTTTCAAATTATTCTATTTTAAGTACAAATTTAAATCTAACATTTGATTCTCTAGACTTGTTCGTTAAAGGAATAAAACAAAATTTTCAAAAGTTTAGAAGAAAAAAAAAACCAAGATTATATTAAAAAAGAAAAGCCCATGTTTTGATTGAAAAGATACATATGATGTTTTGTTAAATGGTAGGGTATTGTTTAATTTTTTTGGTAAATGAATAGTTCAAATTCCTATTTATATGCAATAACTTATAGCACAAAAAAGTAGAGAAAAATGTGAATCATCCCTATCAACTATATTATGAATGGCTCTCATGGGGTGGCCCTTTGGGAAAAGTTGACATCTCTAAATACAATATATCTTGCAGTTGGACCTAACATGGCTTCCCAATCATAAATGGAAAAGTAGGTTTTGGTTTTGCCATTTATATGCCCTCTTTAATGTTTTGACAAACTTAGTTTTCTTTTCATCCAAATCTTTTTCCGTGTCCAACAACATTTGTACGTCTGGGATTGATAGAGGAAAATAAAACGCTAAACATACCGAAAGATGATCTCTAATACAATGTTTCAGCTCAGCAGCGCTAAATTACTGGACATGTAGACATGCCACTTGAAAGAAATAGGTTTTGTCGGGACAGGTTGACACATAAAATCCAACTCTTCAGGTATGATATGTACGTGATCGTTTTTTTTATTACAAATTAGCGATGGAATTACGTAAAACATTATGGACTATTGAGTATATTTTTTTTTCCAAAAGAGGAAGGGTATATTTGCAAAAAAAAATGTATGATGTTTGAAAGAGATGGGAAACTAAAGTCATATGTGTTGGCTTTCCAACCACCTTAATATCACCAAACGTGCATGAGAGAGAGAGAAAGAGAGAAAGAAAAGTACCACTCAGTAAAACCAAGTCTTTGTCAGTCATCCCTTTCTGTCCAAATTTGTTCTTCAAAACTTGAACTGAATCACTCACATCCGGCAGCTCATCCGCCAGAGAAACGTCGGAAACCCGACCGTCTCTCCGACCGGTAAGAACCTCGTACTCCGGTCCATTTGCCTGTAATTATAAACAGATCAAAAACCTTTTAAAGATGAATAATACTTGACTACATACTGGTATGTACATGGACTAAAAACTTAACGAAGTTTATTATTACCATAACGACAGCGTCTCTTGCAGCCATAGCGACGATGTCAGCACAAGAAACCACCCCCGGACATTGTGCTTCCAATGCTCCCTTTGCTCTCTCTATTACCTCGAACCCCCCCACCCCTTGATGCCCAAAAGCGTGTTTCTCGGCATTCTGACCGTCGATCAAGATCGAACCGTCGCAACCCTGTAACGTAAAAGTGAGTTTGAAATGACTTTTTAAAAGAAGACGGATCAAAACAAAAGCACTCCTGACCTCAACGAAGCAGTCGTGGAAATGGAGGCGGAGCAGCACGGCGGCCATGTTGGCATTGTTGCGAACGGCGTCGTTGACGACGGAGCGAACGACGGATTCGGCAGAAGGACAAGTTTGAGCATAGAATCCAAACTTAAGTTGCGCTTGAGAAATGGCTACAAAGCAGCTGAAGATCAACAGCAAGAGATTGAGAATCATGATCATGAATTTCGCCATGGAGAAAATCAATGGCGAGGCTCGAACATATAAATGAATGAACAAGTAAAGAGAGAGACGGAAGGTCTTAAAATAAACAGAGGAAGAAGTTGACAGCTTTGAGAATTTAAAGGCATTTGAAGATGTGTCATTGTGAGTATTGCATGAGAGAGATTTGTCATTTTCTTAATTAATTGCTAATTTAATTATACCCCCACGTCTTAATTTGCTTACTAATTTAATTTCCATGCGTTTTCAATAAGCTAATTCCAATTTTAATCATTCATGAGAGGCCAATGGAACAAGCCTCTGATAATTGGATTTGCTTTAATAATATGCCTAGTTTGTTTCTATTTTTACTCCTACTTTTAACCTTGCAAATCTCATCACTTATGATTAAGAGATTGTGTGAAATGGTTAGATTGTGGAAATAGAATTTTTATGAGAAAATTCTTTTATTGGATAAAAGAATTATCGTATCCGTTGGAATAATCTTTCCTGATTAGATAATAATCTCATCTAATTAACTTGATGGGGTGTATGTAAATTATATTATTGTGATTGATAACCTAGATTGTCAAAAGTAGTGAGGTGGGTTTTAAGCTGACTAGGAGATTATCGAGTTGGGTGATAGTGGGACTAGGTGTGGGTTGTTGACCCTATGCTTAACTCACTACGTGAGTCTAAACAGTAGCAGAGCTATAATAGGTTTAGGAGGCTCGTCCCTCTAAATTTTTAGAATTTTATATATTAGGATTATAAAATTCATCTAATTTCTTAAAATTAATTAGTGTTCGTTTGGATGACCGTGGATGATATTTATAAGTCTCAAGCCTCTAAAATATTTAAAACATTTTTTATTTTATTTTTCTTTTTTATCTTCTCCATCTTCTTTCTCTAAACCCTAATTACTAGGGATGGCAAAAATCCCTACAGGTCGGATCCCCACGGGGCCCACCCCAAATAATTTTTATTTATTTATTTATTTAAATATATTTTATATATTATAATTACTTACAATAATAATATTATTCTCATATTACTAATAACCTTCTATAAAGTTTTTTTTTTAATACTTAAGTTTTTGGTTTATTGTATTGTTTAGTTTATATTTTTCTTTTCTTTTCTTTTCTTTATTTAATTTAGGTGTTTAAATTAAACGTGTTTAATATAATAAAATTAAATAACTAAATAAATAAATAAATATAATACTAACATTAATATAAAAATAATTTTAATATATATCTTAATTTTAATTAATTTTTGTTAAAAAATAATTTAAAAAAGAATGAAAAAGTGGGGATTTTTCCTCGTGGGGACCCGATCCCCGAACAGGGATTCCTCGACCCTGACCCCGATTCTCCAAACTTGGGAATGGGACAGGGATGAGGATTAAAAATCCTCACGGGAGTGGGGATAGGGAGTGCATCCGTGGCCCCGTCCCACTCCGTTGCCATCCCTACTAATTACAGCCCCCAGCATGATAGTGGGTGATGGTTGGCGATAATGACTGTAATTAGGATTAAGAGGGAGAGGTGGAAGAAAATGAGGAAGATGTGAATAAGAAAAAAAAAAGTAATTAAAATATTTTGTTACTTAACTAAAAAAAAATTAAAAATATATATGATTATTTAATTAAAAATAAAGACAACGTCAACAATCCATTAGTAATTAACGAAAAATTGGACAAAACAATCAAAATCAAACCAAATTCAAACTTCAAAAGTAAAATTTTACATAATCTTTTTATACAATTTTTTAATCTAAGACGAAGTTGAGAGAATATATATACATATTAAAATTTGAACCAACAATGATTCAATTATGTGTGGTTGGTTCGAGAACATTTTTTATTTGTTGTTTAAAAGTGATATATATTATTGTTGTCAAGTTTAAGAGAAAAAATTGATTATTTTCCTCTCAAGTAAAGAATTCATTAAAAAAAAACTTTATTCATGTTTTTAAATCTAAAAAAAGAGAAAAAAACCCTGATTTGGTTGTTTCCTAAGTTTGTAAACAAATTTCAAAATGTTTCTTCAAAAAGAAAATAATTACTAAATACTTAGGCACCGTTGGATAACTATTTGGTTTTTGGTTTTTAGTTTTTGAAAATTAGACTTGTTTCCTTTAAATTTCCTTATCATGGTTTTCATTTTTGTTAAAGACACACTTGAGTTTCTAATCAAATTATAAAAACAAAAATAAGTTTTTGAAAACTACGCCCCCGTTTGATAACCATTTTGTTTTTTGTTTTTGAAAATTATGCTTGTTTTCTCCTAAATTTTCTAACATGGCTTTCATCCTAATTAAGGTTGCATTTGAATTCCTAGCCAAATTTTAAAAACAAAAACAAGTTTTTGAAAACTACGGTCCCGTTTGATAACCATTTGATGTTTTGTTTATGGTTTTCAAAAACTAAGCTTAACAAACACTACTTCCACATGTAAGTTTCTTTGTTTTCTAATCTACCTCCCTCCATGTTTTTAAAAACCAAGTCAAGTTTTGAAAACTAAAAAAAGTAGTTTTCAAAAACTTGTTTTTGTTTTTGGAATTTGGTTAGGAACTCAAGAGTGTCTTTAACAAAAATGAAAGCCATTGTAAGAAAATTTGATGAAAGCAAGCATAATTTTCAAAAACCAAAAACCACAAACCAAATGGTTATTAAACGGGGCCAACTTTTTTGTTTCTAAAATTGAACTTGGTTTTTGAAAACAAGGTAGAAGATTGATACTAAAACCAAGAAGCTTATAGGTGGAAGTATGTGTATATAAGCTTAATTTTTAAAAACAAAAAACAAAAAACCAAATGGTTATCAAAAGTGGCCATACTTTTTTTAGTTTTAAAAAATTGTCTTGGTTTTTGAAAACAATTGGAAGAAGGTAGATTAAAAAGCAAAGAAACTTAGAGTTGGAAGTAGTGTTTAAGCTTCAAAACGAAAGACGAAAAACCAAAAACTAAGGTCTCGTTTGATAATTATTTGGTTTTTGGTTTTTGGTTTTTGGTTTTTGAAAATTAAGCTTATAAATCCCACTTCCACCTACTAGTTTCTTTGTTTGGCTAATACCTTTATTTCCTTGTTTTTAAAAACCAAGCAAATTTTGAAAACTAAAAAAAGTAGTTTTCAAAAACTTGTTTTTGTTTTTAGAATTTGACTAGGAATTCAAATGTGTCATTGACAAATATGAACGGGAAATAGGTAGAAAACAAGCTTAATTTTCAAAAACAAAAAATAAAATACCAAATGGTTATCAAACATGACCTTATATTTCTAAAAAAATTAAAAGAAAAAACATATTTTTGTTCTGAGGTTTGAGATTGATATCTATTTAGTAAGTTTCAAAATGGTTCTTTGTCTGCTTTAATAGTTAGTTGACCTAATAAAAATGCTGACATGGCATCCAATTAGATTTTGCTTAGTTGACAATTTTGCTGAGATTGAGGCAGACGAACCCTGTCGACGAAATGATTGTCTTTACCCTTTGATTTGTAATAATATAGTCTTTGTCTTTTTTTAATTCAACAACGGTTGAAAGTTGGGAGGGTCGAACCTCCAACTTCTTGGTAGAAGATACATTTGTCAAGCATCACTAAGAGTGTGTTTGGTTTACATTTTCAAGTGTTTAATTTTGAAAATTATTCATTTTGAAAAAAATTGTAAGTGTTTGGCGATCACTAAAAATGACTTATTAGAAAATGAGATTGATAAATAAACCATTTTGAGATAAACACTTGAAACTAACTTTTTTAAAAAAAGTCTTCTTAGGTAAACAATAACTTGTGTATAAAAACATTTGTGAGTAAATGCAACCAAACATATGAGGGTTTATATTTTAAACAATTTTTATATAAAATGTTTTTTAAAAAATGCATTCTTGAAAAACATTTAAATTAAAACGTATTCCAAACGGACCCTAAGTTATACTATAATTTAGTCTCTGTACTCTCAAATTTGTAACAATAGTTCTTTTTTGAAAAATTTTCATCAAAATTAAATATCTTATTAGACTATGAGTCTCAAATTAGTTTAAATCTTAATATTAATTTTCACCTCAATCAAAATTATAGAGACTAAATTATTAGAAATCATATCAACTTCAAAGCTAGCAATCATGATTTGACGCTATTATTGATACATAGTCAAATTTCCCCTTATTAGTGGAGTCATCTCTTTGGCCCATCTCTGTTTCAGCTCTCGAGCAGTTCTTGCAGCAGCAATGGCGGACGAAGTGAAGAACAAGCAGGTGATTCTCAAGGACTTCGTTACTGGATTCCCCAAGGTTTCTGATATGTACATTACCACGAACACCTTCAGGCCGAAACTTCCCCAATCTTCAAACGCAGTGTGCTGGTGAAGAACCTTTACCTTTCCTGCGATCCGTACATGCGAAGCTTCATGCGTCAAGGAATCTCCGCAACTTCTTACACTCCTGGCGCTGTAATCACTCTCGATTCTCCCTCTTCTCTATGTAGCGACTTTCATTCCTGTTTAGATTGTGAATTTTCAATTCAATATTGCCGAAGAAGAATTTTTACTGTTCTTGCGATTCGAAGCCTCATTCGGCACGGAATCGCCGCTATTTCTATCGCTCTTGTGATTATTCTCGAATTCTCTGCTTCTACGTTGCAATTTTCAATTCATTATTCTCGAATTCTCTGCTTCTACGTAGCAATTTTCAATTCATTATTCTCGAATTCTCTGCTTCTACGTAGCAATTTTCAATTCTTGATCAGATTGTGAATCTTAAATCGACTTTGACCTTTCTTGCGATTCATACTAGCGGCAAGGATTGGCAGGAATTTCTTTCGCTCCTAGGTCTGTAATCGCTCGCGATTTTCCTTCCGTGTTCTAAGATCGAGAATCTGAAATTGTTGATTGATGAATAACTTCGAGTTTCTGGCGATTCATACATCGAAATCCGAATTCTGTCGCTCTTAGCGCTGTAATTGCTGCGTATTCGATTTGTATTGAGATTGAGAATGTTTGAGTTGGCGATTGACGATGATAATTGGTGCAGGTGCTGTTCGGATTCGGAGTAGCGAAGGTTGTGGAATCTGCGAACTCGAATTTCGAGGAAGGCGAGTTGGTTTGGGGAATAACAGGATGGGAAGAGTACACTGTGATCGAGAAGCCTGAAAAGCTGTTCAAAATTCACCACACCGACGTGCCCTCTCCTACTACACTGGAATTCTTGGTCAGTACTGCTTTTCCTCTGTTTAAATTTCTAAATCATGAATTAAAGAACAGTTAACAAAACGATTCTGGATTGGAGTCTAATGTTTGGTATCAATTTGAATCCTTTATTGGTCCCTAGGTTAGCTTGGTGGTGAAGAGAGGGTCAACGGATGATAGGGTCGAGTCATGGTGGACACTTATACGATTTCTGTAAGTTACCTTACAATCAAATGTCTAAAATAGAAATTTATTAGACACAAATTTGAAAGTTTAAAGATTCACTATTTAAACAATTGTCCGAAAAAATCATTTTGGACCCTAAACTTAACATGTTGTATCAATTTTAACTCTAAATTTTTAATTTCATCAAATTGAACCTCAAACTTAACAAGTTGTATCAATTTTAACTCCAAATTTACATAAGTGTTGCAATGTAGACCTCTCGTTAGCTTTCCATTGGAATCGTCACTAAAACATGTGATTGACATTTTTAATTTGTCCTTTTTTTACTTCATATTGCATTTGAGTTGGTTTCTTGTAAAGAAATTTCTTTAGAATAAGAAACCAATTCAAGTGCAATGTGAATATAAAAAAAAAAAAAATTGAGGAAATAGTCAAATTACGTACTTCAACTATTGAGACACTTATGCAAGTTGAAGGTTAAAATTGGGGTTCAATTCGATGAAATTGGAAGTTCAGTGTTATAATTGATGCAATCTGCTAAATTTAGAGTTCAATTGAATGAAATTGAAAGTTTAGGGTTGAAAATTGATATACAACACCCTAAGTTTAGGACAAAAATTACTTTTTTATCAAAAACTATATTAGGTGCAAAATTAAAAATTTGGAGACATTTTTAAAGTTGACAAACCTATTAGATACATGTCAACAAGAGCTTAGCTCGACTAACATAATCTTGTATTGATAACCTCAAGGTTTGTGGTTCGAATCCCCCTTCCCCACTTATTGTCATAAAAAAAAAAAAAAAAAAAAAAAAACCTATTAGATACACTCATTCACTTGTAATTTAACCAAATATTTAAGGTCATTGTTTGAATAAACATTTTGTTTTTTAAATTTAAACTTATAAAGACTACTTTTACATATAGGTTTCTTTAAAATTAATTTGTATTGTTATCTATCTTCTTTCCATGTTTTCAAACACAAGTCAAGTTTCAAAAACTAAGATCGTTTGATAATCATTTGGTTTTTGAAAATTTTGGTTGTTTTCTCTCAATTTTCTCATAATAGTTTTTTATCTTTGTTAAGACCTCATTTGAATTCTTAGGCCAAATTTCAAAAACAAAAATAAGTTCTTGAAAACTACGACCCCATTTGATAACTATTTGGTTTTTGGTTTTTGGTTTCTGAAAATTATGTTTGTATTTGAATTCCTAGCCAAATTTTAAAAACAAAAACAAGTTTTTAAAAACTACTTTTTTGTTTCCAAAATTGGACTTGGCTTTTGAAAACAAGGTAGAAGATTGATATTAAAACCAAAAAAGTTATAGGTAGAAGTATGTGTGTATAAACTCAATTTTCAAAAACCAAATAGGTATATAACGAGGCCTAAATGGTTATTAAACATGACCTAAAAATGTAGTTTTCAAAAACTTATTTTTGTTTTATGAATTTGGCTAAGAACTCAAATGTCTCCCTAACCAAGATCAAAATCATGATAATATATATATCTATACTATATATAAAAGGGGCTAAGATGGGAGAATCTTTTCCTTCCTATTTTGCCCTTACATTTTTAATACATTCCAATTTTGTCCTTCTATGATGGGACATGACTCTTCGAGTTGAGGTGTCCGTTGAGAGAAATGTTGAATAGTTTCAATGTATACTGGTAGAACATGTTTGTTCAAATGGTGATGTGACTCTTCGAGTGTATGTGTTTACTCATTCAGAGGTGGTTATATATCAATAGATGCATAGTACAAATGCATTCCATATATAAAAGCATGGGTGCTATATAATTATTTTATTCGAGTTAGTTCTTCATTAATTGTCTTCCATGTGATTTTCATAGATAAGTGGTTTTTTTTGCAAAGCATGTTGTTGTTGAGATTCATGAATTTCGTAGTTATATTATTTGTATCTTTAGATTAAAGAGTTGTTATTTCACGAATTCCCTTTATTTCATAGGGTCCATTTCTTCTGTTTTTTTTTCACTCAAACAATCGGTTCCACCATTTGAACTTCAATCACTTATTTCGAAATAGATGAGAAATGTTAGTCAATTACTATATTCCTTCTCCTTTTTATTTTCATATGGTTGGTTATTTGATTTTACTTAAAGATTGTGTATGAAATCGCAATAAATTTCTCTCTTGAAAAATTGTGGTTTGAAACTAAAAGTTAAAATGCTCATAAATTGCACTGCTATAAATTTCATATGGTTGATTTGAATGCTTACAAGTTTGTTTAAGAGGGAAGAATCTTTTGTTTCCTCTTTTGCCCTTACTTTTAAAATAAATTCCTATTTTACCCTTTGTTGATGGGACACGACTTTTTGAGTGTAAGTGTCCGTTGAGTCCAATAGGTGCAATTAATGTCAATGAGATGCAACTATTCATGGTACAGATGGTTACACATTGAATCGATGCATCCGTTCGTGTATAGGTGTGACCCATGTATAAAAAGATAATATATAATTGTCAAAATGTTAAATTATATGAAAAATTTGTCCAATAGGTACAATTGATATCGATGGGATGTTCATATGGTGATGGTTGCACATTGAATTGGTGCAATCTATGTATAAAAAGAAAATATATAATTGACAAAATGTCAAACTTACTGTTATAAATTAGTTGTGCAAATAAAAAATTAATTGTTAGTAGAACTTCATATTGTTTTATTTTTATTTTTATTTTTTTAAGATAATTATATATTAATCTTACTGTCAAAGTTTAAATTAAAAAATATTGTGCAATGTACGTGTGTGCTACTACTATTATGTATACATGCTATATAATAAGAAATCCTTTATTTTTATAACTAATTTTTAAAAGTTTATATTAATTAAAACAAAAGTTATATGATATTTGTTTATTACATTACATATACTAAAAAAAAACTACTATTTTCTCTTGTCTTAATTTAATACTATAAAATTCCACGTGCATTGCACGTGTTACTTGACTAGTTAAAGAAAACAGGTATAATTTTTTTTTTAAAAAAAAAAACAAAACAAAACAAATGGTTATTAGGAGACCTAAATGTGTTGTTTTAGTTGAAAGTGAATTGTGGGGATAGACGAATAATGAAGAAATTTGGTGTGTTGTGTTATGTTGTGTTGTGTGTGAATAAGGCATGCCTGGAATTACTGCATACTTTGGATTCCATATGGTGTCCAAAGAAAGGAGTGGGGAAAATTTTAGTACTACCGTAGTACCTACTCTCTCCATTCAGCATTTGACACGTCATTTAATGAGTATTTAATAATATAATATTTTTTTCTATAGATCTCACACTATTCTTAAATACTACTTACATGGCAAACAATTAATGGAGGTAGTATGAAAATTTTCGGGAAAAGGTGTACATATCAGCAGCCTCCGGTGCAGTTGCCAGTTGGTCAGCTTGTTGCCCAATTTGCTAAGCTTATGGGTTGCCGTGTTGTTGGCAGTGCTGGAACTCCTCAAAAGGTACCATCCTTTTTTCACCCTTTTTATCCTTAATTCATTCCATTTAACTACAAATCATCAAAGTATATAATATATGTTTCTGAAACTATTATATTAACGCCTAATCAAACACTTATTTTATAATCGTTTGCTGTAAAAACTATTACTTTTCACTTTTCAAATGTTTCAAAACCTAGCTTTTAAGATCATTTTACCTATTTAAATGCATTTCTAATTAGTCAAAGAAACATTTAACTAATTCACGATTTGTACACAGATTGAGTTGTTGAAGAACAAGTTTGGCTTTGACGAGGTTTTCAACTACAAGGAAGAACCAGACTTAAATGCAGCATTGAAAAGGTCAGTTATTTTAACCCTTGTTTTAAATTAATAACTACTAGAAAATTTAAATGCATAATTGAAAAATGTCACTTACTTTGTTGATATTTTTGTTAAATTTTATCGATTTTTCTATAATACAAAGAAAATGTCGTTGATGTGGTGAACCATGTGGACATATGGAAAATGTCCACATGTCAAATATAGATTAAATTACAAGTCAAGTTCTTAAATTAGTCTCTAGAATTTTAAAAATTTCAATAACAAGTTGAAACGTCCCGATTTTAATTTTAGTAAGTCTCTACCATTTGAATATTAACATCACATTAATTGAACCAGTGATTATTTTTTTTGTTTTTTTTTTTTTTTGGAAAAGAATTTAACCAGTGATTTAATATAATTAGCAATGTCTCTTTTTCCCATGAGTTAAATGGGGATGATTGACTTCTTGTCCTTCACGCGATTTGCCTCTTATATGTGTGTATATACATATATATATTTAAAGTTGTATAGTTTAGACTTAGATAATTTCAATTTTTTTGAATTATATAATTAAACAATTGAATTATATTTCCTTACAAAAACAATTAAATTATATGTATGGATAATTAGATAATTTGATATGAAATATTTTTTTGGTTTCTATTAGAAGGTTTAAATATTTTATGTTTAGATGAAAATTTTCAATAGAAAATTAACCATTTAAATGAATATTTTTCGTGGAGAGTTAACTATCTAATTGAAAATTTTATCAAAAAAAATATTTAATTAAATTGAGATTAAAAAAATAAACATGAATAATCCCACACAAAGAACTCAATCCCTAATTGCGAAATTTAATGGAGAATTCGACAAAGATGGAATTTTAAATAGGGGGCAGGATCCATCCTCATCCCTGCTTCATCTCGTGAAGATCTCTAGATATAATGTGGTGTAAGTAGGCTATTGGGGTTAATAAACAAATTTCAAATTATATGCTTATCCATCAATACTGTTGTTGCCAAAAGCCGAGTAGGGAGAACTCACCCGTAAATTTGTTTGAAGAGGGACAACGTGGCTTGCAAAACAAATAAAATTTGTGCATCAGTGCTTGTCACACTGACTCCAATGCTTAAGTCAACAAGGAGAAAAAGAAGGTGGAGCAAGTAAAAGAGCTAGAGGAAGAAGAGAGTTCAAAAGCTTAGGGTTCATAACCACTCTTGCAAAGTTGAAGAAGATTTTATATACCTTCTCTCGTTTTTAGGGTTTTCCCTCATTCTAGGACAGATTCAAGCTAAACCAAGTCAAACCCAACTAGTCAGGAACTCCAGGAGTCGTGCATGAGAGAGCTGGCTAGACCCACACATACGGGTCGAGGGTCAACCTCGGCCATGGCCAAGGGGATTGGGTCAAGCCCAATCCCTAAGGCTAGCCGAGGGTCGACCTCAACCACCTCGACCCTTGCTCAAGGCCAAGCCCTTTAGTCCTTTGATCTTCTGAGATGTTGTTCGGTCTGTATTCTTGGTTTTGTGTCGTACTACTAGTCTAGTCAATTCCTTGATTTTTGGATCGATCTACTTTTTGGTTTGTCTATCCTCTTATTTTATTCAACTAGTCTACTTTAGGTCAAGGTAATCAACATTTATATATAACTTAGTAGAATCAAAACAAAAAACCAAAGGTCAAAGGCAAAAGATTGATAGATAGAGATTGTGATTATTTTGGAGTACAGATGCTTTCCTCAGGGCATAGACATATACTTCGAGAACGTAGGCGGAAAAATGCTCGACGCAGTGCTCAAAAACATGAGGCCAAAAGGGCGCATAGCAGCGTGTGGGATGATATCGCAGTACAATCTGGAGCAGCATGAAGGCGTATACAACTTGGTGAATGTAGTACAAAAGCGGATTCGAATGGAAGGCTTCGAGGCCCCCCGATTTCTTCCATCTCTATCCCAAGTTTCTGGCCGAGGTTCTGCCGTTCATCAGAAATGGGGAGATTGTTTATGTCGAGGACGTGGCAGAGGGCCTTGATGCTGCCCCAGCTGCCCTCGTTGGCCTCTTCTCTGGACGAAACCTTGGCAAACAACTTGTTGCTGTTGCTCAACCTTGATTCTGAATTATCATTCTGCTTTGAGACTGTGCTGAGTTCGGACTTGCTATGTTTTTTTGATTGATGTTCTGGTAATTAGCATGGGGTTTGTTGGTTTTCGAAGTAATTTTGGTGTTGTAACAAGACAAGGGAAAACTTGTTTAAGGAGATTTAAGGAAAGTGTATGTATCTATATTGTTTTGTTTTGGAAAAATACACTTTTCTATATAACGATTTCATTAACTCTGTAGACATAAATTGTTAACATGAGCATAGCTCGACTGCTAATGGATTCTTTTTTTTTTTTTTTTAATTTTTTAATCACAATTTTCCGTAAAACTGAAAACCGAAAATTTCAGGTTTTTTTATTTTATTTTATTTTATTTTAATTTTCAGTTCTACTTGGGTTTGACCCTCAAATCGAACCAAACTAAACTGTGTGAACACCCCTACTTAAAATGTACTCTATATGGCACCATCTCCATAATTTCTTCAATGCAAGGTATGATATATATATTTTTCTTCTTTGGAGTCCTACATGTGATAATTTACTTGTATGAAAAGAGTGTATATATATATATATATATATATATCCATTTGCCCTTTGGTTTGAACAACTTTGAAAAGGTCAAAGTTTAGTTCCATTAAGAACCATTCTAAACATTCTTTGTTTCAAGAAAAAGGAAAAAAAAAAGCTCTATTAATAGAAAAACAGCCTTATATGACAAACACATTACAAAGCCTCCCACTTTTTGATGCTAAAATGATGGGCAATGCAACATTGAGAGAGAGAAAGAGAGAGAAACCCAGCAAAAACATCGTAAACACAAACCCAAAACCAAAACGCAAAAGAAAAAAGGTTAGAATCAAGAGGAGAAAAAAAAAAAAAAAAAAAGAACCAAAATCCCAAAACACATCCCATCATCATCATCATCTTCCCCTCCTCTTCTTCAGGCTCCTCCTCCTAACCCTCAAAGCAGGCCAAGGCCACCATGGCTCCCAGCAAGATCAGAAGAGCCTTAGGAGCAGTGAAGGACAAGACGAGCATAGGGCTTGCTAAGGTCGGCAGTAGCAACTCCTTGGCCGATTTAGAAGTGGCCATCGTCAAAGCCACCAGACACGAGGAGTACCCAGCAGAGGAGCGACACATTCGAGAGATTCTAAGCCTGACCTGCTACTCCAGAGCCTACATTAGCGCCTGCATCAACACGCTGTCGAGACGGATGAACAAGACAAAGAATTGGACAGTGGCGCTCAAGACCCTTATGCTGATCCAACGTTTGGTGTCGGAAGGCGACCCTGCGTACGAGCAAGAGATCTTCTTCTCCACGAGGCGCGGGACGAGGTTCCTCAACATGTCGGATTTCAGAGACACTTCTCAGTCTAACTCCTGGGATTACTCTGCCTTTGTTCGTACTTACGCTCTGTACCTTGATGAAAGGCTTGAGTTTAGGATGCAGAGTCGAAGGGGGAAAAGAAGTGCCTTTGGATTGGATGAAGAAGAAGAGGAAAACAGTAATAATAATAATAATAATAATAGTAATAACAATGATGATGGTAATAACAACAATAATAATCAGGCCATTGTTGTCAGAGCCACACCTGTACGAGAATTGACATCGGAACAGATATTCTCGAGGACACAACATTTACAGCAGCTTCTTGAACGCTTCTTGGCTTGTCGTCCAACAGGTTTGTTTTTTGTTCGTGTGTAGAAGAGAGACTAGGCAACTAACCAACCAACCCAACTTCTTCCATGTATGTTCAAAGTCATCAAAACGAAACACAATAGATACATATTTTTTTTTTTTCTCAACAGGAAATGAATTGATTAAAGGTTTAAAATTCGTTCTAGAATGGAGGATATATATAGGTATCTCCTTGCACATCATCTTTAAAATGGTGACAATTAGTTGTCAAGATTTGAATGGAGTGTGTTGGAAAATCTCTACACATAGGTTTGCAGCAAGTATTATCATTTCATTGTCTTTACTATTAATTTTTCTACTTGATTTTTAAAAATACTTGGTTGCATACTAATATCTATAGAGATTTCCCTCCACACCATTATGCAACCAAATGTTGTTCTTTTAAAATATTATCATTTTTGTCTTTACTATTACTTTTTCATTTAATTTATTTAAAAAAAAATACTTGGCTGCATACTCGTGTGTAGGGATCTCCCTACACACCACCGGTAAAACATGGACGATTAGGAGAGAGAAAATAAATTTCTCACTTTCTACTTTTCTCTCTTAGTTGTCAAGATTTTAATGAAGTGTGTAGGGAGATCTCTTCATACCGTTATGCAACCAAGTACTGTCATTCAATTTATGCTTACCTATATGTCCATGTTACATTAAAACACTTACTTGAAGTCACATTATTCATTATTTGTTAAAAGGTAAAAGTGAGATCCAAAAAGGCTAGCTACTTTAATCATTATATATTAGATAATCTTGGGAATTAAATTTTGTGAAATTGATGACTTTTCTTTTTGTTGTTGGTGTTGTGTTTTACATATAGGTGCTGCAAAGAACAACAGGGTGGTGTTGGTGGCATTGTACCCAATCGTGAGGGAAAGTTTTCAAATATATTACGACCTAACAGAAATAATGGGGCTCTTAATTGATCGTTTCTTGGAATTGAATGTCCACGATTGTGTCAAAGTGTACGAGATTTTCTGTCGTGTTGGGAAGCAATTTGACGAGCTAGAATTGTTCTATTCTTGGTGCAGAAGCATTGGAATCGCTCGGTCTTCTGAGTACCCAGAAGTTGAAAAGATTACTCCAAAGAAACTTGAAGTGATGGATGAGTTCATAAAAGACAAGTCTGCCTTGGCTCAATGCCAAAGAGATAGAGGGAAAGATCAAGCCCAATTGGAGATCACAGAAGAAGAAGCAAAAGAAGAAGAAGAAGAAGAAGAAGAAGTAGATATGAATTCCATCAAAGCACTTCCACCACCTGAGGATTTCAAAGAAGAAGAAGCAACAGCCATACAACAAGTGGAGGAGGAAGATGAGAAGAATGATGATAAAAATTCAAAAGAGGAGAAGAAAAAGGATGAGAATCCTTTGATGGGTGATTTGTTGAACCTTGAAGAGGAGCAAGCAATGACAAGAGAAGAAAATGCAGACAAATTGGCATTGGCTTTGTTTGATGGAAGTGCTCCAACAACAATTGAGGCTTCAGCAGCTCTACCATGGCAAGCATTCGGTGATGACACAGCTGATTGGGAAACTGCATTGGTTCAATCAGCAAGCAATTTGTCAAATCAAAGAGCTGACCTTGGTGGGGGTTTTGATATGCTCCTTTTGGATGGAATGTATAAGCAAACAACAATGACGTCAACAATGGCTGGCACAGGTTATGGGGTCAGTGGCAGTGCAAGCAGTGTGGCACTTGGCTCTGCAGGGAGACCAGCCATGCTTGCCTTGCCAGCGCCTCCGACCTCCGAAGGCAGCTCGTCGACGTCAACCGTGAGCGACCCGTTTTCTGCGTCGGTGGCCGTGGCGCCACCAACGTACGTTCAGATGTCGGAGATGGAGAGGAAGCAGAAGCTGTTGGTGGAGGAGCAACTCATGTGGCAGCAATATGCAAGGGATGGGAGACAGATACAACACAACCCTTACACAGGAGGTTTCACACACAGTTACTAGGGTTTTGGTTCACTTGTTTTCAATCAACTCACTTTGTAACTTTATTGGTCCTTAGTTTCTAATCTTTTTTCTTGTGCTTTTTTAACTCAGTAAAAGACACAACAGTTTGTATGTTATGTTACTTTTGGTAGGGATGACACACAACGTAAATAAATAAATTATTCAAACGTTAGCTTCGTGTTTATTTAATGGTTTAGCCCCTAAACTTTAAAAAGTTTAAAATAGGTAGGTCCTTAAACTTTCACTTTTGTGTCCAATATAGTCCTTCAACTTTCAATTTTGTATCTAATAAGTCTTTGACTTATTCGACACTTTCTAAAATTCACGAGTCTACTAGATACAAAATTAGAAGTTTAGGATCTCAATAAAGCATAAAATTCAATTTTGTATCTAACAACTTGGTTAATTTTTAAAAATTGCAAATATGTCAAGGAATGAATTTTAGTGAATAAGCTCTACTTGCTTGTTATTGAATCGGGAGGCTTAACCTGTTAAAATTAATCTAGACATAATTCAAGGTACATGAATCACATTTAGTTACATACATGAATAGTTGAGATTCAAAGAATAGTTGAATACATGAATTACAAGATACATGATGAATGTTCATGTATTGGTGAAAGGTCACATGTATTTCCATTTATTGTTGATGTCTTTTGATGTAGTTTCCTACTAGTATATATATGTGTAGGATTTGTCATTTGTAAGCAAGCAAGCCAAAGCAAATAAGAAACAAAAATTATATTCAAGTTCTAGTTTCTCCAATCTTGTGTGAGTGAGAGAACAATCTTCTTCTCTTATCTCTTGAGTTGTATTGTGAGGGCCTACTTCGTTTCCAACAAGTGGTATCAGAGCTAAGATCATAGATGGCTTCCAGTGGTAACATGTTGCAACCCCAACTTCCAAGATTCAGTGGGAAGAATTTTAATCAGTGGAGTATTCAAATGAAAGTGCTATATGGCTCACAAGAATTGTGGGATATTGTTGAAAGAGGATACACTGAAGTTGAGAATCAGAACGAGCTCACTAATCAACAACTTGCCGAGTTGAGAGAAAATCGTAAGAAAGACAAGAAGGCTTTGTTCTTCATTTATCAAGCTGTTGATGAACATGTCTTCGAAAGAATTTCAACAGCTACTTCTGCAAAGGCGGCTTGGGATATTTTACAATCCACCTATCAAGGAGAAGATAAGGTAAAGATTGTAAGACTACAAGCTCTCAGATCTGAATTTGATTGCATTAAGATGAAAGAGACTGAAACTGTTGAAGAGTTTTTCAATCGTATTCTTGCGATTGTCAATAGTTTGAGAACAAATGGAGAAGAATTGGGTGATCAAAGAGTTGTTGAAAAGATTCTTAGAAGTATGCCAAGAAAGTTTGAGCATATTGTCGTTGCAATTGAAGAATCAAAAGATTTATCTACACTATCAGTAAATAGCTTGATGGGTTCTCTTCAATCCCATGAGCTTAGATTGAAGCAATTTGATGTTAATCCCGAGGAAGCATTTCAAATGCAAACTTCATTCAGAGGCGATTCTCGTGGAAGACGTGGTGGTCGTGGCAGACGAGGAGGTGGAAGAAGTTACGATAATAGAAATGGTATGAATTCTGAAAATCAACAAGAAAGTTCTTCTTCATCTCGAGGAAGAGGAGGCAGAAGAGGAAAAGGCTTTGGCAGAAATCAAGGAAGTGGTCGTGGTAATTTTTCTCACATTCAATGTTTTAATTGCAAAAAGTATGGTCATTTTCAAGCAGATTGTTGGGCACCGAGAAATGGAGATGGAAATTCTACCATGATCCATAAAAAGGAGAAAAGTGATGAAGGTGTTCTATTTCTTGCATGTAGTGCTCAAGATGATGTTGTGGAGTCTACATGGTATCTTGATAGTGGTTGTAGTAACCACATGACAGGAAACAGAAGTGTATTTGTTACTTTGGATGAATCTCTCCAAAGTGAAGTGAAAACTGGTGATAATACAAGATTGCAAGTCAAAGGTCGAGGTGATATTCTCGTTAAGACGAAGAAAGGCACAAAACGAGTTGTGGATGTGTTTTATGTTCCAGGTTTGAAGCATAATCTTTTGAGTATTGGTCAACTACTTCAACGAGGTCTAAAAGTTTCATTTGAAGGTGGTGTGTGTACAATCAAACACCAGACTGGTGTTCTTATTGCCAAGGTAAAAATGACTGCTAATAAGATGTTTCCTCTTAAATTCACATATGGTCAAATCTCCTGTTTTAGCAGCATATTGAAGGATCCATCCTGGCTTTGGCATTTTCGATATGGTCACTTGAATTTTGGATCACTATCGTATTTGTGCAAAAATCATATGGTGAGAGGCATTCAAAATATCAACCATGAGACAGATATTTGTGAAGTGTGTATACTTGCAAAACATCACCGAGATCCGTTTCCAACTGGTAAAGCTTGGAGAGCCTCCAAACCTCTTGAGTTGATTCATACAGATTTGTGCGGTCCCATGCGTACAATATCAAATGGAGGTAATCGATATTTCATAACCTTCATAGATGATTTCAGCAGAAAGTTGTGGATTTTTCTTTTGAAAGAAAAGAGTGAAGCATTTGAATGTTTTAAATCTTTCAAAGCTTTAGCCGAGAATCAAAGTGGCCATAAGATAAAATCTTTGAGATCTGACCGTGGTGGAGAATATATAGCTTTTGATAAATTTTTCAAGGAACAAGGTATTCATCATCAACAGACAGCTCGAATGACTCCACAGCAGAATGGAGTTGCAGAGAGAAAGAATAGAACAATCATGGAGATGGCGAGAAGTATGCTAAAAGCAAAAAAGATGCCAGATGAGTTTTGGGGAGATGCTGTTGCATGTACTGCTTACATTTTGAATCGAGCTCCAACAAAAAGTGTTCCAGGTATGACTCCTTATGAAGCATGGTGTGGTGAGAAACCATGTGTTAGTCACTTGAGAGTTTTTGGGAGTATAGCTTATTCTCATATACCAGATAAGCTAAGGGGCAAGTTAGATGATAAATCAGAAAAATGCATTATGGTAGGCTATAGTGAAAATTCTAAAGCTTATCGGTTGTATAATCCTTTGTCGAAAAAGATTATTATCAGTCGAGATGTTATTTTCAATGAAGATGAATCTTGGAACTGGGATGTCGTTAGAGAAGCTGAAAGTCCATTTCATGTTAGCATGGACGGGAATGGAGATGCTCACGACTCAGAGCAAGTAGAGATTCAGGCAGTGGCATCATCTTCATCTGCATCGCCATCTTCCACAAGTGATGATGATATGTCACCAAGGAGAATGAGAAATATTCAAGAAATTTATAATGCTACTAACAGAATTGACGAAGATGTTGCTGATTTTGCATTATTTTCCGATGTTGATCCTATAAATTTTGATGAGGCGATCCAAGATGAAAAATGGAAGATTGCAATGGATCAAGAAATTGATGCAATAAAAAGAAATGAAACATGGGAGTTGATGGATCTTCCAGTAAACAAACAAGTTCTTGGAGTAAAATGGGTATACAGAACAAAGCTGAAGTCAAATGGTGAAGTTGAAAAATACAAGGCAAGACTTGTTGTAAAAGGCTACAAGCAGGAATATGGTGTGAACTATGAAGAGATCTTTGCTCCTGTGACAAGAATTGAGACAGTTCGATTGATTTTGTCATTGGCTGCTCAAAATGAGTGGAAAGTTTATCAAATGGATGTAAAATCCGCTTTTTTGAATGGACACTTGAAGGAAGAGATATTCGTTGAACAACCTTTGGGTTATGTGAAAAAAGGAGAAGAAGACAAAGTGTACAAGTTGAAAAAGGCCTTATATGGATTGAAGCAAGCTCCGCGAGCTTGGTACAGTCGCATAGACAGTTTCTTTATAAAGACAGGATTTCGAAGGTGTCCATATGAGCATGCACTCTATGTCAAAGAAGATAAGTATGGCAAATTTCTTATTGTTTCACTCTATGTTGATGATTTGCTTTTTACTGGAAATGATAATCTGTTGTGTGATGATTTTAAGAATTCCATGAAAAGGGAATTTGAGATGAGTGATATGGGTCTCATCCATTATTTTTTGGGAATTGAAGTCAATCAAAAAGATGGAGAGATTGTCATCTCACAACAAAAGTATGCTGGTGATTTGTTAAAAAAATTCAGGATGGAAAATGTTTTTCCTTGTAACACTCCCATGGACGCAAATTTGAAGTTGAGCAAGAATGATATCGGAGAAGATGTTGATCCAAGCTTATATCGAAGCTTAGTTGGAAGCTTGATGTACTTGACTGCAACAAGACCTGATATTCTATTTGCTGTAAGTATGTTAAGCAGATTCATGACAAGCCCGAAAAGAAGTCATTGGGAAGCAGGTAAGCGAGTACTTCGTTACATTCTTGGCACCAGAAATCTTGGAATTCATTATAAGAAAGTTCCAGAATCAGTGTTAGTTGGTTTTTGTGATAGTGATTGGGGTGGTAATGTTGATGATCATAAAAGTACATCTGGTTATGTTTTTAGCATTGGCTCAGGTGTTTTTTCATGGATTTCAAAAAAACAACCTGTTGTTGCTCTTTCTACCACCGAAGCAGAATATATCTCTTTATCTGCAGCTGGATGTCAAGCTTTATGGCTTAGATGGATGTTGAAAGAATTGAAGTGTGCTCAAAGAAGTGAGACTGTTTTATTTTGCGATAATGGTTCTGCTATAGCATTATCAAAAAATCCAGTCTTCCATGGAAGAAGCAAGCATATTAGAATCAAGTATCATTTTATCAGAGACTTGGTTAAAGATGGAGAAGTGATGGTGAAGCATTGCAAGACTCAAGATCAGGTGGCTGATATTTTTACGAAGGCGCTGAAGTTTGACTTATTTGTCAAGTTTAGAGAAAAACTTGGAGTTGCTCAAGTCTAGATTAAGGGGGGATGTTAAAATTAATCTAGACATAATTCAAGGTACATGAATCACATTTAGTTACATACATGAATAGTTGAGATTCAAAGAATAGTTGAATACATGAATTACAAGATACATGATGAATGTTCATGTATTGGTGAAAGGTCACATGTATTTCCATTTATTGTTGATGTCTTTTGATGTAGTTTCCTACTAGTATATATATGTGTAGGATTTGTCATTTGTAAGCAAGCAAGCCAAAGCAAATAAGAAACAAAAATTATATTCAAGTTCTAGTTTCTCCAATCTTGTGTGAGTGAGAGAACAATCTTCTTCTCTTATCTCTTGAGTTGTATTGTGAGGGCCTACTTCGTTTCCAACATAACCTCAATAAATACACCATTAAGAGAAAAACGTGACTAACTAAACAAGAGATATACAAGATACTAAATGATAACTCTACCTATCAGAAGGATAAAACAAGAAACACTGACAAACTAATTAACATGACAGTACAGATAATGACATAACAGTACAGAGAAACTTAACACTTAATAGCCCCTCGCAAACGATATGTAAGAGTAATCCGAAGAACGATTTTGTCCCGAAGAAAACAATGTTGGTGCTGAGGCAGTGGCTTGGTAAGGCAGTCAGCCACCTGTTCATTAGAGGGGATATAGTGAATCTCAAGTTTGTTATCAAGGACTTGATCACAAATAAATTTATGATTTTGAAACAAGCGAAGACATGGGTAGCATGCTGAACCGAAGACACGTAGGAACTTATAGTCGGGAGGGTGGTGCTTTAGCAAGGCAAATGGTGATGAGTTGTCAATTGTGGGAGATGCTAGCCGATTAATCAAGAAGGTAGTGAAGAAGGCATCCCACCAATGATGCAAGTGCATTTTTGCTTGAGCTAGCAACGCCAACCCTATTTCAACTATATGACGATGCTTTCGTTCAACCCAGCCATTTTGAGCGGATGTGTAAGGGCAAGCAATCTAAATTTCAATCCCATTTTCCTTGGCAAATTGAATTATAGGCTTGTTTTCACCGCCACCATCACACCTCAAGGTTTTAAGGACAACATTGTATTGTTTTTCAGCTAGGGTCTTGAACGGTTTGAACACTCCAAATGCATCAGCTTCAGATTGTAAGGGAAAAATCCACGTATACCTTGAGAAATCATCTAAAAAAAGCAATGTAAATCAAGTAGCCATTGGAGGAAGCAATATGGGCGGTTCCCCATAAGTCAGAGTGAACTAATTTAAGCACACAAGAAGCTCGGTATTCAAACAAGGAAAATGGCAGACGATGAGATTTACCAAACTTACAGGCTTCACAAAAAGAAATGTTTTCATTACTCTTGGGGGAAGCTTTACAAAATGTGAAGATTTGGTTTAGAACCTTAGGGGATGGATGGCCTAGTCTTTTATGCCACATATCCATCTTACATGACAACAAAACATTATGGGCTATATTTACTCGATGCCCATTTACAATCCTACACTTCTTCACAGCAGTAGATGTTTCACCAAAATAGTGGTTTTGACTGTCTCCCTTACTTGGGCAAAAGTAAGTTGAGGCTTCATGTTCTTCCAAAAGTTTATAGTATACCCCCTGTTCTAATTTGATGTGTTTTTGGACGCAAATCCCCGATGCTAGCTGTAGTTGTTAAAGTGTGCGGGTTGAGAAGAAGACCTTTGTCCTTCAGCTTGGGCTATGTTTACAGATACAAAGTTTGTGGAAGCTAGGTTGACAGATATGTTGTTCGTTAGGGCTTGCAGACATTCCAACCTTTACTCAAAAGAAAAAAGTTCAAGCTAAATCTCGCTCCAAGTTAAGTTCTGGCTTCATATTACACACACTATTGGGGTGTATTCATCATCCAAACCTGCAGTGACATGAGACACGAAGCTACGCATGTCCATAGGGAAACCAGCAACGTGAAGATTATCAAAGTACCTTTTCATTGTGTCCAGATATTCGTGCATCTTCATGGTGGCATCAAACGGTTATAGTCCTCTTGGGACCAAGATTTATTGCTGAAATACTCTTGGATGGAATCCCACAAAGGTTTTGCTTCATGGTGACCCATAACTTGAGTGGCGATTTCTTGAGTCATGGAGTTGTACAGCCACCCAACCAGCAATTAATCTGCTGCTATCCACAAATGGTATTCTGGGTTCGGTATCTTCAAGCCATCTGGTTCAATTTCGGATGACGGTATGATGATAGTCATTTTTGGTGTCAGCGTCTTCCCCAAATGGTGGCCTTCGATGGAGCTTGTAGCTTTCAAAGAAGGTAATTTGTCCGATCCAACTTGATCGATGTCACCTGGTTCATGAGGCTCGCGAAAGCAGGTGTTCCCAAAGATTGGGTTCCATATCGAACCTCAAAAGGGTTTCTCTCAACAACTATTTCTTTCCCTTTGTTGGATTTTGATTCGTTGACTGGAGCTGTCTTTGAACTTTCTGCAGATGGGTCTGGTGTAGGAAGATTGGTTTCGCAGAGAATGAGTTTTTAAATACATGTTGTAGAATTATTCATTTGGTTAAATTAGACTAGAAAAGTTTGTAAGAGAGAAATAAGGAACAAGAAAGCTTATTTTCTAGGAAAATAAAACTAGTGAAGAAAATGAGAATAGATTCTAGATTTCATGAGACTATTGCTTGGGGAAGAATGAAGATACTCTACAATGGGAGACAAACATATATAGTTTGTTATGGAAAATAAAAAGAAAAAAATGTTTGTTTAAGAATATCCTAAAAGAGATTTCTTCAATGAAAATATCAATTAAGCTCTGACAGCATCATCCGTTGTATCGAATGTGCCAAGTCAAAAGCGAGTTTTCTTCCATCGGGTCCATGGATGCTTTTCAAATACCTCTGAATCAAGAAGGAAGAGAATAACAAGAAGAAAAAGAAAGAACAAGGAAAAAATGAAAATGGAGAGCCTAAAGTGAGCATAGCTTAGTGATATTTATTTAGTGATAATCGACCAAGAAGTCAGAGGTTTAAATCCTCCATCCTAAATGTTGTTTAACTCAAAAAAAAAAAAAATAAAAATGGGAAAGGAACGAGACAATGACGGAAGAAAATAATAAAAATGTTCCAAAAGCGTTACAAAAACTTCTTTTAGTATTTCCTCTCTACATTTTTTTTCCCTCTATCAAAGGTAATGTGATTTTGAGTCAAAAAAAAAAAAATACTTTTAATAAAACCGAAATCTCTTTTACAAGTATGAACTCAAATATTAAAATAATTTATAACTAAACACTTTCACAAAAATAATTGTAATAAAATCATTTAGGCTTAAAACTATTCTAAAATCACTCCCAAACATGTCCTAAAATCATTCATCATCACTTTCAAAAGTGTAGAACCAAACATTAAAAATGAGTGAAAATCAATTTTAATAAATCACTTAGGCTATGTTTGGGAGTGATTTTGGCATGGTCAAAATCAATTTTACCATTGTCAAAATCAATTTCCTCTAAAATGAACATGTTTGGCAAATAGATTAATTGATTTTTAAATAATCTAGAATCAATATAAATTGATTTGTGAAGAATTAGTTGGGAGGTGATTGACCGGAAATCACCCCCACAATTTTAGACTTTATTTGGCTATCAGAATGGTATGAAGCTGTTGGGTCCAACTCTCTTTCCCATGTCCCAATAGCTTCAGTCTTTATTTTACTTATTTTATTTTCTTTTCCAAAATATTTTTCTTATTTTTCTTTTCTTGGAACACCATACATTCTTTTATTTTTCTTTTTTAGTTGAATAACATTGGTATTAAAAAAAAAAAACTTGAATAACATTAGAAGAAAAAAAGATTCCAACGTCTCACTTTAATATCCAATTTTGACCTTTTAGTCAAAAGTATATATCAATTACTGGTAAATTATTAGTGCTACTATGTTAATTTTGATATTCAATTTTTACATATTTTAAGTTATTTAATGTATTAACTAGAAAACACATTCGATCTTATACTTTCTCTAATTTTTTTTCTTTATAATTCTAGTTGACATTCAAATTGACTTTTAGATTAGATATATAATATATTTCAACTAAAGTTAATTTCTCAATGATCTAACCACAATTAGTACTAGAGAAAACAAATATATATAATAGAACAATACTTTTTTTTAGTTCAATAACATTTGAGGTAGGGGGATTCGAACCTCTGACCTCGTGGTCGAGGGTACATGTCAATTATCACTAAGCTATGTCCACTTTGACATAATAGTACAGATATTTGACTGCATAATGACGTATAGAGATTTTTCTACAATAGAACATTTCTAGATTGGATGAGATTATAACTTTCGAATTTTTACTTTGATATGTATTATACACATTTTTCTTATCTAACATATTTTTATAAAAGCTTAACAATAAAAAAGTTAAAAAAAAATAGTAAAAATAGATATTTATCATAATTATTTAGTTAAATAATTTATTGAATGTAAAATGTCCGTTTTAGTAATTTGATAATTCTAAAATCACTTTCGAAACCAAACATAATATTTCAAAATCACTTTTAAAAGTTTGGAACCAAACATAAATATGATGGTATAAAAATCAATTTTATCAAATCTTTTTTTCCAAAATCAATAGTTCAATCATCACTCCCAAACATAGCCATATACACAACTCATTTTCACTAAAACCACTATTTCTAAAACCACTTCCAAACATAATTTTTGGATAGTGCTTTTAACTATGTAACAACCACAAAATTTTGATAGCGTTTTCCATTAGCTAGATGCATTTTTCACTCGAGCAACAATAGTTTCAAACTCACCATCATACCTAGCTAAAAAAACTTTGAATTTGTCATAAATGAAAAGGAAAGCGTTCACAAATAAGAAAACAGGTGGGTTAACGACCCATCTCATTAGTTTCAACTTCCAAGTTCTAAAAAATGAAATACAAAATCCATCACAGGCAATTTACAACACTGTTGTGATGCATACACTTGCTAGTTTTATTGGTATCAACAAAATCAACCAGATCTGTCCTTTTTTTCCGTCCGTGGGAAGGCAGCAGGATCAGAGTAAATAGATGGAATTCACAGATTCAGAAGAACTCAAGACAATTATGAACAGGGTAGAAAACGACATACATACACAATTGAGCTCATTTTCGATCATCCAAGGCACAACTTCTTAAATCTGGCAAATCAGTTTGAAAAACTTTTCTGGTAGAAAGACCAAGCTTAGTCCCGACGCGAACTAAGGTTTCAAGTGATCTGGAACTATTTGCTAACAGGTCCTCATCTATCTTGATCGAGTCCTGCATGAAAATTTGCATATTATACTTCAAAATTTTGTTATGGATAGCTGGTAGAAATGAAATAACGGAACTGTTCATTATTCAAAACTAAATTTCAGAATAAAAGAGACTTGTAATTTTTATGCAGTTATATAAGTATGAATCTTTGTTTATACACGGAAAACATTATTTTATATGCTACATCAGCTAATGGGTTTGTAAACAAATTACATAGTTGGGGGAAGAGGAGAGCACAAAAGATTGTATATAATTTTAGGGATTGTATAGAGCACAAGTCAAGTAATATAGGCTGCACAAAAGATGTGAGATCAACAAAGATTTAGAGTGAAGTTGTTTCTTGTTCATATTCATGTTTACATTCGACCAAATTAATTTAAGTGTGCCTATTTGTAAGTTCAGGTAATAGTGGAAGAATTCTAAGAAAGATAACGGAAAATATGCGAACAAGTACACCAAAAATATTACACAACTATAAAATTTTAGTGATTAAACATCAATTATGATTTGGTGTGAGACTTGACCTTCATTTTATGAGGAACACGTACAGTGGGGAAAAACTAGGCACAATGTTGCAGCAAGACCAAGTGTACGTTTGGCATGCTTTTTTAAGTACTTATGGACAATATTGCTTTTTAAAAATATATATATATTTAAAAAAAAAAAAAAAAAAAAGACAGGGTGTTTTGGTTAAAATTTTAGAGTGGTAAGAACTGCTCTTGATTAATTATTAAAAAGACCATTTAAAATACTGATAATCAAAATTTTAATCAAAAGTGGTTTGAAAAATTCTACAAATAGATAAAAAACAATTAATGCTTTTAGATGAAGCTTCAACAAATTTTCTATTAAAAGTACTTATATAATAAGTGATTGACTAAAAAAACACTTTTTCCACACGAGCCTGTTCGAAATGACTTTATGTGTACTTAAAACACTTTTTTAAGCACTTAGAAAGTCATTCTAAACGGACCCTAAATAGCTAGAAAAAGTGCAACCACTAGCTATACAAAAGATGGTAGAAAGCAATTTATGACTGACCTCCATGTGATTGGTAAGAAGTAATTGAATTAATGAACATAGAAACAAAGATATAAATTACCAGAAATGCACTGAACACTAACCTTTTCAAAGACACAAATTACAGTACTTCCACCGAAAGAGAAATACCCAAACTGCAGAAAAAGGGCATCAATTAGAAAAGCCAAATTATGCTACATATGAACAAGTTATCTAACATAAATCTACCTCTTCTCCTTTCTTTACATAATCTCCCTTCCCTTTGGTGAAGGTTATGCTGCCAACCATGGTGGCTCCAATTGCAACAAAAGCAACCTATAGTAGATGGGGGACACTCTTCGTCAAAAGAATGATTTGGTGCTTTTGTCTTTAAATGTTGATAGATAAGAGGTCAGGAAATATAAAACTTATACGAAAGTGGCCGAATATATTAAATTTCCATGCCATTGGAAAGCAACAATTCAACATATACGAAAGTCACAGCTGGAAGTTAGCCAACTAATGCAGCAAATTCAAGAAAAATTATTGGAAAAAACGAGTGTTCAAGTTTCTTATTTGGACTCAACAAAGAGTTTTACGTACTACAGTGCAGAATTCTAACATTAAAGCCTACTGAACATTAGAAAAATCTTTATGAATGATCAATTTTAATAAAATTCTCCTCAAGATTTGGTCTACACCATTTACAGTACAATATTGTTTTGCTCACTCGATTTATACATCGGCTTTTGGTTGTGTTTGTTAACGAAACAAAGGTACTTAAACCTCAAAAGAGGTTCCTTGTGATGTTGAGAACTTTAAGAAGTCTCCTACCATAGCAATTGGTAGTCGTTAAAAGAGTCGGAATTGAATTTCTCAAACAAGATACATTCTTCATCTCTTAAATAAATAAAATATGTTAGGATGCAAGTTTGTACAATAATCCTATATCAGTCGATTAAAAATCAGGACATGTTATTGAAGTTCTGGCTAACATAGGCAATAACAAAGATTATTTCTCTAGCACACAAGACAGTCTTTTTATTATAAATATTACTAATTAATTTGTGCACTAACCAAAGCAACATCATGAAGTAGAAAATAGTGTTCTCAGATATTTGGAAAGACCAAAAGTATAATTACTTAAAAAACAGAAGTACATATATGTAGTAAGTAATGCAAACAGGAAAATGTTCAGCATAATTAAAAAGCCAACTTTAATTTTCCTATGCTAAGTGGGTCAAGTGCAACCTAATAACTTAGAGATGCATACAGTAGTCTATTGTAGTGGCTCAAAGTCTGTAGAGGATTTGTTTAAAGCTATACCACAAGATAAGCTACGATAACTGAAAACAAAAGTAAGCAAATTTAATATTCAATATGCAGCTATATTATAATTGTTAGACATGATTGAACCCAGCAAGACTTATTAAAGGCAAAACTGGAAAATAGAAATTAATTTCATGTTTGTGTGACGTGAATAAGAACATCTTTAAACCTTGCCAAAATCGGAAGATGAAATTATTGCTACCGATCGCTTGTTCTCTGTGAAGACATTGCAATACTTGCTATTGACAGCAATTGGATTAACCTAGCAAAAAAAAAAAAAAAAAATTAACGAGCTTAATGGAACATGTAAGATCTGATATTATTCTTAAAAAGAAATAGAAAAAGGTAGAAATCTTTATCTGAATCTGATAAACATACAGTATATAGGCATCCAGGTATGTCTACAATTTGTTCAATGAATCCAGACACTGGAAAATGGAAGCGATGATAATCCTGAAACAGAGTAAAGCTGCTTAGATTGATAAGGTTAAATACAAGTTATACAATACCCCATTATGTATAGAGTAAATAAGGAGAATACCTGTGGTGCCAAACGAAATATTACCAACGTCCCATCAGTAAAAGTGCTTGCAGTTATATCTTTCCCTAGAAGACCTTGAACCGAAAACTTCCGCCCCTATTAGTCAAAAGACAATATTTTAAATAGTAAACTTTAAATTACCAATCCTTGCGGCAGAAATAAAGAAATTCCCCAATTATGATTATTATACAACTTCTGTGACACTACAATTGCTGTAGACATGGTTTCTAATTTCTTCCAAATAGTAACTGGGTTAAAAAAGAGTTTTGCTGGGTGCAATCAAATCACCTTCCAGGGATGGAGCGGTTGGAGCGGAAGGTGTTTTCCCTGGAAACTACTATCTTCGTGGTTGGAGCAAAAGGTGTTTTCTTGGGATGGGTTTGGGGTTGGATTCATCATTGGGTTAAAAAAAGAAATTACCAATCATAGCATGACTTGTTAAAAAAAAAAAAAAAAAAAGAGATAAGGCTGTGCACACCCCAACCAGGCAACTATTATCTCTCTTCTTATATGTGATCAGACTTACTCTTCAATGTTTCTTGCAAGTTGCAACTCAAAAGTGATAAGCCCCAGAGAGTATATATTCTCGTTGCATGATTTTTCTGCTTAATGTAGTCAGTTTGACCCTAATTTTGTTTTGGTTTCCAACTTTTTTGCTCAGCTTTTCACAGTTTTTCCTTCAAATAAAACATCTAGGTAGCGTCTAGGTTGTTTAAACGTCAACTAGAGAACCAATTTCTATCAATTTTCCAACTTTTGAACAGTTACAAACACAATCCATCCACTACCACTTGTTAAAGAACTGTAATGGCAAACATATATAGGCACAGGCCGTACACCCTATACCGACATCATCAAAGATGAAAAGTACCTTGATCCACAACCTTAGGCTATCATCAATTGAATTAAATGCCATTAGTCGGCAATCAGCAGCACATACTGCAACATCATCACATTCCACGTGTGCAACTGGTCTCACACCAGGCTTCAACTCTCTTATAAAGAATTCATTAAATGTCTGCAAATGTGAGAGTCAAGAAAATATTGTGTTGCCAGAAACAACACAAAATAAAGTGGTTAGTATCCAAGCTTAATTGAAATAATGTCAGTGCTAATGCAGAGGGTTATACATTATTAAGAAATTCAAATGTGCAACAGGACAGTAATAACATCGTCTTCCCAATTCTAGCAGTACTCGGAAGAAAAAAGTACTATTTGCAAGTCATTTAAAAGTAGTAGCAAATTGACTCAAAAATTAAAGTTATCTATTTGACACTTTAATATCTTTTTCTCAATATAATTTCTTTTGAATAACTATGGGCGTCCAAGTGAAGTCACTGCTCAATTGGTTAAGGCACTATAACCTCTAGAAATCAGATGTTTGAATCTCCATTCTCACCTAATTGTTGAAGTTCAAAAAAAAATAAAGGAAAAAAAAGAAAAGGAAAGAGAAAAGCCATTGAGTCTTATATTAGTCCCACAAGATTGTTATTCTCCTCCAACATTGAAGTTGGAGAACACAGGATATCAATATGTTACATAGGTGTCTACCAATACCTTAAATATAATTGAGTTAAAAAGTTTTCCTTTTAGTTGTTTAGCCGAGCTTTTTTTTTTTTTTTAATGAAAAAACAACCTTTAATTGAAAAAAAAAATGCCAAACTAATATAAAAAAGATTTCTGATCAAGCAAGCCAAGTTTATCCTTTTAACTAGAGTCCACATACTTTTAATCTCAATGTTAACCATAATCTTAAACGAGTTATCTTATCTTAGAACTCAAAAGGCCATAAATTAATCGACCCTTCAACATTCAAATATTTGCACTAGTTCATCGAAACAGTACATCTGACCAGAACAACAACTAAACATTATTTTTCAAGTGTGTTATCTATATTATGGTGCTTGTCTTGACTCGTGAGTCGTGACAATGACAAAGTATTTTCAACCATTAAACATATTTGGGTTAAGAGCAACACTAAAAACTTTTCATTGTTAACAACAAAAACTACAAGAAAAAAAAAAGTGTTTTGTAGGTATTATTTGCCTCAAGTCAAATATGAGTTTTTGTATTTTGTTTTTATCTCTTTTTGTTATAGATTTTTTGATGACAACTCTAGTCCTTTTCTGTCTCAGTATACATTGCGCTAACTACAAGGGTTTGACATAGGATAGTGAGACCAAAAAAAAAGAAATTAACACAAACACTCTTGATTTTTCTTCTTCTCCTTTCAATGTGAAAAGCAAGATTCATGAATGCATGGTAAGATACCGACCAGTAAACCACAATGTAAAGCTTTACAAAATGCATGTCACTAAGATGCATTCAAGTAACGACAAAAATTTAAGCTTTCCAAAACCTCCTGTCATAAGATATTCCGGTAGACAAAATTATAATATGTTCCCAACTTGTGATAGAAAGCAATATTTGGCATTAGGCAATGGAAACAGGGCCCCTTGTGGCTTGGAAATTTGTACAAAGGTCAAATGAGTGCTTATCAATATTAATCAAAAAGGAAAAAACATCATAAGAGTTCGAGTAAGACCTCCTACTTTGATACCACATTAAATCACCTCTCAACCAAAGAGCTTAAACCAACGGGTTATAGTAAATTTAACATTCTATCAATATTTCAAAAAAACATGCAAGCAAGTAAAACGATCATCACATTTTCTTCAAAAAGAAAAACAACCTACCTTGAAATATTCTAGAGGGTGCTTTACCTCATTCATATTGATTTGATCCTGCAAAACCCACTAAAAATTGTCATCCAAAAGTGCATAAAAAGAAAGATTTTTCCAGAGAAGGAAATAAGCATTTCTCCACATGCAAATGCTAGATATCAAGGGGCGACTGACAAAATAATAGTTTATCAACAAGAAAAATATAGAAGAAGATTGGATAGATAAATTCATAAAACACTACTAATAAGACACAATAAGGTCTTTTGCGTGCAGGAATCAGGTGCTGATGGGAAAAAAGATGCTACACCATAAGCTCACAAGTCCTCCTGAGTTTGCATTTATTCTCCTCACAAGCACAATGATGTCAGTCTTGTGTTATACTATGCCATTTTTATTAAATCGGTTTGTACACCGTAAGAAGCTAAATGACAAGAATTTGGTTCTGAAGTCAAATAAATAAGAAATTTGATTTTGAAACTTGGTGAAAGTTGGGGAGAAAATAACTTAAATAATCATTGCCTTGAAAGATTCAATGAAATGTGGAATATCTTTTGCAGATTCAAATGAATCCATCCTCCTTCCTTGCTTTTCAGAAATGCTATGTAAGAGTTCTTTAATCCCTGCATTAACCCATCATCAAAGAACAAAAGTTTAAATTAAAAGAACGAAGGAGTGATTGAAAAAAATAGCACCAGTAGTAAAACTGTAAAAGTGGAGCACATGAGATCAGAATTACACAAGGAAACCATGAAGGTAATTAAAATTTTATAGTTAAAGCTTTATGTTAAAGCAATCTAAAGTTTTTTCCCACTTTTTTGAGTTTCTTGCAGATATACCTCGCGAAAAGGTTATCATTGAAGAGTGTTCAACGAGGAGCAGTTTCCTTAATTTTGTTTGGTGATTTTGGAATGTCAGGTATTGGCTGTCCTTTATTGTTGAGCTTTTAAAAGCAAAGAAAAATGAATAGAAAAAGAAAAGGGTAGAAGATAAAAGTGGAAAGTGAAAAGAAAAGAAAAGGAGATATAAAGATCAATAACGGGTCCTCATCTTTCTTGCATGAAGGCAATTTTGAACAGTTTGTAGAAGAGTTAAGTTTTCTAACAGGTATATATAAGTTTGCAAGTTTTGAAACAGGTGTATATATGTTACATTTCAAGATCTCTTCACAGACTAAATTATACCTTTATCCATAAGAGTGAGACCCACTTTTGACTGATAGATGGCTCTCATTGACAAGACAATCTTTCTGTCAATTATCTCTTCTACTAGCCTTTTTTTCTGCCGATCATAAACCTAAAGAGCAAACTGTGAGCTAACAAGAAAAAAGTAAAAGATGCAAATACTAAACTCAGAGAGAGATCAATAATATTATAAATAGTTTCAGAAACATCTTCACAGAACTAGTTTAAAAATAAATATTTGATTAACTTTTACATTTGCTGATCCAAATTTCCTCTTTCCTTTTTCTCTACTATGTTGACATTGCTTCAAATTATAGTAAAATGCCCTATAAAATTATTCAATAGGACATGTGAATAGAAAACTAATGACATAGAAAACCTGCTAACTTTACATGAGAGATTATTAATTTTTAGGTATCTAGATCCTTTGGATACTTGTGAACAAAACATGTTCTTAAAGTTGAAATGGTTTTTATTTAATATTTTCATTCCCAAAATAATCCCTTAAAAATCTGTATGGATGTATTAAGCAGCAGAAGTTGCATTAAACACTAATACATTCATTGGATGTAATTAATTAAATGGAAAAGCATTTGTATAGGGAAGACATTTAATTTCAAGAAAAAAAAATTCCAAATTAGAGAAGCTACATACTACAATATGAGATGCACTTGAACCAGAGTTTAGACCAACGTCATAAGATGAAACATGAGCCCATTCGCTTAATTTAAACATCCACCTGCAAAGCATCTAAATTCAATCACTACAGGAAAAGAACAGGAGACAAACATGATAATTTATGACAAAGCTCACTCCCATCCCCTCCCTAACTCATCCCTAACAGTGTTTTGGAAACAATTGTAACTAGGCATTAGATGCATTAATGCTCATTGCCTCACATGAGCAAGGTGTCCTCATTAAGATCATGGTCCAGCACAGACTTTAAATTATTGAATTTTTTTTATGGGAAACCACACTTCCGTTAAGCAAAAATGAAAGAATACAAGAGGGCATTCAAAAAAACAAGCCCGCCAAAAAAACCCACCAAAACTACAAAAACGGGTCCCAATCCAAAAAACAAACTTTAAATTATTGAATTAATAAACTTATCTTAAATTATTGTTGTGGTTTAATATTGTTAAAGTAATAGAATTGAAATTCAAGTCACTGCAATGTCATTTTCTTTTGATTTAAAATTGTATTACTTTCGCGTGTCAGGTCTCAAAAATTAAGTTTATATCCAAGCCGAAATGTGAAGGGTTTATGGAAAATATATCAAATCACTAAATTCACAATAACCAAAAATGTTAAGCTTTTGAATTTATTAGTAATTTAAGAAAGAGCAATACAAAGGAGGGTTTGAAAAGAGTAGTCTGGATCAAGGTGGGTCTACTACTGTCAAGTCTTGACTGGTTGAATTTTCCCTTCAATCTTTTCTAGTTAGAGCACCAAAAATTCACTATTCTCCGTAAGTTTACAACAAATGAAGACTTGAGTAGTTAATGGGCCCACGAGGGTATAATGCAGGAGCAGAGGACATTGATATTTGTGAGCCTTCTCAAAAGGTATACTAATGTTTATGAAATGTGATAGACGTGCAATGTATTTAGGCTAAAATACATTTTTGGCCCTTGAGCTTGAGGATAGGTTTCTATTTGGTCCCAAAGTTTCAAAAATTGACAGTTTAGTCTCTAACCTTTAGGAAATGGTTCTAAAAGGTCCTTGGACCATTAGCTGATTAATGGAAAGATAATTTAGCAGTTGACTTGCTGACTAGATTTGTTGTCATCCATGATTTTTCAGTAAGTTGAAAATGTATTTTAATTTTTTTAGCTTATGTGACATTTCCCTCCCATTGCCTCCTCCCCCATGTAATCACTCCCTTCCCTTTTCCTTCTAACATAGTCCATAAAACAATGCCTAATATTTGCAGCTACTGAACCTACTGAATCGTCTCTTCCTCGATAGTGGCCAATGATGTGGTTTCGGGAATTCTACCTTCATCATTTTGGATACCTTTCCAGCTCATTCGCACGCAGTCTTTGAACGCCGACAATTTGCACATCGACCTCCCTTCTTCAAGCTCCAGTATTCCCCTCCCATCAATCGCTTCCCTCTGGTTTTCAGCAGCATTTATCGTTGATTCCTCCCTTAAATATATGATGTTATTGCTTCAAACATCCACTTGGGTACGTTCTTTGAATTCCAATAGAATATAGGTATGTTTCGTCTCGATCGCTGCCCCCTGACCTTCCTTCTTGATTGCGGCCCCAACTTTGTCTTCCCGCCGACGACACTGAATCTAAAGGAAACCCGCTCTCGTTTCTTTACTGCTTCCTCGTCTTCCTTCTTTAGTTTTTGTTTTGTTTCCATCCACTGCTCCTCCCGCCTCTTTTCTATTTCCTCGAACCCTTGCTGAATTGCTTTCAGCTCTTCTTCTTGTTTGATCAAAGATTGTTGTATCTTCAATAACAACCCTAACACATGATCCCAATCCATGTCCAAATTTGTTTCTCTGATACCAATTTGTTAGGAACCCGAACACTGAAAACACACTTCAATATATATTGCAACAATATACCAATAGCCTTTCGAGAGCGCTATCTCTCTCCCAAGAGTCCTACAATAGATACTACTACTAAAATTCTCCATACTTCTAAGACCCTCTAACTTTTCTATTTATAACCAAGACTCCTTAACCAATTACTAATATGCCCTTACTTCTAATCTAATATTAACCTCCCATACATACCATACTAGTATGTGAAACCGGAATGCAAGTTGCGTGATAGTTTGATTCCCCACAAATGAGAAGTCTCCAAGCTTGACCCCTCCCACACAGGGGCGACTGGCTGGGGAAAGAACCCAAAAGCAATAATAGGAGTCTCGACACAGACAGCCTATTTCGAAACTGGGATGAAAGATTTGAGTTCTATATAGTCTTTCAAACGTCTACTGCACTCACGCCTTTCGGTTCCTATTCGAAAATCCTCGGATTTTGACAAAAAAAGAATCCTCAAATCAGCTTTGAGGAGAATCCTTCCAATAGCATAAATCAATAAAGAAAAAAGTGATGTAGCATGATCAGTTGTAGTTTTATAATTCTTAATTCAAGTTGTTAATTGCTTTAGTTAGTTATTAGTTGGTTTATGTTGACTGGTTGGTTTTTAATTCCCTGTCAAAAAAGGTTAATCCTTTGTATTTTCAACTTTTGATGAATAATAAATACTCCTTTATGGGTTCTTGAAGATTTTCTCATTTGATGCTTGGTTGCATCAGAAAGAAAGAAAAAAGATGATCCTCCCTTTTTTTAAACCTCAAAAAGATTAAATTTTTCCATTGGCCTTCAATTAACTATGATGGAGAAATTTGTATTTACCGATTCAAGGTCTCCCCATTATGTCAAAAACATTATTTTTTAAAAATGGTATCAAGAAAAAGCCAATTAACATAATAAGCCTCTTCTAAATCGATTTTAAATAAAAAGCCCCACTTTTTCTTATTCTCCTGTTATTTATAACTTCATTAGGGATGATGATTGAATTAATGATTTGATCTTCTTTCTTAAAAGCACCTTGATCACTACAAGAGATGGTGGCCTCCAAAACCACTCTAATTTTAATTCGAAAGAACTTGGGAAACAATCTTATGGAGACTTCAGAGTTCAGACAAAGCCAATAAGCCTAAACTCTCCCACATACACAGCTTCTTTGGAATGAGTATAACATAAGCTCCACTAATAGATCTAAGAAAATCTCTCTCATAAAATACCAAGAAGACCTTTATTATACCAAGCTGAAGAATGTCCCGCTCCCAGTTTGCTATCTAGAAAGTCTGCAATAAGTCTCTCAGGCGGTCAGGCCTTTGGGGCGTAGATTTCCATGGAATGCATGTTCTTAAAAATCTCAGTATCTTCAAAATCAGGATTAAATCTTAGCTTCTAGGAAAATTCTAATATCAAGAAGTTTAGTATAGAGCTTTGTTCAAAAAAAAAAAAAAAAGAATTGCTCAAAGAAAGAAGTTTAGTTTAGAGCTTGAAATAACCAAGAAACTTCTTTCTGTCTCAGATTCTGTCAAAACTATCAGCATTCTTAATTTTATAGACAGTGCTTTGGAAGAATCAACACAGCCTTCCACGCTCTACATCCATATTATATTTCCTCAAAGATAGGCACCAGAATGTGGGGAGTGGTGAAAATTCTACTCTTGCCCTTTTGCTGCGTGCTGTTGGTCTTCTCTTTCCAAGATCTTCCAGACTCAGTGGGTAGTGGATGTTTGATAATGATGCAAGTCAGAAGGTCCTAAAACTATTATATGGGTGGGTTTTATCTTCACATGGTCATTTTCTTTGGGTTAATGCTATCAAAGTTTAATTTCAGAGCTTTGGTTTGAGAGGAACCAAAGGATCTTTAAAGATACCCCTCAAGATGATGTCTCTTTGAGTCCTCCATTCTTGGATCTGATCTTTTTTTTTCTAGATCAAATACCGATTTGGGTTTTATGGGCTCTGATGTTGATGTAGCCGTATACTTGTAATAACCCTTAGTCTTTTATTTTACTAAGTCATGTGCCAACCACATGCCTTGTAACTACTTTAGTTAGGATCCTTGCCTATTTAAGGGCAAGTGATTATCAATAAAGGGGTATCATTTGTTATTATTCTAAAAACAAGTCTACGGCTCCACCATATTTGGTATCAGAGTGCACGATTTTTGGGCGCTTCCACTATGACGACCAAGAGAGTCTCGACCAACGTGGGAGGAGATTCATCTTCGGTTGGAAAAGAGGCGGAGTCAACCACCGTCCTCTCACCACGAGCAACAACCGTACGCTTGCTGTCGGTTGAACAAGATGTGAAAATCTTGAAGAATGATGTGGGTGAGATCAAGAAAACCTTAGAAATAATCTGCGAGAAGTTGGGAATTAAACCGGATCAACAATCAACAAACCCGATGATGCAAGAAAAGCTAGGAATGGAACAAAGAATGGTCCAAGAAGCAGATTTTCCTCCAAGAATCCATCAAGAACGCCGACCAATGCTCCAAGAATTCAAGGGGGAACCAAGCTGTAACCTAATGGGACAATCTACCATGGAGAGAACTTATCAAGAACAAGATAAAGCATCTCGGGAATTGGAAGAAATGATGGGACAGCAGCAAGAAAGACAAACAATGGAGCAAAGAATAGTTCATGAAACACATTTAGCTCCAAGAAAGTATCAAATAATGCATCAAGACTTCCACATCAATCCATTACATAATTGGCAGCAAGAATTCTTCAAGAGGGAGCCTTTAGAAATGCAAGAACACAAGGTAAAATATCAGCAAGAAAGGCAAGAAAGGCAGATTTTTGTTCAACGAACAGTCCAAGAATGGGATACAGTCCAAAAATGGAATTTTTGGCCGTTTATTACTTAACTCGAGGTCGAGTTCTTTTTGGGAAGGGGATGTTTGATGTAGCCGTATACTTGCAATAACCCTTAGTCTTTTATTTTACTAAGTCATGTGCCAACCACATGCCTTGTAACTACTTTAGTTAGGATCCTTGCCTATTTAAGGGCAAGTGATTATCAATAAAGGGGTATCATTTGTTATTATTCTAAAAACAAGTCTACGGCTCCACCAGATGTCATATTAGATAAACATGGGGTTCCATCTTAAAACCAATTGGCAGCAAGAGGAGTGACTCATGATCTTATAAAGATTATGAGGTCTCCTCAACTTTTCAATATGGAATCCTCAACAATATGAATTGGATGCGTCTATTTTTCCTCACTAGGATTCTTGTTTAAATTTACTGTATTTTCTTTCGCTTCCTTTTGAGAGTTTGTTTTGTTTGAACGCTTTTTTATCTTTTTATTATTCCAAATTTCAGTGAAATATGTTTAATGGTGCTGGATTTAGGAAGAGAGAAATCACTACTTTTTTGGTTGGGGGAGGGGGTTGAGATTTTAGATAGCAGACACGGCTATTATTGGGTTCTAGATTGGGCTTTCTTGGCTCAGTCCCTCTGTAATTGACATTCAAGTTGATTAGGGTTTTGTTTAACTCATTTTCCTTTTTCGGAAAGATGCTGCATTCTCCCAATTTTGTATCTACTGATCTTATGCAATATTTCGTATTCAAAAAATGAATGTAAAGTTGTAAACTTTAACTAACCTGAAAGGATCGATTGAAAAGAACTTTAGTGAGATCTAGCAAAGATTAATCAACATTGATTTCATATTCTCAAAAAGTTCTTTTGTTCTGTTTAGTTATTTTGTCCAGAGAGCCAAAAAAGAGCTTAGAAAGTACACAAACTTTACCCATATGCGGCCTGTTTATCAGTCAAGAAGCCTCCAGTCATAATTTGGTTTCCAGTTCCTTCATCAAAACATAGAGTCAAGTGAATCATATTGTTCAGTTTATCAGAAACTTCAAGAGTTTCACCACAAACAGGACAGCAATTCATCAATGGTTCCCTGCAATTTAAAGAAAACTATTAATGCTAGTGTAAATGCTAGAAAAATGAAAAGGAATGAGATGAAGAAATGTGAGAATTCTTCCAATTTCAACCTCAACCTGAGTGCATTATGCAATTTTGTTCACCAGTAATTGTCTCTTAATTGATACTCCATTCCATCTCAATAACATTGTTGCTACCCTAATAACCATATTTTGTTCTCTTCCATTGACAATAGTTTGCTTTGCCTTATTAGGCATGAAGTGCAAAAAAGTAATGCACTCGAATGCATAAAGTACTGCTTGTGCTTGATTAAGGGATGAACTTTTCTAAATCAACAGTGGAAGGGCAGAGAAACTTTCCAAGATGTGCGTCCACACAAGTAAATTCCTCAACCACACGCACAAAAACAATTACAACTCCACTATCCACAGTCATACAAGTTTACCATGAAATATGAAAATTCTGCAGATTTTCAAGTATCAAATAACAATCGTATGCAAGAAACAAGTGGAACAGAATTTTATGAAAGAATGATCTACAACTAAATTCCTCAAAGATATGCACAAAAACAATTATAACTCTACTATTTACGATCATTCAAGGTTACCATGAAATCTGAAAATTCCACAGATTTTTAAGTATCAAATAATAATCGGATGCATGAAACAAGTGGAACAGCATTTTCTGAAAGAATGATTCAAATGGATCATTACTTCTCTTGTTGAGCAGCAAGAAGAGCAGCCAATTCATCAAGCGTGACAACACCATCCCCATTCTTGTCGGCTGCCTTAAAAAGCTCCTCTTTCTAGAATATTAATAACTATCGCTCAGGAAAATAGAAGTAAAACCAGATAATGGAATGAAGCTATTTATTTCACAAAGTGAATACTTCAAACACGATAAAACAAAAAAAAAACAACAAAAAAAAAAAGAACTTCAAACAAGATAAACTGAAAAAACATTCAAAGCTGATCCAGCAGACTTTCATCCTCGGATACAAAAACTTCATTTCCAGTTTATAGAAATTTCAATTTACTAACGATCGTTGAAAACTGTGTAGAATAGACTTATTTCAAGGAATAAGGAATTTTTATTCCAAAAATACAAAGAAAATAGTTACAAGGACATAAAGAGAGGATAAGAAGAAATCCTTCAAAAATAAATAAATAAATAAATTCTACCATTCCAATTGAAAGAAATACAAAAAAGTAGTTCCATTAACACATCAACTCTATTAGCAACTCAAAGTTAATGTATTATTGTCACAAGACAATCGTTAGTATCATTTCTTACAATGGGAGTGGGGGGGGGGGAAGAAACAAAGAGAGGGAGAAAGAAGATTTTGTTCGAACATAAAACCTTAGAAGCTGCCACTTGATTGCCAAAAGCATCAATTAAGTCGGAAAATTCAGGGAATGAGAGCTCTCCATCCTCATTATAATCCTGTAGAAGTATGACAGCTCAAAAACACCTATAGAAATACTGTTCCTCATATCATTTAGCTACAAGAAGAGAACATACCACAATAGATAAGATGCGCTTTGCAAAGCGTTTCTCTGTTTCAATCGGGTCCTGCCAATAATATTAAACTGGATAATACAAGTTCTTATCTGTGAAATAAATAATTTCATACCATATTATAAGGTATACCAAACACTATGATTCTTAAGTAGATTTTAGTTGTCTTATCCAACTTTCTCATCAAACAAAAACAAAGCCCACATACAAACATAATTCAAAATACTAATGAAATATTGCACACCTCGACAGAACATGACACAGAAATTTTGCCAACCACTGCATTAGCTGATGATGGATCCAACAATTCAAGTTCCTCAGTGTCAGAGTCTGAATCCTGCAAGACCACATTAGGACAAAAATTGTATCCTCAAAGTAACACAAAAGGGAAAGAAGAAAATCTAAATGTCAATTGCTATTAGTTAAACAGGATCAAAATGGCTTTGGCAAAAGATGGATAAGCTGGATAAAGGACTGCAATCTAGTTCTTCCATGACAATAACCAATCTAGACTTTTCATCTTTACAATAGAAGTTTCTGAAATAATCACTCTAGGCTTTAGCTTCAATATCATCTTCTATAACCAAGCTTCTGCCTGTCTCATCTTGGACTTTTGATATCAAGCATTAGCTCCTAGCCATTACAATATGAAGGAAATTAGAGTTATCATCCCTTCTCTAAGCCACCTAGCCTTACAATTTTATCTCCATTTTTTCTCTTTCTTTCACAACAACGTCCATTAAGTTCCCTCCTAGAAAGATTTTTTAATTTTTCCTCCTCAGGAAGGCCCCTCTGTTGTTCGTTCTTTTTAATTAAAATTCTGCACTCGCCTTAAGGTCCAGCCTCTGGAGACATCAAAAGTTTTTCTTATTAAGCTTACTCGAAGATTCAAACACGTAATTTTTTAGTAGGCATTACTCGGGAGCTGCAAGCTTTAGTCAATAGGGTCGTCACTTTGTTTTTTTTTTCCTTTGATATCCATGAGTGTTCAAACCACCTTGCGCACACCTTAACTATTCTCATGGAACAAATGTCTGACCTTACTACATTTGGTTGTCAAGGTAACTTGTAAAATATTAAATCTAAGGTAGGTGGCCACCATGACTTGACCTCTAAGTCCTTCATTATTTATGAAAGGCCTTCTGGACCACTATGCCAATTCACAGTGGTTAGCCACTTTATTCTTACAGGCCATTCAGTTCCACCAAAGCATTTAGAATCTGAAATGTCCTTCCTACCAGATCAGTGAAGGTAGCTTTGCTCCACTCTTCGTTCTTGTTTAAAAAATTTCAGCTTTCAGAAAAGAACATTACTAATTAAATCATTACCTCTTTACTCCACCACCTGTTTTGGACATTCAGAACAAATTTAGGGGTGATTAAACTCAAAATTCTAAAACTTAGGAATGCAGCTCAAGAAAGTGTACCTGTCTCCTACGACAAGCCTAACTAGGCATAACCACCAAACAAAAGACTACACATCACGATCTTCAAACCCACAAGATATCATCTCATTAATAGCCTTTCTAGGTTTTCCTGAAGATTGATGAGGTTGTAAAGCTTCTTTCTCCATATTAAACTCTTTAATTGTTGAAGATGTTAATAGGTGTAGCATGTTCTTAGTCACCACCAATAGCTATCCTGATGTATTTTAATTTTTCAAACACTAGGGAAACAAAATTTTGGCTTTTCCTTTTTTACTTTTTTCTAAAAAAATAAAAATTAAAAATTAAGGACCCACAAGACGTCAATCTATCCTAGTTAGTTCCTGTTTCCTTAGTAACTCTAGATTGATGAAATTTAGCAGTCCAATCATTGATGACAAAGAAAATAGATCAGATTAACTCAAAGTCAAAGCTAGCAGAGCTTTAATGGGAATACTTTCGCACATAATTTATTAAAAATTTTCTCCTTTAATTCTTTAAAGTTTTTCTACTCTTACTTTAAGGACAGCATTAGAAACGTTGACAGTTGAAATACAGTTCTTCCAGTAACTTCTCTTTGAGCCTCATTCCCATCAAATTTTAATTCACGTTCTTCAGTCTCTGATTAATGATTATTAGCCACTAGTGAGTTCACCTTTTTCCTTTTTCATTTGTCAGAAAACGAGACTTTCATTAGGAGAGTTGAAGTATGCAAAAGGTAACTGAAGAGATCTAGGCTGGAGACTTTGATTACATTCATATTTTGAATTTCTTGTCCATCCTCGTTAGCAATTTCTTATCCAAAATAAAGTTATATTTTTTGTTATAATAAGAAGAAATCTACTTATACGGTTTGTTATCAAACACAAAATTGTACTCAATGCTAAATAATAGAAAGATTTTAAATAATATAGACTATAGAGAACATCTCATCAATTGCAAAATACTAGAGTTAAATCCACCAATGTTACAAGTCCAGGAAAAAGAAATGAACGTTTCCGTAGTAATGCAACTAAATTATTGTGGATGGGACCATGTATGATAATAGTTACTCGCCTGTGATAGAAATTCAAGTAGATCGATCTCACAATACCCTACAAGGTTGTTGCGGGATATTCTATTGGTCTGCAACACAAAAAATAATGATAGTTACAGATTTTAGATTACACAATTACATGGAAGAAATATAAATGAATTCTTACAAATAAGTCATGCTCAATATATATATATCAAAATTCTGAATAGCACTCAAAGCCTATAAAATTCTATAAGAGTTGGAGAATTTTGAGAAACTTGCCAAAGTTTTCTTCAGTTTCAAGTCTGGTTTTTTTTTTTAACAAAATTTTTTCTTTCACCTGTTCAAGTAAGAAGCATTAATTCAATTAACATGACGAATTTTTTTATAAAATTTATTCAAAATCTTTAAGAATTATAAAATCAAAAATAAAATTATATTAAATTAAATTAAGATATATGATGTGCTAAACTATTTTTTTAAATATATATATAAGTTCTTTTAAGGAATATATTACTTTTGAATTGAATATTAATTTGTTTTTATGTTTTTATTGCAGTATTAAGTAAAACTGAAGTTCCAGAAACTTCAACGCTCAGAAACCTTTTCCTTTTTCCTGGTCCTGGTAAATCTCAAACAACCCCTAAACAAAGTTAAAACCATTCAACCTTAAAGATGATTACTACCTCAAAAACAGAAATTCTCGCAATATGAGGTCCCTCCTTCTCCAAGAGAAGCTTCTTCTCCTGTGAACAAGAGTTGTATTTAAACAAAGCTGCATATGTCAGGTAATCTCTGGATATCATATACATATTAAATGTGACCTAGCAATTTTCAAACTGGAGAATAAGCATAAAAATTCATTTATATTTTTTTTTTGATGTCCGTGAGTGTTCGGGCCAGCTTACGCGCACCTCGACTAATCTCATGGGACAACCGTCTGACCCTACTACATTTGGTTGCCAAGGAAACTCGTAGGATATTAAATCCTAGATAGGTGGCCACCATGGATTGAACCCATTCCCTCTAAGTCCTTTATTAATTCATTTATATTTTATTCGTCAATTACATTAGCATAAATCCTTATTTCATACTAAACAATGGTATATATATGTACAATTTCTTTTTATTTAAAGAAAACAGCAATCTTCATAGATGAAATGAAAAATTACATAAGAATAGCAGCAAATGAAGAACAGAATCTAAATTACAAGATTCTAACACAAAACACAGTTTATTAAAAAACCAAAAAAAAAAAAAAAGAAAGAAACCGGAACACTAAACTACAATAGAATCCATATGAAAGACACAAGTGACTAGATTTCAGACTTCACAAGAGCGTTCCATCTTCTACTTCTTTGTTCCAAAAAAACAACTGTCTGCTTGCAAATTTGAAAATTCTAAAAAAAACTTCAATCATAGGAAGCTAATAGGTAAAAAAACAGCACCAAGTGAAGGAGGAACGCAAACGAACTGCAGCTAAACAAAATCTTTGCCAACACAAAAACTCGGCATACCAAACCATGAGCACACAAAAACTTCAGAATGTAAAGCTTCCAGAGCTTCTGGTTTCCAGAAATCAAGAAAATTTTAAACTTTTGAGAAACTGTAGTCTTCTTCTTGACTTCCAAAATCAGCAGCATCATTTTCTTCAAAAACTTGGATCTCAACTTATTCATAACTTTTTTTTTATAAGAAACCATTTTAGTGATGTATGAAATTTACAAAGAAAAGAAAAGCTCTGCATACCAAACCATGAGCACACAAAAACTTCGGAATGTAAAGCTTCCAGAGCTTCTGGTTTCCAGAAATCAAGAAAATTTTAAACTTTTGAGAAACTGCAGTCTTCTTCTTGACTGCCAAAATCAGCAGCATCATTTTCTTCAAAAAACTGGGATCTTCAACTTATTCATAACTTTTTTTATAAGAAACAAATTCGGTGATGTATGAAATTTACAAAGAAAAAAGCTCAATTCAAAGGAGATATAATAAACATCTCCAATTGGACAAAAAAAAAAGAGAAGCAAAAAGAGGTAAAAAGATGATTCCTTTTATACCAAGGCAAGGAAAAAGAACACTATCAAAAAGGACCAGATAGGTTTTTTCCTTTGAATAAAAAATTCTATGATTTCTTTCTATCCAAATCAACCACAAAAAAGCCCGAACAAGGTTCTTCCAGACGATCTCTTTCTTCTCCCTATAGGGATGGTCCACCAAGAGGAGATTAAGAAGAATATAAGGATCCGATGGGATGACCACCAAGATATTGAAATATGCCCTCGTGTGGTTCCAAAAGAGTTGTGCAAATTGGTAGCAAATAAAAAAAAAGGATTGACCATCAAGACTTGAGAACCCAAAAGCAACCTTTTTTTATTAAGAGAGAACCTAACAGCAACAAACCACAGCAAAACAACAAAAACTAACTTTGCTTCAGCAAGGAAACTAACCAAGCACCTTTGCTTTATAGAAACAAAGCAGCAACTTCCTCTTGAAATGTGGAAAAGAAAACCATCCTTCAATATTCTCTAATACTTTCATCATTCTTTCCCTTTTTCTCTTTTTTTTTTCCTTTCTTTTCATCCCAATCCTTTTTTTCCTTCATTTTTTCATTCCCAATCTTTTTTTCCTTTTATTTTTTCCTCTTTTTTTTCTCTTTCTTTCTTTCTTTTTTCTTTTTTTTAAATGAAAAACCAAGCTATCTTTGAAGATAAATGAAAGAATATAGGAGCATACAAAAAGAAAAAAGAAAGAAAAAAAGAGGAAAAAATGAAAGAATATAGGAGCATACAAAAATAAAGCGTCAACCAAAAGGAACAACCTAAAACAAGAAAAGCCACCAATCAAGCAAAATAAGACCTAAAGGTGGCAACAAAAAGTCTTAAGCACTGAAGCCCAAGCCCCAAAGAGAAACATGAAATCTAATAAGGGACCACACATCCTCCTTAAGCCTCTCAAACCCTCTAAAGACTATTGTTACTCTTGACCAAAAGAACCCCCGAAAGACCAAAAAAGCCCCTTTTTCATGAAACAGTGGATGAAGGAAGGAGCTCCTTGACCATAGAAACACTCTCTCTTGGTTAGGCTAAACGATAATCAAACACCACAAAAATCAACTCCAAACCAAAAATGCATAATCAAGACAAATAATTTCATTGATGAATGAAATATAAGAAGCTTGATAGACTCCAAACACCAAAAGGTGTATTGCAAAAATGCTCTCCAATTTGAAATCAAAGAAGAAAGACTATAATCTCTATGGTGTATATGTTTGCACCAATACAAGCATGAAATAATATCAAATCCCAAAAGGTATCAAAAGTCGAGTTGACGTCTCTGAAAATCTGTGCATTCCTCTTGTCCCAAAGAAACCAAAAGAAGACTTAGTTTATAGCCAACCAAAATGTCTTTTTAACACCATGGAAAGGGTGACCCATAAAAACTTTAGCAAGAAAACTGAGAATATCGTTGGGCAAAACTAGAGGCCACTCATAAGCATCAAGCACTGTTTTCCAATATTGGGAAGCAAAGGTACAATGTGCAAAGAGATGACAAGGATACTTCTAGTGAGAAAAACAAATCACACACCAAGATGGAGAGAGAGTAAAGTGTGGCATTCTACTTTGTAATCAACCTGTTGTATTAATTCTACCATAACTAAGTTCTCATCAATTCATTTTATTTTTTTTATAAGAAACAATTTCATTGATGTATGAAATTTACAAAAAGGACGGGAAGTCCATGGAGATTACAAAAAGCTCGTCCAATTTGTTAAAAAGAAGCATAAGAGTAGGAAGCAAACAGATTAGACGTTTTGCACCAAGATATAGCATAATAGATGACAAAATCAAAGAACTCTTCAAAAGAACGTTCTTTCTCAAAAAAAAAAACTCTTTGATTTCTTTCCTTTCACATAACTCAAAAAGAAGGCCCAAGCAATGTGCAGCCAAAGTAATGCCTTGACATTCTGGAAAGGTTGATCCAACAACAATTGAGAAGATCCTTCACATCTCTTGAAAATGTTAAAAACCATCCAAAAGAACCACAGATTCTGGATCAAGCCTTCCAAGAAAAAGAACAATGTATGGAAATATGACTATGTGTTTCATCATAAATAAAATTTAAAAAAAAAAAAAAAAAATCATGTTCTTAGGGTAAGAATCCTTCCAAATCACTTAATACAGATTGCTTGAACTAGTTTCTATAGTATGAACTAAGTCATCCATGAGCGATTTACAGTAAAAACTTTAGTAGAATCAAGAGGCTATAACCAAGAGTCCTCCATTGACCCTAAAATAATTGGCAAAAGAATATGGGAAAGACCATTCATTCACCTACCAACCATTGAGATTTCGACAAACATAAATTCAAAGTAGCATGAGTGCTATTTCAAGCCTATGCAACCATAATATTTGGGTTAGTAGACAAACGAAAAAGGCCTTGGAAAAGCTATAGCAAGAGGCCCACAATTCAACTACGAATCGTGCCAAAAAGAAATGGTAATCCCATTTCCAAGACATCTTTGAACATGGCTAGTCACAAGTTCTATGGTAGAACAACAGAGCCCAGGGAACGGAGAAGCCCGTCATAGAGCAGTTGACTAGAAGTAGAAGACTAATAGCCTTAGAGAAGATGGCCTCTATCGAAAAGCATCAAGGAGCTTCAAAAGAACCTCTCAAAATATGTGTTGGCCATAAATAATTCTCCATTGTATGATAATATTTACCAACAATAATATTGTGCCAAGGAGGATGTCATTCATATAAAAATCTCCAAATCCATTTAGCTAAGAAACCCAATTTTCGAAGCTAAAAATTTTTAATATCTAAACCTCCCAAGAGTTGGGGAAGTTGGGTTTTCTCCCAATTGCATACCCTCATCTCCTCTAGAGTCTTCCCAAAAGAAATTTCTTGATAATTTTATCCAAGGACTTGGTGACCTTAGTTGGTAAATCAAACAACAAAAGGTAGTAAGTAGACATACTTGAGAGAGTGGCTTGAATAAAGGTATGTCTACCACCTTCTGAAATGCAAGTGTACTTCTAACTATGGAGTTTTGTTGGATTCTCTCAATAACAAGCTGCCAAAAAGAAGAGTTTTTTGCATTTCCACCCAAAGGAACACCAAGGTAAGTAGAAGGTCAAGTACCACGCCTACAACGGTACAACCAAAGTTCAAAGTCAACCAATCCAATTCAAAATCGCTAATGTGTACCCCTAAAATCTCACTCTAACCAAAATTTATATTCAAACCTGATGCTAATTCCCACGGTAATTCAGATGCTATTGAAGAAGCCTGTTCACTTTTGTTGGCTCCCTCTCTTAAGCAAGCTTCGTATTCTGGGAAAGCATTAAATGTTCATCCGCAGCAATTATCATTTAATTATTGCAGTCTTAGTAAAGTTCCAATTGGGGAATCTAGAAATGTCTTCATCAAGGGTATTCTTTCTCATAATCAAAATGCTTCTACCAATTGTCCAAATTCTATCCCTTATATGGATGAATCTGATGTGGCTTCTGATGTCAGCTTGAGTAGTGAAGAATTTGAACCACTTTCTACGAGTCAACCTAATGATACCGTTATTGAAGACTCTTATGCTGAAACTTTGAGATTATTATTTCAAGTTGATGAGCATTGATCCTCCTTGTTTAAAAGTTTCTTCTCAATCATCTATAGCTATTCCGGATAATTTCTCTTCTCTGGTTGATGCGTGTGGTTTCAAGATACAAGAAATTCCTCCTTTAAATTCAAAGACAGTTTAGTAATTGCATATTGATTGAAGCATCTTAATGAAGATCATTTCATGGAATACAAGAGGTCTTGGGGATCGTTCTAAAAGAGTTGCTATAAAAAAGTTTATTCATCATCATATTCCAGACTTGGTTTTGATTCAAGAAACCAAGACAGTTTCATTTGATATTAATTTAATCAAATCATTATGGAGTTCCAATGATTTATGTTGGATTAATGTGGAATCTTTAGGTCGTTCAGGTGGTTTGTTGTTTATGTGGGATGACAGAAAGTTGAAAGCTCTGGAATTTATTAAAGGAGGGTATACTTTATCAGTAAAATTCTCTTTTTTGAATGATAGAGTGATTTGGTTTTCTAATGTGTATGGTCCAAATGATTATAGAGAAAGGAAGCATTTATGGAACGAACTTCGATCTTTATCTTATTATATTGATGAACCATGGTGTATTGGAGGTGATTTCATCTTAATCCGTTGGGTTCACGAGAGAATTCCATTACAAAGACAAACAAAAGGAATGAGGATCTTTAATAAGGTGATTGATGAGCTTGAACTCTTGGAGTTACCCTTAGCCAATGGGAAATTCACATGGTCCAATCCGGGTGATGATTCTTCACAATCTCTAATTGACATATTTTTTATTTCGAAAAGTTGGGATCTTATTTTTTTTTTTATATATCTGTGAGTGTCCGAGCCAGCTTACGCGCACCTCGACTAATCTCACGGGACAACCGCCTGACCCTACTACATTTGGTTGCCAATGAAACTCGTAGGATATTAAATCCTAGGTTAAGTGGCCACCATGGATTGAACCCATGCCCTCTAAGCCTTTATTTTTTCTATGGTCCTTTTTGACCATTAGAGCCAACCCAGGATGGTTAGTTGGGATCTGATTTTTGAGAACTCAAGAGTTTCTAGACAGGTTCGATCAATCTCAGACCATTTTCCTTTGCTTTTTGAAGCTGGAAATTTTCAATGGGGACCCTCACCTTTTCGGTTTTTCAATTCTTGGTTGAATCAGTCTGATTGTGTGCAAATTATTGAGTCATCACTATCACAAGATACTTCTTATGGGTGGGCAGGTTTTGTGATTGCTTGTAAGTTGAGAAACCTGAAATCTTCCTTAAAAGATTGGTATGTAGATCATGAGTTGAAAAGAAAGAGAAATGAGAAAAAGGTTGCTTGCGGAAATTAATAGGCTTGATACACTATCTGATCAGTGTCCCTTATCTTCTCTTGAGCAAAGTCTTCGTTCTGTGGCAAGGGGGAATTATTAGAATTATATATGTCTGAAGAAAGAAATTTGATCCAAAGATGCAAGTTGCAATGGTTAAAAGCTGGGGATGAAAATACAAATTTTTTCACAGATTCTTGGCAGCAAAAAAGAGAAAATTATTGATTACCAATATGTGTTCAGTAGATGGGGATTCTCTTATGTCTTTCAAAGACATTGAAGCTGAAATTCTTGGTTAATTTGCGTTACTTTATACGAAGTTACCAGATGCGATGTTCTTTTGAGACATTTGGAGAGTCTGAATGCTCATGACTTGCTTGCCAGAATTGTCATTGATGAAGCACATTGCGTTAGTCAGTGGGGGCATGATTTCAGGCCAGATTATCAGGGCCTTGGTATCTTGAATCAGAAATTTCCAAAAATTCCAGTATTAGCTCTAACCGCTACAGCAACAGCAAGTGTAAAGGAGGATGTTGTGCAAGCTCTTGGACTTGTTAACTGCATCATTTTCCGTCATAGTTTCAATTGGCCAAATTTATGGTACTCTGTGATTCCAAAGACTAAGAAATGCGTGGATGATATTGATAAGTTCATCAAAGAAAACCACTTTGATGAATGTGGGATTGTTTACTGTCTTTCAAGACTGGACTGTGAAAAGGTTGCTGAAAGTTTTCAGGTTGGTTTCCTCAGTCTTCTTGTATACCTGGAATATCTACAATTGGATGGTGGATTTTTCAGAACTCGCATCTGCTTTGGTTTGATCACTCGATTCAGCTCGTTTAAAGGCGTCTTCATGGTGTTCTCTTTCTAAGATTTTTGATAATTACTCGATTCATGACATTTATCTTAATTGGAATGCTTTTATCTCTCTTGTATAATTATTATTGTTGCTTTTTTATTTGTTTTCTTTCACTCCCTTGTGGAGTTTGTATCTTTTGAGCAATAGCCTCTTTTCATTTCATCAATGAAAAGTTCGTTTCTTGTTTCAAAAAAAAACCTGATGCTAATTCAAAGATCTTGCCAGTCAAAAATAGAAAATAATAATGTATTATCAGTAAATTGCAAGTGATTCATTTGACAAGATGAAGTCCCCACAAGATGAGTCACATTTTTTCCCATATACTCGCCATGTGATAATAATTTTTCCCAAACCAAAAATGCATAATCACAAGTCCCGAAAGGTGGTCAAGCCCCTTAGTCGCGCCCCTGCAAAGAATACAACATTGTGGCCTTATCAAGCAAGATGACTACCTCGAGACACTATCCAAGGTATTAACTCTTTTACGAAAGACCTGCAAAACAAAAAATTTTACCTGCTTGGAAATGTTAATCTTCCACTATGAGGAAAAGACTTTATGGCTTGAAGGAGAGGGGTTTACCAAGCAATGAAAGAAGAAACTGCAAGAAAACCCTTCAGATGGGCTAGAGCCCTAAGATGACTCTCCATCCCTCAAGGCTAACAAAGAACCCTTCAATCAAGGATAAAAGGACTATAATATCTGTCATTAAACAAACTTTTTCAAACTTCTAAAATCTTTCATTTTTCAAGAATAATAGATTCACCACCACTAGCGACAAGGAGATTGAACTTTCCATGGAAGGATAACTACTTGCCACCCTTTTTTTACCGTAACAAACTTATTCAACATCAAAAAAAAAAAAACCTTCCCCTTTTTGGAGAATAAGCCTCCCCACCACTAAACATCAATGAAGAAAACATAATCTATACAATGATTTGTGCAACTTACACATAAGAGGGAAAAGATTTGTTCACAAAACCTTGAGGTTGTTGCATATAAACTTCCCTCTTCCAATTCATCATGTAAGAATGCATTTTTAACATTCAATTGGCGAAGTGACCAATCAAACTGAGTAGCATGAGATAAAACAATTCAACAGTAGGTTTTTTTACAATCGGACTAAGTGGTTCAAAATAATCAACCCCTTCCTCTAGATCAAAACCTTTGTCCACAAGGCAAGCTTTATAGCAAGCAATACTTCTATTGGGTTTCCTCTTAACTCGATATACCCATTTACACCCAATAGCCTGCTTATGAGGAGGAAGAGCATTATATTCATCATCCATAGCCAATTGCCATTCATGATGGTTAAAAGCTTGAGTAAAAGAACTTGGCATTAGCTATAAAAACACTTTCTTCTTAAAAATGTCCGCCTTGGACCTTGTTTGCATTGGATGATGATTACTTACTGAGGAAGAAACAATCACTAGAGAATTAGAATCAAATTGTTGTAAAATAGAAGGTCAATAAGAAAGGGCTTAGTGGTAGAGGATTTAGTAGGTCAAGTGATAAGTTCAAATGGTGAACTAAAGGAATTATTTTAAGTAGATTTTGAAGTAGTGGTGGAATTTGGATGAGAAACAACCTCTGGTATAATAAAAGGAATAGATGTAGTGGAAGTAGAGGGAGAGGTGTAGATGATGAATTTTGAACAAGGATTAGATAGGTTTGAGCAAAAGGGAAGAGGTTTTCATAAAAAATAACATGGTGAGAGACATAAAACTTATCAAGGATAGGGTCAAAGCACAAGTAACCCTTATAGCCAAGAGGATACCAAAGAAATACACAGTGGGTGGTACAAAATTGAAGCTCATTTGATGAACATGGATGAAAAAGAGGATAACAAGCACAACCAAAAAGACGAAGAAAGGAATAATTAGGCGGTGAGTTTTTTGATAAAGAACCATGATTTCATTGAGAAAAAATGAAAGAATACAAGGGCATACAAAAAAAAACTAGCCCAAGAGGGAAAGAGAACCCATTAGATAAAGGGGCTCCAATCCAAAATGATGAGACCTAAGGAATAATTACAAAATAAGCACGTCACCGACGCCCAAAGAGAAACATTATATTTAACAAGGGACCAAACCTCATGAGAATCCCTCTCCAACCCTCTAAACATTCTATTGTTTCTCTCACCCCAAAGCCCCCAAATAATGGCACAAATCCCAGCTTGCCACAAAAACTTCCCCTACTCCCTAAAGGGAGGATGGGGGAGGAACTCCTCAATCGTCTCTCTAAGGCCTCTGGGTCTGGCAAACTGCAAACCAAACGAGGCAAAGAACCCATCCCACACCGCCCTAGCAAAAGCGCAACTCCACAACATATGGTCGAGGTCTTCCTCCGCCATCCGACAAAGAATGCAACAAAAAGGCCCAATCAAAGAGGGAATCTTTCTCGACAACCGATCAAGAGTATTAACTCTTCCATGGATCACCTGCCAAATAAAAAACTGCACCTTCTTTGGAACTTTCACCTTCCATAATAAGGAAAAAATGGAAGACTCAGAAGAAGCGGGGTCCAACAAACAATGAAAAAAGGATCGACAAGAGAAGCCAAGGGAGGGGTTGGGATTCCAGAACCGAATGTCTTTCCTAGTGTCACTAAAGGTGAATTCCCCAATCAAAGAAAGGAGAGTCACGAGGTCTGTTGTTAAAGAGAAGTTCAAGATGAGTTTTATGACCAAGAGATAAATATGGTAATTGATTAATCAAATAAACGGCAATGGTGAATGCAGAATACCAAAACCGCAAAGGTACAAGATTTGGAAAGCATAGAGAGCCATTTCGACTATGTGAAAGTGTTTTCTTCCAACAACACCATTTTGCTCAAGGGTATAAGGGTAGGATTTTTTTTGTAAAATGCCATGAGAAGCAAAGAAATTTTGAAGGTTATGATGACTAGTGAGCTCTCCTTCACCGACACTATGAATGGTTTTAATTTTAAAGAACAGTAGATTTTCAGCAAAGGGAACAAAGGTAGTAATAACAGAGAATACATCAGATTTATAACAAAGAAAAAATCCATGTGTATCTAGAATAATCATCCACAAAGGAAATATAGTAACGAGGACCATTTATTACTATTTCGAGGGAAGGTCCCCACACATCACTATGTACAAGTTCCAAAGGTACATGAGTAGAAGAAGACGATAATGAAAGAAGGAAGTTTAGACATTTTATCATCTAGACAATGCTTACAAATATTGGTTTCATGTTTTGGTAAAGGAAAAGCAAAGGAATTCAGAATATGCTTAAGAACATATGAGCAAAGGTGGCCTAACCTATCATGCCACACAGTAGTAGAAAGTTTTGCACCAACTTGAGCTAGAAAGTGTAGTTGTCCAGCAGGAAAGGACAAAGATGTGGATAAAGAGTACAGGTCATTAATGCTAGGTCCATGGAAGAGTGTTAAGTATTGTCCTAGATGGTGAAGGGAGGGCATCAAAGATAAAAAAAAGCAATTATTATCAAGGCAAAACTGATGCACAAAAAGTAGATTGGCAAAGAAATTTGGTACACAAAAGAGATAGGACAAAACAAAATTGGAATTGGGAGTAAAGTTCTTATCATAACCTTGATGAGTAATAGGTAGGGTGATCACGGTTCAGCTCGGTCCGGTTTTGCCCAAAACCGTAGACCGAACCAAATATTTCGGTTCTAAAGTCTCGAAAACCAAGAGAATCCATGTTTTCTTTGGTTTCGTTTAAAAATCGAACCAATCGATTTTTTTCTAATCGATTCGGTTCGGTTTTTAACCAACCTTTGTTCTCCCCTTTTGCCCAACATCAACACGCCTGTTTTTGCCCAACATCAACACATATCTAAAATGAAAAAGAGAGAGCGAGGGGTTGGTAGCGAGAAGATAAGAAGCATAATAAGGTTTTAGTCTTATGAAATCCCATAAGAGACGACAGTGGTTGGTAGTTGCAAGAGAGACATCGACGGTGGTAGGGGCAGAGATGAAAAGGAGAAAACGGAGAAAGTGAGGATGGGAGTGAACAATGGCCAAAAGTTTGAAATAAGGGAGGAGAGAAAGAGATTTTTTTTTTTTTTTTTTTAAAGGAAACAATATCATTTCATTGATGAATGAAAAAGATTACAAAAGAGGCCCCATCGGGAATTACAAGAGAGATCTCCATTGAGATATAAGGGATGATAAGGGGTAATTACAAAAGGGAGAGACTTGACTACTCCAATACATAGCAAGATAAGAGGTGGATTCTATAAAAGCATTGATATTCTGATGATCATTATTGAAGATTCTAGCATTTCTCTCTAACCACAAGTTCCAGAAGAATGCATACAAAAAATTACGCCAAAGAATCTTAGTGTCGTTTTTGAAAGGGTGTCCAAGAAGAGTATAATGGAGAAGGGTTAGGATATCACCCAGTCGCGCGAAGAACCATCCAAAAGCTTCTTGAATATGATTCCAAAAAGCTGTGGCGAACTTACAAGTGCTGAAAAGGTGTATTTGTGATTCGGCTGCCCTGTTGCACATACTGCAGCAGCTGGGAGAAATGGCAGAATCTGGATTTCTTCTCTGAGTGATATCGGCAGTGTTAATGCAAGCGTGACTAAGCTCCCACAAAAAATTTAACTTTTTTTGGCATGGATCCCTTCCAAAGATGGCCATAAAAAGTTTTGTCAATCGCTTGAGAGGAGGACGCTAATTTTCTGGTGAGAGAACCAGTGGAAAAAGAACCATTGCTTTCAAGCTGCCAAATCCAAACATCATCCCTATTAGTGATAGAAAAGGATGAGAGGTGGTGTGATAGAATGGCCCATTCAAGGATTTCAGACTCCTGTAGATTCCGCCTTAATAAGAGATTCCAAGCCCCTTCATTTATGTTCCATAAGTCAGCAATGGTTGCTTCCTTCTTGAGAGATAAGTTGTATAGAGATGGATATGTGGATCTAAGAGGAGATGCACCCAGCCAAACATCTTCCCAGAACAGGGTTTTATCACCTTTTCCAACTCTAATATCAATGAAGTTATATAGGAGATGCCGATTCCTGAAAATATTCCTCCATGGACCCTTGGAGGTGCTCATAGAATGATCTCCTAATTTGTGGGGGTTACAGTCAAGCCCGAATTTAGAGACAATAATTTTCCTCCACAGGGCATTTGGCTCTCGGTAAAATCTCCATGATCATTTGGCTAGAAGAGAGGTATTCTTCTTGTGAATATCAAAGATGCCCAAACCTCCCTCATCCATAGGCAATTGAATGCGAGACCACCTTAAAAGGTGGCAACCTTTTTTCTCAGAACTGCCGCCCCAAAGAAACCGGCGGTATAACATCTCCATAGCTTTGGTGACCTTCTTTGGGGCTTGAAAAAGAGATAGATAGTAGATGGGGAGATTAGTGAGAGTAGCTTGAATGAGGGTGTGCCTACCCCCCTTGGAGATATTAGATGATCCCCAATTGTTGAGTCTTTTTTGGACCTTTTCAATAACAGGGGTCCAAAAACAAGCCCTTTTCGGATTGCCATTCAAAGGGAGGCCCAGGTAGGTAATCGGCCAGGAGCCCTGCTTGCATCCAAAAATGGAGGCCATCTGTGATGTCTGCTGTGAGTCAATACCAAGATCGAGGAGCTCAGACTTGCTGTGGTTAATCTTTAAGCCCGAGACCCGTTCAAACTGTTGGACGACATTCAAAAGGTTGGTGATGGAATGTTGATTGTGAGAAGAAAACAGTATAGTATCATCCGCAAACTGTAGGTGAGTGGTTTGTATGGTTCGAGGGTCGTTCCCTACCCAAAAACCCTCGATAGATCCATTCTTTTCAGCCGCAAGCAACAATCTACTAAGGCAATCAGCAACCAAAATAAATAGGAATGGGGAGAGAGGGTCCCCTTGTCTAAGGCCTCGGGTAGCAATGATCTTCCCTCTAGGTTTACCATTGATAATTATCGAAAAGTTGGCTGACGAGACACATCCTCTGATCCACATTCTCCATGATTGACCGAAGCCCTTGGCTTCTAGTAATTTGTCTAGAAAATCCCAATCTACTGTGTCGAATGCTTTCTCAATATCTAGTTTGATGACTACTCCTTTTCGCCTCTTTCTATTCCATTCGTCTATCAATTTGTTGGCTATTAAGGAGGCATCCATAATTTGTCTATTACCCACAAAGGCTGATTGGTGTTCCGTAATTGTGTCCGGGAGGACTTTCTTCAGTCTGTCGGATAGGACACGAGCAATCACTTTGTAAAGGCCGGTTGTTAGACTGATGGGTCGATATTCACCCACTTTCTTGGCACCAAGCTTCTTAGGGATAAGGCAAATGTATGTCTCATTCAGACTCGCATTGATAATCTCATTCTTAAAAAAATCTTTGAACACTCCCTTTATATCGTCTTTAAGAATGTTCCAGGATTTTTTAAAGAATTCCGCTGTATAGCCATCGGGACCCGGGGTCTTGTTGGTACCAAGATCATTCACTGCCTTTAAAATTTCCTGTTCTGTGAAGGGGGCTTCTAACAAATCTCTTTGTTCAACTGAAATGGGGTTCCAATCATCAATCATAGGGAAGGGGCCTATGCTGCTGTCTTTCGAATAAAGCTTCTGATAAAAAGCCACAAATTCGTTCTCAATGTCTGTATCATTGGTGAGACTTATACCAGATTCGGATATAATCTCAGAAATGGTGTTTTTTCTTCTGTGTGCTGCCATAATACGGTGGAAGAAAGCTGTGTTGACATCACCTTCTTTAAGCCACTTAAGTTCGCATTTTTGTCTCCATAGGATCTCTTCATTGGCCGATATAGAGATGAGATCTGCCTTGATCTCTATTCTTCTGGTGGCATCGATTGCTGATAGCTGATTGTGTTCCTCCCTATGGTCTAAGGAAGATAGCTCTATATTTAGGCAAGATTTTTTCTCACTATTCTGGCCGAAGACAGACTAATTCCACTGTTTAATCTCCTTTTTGAGGCCTTTTAATTTCTGTATAAATCCGTGCCCTGGCCATCCCCTGGATGCATTATTTTTCCACCACGAATCCACTGTGTTGAGGAAGGATTTGTGGTTGAGCCAAGCATTGTTGAGTCTAAAAGGGGTTGGTCCCCATTTTTCTTTCCCCAATGTGAGGCTAATAGGGAAGTGGTCGGAGGTAATTCTGTCCAATCGACGGGCTGAGGCGCTAGAGAATTTGGTAGCAATGCTGTCTGTTATAAGAAATCTGTCTATAAGGGTCATGGTGGGATTAGGTCTAAAGCTGGACCAGGAGAATTTGCCATTGGCAAGGGGATGTCTTGGAGCTCATTATCTGTGATGAAACGGTTAAATCTCCTCATGGCACGGGAGGGAGTTGTGTGTGTGGATTTCTCCCACGTCCAACGAATGACATTGAAATCACCTCCCAAAATCCAGTTGGGAAGACAAAGAGCTTGCAGATCCGCTAACTCTTGCCAAAATAAACGTCTGTCCTTGGAGGAATTAGGACCATAAACACCTGTGATCCAGAAGGAGAAGCCATCAGTTAATGATAAGTGAATGGATAGGGTGAACATACATTCAACAATCTCCTTAACAGAAAAGGAGGATTCATTCCATAAGATAACGATACCGCCCGATGCTCCAGCGACGTCAATGGAAGCCCAGGCAATGCTTCTAGAGCTCCATATGGATTTTATAATCTTCCTGTTAATATTAGCCATCTTAGTCTCTTGGATAATCACCAAAGATGATTATGAGAGGATAAAAAGTCTTTAATGAGGGCTTGCTTTTGGATGTGGCCTTTGGGTATTGTTAAGTATTTGGTGGCGGGCTGAAATAATTGCTTTTGTTAAAGTTAATTAAGAAGTTCGATTTGATTCAGTCTTTCCGGTTTTTTAAAGGGTTAAACAACAAACCAAACCGAAAATCTTGGTTTTTTATATGGTTAAACCAAGAAACCGATTTTTTTTATAAAGATCAAATCGAACCAATCGGTTTGGCTCGATTCAGCTCGTTTTGTCAGTTCGACTCGGTTTTTGCACACCCCTAGTAATAGGCAGTGATTGTCCATTTCCAAAAGTAATATTTTCTTCTCCATTATATGCTAAAGAAATATTAAGATTAGTAAGGTCACTGGTGAGATGAGCATTACACTCTGTATCAATCAACCAGACATTGGAATCATGGGGTATAAAACTAGCAGATGTAGTCATATCAACTAGTTTAGCAAGAGGATGATGCCCTTGGAATGAATAATTCATCTGATTGTAGAAATCCAATGCAGTATGATCGTATTTGTGACAAATTTGACAATTAACCTTGTTACCTTGTTGATTAGTATTAGGAGAAAAACCATAAGGTGACTGACCAAACGATGACTGACCTTCGCCCTGCGGTATAGCATGATTGGAACTATGAGGGAAGAAATTGCCATGACCGCAACCATTTCAATAACCGTCAGGATTGAAATTAGAACAACCTTGGTCATACCCACCTCTACCACAACTAGATCCTCACTAATTGTCTCATCCATGGCCTTTATAATTCGTTGCCATTGCCAAGGGAAGTAACCGAAGCAACATCATCAACTTTGGACTACTTATTGAGAGCATTTTCCTCTGTTTTCAAAAGAACGTGCAGCTCGTCAATAGTAATGGACGGAGCACAAGTGCAAAGAGAAGTCTTGAACACATCATACAAAGTCAGAAGACCATTGACAGTGTAGATGAACAAATATTCTGAGTCAATTATAACAAAAATTGCAGCCAATTTGTTCACAATAATCTTTACTCGTTTAATGTATGCATTTTGATCGTTTCACCTGATTTCTTAGACACACTTCATAGTTCTGTCTTCAAACCTACAATATTCATTCGAGTTAAAGAGAAATGTTTCTCTAATTTCTCTCATACTTCCTTGGCAATTTGGCGGTCAACTACATAGGGAGAGCAGTCTGAATTAGAGTCACGTTGATAAAAGTAATTACGGCTTGATCGCTTCATGCCATTTTTCACACTCAGGGTTTACTCGTGGTGGTTGTCCCTCAAATCATAAAATAGCATCTAGAGCAGCATATATTCCACCAACAAATCAATAAAGCTTGTAAGCCTTTAATATTGGTGAAATTTGAAAGCGCCAGAGAACATAATTCGAAGAATCAAGACGAACGAAAACAAGATTGCAAATGTTCATGAGAAGAAACATAGATGAATTCTGATTCTGTTCGCCAGATTGCATGATGATGGAGGAAAAAAAATTGTAGTAGACGCATGGGAGAGAGAGGGGAAAAAGGAAAAAAAATGTCGTAGCAAATGTGTGAAAGAAAAGAACCATGATACTAGTCTTGCTGCTTTGATACCATATGAAGATTTTCGAAGTATTATATTTTTTTTTTTTTGATAAGTGACGGCATAAGATATCATTCCAAACAAAAAAAGGAAGACAGCCTAAGGGTCGGGTAGAGAGCACCCCCCCCCCCCAAAAAAAAAAATTTCAGAGTATTAAATCTCTCCTTATTTTATTAATGATGATAACTAAAATAATATTTATAGAGAATACATGAGGAGAATAATAAATGATTACAGAATAAACAGACACTAAATAATATGTGCTCAACAACCTCCTAACAGAAAAATAATCAATCAGCTAACTAGTTACAATAATACTCTATTAAGAAAAACTATAAATATGAAACTCAAATAAATGTGCAGAGATGGTAGAACATAAATCAATTCCCACTCAAAAAGTGATGGGGAAAGCATCTTAAATACTACCAAAGCAAATAAAAAATTCAAATAAGTTGGACGCAAGTAAAGAAACTCAATTTGCTGTAAAACAATAGAGGTTTGAGTACTCACAGAGTTCCAAGCTGGTTCTTTAGTGCTGCAGAACCAATAAAGCCCAATCAACAAACTCAACAATATATATTAACATATATGTATATGCAAGGGTCTTTGGAGCGACAGAGTGAAGATTGCTCAATAATAAGATAAATAAATTGAATGAAATTTTTGTGACCATGCATGTCACAGATGTATTCGATGGTACATTCTGATGTCATAGCCTTTCTTCTTTGATTGCTACTTGGAATAATTTCTTGTAATCCACCTATAGGTGTGTATCCTTATTTCATTTATCAATGAAATTATGTTTCTCTTCAAAAAAAAATTCTGATGTCATAGATAACATTCAAAGGGGATGCCACCATGCTCCAATTTTACCAAGGCCTCCTAAAAAATGGTGGTTGAAATTGAAAATGTCCCAAATGATTAAATCAAAGTAGCCACCCCAGATAAGAAAGTACAATTTTCTAGTCGATTGAAAAGGACAGAAGTTTTAAGTTAAAACTTGTGAATTCAAGTTTAAAATCTTAGGTAAATTTTACAACCCTATTAGTACAGTTAAACTTACACTCCTTATGTTCCTCTGTACTAAGTGATATCATTCATCCCAATCAGAAAAGTTGCAACATTGTCAACACTTTCCTGTGTAAGAATCTATGTGATTCAATGAAAGATTCTCCTCTTCTCTCTAAATCTAACAATAAAAGGGCACTTTTCTGCTATAAAATTCAATTTGATTTCTTTTTTCTTTTTTGATTAGCAGAATTCAATTCAATATTTAACAAACATTTAAACAGCTACAAAAGTATGTCAAACGTCAAACTTAATTCTAACGTTCCAGATCTATTGTTTTGTCAATATTTCAACTCAACTCCTACAAGGAGACTTTCTCGCACAGTAAACCAACCTTTACTTTTTTGAGTTTTCCCCTTTACATCCTAAAATTCCCTTCTCCAATATCGAACGACGTCTTTCTAACTACAAGATTCCCATACCTGCCTAATTTAGAACAAGAAAACAGTAAATCAATTTCAGCTATAGTAGGTAGGAAAACAAGCTAACTTCACAGCAGGCAAATGAGAAAAAGCTGAACAGTCAAGGAACATAGGAGCACAAAGGTAGCTTGCTTTTTCAACAGTCACGTAGGTTAAACTTTAAAGTTCAGCACAGCACTGGTAAAGGTAGACAAAACAGAAATATTCTCACAGACCAACAGAAACGAGAAAAAAGGCAAGAAAGTCACCACGAACTAGGCCAAAGAATGAAGCACTTAACTGATCAGATATTCCCGTCCGAAAAGTCTGCTCTCCAAACGAAACACAAGCAAGCCACCTGTCCTTGAAATTCATTTGCGCCTACAAAAAGCAAAGCAAATCAACGCGAGAAACGAAGGTGAGATAAAAAAGAAAACAGCCATAGACTCACACGAATAAGCTTAAGAACAGCGATTCCAGCGAAATCCTCCGCAGAGGCGAGTTTGGTGTGAGAACCAAAACCCCGGGCATTGGCGCCTTTACGACGGCGTCGAAGATAGCGACGAAGATGCAGCCGGTTCTTGAATCGAGCAATACGCGATTCTTCGGCATCGGGATCGGAAGAAGAAGATGAAGAGGAGGAGGAGGAATCGGGCTTGGAAGTGGCATTCCCCATGATTGGCTGTGGAAGTGGAGGGATTGGGAGCGGCGTTTATGGTGGAATCAGGAATGTAGAAATATGCGATGCCAGAGAAGTTCATGAGGAGGATTTGACTTTGCCATGGCTTGTGGGGCAGCTTTCAATTTTGTTGTACATTCAAAGAGACGGGTCGAGAGATATTTGATTATTTGAAGCAGAGTGGAAGAATGTCAGTCAATTCCAACTTTTTGGTCTGCTTTTTTTCGCTGGATCGTGCTGCCTGCTGGCGGCTATTTCTTTAAAGCGCGCCATCTTTTTTTATTGCCTCTTTGGCAATTGTTTTTGGTTTTTTTTATTCATCTTTAACTAACCCCTCGTTCAACCTTATCCGCGTTCTTCGATTGAATCTTGACAACCCTTATTCAAAGTCAAATATAAGTTTAAAATTTTAGGGCTGGTTTCGTAGACCATTCAGATTTTTCCTTATGTTTTCGATTTTTTTTTTTTTATAATATGTGGGGTGGGAGATTCGAAGCACATACATTTTAATTGTAGTACAATTTTATGCTAGTTTTATAGATTCAATAATAATATTTTTATTTTTAAAAAAATTAAAAATAATATTTTTTATTAAAATATTAGTGTCAGCAAACCGTTAGGGTTTAATAGAAAATTGGATGGAATGACCAAAAGTGTAACAAGATCCAAACGGGTAATTTTGTTGAGTTTTAAAATTCAGGGACCAAAGTGCAACCTAACCCAAACCTCACGGACCACCTCACGGACCAAAAGTGTATTTTTTCCAAATAATAAATATACAAATTTTATAACATCTAACATTTTTACAAATTAATCAATAATAGTTTATATTCAACTTAATATTTTGTTGACAACTATAAATATTTTATGGTTTATAAATATATTATCAAACACGATTTGAACAATTTTTTAAATCAATATGCAATTTCTGAATCTGTTGCCAAACACATGACTGAGAACACGAAATAAAACTTTGTTTTCATTAAATCCCTTGTTTTCAAATTTATGTTTTTAGATCATCAAACAAATGCATCCTCTCATGTTCTTTAGTTAAACTACATATCTAAGTTTAAATTTAGTTAAGTGCACGAATTGTATTTATAACAAAGTTGAAAGTTAGTTTAGGGACCAAAATAAGATTCAAACCTCTAAATAACACAAAACTTACGGTATTCAAGGATCAACGTTCATCAGATGTTTGCTACAAATATCTACTCGATCGATGGATAATTAATTATGATAATGAGTGTCTTATCTCCTCATAAATCAAGGGTGAGTATTGATATGTGAACAATATGCCATCTCATCTCCTCATGAAACAAACTTGAGCATTAATATGTCTTCGTCCATTTCTTGATCGTTGGAATTTTCTTTTATGAGTTGGTGATTGTTCGTGCTTGGATTTTCTTTTGATTTGTTGGGCTTGGGTTAATATGAACATGTAGTGTAGGTGTTCAAGAAATGTTACATGCAAGATGAAGTTGGAGATTAGTATGAGTCATTCTTTATGGAGTCTGATGCCAGGAACAAGAAGAATTAGAAGGTTCCAAATCATCTCTTTGTTCTACTTAGACCTCTGGATTACAAATTTGATGTCAGTTGAGTTATGTTCATATTACTGATTTCAATGCTTCCTTGATAAGGGAGAAAAAACCCTAAATTCAAATGTCAACAAAAAAAAAAAAATGTTACAATTCATGAGAAAGTCTATATTTGAAATTTTATAGGAAACCTTACCCTCCGTTTGGAACCAAGAAAGTTCAAAATCTTGTGATTTGAAATTCAAGAAATGATTTTAAATTCTTTGTCTTGTTTAGAACAAAGATTTAAAATGGATGTATTTAAATTTTTGTGTTTGGATGGTAGTTGGAAAAGGAAAGAAAGTAAAAGAATTTACTAATATAGGCTTTTAATTAATTTGAGTTATTAATAAAAAATTTAAATATGATGAGGATAAATAAGTAATTTAGCTCTCACTTCCTAAAAATCCTAAAATCTGATGGTTTTAGTTGGGAAATTTTTTTATGATTTGAAATCATTATCTTTCTTGAGGTACGAAACAACAAAATTCATTTCAAATCCATTATGATTTGAAATCTCCCAAAATCAAGGAGGTTCCAACAGAGCATTAGACTTAAGACTTGAACTAACTTTTCAAATAAGAAAAGATTTGGAAGAGAGATGTTCGGATACATCATTCCTAAATTAGGGAAATCTGACATGTGATTTTAATGGACTAAAATAAAATTAAAAAAATGGACGACAAATGTGGAGCATGCCAAAATCACGTGTGGTCATGATTCATTGAATTTTTGTTGGTTATTTTTCAAAAGGGAAAATTACTTTTTTGGGCCTGAGTTTTGAGTAATATGTGTGTTTGGTCCCTGAGTTTTCAAAACAAACCTTTTTAGTCCCTAAGTTTTGAGAAATAGGTTTAAAAGGTCCTAAGTTTTCAAAATAGACTTTTTTAGTTCCTGAATTTTGAGAAATAGGTTTAAAAGGCCCAAATATTATTTTTTTCATCTTTTTTTAAATTATTATTTTTTATTATTTTTTAATATTGAATGGTTTTTTTAATTAAAAAATTAAAAAGTATTGATTTAAAAAATTGAAAAAATAAGATTATGGACAGTTTGAACACAATTTTCAAAATATAGGGACTAAAAAAATCTATCTTGAAAACTTAGGAACCGTTTAAACATATTTCTCAAAATTTGGGGACTAAAAATGTCTATTTTGAAAACTTAGGGACCAAACGCACATATTCCTCAAAATTCATGGACCAAAAAGGTATTTTTCCCTTTTCAAAATGAACAGGTATTTTTGGCCTACTTACTCTAATGTTCCTTTCAAATATGGTTCAAACGAACAATGATCCATATTCAATCTAATAAATGGATGGATTGAGTTAGTCTTAGGTTACAAACCATTTTGATGAGATTGAAATCCATAAAAATCTTTATCTTTATCTTTATCTTTATCTTTATCTTTATCTTTATCTTTATCTTTACTACTTAAAAAGTGGCTAACTTGGAGAATCATTTTTTGACTATTTTGTCCAAATACAAATTTTTTTATTCCATATGTGTCCTTTAATTAATTAAGATTATTTCTATTATTTAAATGATTTTAAATTGATAAATAATGCGTTCATAGGAATTTGAAAAGTTTTGCTGTTTTATGTTTCAAATTTATTTTATATTTTTCAATATGTTAATGCTAATTAATTTTGTAAAACTATTTTTTTTTCTGTCGGCAGAATTTAGCTTTTTCTTTTATCTTCTATTTATTTTTCTAATTCATTTATACCTCCTTTCTTTTATACATGTTAGTGTTAATGTTAATTAATTGAGTAAAACTTTTGGTATTTTTTACCGGCAAAATTTAGATTTTTTTTTTGTTTTCTAATTCATAAATGATTTTAAATTGATAAATAATGCGTTCATAGGAATTTGAAAAGTTTTGTTTTTTTATGTTTCAAATTTCTTTTATACTTTTCAATATGTTAATGCTAATTAATTTTGTAAAACTATTTTTTTTTCTGTCGGCAGAATTTAGCTTTTTCTTTTATCTTTTATTTATTTTTCTAATTCATTTATACCTCCTTTCTTTTATACATAGTGTTAATGTTAATTAATTGAGTAAAACTTTTGGTTTTTTTTATCGGCAAAATTTAGATTTTTTTTTTTTTTTTTTTTGTTTTCTAATTCATTTACACCTTCATTAATCTAGGTTAATTATTAATTAATTTAATATGTTATTTATTAAGGGGTTAATTTAGTTCACTCATTTTGGTTCCTTTATTTTTTTAAACGGTAGACTTAATTTTTTTCAAATTTATTTATACTTTTAATAGGTTAATTAATTAATTAATAATTAATCTTTTCATAGTCCATAACCAAAAAATAAATGAGCCATTATAACACACATCTTATACCTTCTCTATATATATTTTCATGTATTTGCAAAGAAGCTCATTGCAAAGTAAAGAACAATGTTTTTTCCCCTTTTGTGCCATCAAGGTATATCTCAATCTTTACTATTTATTTTTCTTTTACCTTCATTTTATTTTAAGATTTAAATTGTTCTATTGGATTATTGCATTTGCAAAGTCCTTTTCTTATGTCTCTTTTTAGACCACAATTAGAATTACAATAATTTCTTTAAATTTCATCTAAAATTATTCTTAGTGATATATTATTGTTAAGTTGCAAGTCTAATGGAGAATATATATGTTTTTTGTTTTCCTTTTGTGCCAAATCAAGGTATATCTCAATCTTTTCTATTTATTTTTCTTTTACCTTCATTTTATTTTAAGATTTCAATCGTGTCTATTGCATTATTGCATTTGCAAAGCTCTTTTCTTATGTTATTTAAATAAAGCTTCTGATAATTTTATAATTTGCAAATTTACTAACATTATTATTATTATTTTACTTAAGTGTTTTTCGGAAACAATTTATAGTTTGTAAAATATAGAAATTGCAATGTCTCATCAAATTTTAATATCATTTTTTCCTGTGCAATGAAGATTCAAATTACTCAATTTATTAATATTAATTAATTTATTTAATTATAAAAGCACACCATTTTTAAAAAAGTAAAAATGAAAATAAAAATAAAAGTTTGTATTAATAAATATTTAAATATAAATAAAACTACAATATAAATTTCACACGTGCAACGCACGTTGATGTTTTCTAGTAGTTTCAAAAGTGTGTTAGGGACGAAATTTGGTATTAGATCTTTTAGCTTTGGTGGATACTTATTTTTCCTTTCACTTTTTGATTTTTTTTTTTTTTTATGAGTTCAATTCTTTCACTTATTTGGTTGTGACTTGATTAAAATATTTCATGGTCAATATTATCTTTTTTTAAAGGTATGCATAGTAGGTCAAATTTTGTGTGCTTAATTTTATTTATTTTTAATTTTCTTTTAACTTTTGTTTGAATAAGTATTAATTTCACCATAGTCTCATTAAATCTGAAGTTGAATGGGATGAAACTAAAAATTTTTGGTTAAAATGTCAGAGTTTTTAGAGGAAAAAGTAATTTTTTGTTTATTTTTCTTTGTACCCTCCCATCCATTTTATAAGCTATAACTATATTTATTTTTATTTATTTATTTATTGAAAAAAATGTTTTTTTTTTCTTTAAAAATGAGATTTGTTTAACTTCTTCTTGTTGATTGGTTTTCCACTTTTCTCAAAAGCATCTTGTACGTCAATTTAAAAAAATTAAAGTTGATTTGAAAGTTTTATTCCACAAGCTGTATAATAATATCCATTTGTTATTGGTAAAAAATTAAGTTTGTACACCGACAACCTCAATATATTTGTTTTGAGTTTTACCTTTTTAAAATATCTTTAAATTCCAAACAGATTGTTATAGACAATTTTGGACCACCCCGATATACAAGGAGCTGACGAGGACAACCGGGGAGGAATCGGGCTAAAAGATGGACCAAGAGGGCAAAACCGGCAAGTGAGACGGGCCGAGACCGAAGGGGTCGGGTTTTAGGCCCGACCCCCTGCTCGGCCTCGGCCCATGGCCGAGGCCGAGCACATGGTCGGCCTGCTCGCGCGGGCCGAGCCCGTTCGGTCTCGTCTGGTCCCCACCGCCTCTGGATGCCCCGGTTTCGCCTGGTTTGACCTAAAATGCCTCTGAAACCCTAAAAAGGCTAGGAGGATGAACAGGTATTTATATCCCTCTTCGCCACTGAAGAGGGGATCCCGAATTCTATCCCTAAACTCTACTCTATATTCTCTGCTTTCTCCTCTTGCTCTTACTTTTCCTCACCCTACCGTTTCGTTTGCTGACTTAAGCATCGGAGCCGGTGTGGCGAGCACCACACCGGTGTGCAGGTTACCGTCTTGCAGGCCACGTCTTCCCCCCTCATCTACAAATTTACCGTTGGTGGCACGTGAAGGTCAGGTGAGTTCCTCTGGCCAAAATCGACCATCAACGCAGATATTACAAAAAATACACATATGTATGAATTCCTTAAAATAAATAACAAAAAAAATAATTTAATCATTATGAAAGACTTCTAGTTTCTTTAATTGACTTAGATTTTAGAAGCACTTCAAAATCATTTTCAAAGGCATTTTAGAAAAAGATGGGTTGAAAAAAAGCTTTATTTTGTGTTGACTTTGTGTGACCATGTGCAATTCTTTTAGATTGGATGTCACATGAGGCAAATTTGGTGATCTCAAGATGTTAGTTTGACCATGACCAACCAAGTTGAATGATGGGGAAGATTTAGCCCATGGTTTGACAATCACTCATAGTTCAATGCCATGGATAGTAAAAATGTTTGATTGTATTTGTGGAGGGTTGATATTTAAAATGGTCGTGACGAAGTTTGTTGAGGTGACAATTTACTTCCCAAACACATGTCTAGTTCCGAACAAGTGTGTTATGAGTGATTCAGTCGAAAATCAAGATATTGTTTTGATTTGTTTCTATTAGAGAAATGGTTGAATGAGAAGCAAGATTTTTTTTTTTTTTCCAATTGTTGCAATACTAGGAAATGGTTAAAAGCTTGTGTTTTTAGTCTTAGATCAAAATTGCTACTAGGATATATATGTCGCTTAACCTTATACATCAATTACATACTTTTCGATATTACATAAAACAAAAATAAAAAATAATTGTGTTATTTATAAATTACAAAGTTATAGATCATATATTTCGCCATTTTCTTCATTTAAGAATATGCAATAAATAGTGTTTTTTCTTTGCTCTACCTTTATTTAGAATTAGGAGAGGATATCCTCGATCCAACTATTATCATGTAAAGTTAAACTAGAGTGAAATTGCAAAACTAGCTAATTGATTCATGGATAGCAACATTTCTAACTTGAATGTGGATGAACTTAGGTAGGTCTTCTGTCATTGGCTTTAATTAGGGAACATACCTAAAACTTCGTTTTATTTTTAATCTCAACAACGTGGTATTGTGGATTATTCAAAAATATAACCTTAGACAAATGTATAACGTCTTAATTATTTGAGTTATACTATAGCATCTAAACATAAATGTTGAAAAAAAAAACATGTCTAAGGTAGTAGAGAAGCTTCCAACTAGAGCAATAGTAAACTTCTTTGCTTAACAAGTCACTAAAGATTTTTGACACTGGCTTTTAAAACTTAAAAGGTTGAATGCCCTTACTAAAAAAAATAGAACTTTTAGTACTATGATAAAAGTAGATATTACTCTCATTTGTTATCAGCATCATGTCAACATTCATCGATCAAACAATATTACGAAATTCTTTATAAAAGAAAAAATTAGAGGGTGAGTTGGGAAAAGTAGGTACTACGAAAATCTTAGAAATTTTATTCCGAAATAGATATTACTCTTGCTCATATAGTCTGTCATGCCAACATTTGTTGGTTTAGGAAAGAAAATTCAGAGGATGTTTGAAAAGAGTGTACTTTGGAGTACTAGAAATTTTCTCATGACAACTCAAGCTAGAGCCTCATACAAAAAAGGTCTTCCATTCTTTAAATTATTGGGGAATATATCTTTTTAGTCCCTCGGTTTTGAGGAATAAGTGTGTTTGGTCCCAGAGTTTTCAAAATAGACATTTCTAATTCTTGAGTTTTGAGAAATAGGTTTAAAATTAATGTCACTACATTTTCAAAATGAATCTTTTTAGTCCATGCATTTTGAGGAATATATTTAAAAGGTCACTCATATTATTTTTTTTAAAAAATCAAATTAATACTTTTTAATTTAAAAACCATTAAATATTAAAAAAATAATTAAACATATTAATTAAAAAAAAATTAATTCATGAATCAAACACACTTATTTCTCAAAATTTATCGACATGGAGTGAAGCGAGCAAGGGACTAGTTTGGTTTGAGAAGGCAAAAAAAGGCTTCCACGGTTGTGTTTGATTCATAATTTGAAAATATATAATAACTATATTTCAAAAAAATATATATATATATATATAAATATAAAATAACTATTACATCCATTTATCCTAGTAGAACTCAAAATTTGTAGGTCTATAAAGTGTCTTCTCTAGATCATAAAAAAAAAATTGAAATATTTGATTTTAGGTCTAATTTATTTGATTAGATCCATTTAATTAAATATAAGGACAAAATAACTCAAACTAAATAAGTTGAGTTGGGCTCATGACCTATGACCCCATAAGTAATCCATGTTGGATTGTTGCTTGAAGTATGTGACTAGCCCATTTTAGGTTATTTGAGTTGGAGTAAACTAATGACTCTTGTTAAAGTGAGTAAAATTTAGCGTTAATTGACATGTTACTCTCGCCCAAGAGATCAAATATTCGGATCTTTATGCTTAAAAATGTTGCTTTTGTTTTTTCGAAAGAAGAATTTCATTAATCATAAACCAGAAACCGGTACAACCAAATCCTCCTCAATAATGGAGGTTAACCAAAAGGGAAAAACAAAATCCCAAAAAATACTCTCATCTTCTTCCGAAAGGGAAGACAACGAAACACCACCTATCTTCTCTGCAATTAGATTCTTAATTTTGGTCAAGTCTTCATCTTCTTCATTAATCTCAATTAGATCACCGCCAAAACTTCAACTTCCACTATCAGTGAATTACGCTTGCAAATGTTGTTGAACTAAAAAAAAGACAATTGTATAATTAGATTGGGTTGGTTGTACACTTGTTAACAGTAATCTTCAAATCCTCTCACTTGTCTTGAAGCAGATTGGCTTTTATTGACACTGGTTTGATTGCAACTTTGTGTATCACACATTCCTCCACATCCACAATTTTCTTATGTTTTATGTGATATATTATTTTTTAATTATGTTATTTTTTTTTTTTAGTATAGTAAATGTGAGAGTATAGAGATTTGAACCTCTAAACTTAAGGAAAGAAATACATGTTAATTATCACTTAGCTATGCTCTTATGTTATTGTTAATTATACTTTCTTCGATTGGTTTGAATCTCAAATATTGTTTCATAGATATTAAATATCTTAAATTTAAGTAATGTCTAAAATTTAAATAGTTGATATAATAAATGTTTGTGTTTGAAATGTGAAGGTAGTTAATGTTGGGAAGTTAAAAGTTGTGTGTTTGTTATATGTGGAGATACTTTAAATTATTTAAAGTTAGATTTTTAATATTGTTATAGGTAATTCTGGACCACTCCAAAATGTAAGGAGCAGAGCAGGACAACACAACACGAACCCAACAAGGACACGATCAGGAAGTGGACCATGGAGGAGAGGTAGGCCAAAAGGAATTGGGCCAAGGCCTAATACTATGGCCTCGGCCTCGACCCACTTCGGTGGGTCGAGTCCCCTCCCCTCCGCTCTGTCCCTAGTGTCCTGATCCAGCTCGGTTCAACTTAGTTTCGCCCATATTGGTCTCCAAACGCTGGAAAGCCATAAGGTAGGAATAAGTATATAAACTCTTCTTCGTTATTGAAGAAGGGATCCCAAACTCTACTTCTGAACTCTCTCCTCTTTCTCTTGTTCTCTAATTGTTTCCCATCTATCTTCTTGCTGACTTAAGCATGGGAGGCGATGTGGCAAGCACCACACCGATGTGCAGGTTTCTTATCTTGCAGACCATGTCTTTCCCATCTCAAACAAATTTATCGTTGGTAGCATGTGAAGGTCAGGTGAGTTCTCTCTGTCCAGATTTTGGCATCAACAATATATAAAAATATTCTCTCTATAACAATATTTGGTTGCATACCAGTAGAAAACAAGCATAATTTTCAAAAACAAAAAATCAAATGACTATCAAATATGGTCGTAGTTTTTAAAAATTTGTTTTTGTTTTTGTTTTTAGAATTTGGCTAAGAATTAAAATGAATCTTTAGGTTGAATGAAAACTATTGTAAGGAAATTATAAGAAAACAAACATAATTTTCAAAAATCAAATGGTTATCGAACGAGGCATTGACCTTTTGAATAAAACATTCCTTTTCATTTTCATGCGATTCCTAAAATAGTATTAGGAGCCTCAGGGGACATTGTCTCATTTTCTTGGTATTGAGGAGGCATGTTCTTATCTCAAAAGAAGACTAAATTTTTAGATTCTAATGTTTCTAAAAAGAAAAAAGTTTTTAGATGATGCTAATGCAATTTCTACACTAATGGCCGCTATTCCTATCCTCTCGGCAAGGGTAGGTATGCCTTTTTCTGATATACAATTTTATATGAGTATTGTCCAATATATAGTTTCCAAATACATAACAATTAATTGGACAATTTATGCACTCCCTCACCATTTTAGGCATTGAAAATCGAGTTGGTACGTAATTTAGCTCGTATAGGTTGTCTAGACAATCTGTTTTATGTGTTTCAATTTGGTTTCTAAATTTTTTAATTTTTTTTTTTGGACTACATGTGGGACAAGAGAATTCAAAACCACCGAACTCTTGGTCATTAGTACAAGCTTTATGCAAGTTGAGTTGCGCTCATGTCGGCACACCTTTTGGATTATGAGATTAGAAATTCTATAGCCTTTGGACCATCTTTTTATTTTTTAATGATGTTTGATTTTAAAAGAAGAGATTTTATTCACCTATTTTAATTTCCATAGAATTCAGTGTAAAAAACATCTCAATCAAATATCCAATCAAACCACAAAATTAGAAAATATCACAAAAATGCTTAAACCCCACAATGATGAAATGCCTAACCATGACAGATCTCAAACAGACACCAATTTTTTTTTTAAAAAAAAAACATCATCCAACAAAATTACATCCTTTACCTAAAAAACATCCATACCTAACAAGAAATCTTTACAAAGATTATTCAACAAACACAAGGAATTTGATTATACCACATATTAAACTCCAACTTTTAGCTATATAAATCCACAGGTTCAAAATTAATTTTGAATCATATCAGACTAAATATTTACTCCTCTCCTCTTTATTTCAAATTTTAACATTGGCTAAATTTAAGTAACCTCATCTAACAAGAGGAATAATTTTTCAACCCCATAGGTGAAAAAAAGGTAGCCACAATCTATATATAGAGTACTCTCATTGCTGAAATGAGTTAATAAAGGGAGGAAAAACTTGGCTGGTTGACAACTAAGAGAGATAAAAAAGTTTTCTCATTTTTTTTCTTTCTTCCTTTTTCTTTTTTAGTTGTCAAGATTTTAATGGGGTACGTATGTAGGAGATCCTTACATACCGGTATACAAACAAGTTTTGTTCATAAAAAGTATTTAGATTGAGGAGTTCAGGTTATGAAATCTAGAGATATTTTGTCTTGAGAATTGCAAGAAGAGTTAATAAGTCTGCGAGACCCACAATAAAGTGTTGGAGTCAGAGAAAATAAGTTTGTGGCTCGTTCCACAGTTGAGTGTTATATGTCCTTGAGTCAAACATCGAGTGGAATTATTACCTCCGCTAAACTCTATTCCACCCAACTTCTCGATCCGAACACCCGTAAATGACTTGAAAAAAGGAAGAGGGAAGAGATAAAGGAATGTTGCTATCGTCATGAATGACTCAATGCTCTTCTAAGCATCTCCCAAAAAGAAATAGAAAAAAAAAAAAGGGTATAAGAGAAGAGAAATGGTGTCATGATTTTTGGGGTTGGAAGGCTCTGCCATTACAGTGCTTTCTGGGCTCCACACTCATCCTTCTCTTTGCATTATTTTTACAGTGCCCTCTGCCTGCCCTCTTTCTTTCACTTTAATTATCCCAACATTAATCTTCCATGCACTCTCTACATTTTTATTTGTTTCCTTGTTTCTCTTCAGTGCATTTCTTTTTTTTAACCATTCTAGCTCATTGTCTGCTTAAATTCGAACGAAATTACATTGCATGGATTTAGAATGGTTTTCTTTTTCGTTGCTTCGATATCAAATTTAAGGTTAAATTACACGTTTAGTCCCTGAATTTTTAAAAGTTTCAAATAAGTCATCTAATTTTCGATATTGTTTCCCGTAGGTTTATGAATTTTAAAAAATGTATGATAGGTCTCTCAACTTTTAATTTTGTGTCTAAGAAGTCCTTGACCTATTTGGCATTTTTTTAAAAAAAAAAAATCACAAGCTTATTAGATACAAATTTGGAAGTTTAGAGTCTTAATGGACATATAAAATTCAATTTTATGTAGAGTAGATTTGTTAATTTTTATAAATCTCGAATATGTCAGCTATCTATTAAACACAAAATTGGAAGTTCAATGACTTATTAGACATTTTTAAAGTTTAGGAACCTATTAAGCGACAAAATTGAGAGTTCAAGCACCTATTAGACACTTTTCAAAGTTCAGGGACCTAATCTAAACAACCTCGAAAGTTCAGGGACTAAACTTGTAATAAAACATAAATTCGATTCCATATAAATTACATTACACATTTTATTGTGATTTATTTATTAATCACTTTACTTTTTTTCTTTTCTTTTTTTTTTTGTTTTTTTTTTGTAATTTACTCCATGATAACATGGTTAATAGTGGCTCTTTTTTTTCGTTGGTAGATTTTTTTTTCTCTTTTGTAATTTTACTTCATAAAAATATCTTCTTTGTGTTCAAACCATACGCACGATCTTAATTTTTCTAGTTATACCGATATTCTTGATTAATTTACGTAAAATATATAGTATAGTTAACAACAATCAAAGTTGAGTGATTTAAGCATCTCTGTTTCTCTAAAGAATCACAGGTGTCTACATCATCACTCTCATATTTTAGGTATCTCTATTTAATTTTTTTTTTGTACATGTCAATTACCGTGAGCTATGCTCACTTTGACTTTTATATATAATATTAGTGTTTAATAAGTTGGATATTTCTTTCCATAAAATCACCAACTAACCATATTAAAATTAATGTAATGTTATATTATGCTGAGGATCAATCACCATATTAAAAACATTATATTCGCTATCATTTTCTTGATGTCCTTTATTTCATTTCTACGATAACATCCACGTCTATTAAGAAAAGAAAAAAATCACTATGGTATAAAATCAACACAATTGAAAATTAATATAAGAACTAAATTATACATTTCTTACATTAATTAATATAAGAATGAAAAAGAAAGTCAATAAAATTCTATCATTATCCAGTGAGAAGTAAAAGGAAACAAAATTTGAGCTCTGTGGGAAAACTGAGAAGAAATTTGCATGAAAATGTAAGGAAAAAAAAAAGGATTTTTATAGAACTAATTAATTAAAAGTAACATAAAGAAAAGAAAAAATATAAAGGAGGTGGGTTGGGTTGGTAATTTTGAGTGAGTTGTTGGGTGGAGAAGTGTAATAATAATAAGTACAGAGACCACGTGCATGGCACGTGGTAAGCCTGTGTTCATTGGATCCGATTGGGTAAGCTTATTTCATCGAGATCATCCAACGTTAAAAAAACCTCATCCAAACACGACAGCTCTGCCCCATCTTCCTCTTCTAATTCCTTCTCTTCATCTCTTTCGTAAACTCTGCACAATACCCATTTGCTATAATCCTGAAAAGCAAAAACAAAAACACCATTTATAAATTTAAAACAAAATACTTCCCTACATACCCATTAAAACATTGACAATTAAATTTTCATTTTCTATCTTTCTTTTCCTTAGTTGCCAAGATTTTAATGGGATGTGTAGGGAGATTTATGCATGTATGCATTGTTCTTAAGTGTGTTATAAAAAGAATAATACTTGCTTGTTGCATATCGGTACGTAGGGATCTCCTTACATATCTTGTTAAAATCTTGATAACGAAGAGAAATAAATGTATAAAATAAAAATTTTATTTGATCTCTCTATTGATTGTGATCCTTATATACTGATATGCAGTCAAGTATTTTTCGTGTGAATGTTTTGAAAAGTACAGTTTTAGTGACGTACTCTTTTTGGACGTCCTCTGCGTTTGGATGATCTAGCGGAGGAAGAGGAGGAAGCAGCGTCGCAAAGACGATACTCATGCATTATCCAATTGGTTTTGGCATCGCCGACGTGGAAGAGAAAGTATTTCTTCATTCCAACGACTTCGGAGGTGGCAGTGGAAACGACGGGCTCGTCTCTATCCAATGGATTCCAGTAGCCATTATCAGTAACTCGAGCATCAATTTTTCTACTATAGAAATACCATCGGTTGCCCTCTCCCAACGCCTTCCCTAAAACACAACGAATCAGCACAACTCCCAAAAAAACACAACATTCAATCAAGATAGCGAAGAAGGGAAGAAGGGGTGATCATAGTGATCCATTTCAAATATATACAAAAAAGTTAAAACGTAAAATTTTGTCATATACCGTCGAGCTCCCAGGGATCGTAGGGGTAGAGATCGAGATCGGGAATGACGTCGGGGTGGCACGGCAACAAAGCGGCCTTGCGATGGAGGAAATGGACGACGAGTTCTTCGTCGGTCGGGTAGAATCGGAAGCCGGGAGGGAGGTTGAAGTTGTGGCTATGATCAGGAGCAGCCATGGATATGAGAGGGAGATATGGAGATGAATGAAGAAAGGGGGGAAAGGAATAGTAAAATGGTAAGAGGAATGATGATATTTATAAGGAGGGAGAGAAAGAAAGAGAGGGTGACGTGGGAGTGAAGTTGGGTAATCAATTTGGTCACTAAAAACTAGTAATAATCAAGACCCACAAGTGGAAGGAAGAGAAAAACAACAAAGGGATTATTAGAAAAGCAAAGAACTTGACTTGATTATTAACAATAAAAGTGCTTTTGTTTTATAGTTGAAGAAGCAAAAGAGCAAGAGCAAGGCGGCGGGAAAACGTGATGGTGTGAGTTAGACACTTTCACTTTAGTTCTTCTCAAGGAGATATCGACCAACAATATCAAATGAAATCATACAATTTTAGAGTCAACTATTTATTTCCATTGCGCCTCTTTGTCTCATTACATAAACCATATCATTACTCCCCACTATCATACACACCCATTTCTTCTTTCCTTTTTTTCTTTTATTTTATAATTATAATCTTTGTCTCTCCTACTTATGTTTCCACTCATGATTTACGTTTGTGTCCATCGAGATTAAGAATTCGAGTTTAAACCAAAAAAAGTTTGTTAATTTCGACCATGTTTGATAACAATTTGGTTTTTTAAAATCAAGCTTGTAAAAAAAATACTTCCACAACCTATGAGTTTCTTTGTTTTATATCTACCTTCTTTTCATAACCAACTTTTTAATTAAAACTAAAGAAGTGGTTTTCAAAAAATTGTTTTTGTTTTTCGAATTTAGCTAGGAATTCAAATGTGTCCTTAACAAAGATGAAAACCATAATAGAAAATTGAGAGAAAATAATAAACATAATTTTCAAAAATTAAATGGTTACGTAGCGAGGCTTCCATAAAGGAAAAAACTTGGCTGCATGTCGATTTGACAACTATGAGAGAATAAAAAAATTTCTTATTTTCTATCATTCTCTTTCTTAGTTGTCAAGATTTTAATGGAGTGTGTAGGGAGATACCAGGATGCAACTAAGTTTTGTTTCTTTATAGAAATACATTTAGCTCGAACTCCGAACTAATTTTTCTCTCTCTCTTTAAAGTATAGTCTCCACCAACCAAACCAAACACATGTTCCTACAACTTATTAGGTTGTGAAGTTTTTCTTTCCTACAGATCTAGGTTTTCTATTAACTTACTAAAACTATGAGTCTAACATTCATTTAATTGTTTTATTTATAGTGTTATTTGTATGAATATTTATATATATAAGTCTATTACTCTTTATTAATAGTAAGACGTGATTGATGAAATTTAATTAAAGGAGAGAGACAATCATAATTATCTTTCACTTATGGCAACTCATTATTTTGTACCATCTAGATAGAGACTACATGAATCCATGTCTCTAAGAACTTAATTACTAAAACTATGAGCTACATATCTTTTTCAATTATTTCATAATTTTATTTGTATATCAATTGTTTTCTAAAATTAATATGTAACAAAATCTTTTTTCTTGTTCGATAATCTCCTTAAATGAAAAGGGCATAAACAATAAAGTTTTTAGAAAAGAAAAAAAAAATTATGAAACTTAGGCCCATTTGAAATACCTTTTAGTTTAAGTGTTTTTCAAGAATGCGTTTTTTATTAAACATTTTGTATAAAAAAAATTATTTAGAATTTAAACACTCGTGTATTTGGTTACATTTTCTCATAAGTGTTTTTATACACAAGTTATTATATACTTAAAAACTCTTTTTAAAAAATTTGCCTTCAAGTGTTTCTCTCGAAAATGGTTTATATTTCTCCTAATCTCATTTTTTAATAAGTCATTTTCAGTGATCGTCAAACCCTATACTTTTTTTTCAAAAACCAAACCTACTGTTAAAAGAAAATGTTTTATACACTATAATGCATGCTTGAATTGACATAGAATATAGAAAAATAAATGATACATAAATTGAAATATAGAATTATATAACTAAAGCGAGTCTAGTTCAACGGTAATTGACAGGTACCCTCGACCATGAGGTCAAATGTTCGAATCTCCTTACCCGAAAAGAAAATATATTTAGAAAAATATAGAATATGGAATTGAAAAATTGTATATTAATTTTGATTTTAAAAATGAAAAAGAAGAGATAAATAAAAGAGTGTGAAAATGGAAGACTTTGAGGCATCATCACACTTCATGCTTATATCACCCCCACCTGCTGTCATCCACGTGTCACGCACGAAAATGGGTTTGGTCGTGGACCAATTCTGGAAGTCAGTGGGCCCACATCATTGGAGTGTCAAGTGTGCATATATACTCATTAATAATTACCATCAACAATTATTCTTTTCTCTTTTTTTTTTTCAAACTAAAAAAAATATATGAATGTTTTTCAACTTTGTATTTTTACCACTCGTGTCAATTCAACCTCTAAACATTCTATTTTAATTAAAATCCTTCAATTATTGAATGCATTAACTTGATGACATTATTATAAAATAAAAACGCTAACAAGAACATATCTCAACTGGTATGAAGTATGTGTTTGTGATCAAAAGGTCATGAGTTCGAATCCTCTTATCTCTAAATATTGTTGAACTAAAAAAAAACATTATTCTCCTATGTGACTTGATGAGTGGTATAGGTAGCATAATTAAAAGAAGTTAATTTGTCTAGTAAATTAATATTTTTCACTCTATTCAAAATAAAATACAATAAAATAATATTATTCACCAATAATGAAATATTTTTCTTTTGAGAATATTGGCTAGGTGGGGAGATTTAAACCTAAACGCCTTATTAGAAAAAGTAAGATTGTTGACTACACTAATGTTGGTATGATATAGAGAGTATTAATAAGATTTAACTTAAATATACAAACTATAATGAGAAATCTAGAAAGCTATTGTCATTATTTATAGTTGAATTACCAAGTTTAGTCTCTGAATTTTTAGGTTTATGTTTATTTCAAATAAATCCCCAAATCTACAATTTTATGTCTGGCACGTATTTGAATTATTTGAGATTTTTATAATCCGATAACCTACTAGCTAGACACAAAATTGAAAGCTTAGAGTTCTATTAGACACAAAAATTCAATTTTATATTTAATAGATTGGTAAATTTTAAAAAATTTTAAATATATCAAAGACCTATTAGATGAAATTTTTAAAGTTCAAGAACTTACTGACACAAAATTGAAAGTTCAATAATTTATTAGGGACCAAACAGACACAAATCTAAAAGTTTAGAAACAAAAATATGTTAAGTGACCATTATTTTTTAAGAATATAAACATTACAAATACATAGAAAGTGATATTTTCCAGTTCAAGAAGAGTAAGAGTTGAATTACATGAACTTTTAAGATGATAATTGATGTCTTATTAACTGAATTATTTCTGATTTGAATTTATGATTTCAAATTTTTTCCGAAGATAATCTATGACCACTTGAGATACATTCGAGTTAGCAAACAACTTAAAGGAAAAAGAAAAGAAAAAAAAAAAAGAAACACAAATATTATAATTAATTAAAGAAGAGTGTTGGATTTGTTTGCAAGGAAAAGTAAGAAAAAGGAAAAAACACAAATTGTGGCACATGAAAAATCCCAAAACGCAATCAACTATTTCTTAGGATTGGGGACTTCCCAACTGATTTGCCGGCATGCCTCCACGTGGGTCCCATCCAAAAAAAAAACATTCTAAGTAACTGATCCCAATTATTATTATTATAATTTATTAATTAGATTAAAAAAACATATATATATATATAGTTTTTATTTTTAATTTAATGTAACGTATGAGTGAAGGAGAGTGGTGTGGTACTTTGCTTATGACTTCTCCAAGTCAAAAAACAATAATAATTACATTACTAATTTACTTTTTTTTTTTTTTTGGGTGTCTTTTTCGGTTTGACATTGACGTAACTGAGTTTACCATTTCACTTTCTTTCACTAAACTCCTTTTTTTTTTTTTTTCTTTTCCTCTTTAATACGATAATTAAGCCTAATCCAACTCTCTCTTGCCTCTCTTTTTCCCTTCCTCTCCAACGTAAATCTCGTTCCCTTTCTTATTTTACTTTAAAGTCGCGGTGATTTTATTTCTATATTTGAAAATTTTTGTGATCAAAATTTTGGAACTTTTAGAATGATGTCTATTTGTTCTTTGTGTTTTAGAAATATTCTAATCCAACCTTTTTAAACTTTGATTTTTGTCTTTAATAATTGTTTTTAATTGACTTTGTTGGTTTAATTATTATGTTACCAAGGCTAAAGCGGACATAGCTCAATAATAATGACATGTGTTGATGTCAAAATTTGGATAGGAGACTCACCTGACCTTCACGTGACAACAACGACGAATTTATTGGAAGGGGAAGACATGACCTGCAAGACAAGCAAACACTGCACACCGATGTGGTGCTTGCCCCGACTTCGATGCTTAAGTCAGTAACGAATGAGATCAAAAGCTAGAGAATTGTTTTTGGATCGTTTCTTCAACCACCAAGACTGTTCTAGGGTTTCTAGGCGTTCGAAAGCGATTCAGGACTAGAACTAGTAGAACCGGGGCAGCCAGGGACAACAGGGATCGAACGGAGGCGGACGGACTCGGGCCATGCAAGTGGGTCGAGTGGCCCGGTCCCTCTGCCCTTGGCCAGACCTTTTGGCCTGTTTCGCTTCCGGAGTCCGCTTTCCGATCCTATTTCCGAGCTCGCGTCGGGTTGTCCTCGTCAGCTCCTTGTACATCGGTGTGGTCCAAAATTACCTATAGCAACATGTACTCTCAATATAGAGGTGAGAAGTTCGGATCCTCCCACCTTCAAATGTTGTTGAATAAAAAAATAAAATTATTATGTTACCAAGTGTTTGAATTTTGTTGGAAATTAGCTTACCATATATAATTCTTAAATAATTGAAGGATCAAAGGTTTAATTTAACCTTTAAATATATCTTTTGACTCGTTCACACTAAAAAATTTGAATAGTATACTTTTGTTGATATCATGTTTGGTCTTGGTTCTACATTATTATTATTATTTTTAAATAAACATTTTTTTTTAAAAAATTTTATAAAACATTTACAACTATTTTAATACTAAAAATCAATTACTATTTTTTTGAAAAAAAATTCTTTCAAAAAAAAGAAATTTTGACATTAAACTTATTTTTATGGTTTTAAAAAAATTCATTGAAATGTGTTAACGTGCAAATTCGAACACATAGAACACATCTGATTGCACATTCTTCAAAGATGAATTTTATTAATAGGGGAAAGAATGACTTGCAAAATAGGAAGAACTGCATAACAATGTAGTGCTTGCCACACTATCTTGGATGCTCAAGTTAAATTAGAGTTGTAGGAGTGTAACAAGGGCTTAGAGTAAAAGAATGACCTTACTTTTTGCAAATTTATAACTGGAAATTTATACAAGGATCTGACTTAGTGTTTCTCTTCTCTTTTAGAAATTGGATTAAGAGATCACTGAATTGAATCTGGAGGAACGTGTTGGACTATAATCTACTAAAAATGGATTGGACAGAAGGCGTACTCACTTTCAATCCTCCTTGATCAAGGCAAGAGCCTAAGGGCCTGTTTGGTACAAGGTTTCTGGAGATGGGAATGGGCAAGGGTTTATAATACCCTTGTTTGTTTCAAGATTTCTGTGGTGGGCCCAGGAAATAACTCATTCCCAGACATCATTTATGCCCATAAGCAAGGGTTTTCTATGCCCTTGCAAAAGCATGAGTTTTCTCTTTTCCCATCTCTTCTTTGTTATTTTTATATGCAATTTTATTTTGAATATAGTTAATTAATTAACTAATGGATACTAAATTAAAAATAATATAATATATTATTTAATTAGATTAAATAATAGTTTGTCAACAATTTCAATTTTTTTAAGTAAATACTTTTTTTTAGGACTTTTAAACAAATACTTAGTCCAATTTTATTGTATGGATGGTAATTACATATTACTAAAATTATAATTAATTAGTTAATAAAACATTTAAATTAATTTAGTATAAAAATTAATTTTTCAATAATTATAATTAATTACTTATCGATTATTTATAATCCATTAATTACTTTTTTTTGGATTTCCTTATAATAAATATATAATTATATTATTATTAAATATTTATCTAATTAATTTTTTTTTTGAAAAGTTATCTAATTAATTTTTATGGATACAATATATTAAATTATTGTAGTTAAAAATATTTATTAAACAATTAATTAAATAATTTTAAGTTGTTAAATTAACATAGTTTATCCCATTAAAATTATTTCATGATTATTATTTCATTAATTTTTATTAATAGTTTGAACTAATTTTGATTATTTTATTGATTAATTTATTAAAATTACATAAAGTTTACCAGATTAATTCTAAAAAATAAATACAAACATAATTTGTTCTCATAAAATCCGGATGACATTCCCATGCACAACCAAACACAGTTATCTTTGATTCCCAGCAATCTTATTCCCAGACATAGTATTCCCAGGCATCATGTATTCCCAGGCATCTATAAAACCTTAAACCAAACGGGCCCTAATAGATTTTGAGGTCATTTTAAAATCCTACCCTATCTAGTTTATTACCAAAAAAAAAAAAACTAAAAAAACTAAAAAAAAAAAAACTAAAATATTTTTTTAAAAAAAAATGTGTGTTTTCTGTGAGTTTGACTAAAATTTAAAAAAAAAAAAAACAAAAACAAAAAAAAAAAACACAAAAAAGAAGAAAGTAATAACTAAAGAACCTTGTCGCGGAAGAAGGAAAGGAAGCTATTAATTTCTTTTTGAATTAAAATTCGACTAACACTTTTTTTTACAACATCTGGAGTGAGAGATTCGAACCATAGACCTCTTGATCATTAGTATGAGTTTTATGTTGGTTGAGTTAGGCTCATGTTGACAATTCGCCTAAACATTATTTTAGAGAGCATACAAAATGTAAGATATTGTGACTAAAAAATACATATTTCATAAAATACCTTTTTCGTCGGGCAATTTTTCATTATTAGTTTATGTGCCATTTATATGTTTTGTGTGTAATAATATGTGTACATTGGCCTGGATCCTATTGGAGGCTTCTACTTGGTGTATCTTTCCATTATCTAAGCTTTGCTTTTGTTATTCTTCTCTCTGATGGTATAAAAGTTCTGAGATTTCAATATGTCAACAAAAGCTTCTTCTTCATTATCTTTATCCGCACCGTTTACTCTACCTGTATTTGTTGATGCCAAAATTTGGCCAAGGGACTCACCTGACCTCCACGTGCCATCAACGGTAAATTTGTAGATGAAGGGGAAGACGTGGCCTGCAAGACAGTAAACCTGCGCACCGGTGTGGTGCTTGCCACACTGGCTCCGATGCTTAAGTCAGCAAGCAGAACGGTAGGGAGTGGAAAAGTAAGAGCAAGAGGAATGAGAGTAGAGAATGTAAAATAGCGTTTAGGGATAGAATTCAGGATCCCCTCTTCAGTGGCGAAGAGGGATATAAATACCTGTACATCCTCCTAGCCTTTTTAGGGTTTCGGAGGCGTTTTAGGTCAAACCGGGCGAAACCGGGGAATCCAGAGGCAGTGGGGACCAGACGAGACCGAACGGGCTCGGCCCGCGCGAGCGAGCCGAGGGTCGGCCTCGGCCATGGGCCGAGGCCGAGCAGGGGGTCGGGCCTAAAACCCGACCCCTTCGGTCTTGGCCCGTCTCACTTGCCGGTTTTGCCTCCTTGGTCCATCTTCCTGTCCGATTGTCCTCGTCAGCTCCTCGTACATCGGGGTGGTCCAAAATTGCCTATAACATTAAGCCCCCACTCTTGAATTGGGATTCGGGGTGACTTATTGCTATAAGTTGAGCTCCTTAAGCCAGATTTAAGAGTAATGACCCTTGCCCTGGGCTGGCTTACGTGTAGCTTTGTTGTCATCCTGCAAAGTAGGATAGAAGTAGACACTCCCTGAATAGGGGTTAGATGTAATGGAAATGAAAAAGGGTGAGAGATTACAAAAGTGGTGCTGGTCAGCCTCGGCCTCGGGAAGAGGCCGAGCACAGCTATCTCCCTTTCTGCTTGCCCGGTCGGCCTCGGCCTCGGGAAGAGGCCGAGCATCATATTTTGTAATTTTTCTTAGGGGGCGTTGCCCCCGAACCCCCACCGGGCGCTTCGCCCCTGGACCCCGACTCGTACTGGGTCACCCGGAGTGCTTCAGATCCAGGGCTTGTCCATGAAAATATGCAAGCACAAAAGGTTTCGAGCTCCTGCATAGAAAAGTTGTTTTCTACAAAAGAAAAGTGAGGGAAGTGGCTAGGGTCGGCCTCGGCCTCAAGCCCCCGTTAGCCTAAAATTTGGCTCCCTGCATCCATATGTTAGTCCTTGTAGGGAAATAACAAGAGAATAGGTTTGAACATGTAAATTTCAGTAGAACATGCTAAACATAGGTGCTTTTTGTTTAATAGGGAGTGCATATCCCCGGTGACCTGCTTTTTTTTTAATAGAGAGTGCATATCCCCTTTGCAGCCCCCAATTTCAGGTAAAGCCTCATTTAAACACAAAGTGTAGTTGGGTAAAGAGAAGAATACCTTATAGGGTTTGTGTTCGGACTTGGCAACATGTGCCCAACCAGATGAGTTGAGATAACCTGTGGCTCTGAGGAGGTTGTGGAGATGCATCAACCTCTCTGGCAGGAATTAGTCTCTTCCCAAGGGTGCGTACACTCTGTTGGGAACTTGTGCTTTCGTGGCTGAATTTTGGACTTGGCCTCTAGGTGGTCGGCATCGGCTTTGGCATGGGGCCGACCAGCTTCCTTATGCTATTTGCTTGCTCCGTAGTTGGGCTTGTGTGCAGATTCACTTTCTGTTTGAACATTTCTTTGTTGCTTTGGATATTTCGGTTGCGCAAGTCGAGCCTCACCGCAAGCCCAACACAGTCGTTCTTAGGGCTAGAATGCTCGGTTTCGGCCTTAGCGTGAGGCTGAGCATTTTTCCTACATTGCTCGTTATTCTGCTCATCAATCTGCTGTGTTCATCCCAGGGGTGCGTACACTCTTCTGGGGAAAAGCTTGGGGAGGTTGAGGGCATGCGTCAACCTCTTTGCAAGAGTTTAGTCTCCTTCCAAGGGAAAGTGCAGAAGTTCGGCTTCTACAAGAATCACTCTCGTTTGGCCATATGTGCCCATCCTATGGAAAAATGCTTTGCACAAACATAGTATAAAGAATTTTATCAAATTCGCAAGTGTCTGCATCGTACCATGGGAAAAAGCTATGTGCTATACAAAATGAGAATAAACAATCTTAAAAATAGCTCCATCGCTGTTCGTAATCCTAACTTGAATAAGAAAGGAAAGCCAAAATCATTGCAACATGGCAATGATTATGATGGACTTGGTCTGTCCTTACTCCCAACCCCCCACTCAAAATGTGCATTCATTACCTTGGACATGCATTTTTTGAGTAAGGAAAAACTAACTTCGTACCTGGGCCTCTAAGGGTGAAGTCCAGCCTTGGCCTCGGGATGGTCGGCCTCGGCCTTGGCATGTGGCCGACCACCTCCTCTGTGTTGTTCGCTTGCTTGTTTTTCATCCCAAGGGTGCATGCACCCAGTCAGGGAAAACTTAGGGAGGTCAAGGAAATTACCGAGCCTCTCTTCGCATGTTACGTTCATCCCAGGGGTGCGTACACTTTGCTGGGGACTTGGGGAGGCTGAGGAATTTCCCGAGCCCACACTAAATATGCATTCCGGATTTAAAGAGTTGCATTTTTTTTAGTAAGAAAATATAATATCATACCTGGTCTTTTCAGGACAAAGTTCATCCTTGAAGCTCAGATAGCCAGCCCCGACCTTGGCATGTATTTATAAAATGTTTTCAAATAAGATCACACTCTTTAAAGATTTGTTTGCGATTTTAAACACTACTTAAAACAAGTCGTAAAAAATAAAAATCAATTTATTTACTAAAATTTTTATTACATGAGTTTCATTTTACCTAAGTATGAATATAAAAAGGTCCAAACTTATTTTACCTAATATAGAATTTATTTTAAGTTATATATTTTCTTTAAGAACATTTAAATAATACATTTTCACAATTCTTCCTTCACTATTAAATTAAGATCCTTATAAGAGGATTGATTTCTTTTGGAAAAAATACACTTTTGGTCCCTGAGGTTTGGTTTAGGTTTCGTTTTGGTCCCTAAGGTTTCAAACTCAACATTTTAGTCCCTGAGGTTTGCATTTAGTAGCATTTTGGTCCATCCATCCATAATTCCGTTAAAAACTAACGGTTTGCTAACGTGGCACCTTTTTTTTATTAAAAATTTATTTTTTCAATTTTAAAAATAAAATAATAAAAAAAAATATTTTTTTAACTTTTCATTTTCCCTCTTTTTTCCCTCCTTTCTTCCCTCTCTTCTTCCTCCAACCATCTTCTTCTCCAACACCTTTAGCCATGGACGGCGGCTGGCAACCACCGCTCGCCGGTGGCTATCGCCGGCCGATGACTTTTTTTTTTTTTCCTTTCTCCTTCTCCTTCTCTTCTCTCCATATTTTTCTTAAAAAAAAAAGAGGGAGGGAAACGGGGAGGGAGTCCTCTGTTTTCGCCGGAAAACGGAGGATCTGAAACGGAGAGGGAGGAAGCTCCCTCACTCCTCTGTTTTCCGGCGAAAACGAAGGAGGGAGGGAGCTTCCTCCCTCCCCGTTTCAGATCTGAAACGGGGAGGGACTCCCTCCTCCGTTTTCCTCCCTCTTTTCTTTCTTTTTTTTTTTTTATAAAAAAAAACTGAAGAAAAGAGAAGGAGAAAGAAAGAAAATAAATTTAATTTTTTTATTATTATTTCATTTTTAAAATTTAAAAAATAAATTTTTAATAAAAAAAATAGGTGCCACATCAGCAAACCGTTAGTTTTTAACGGAAATATGGATGGAGGGACCAAAATGCTACTAAATGCAAACCTCAGAGACTAAAATGTTGAGTTTGAAACCTCATGAACCAAAACGAAACCTAAACCAAACTTCAGGGACCAAAAGTGTATTTTTCCCATTTCTTTTTATCTTAGGGTTTTAGAGTTTGTTAAGTCCACGAAGACTTTGCCAAACTAACGTTCTATTTTTTTCATGACTTCCATTATGATCGTTTTATTTTAAATAAGCAAGTAATAAATAAAAAAGTCCTAGATTAACAATTCAATGTTTGGGTTGGATTTTTTTTTTTTTTTGACAACATGTAGGGGTGGGGGATTCAAACTACGGACCTTTCGGTCATTAGAACAAGTCTTATGCCAATTGAGCTATGCTCATGTTGGCTGTCTGGGTTGGACCGTTGACATAAACTTGTGAAATGAACTATCGTGAATTTGATTATTTAATTAAATCCTAATAAACCATGCGTAGTGATTATTTATTATTGTATATATATATTTTTTTTTTGTAAAAGGAAATTCATTAGATCAGGAAAGAGAAACACCCACAAAGTTTAATAAACAAGACTCAAGAGTAAGCCCAAAAAGGGATAATAGCATCCCTCTTACATTTACATCCCCAGTCAAGGAATTGAAATTGCCAAAAAAAAAAAAAAAAAACCCTCCATTCATTGTTTGTCATGTAGGGAGTATATAAGAATTGTGTAGGACCCATACAATAAAATATTATATCATTAAATGCTCATTAAATGACGTGTTAAATGTTGAATGGAGGGAGTAGGTACTACTGTAGTACTAGAAATTTTCCCCTCAATCTCTTCAATTAAATTTAAACATTTGACTAATAATAAATTAGATTTGTTAATAATTAAAAATAAGAGAAACTTAAAAGAAACCATAGAACAAAGTGATTTAAATACCAGATTTGATTAACTTGTATACATTTCGATACCAATTTACCTAGGATTGAAAAAATAAAGGTCTAATAATTGTTCATCATACATTTATATGAAAGATCGCCAACAAGAGCATAGCTCAACTGACATAGAGTTGTACTAATGACCAAGAGGTCTATGGTTCAATGTTTTAGCTATATTATAATTACTATCTATTTTTCTAAAGATGACAAAGAAAAAAGATATTTAGTCAATTTGATAAAAATGTAGCCCCAATGAAAATTGAACATTCTCTAAGCTGGAAGTGGTGAAAGTGACTGTGACTATGAAAAGATTGGATAAATGAATAATACATTGCAGCACACAAACACATTTGTTCACATTGTGTTGTTGACAGCTAATTGGGTGCTTAGAAAATAGAATTGATGACTCATCAGAATTATCCAAAATGAAAGATAGTAAAATTTGCCTCTTTTTAAATTGTCAATATGAAAATGAAGTGATCTATCTGCTCCTCATTTTAATTAATAATTTCAAGATGATTTTTTTTTACCAAAATTAAATTCTTCAACACAATCACCTGAAATGGTATGTGAGACATGAAATCAGAAGAAAATTTTAACTTGTTAATTGGTTAAATCCATTTCTTTTATGTAACATGTTTGTTCTTAGAGGACCTCGAAATCCCAACGTTGATTAATGACGTGTTTGGTTTAACTTTTCAAGCGTTTAATTTTTTTAAAAAAAATCATTTTGAAAAAATTTCTAGTGTTTGACAACCACTAAAAAATGGCTTATTAGAAAATGAGATTGGTAAATAAATCATTTTGAGAGAAACACTTGAAACCAACTTTGGTGTGTCTATATTTTCACTTAATTGCTTGTGTTTTAAGTTTTGCATCAAACTCATTGACTACACAATAAAAAATTTCAACACATGGTATCGGAGTGTTGGATTAGTGTCGATTTGGCAAGTCAAAGAAAGTTGGAGTTCATTTTGTTGGTTCACAACTGATCAATTAATTTTTATTGTGTAGTCGTGGATGTTAACACAAGGCGAATGGTCAATTAGAAAGAACAAATTGACAATTATGGAAAGGAAAAGAGATGAATGATTTTCTTTATTGCAATTTTTTTTTTTTTTTTTTATAAAGAAACTTTATTGCAAAAGTTTCATGCCTCAATTTGTGGAGAGCCAATTAAGCCATAAAATAGTCAAATTCAATGATGCTTTGAGAATATTTGGATAGACAAGTAGTGAGACATATATACTAGTGAGTTGTTGGAAACGTATATTATAACATTTGCAAAGGAGACATCGACATACTCTTTATGGAAGAAGTTGGAAGAGCCATATAAAATAAAGTGATAACGCCAACATGAGCTTAGCTCAATTGGCATAACTGTTGTACTAACGACCACGAGATTTGTGGTTCGAATCTCCTCACCCCCACATGTTGTCAAAAAAAAAAAAAAAGTAAAAGTGATAGCACACAAACTGAGCTATCTCTAGGGCTCAGTTATTGTTAGTTTTAAGATTTAAATGATTATTCTCATGTATTTGAAGCAAATTAGGAGTTTTTGAAGAAAAATAAAGTTAATTGACTAGAATTGAATAATGGAAGAAAAAGAGAAAATAAATTAAACCAAAATGGCTTAAGGGAATGTTGAAGAAATTAGCACAAAAAGGGGAGAGACAAAAACACTTTGAAAGAAAGTACAAAGACAGACACTTTTAGGAGAAGACTCTCACTTTCTCACAACTTTTGACGTTCTCTCCAATTTGTTGATACTTTCTCGAAATTGTGATACTTATGGGGGACACACTCCTATTTATAGCAAGCCAACATGATTTTTCTAGGCTCTTTTCTTTTACATATCTATTTACAATATTCAAGATAAATTTAGAGAAGACTAATTATATACATCCATGTATATATTTCGAGAATATTCTAGGTATATAGCTAGTGTTGCTTTTATTTTAACAAGGAACAACGTTGAGACACTGTCACAAGCAAGCTCTTTGTCCCACACGAACAACATTGAGACACTACGAAGTTGAAGATTAGCATTAGCTGGATGCTACGATTGGCACTCAATGCTGGTCTCAACTCTACGAAACGCATACGCCTCATTTCCTTTTGTAGTGTCAAGATGCTATAGATTATGTCTCGATGCCTACATGAACTTCCTTTTTTATATTCAAGTGTGTTAGGGTGTAGTGTCTAGACATTGCCTCAAATTCTATAAATGCATCTTTTTGAGTCATTTTTTGAAGTCAATCTCAAGATCGTGGAAATTACAACTAGAACGTAGATTGAGACACCATACTAGTTTTACACTCCTTTCCCTTAAATTTTGTAGTTTTGTTAGGGAAGTTGTTATTGACCTTGGTATTTGTAATATAATGAAGATGAGTGAACTAGATTCTTTTATCACAAGGATTGATGTAGCTATTAGAACTCATGTTTTAGGTAATTGAAAGCCTTAATTGTGAATGTCTTTGTTCCATTCATGCTTTATACATATACTTAAAACTCTTTTTTAAAAAGTTGATTTTAAGAGTCAAAATGATTTATTTATCAATCTTATTTTCTAATAAGTCATTTTTAGTGGTTGTCAAACACTATAAATTTTTTCAAAATTAAACACTTGAAAAGTTAAACCAAACACACCCTTAATTACATGACTAAAGGTAGTTCTAACTTGTCAATTATTGGGACTCGAGGTTACTAAAAAAAAGTGTTTTCCATGCTTTTGCTCTTTATTAAAAGCTAAACTATGAGGTTGGTTTTATAATCTTGCAAATAGAGTTAATTGTCACTGTAAGAGTCCGTTATTACTTGTGCCTTCTTGATTTGTGGAATATTTTTGTAATCAATCTTGGTTGTTTAATTAGTTGAAATATTAGTCATTTAATAGGCACAAGAAAATTTCTAGAATATTTCTCTTCGATATTTCTCACAAATTTATTTTCGGTTTTTAGTATAGTCTTAGATTTCATTATTTGTGTTTATTTTATTCGTGGTAATTAAGTGGACTAGAAAACCAATCCTGAAGACAATACTCCTACACTATTTTCACTATATTAAAACTTGATTTGTACCCTTGCAGTATGCATTGAACTCACACAACAGAAAGACATCCAAAAAAGCAGCCTTATTGGAATGAATTAAACTTGAAAGACAAAGAAGGGACTCAAATTACAAAACATTTAAGTGAAATGTAGAGCATTTGGTGCATCAACTATCAAACATGTAGATGAACTTAGATGATGAACTTCAAACATTTTGCTCCTCAGTTCATCAGCAGTTGGCTATGAAATATTTGGTAGACTCTTTTCAATAATTGCTCACCCAAAAAGAAAATTCTATGAATCAGCCTGGTTTACAATCTAGTTTTGAACATTGTCTCTATAGGTTAGCTCCATGGAACATGTTATCAAAGTGAAGTTTGACAATAGATTGGTGGAAATTAAAAGTTGAGGAACCCATTAGACACAAAAGTGAAAGTTTAAGGACCCATTGGATACTTTTTAAAGTTCAGGAACTTATTCAAAACAAAATTGAAAGTTTCGAGAATCTATTTGAAATTTTTTAAAGTTCAGGGACTAAATTGACACAACTTTGAAAGTTCACGGACTAAAATCATGGGCAAACATGGTTTTGGGTTTGGAACACAAAACCACCCAAACCCAAAACCATGGGCCAAACACCCCGGAAGAGTTCGTTTATTTCTGGGTTTGTCTTCCACGCATGGGATGCTCCTCGATCCACTCGCACCGTCATCTTGCATGGCTTGCTAAATCATCTACGACCCTTTTGCAATCACGCCAAGTGAGTAACAAGCCTTCGATCATTATCTCTTCTATCGGAATCTCCTTCATTTCCCCAATTACCAGATAGATCTCTGATTTAGACCCTTTTTTTTCCTGTAATCAGCTCCCAAACATTCGCGGAATCGATTTCTCCTCGATTTCCATCTCCGCCGCTAAATTATGGCCTTCATCGAGCCCTAAAGCTCCAGCGAACTCAACCAAACCATCAACTTTCGGGAATTTTTTCGCTGTCTCTTTTCGTCTCTCATAACGGTTTGAAATCCCCGACGATTATCTTTCACAATCGCGTCAGTATTCAACTTGTAAGTATTTCAACTATGAAGGACTCCATTCATCCTTTCTTTCTGCGTTTTTATTGGGGTTCTGATACAATCTTTTCTGGTAGGTCAAACTTTTGAATGGGAATCAATAGTCGGAGACCTGCCCGAGGCGGAGAACCTTTCAAGAGGCGCAGCGCTGCCGGAGGTCTCCGATCAACAACAGGTGGCAGCGATTGGAAGTCTCAATTGCGGCCCGGTTCTCGACAACGAATTGTTAACAAGATGTATGATTTCTTACTTTTATTTTCCTTTCATTTCGCTCTACCATTATATATTATTTGAGAAATGTGTTTGAGCTCTTATAACTTTTTGTTTCATAGTTTATTGCTTAGGTTTAGTTACTCTGGGATGGTTTTGTCTAGTAAACTATGAACAGAAAAATTTTGGAAATATAGAACTATCTTGACCTTTTTCTTAGATTTTGTGTATAACTGATAGATGCGAACTGTTAGCATAAGTTATTTGTTTCAGTATGGATCTTGTTGAATTTGTCTTGACCATTCTAAAGTACATTTCTTCAGAATATCTAATATTTTGAATCATGGACATGGATCACTCTGTGGTTTTCCTTTCGCTAACAGCTTCCCATGATTTTGTGTTTAATAAACTAAGTTAGTCATTATGTTTTCCATTTTTATGTTAGAATGGAGACTTTGAGTAGGGTCCTTCCTGTTTCTGGTCATGATGGATTGAGTGAGCTGAGGAAGATTGCTGTAAGGTTTGAGGAAAAGATTTATACTGCCGCCACCAATCAGGTATTTCCTTTTCACTTCGTTATATTTCAAATCAAGGAATGTAAGAATAAACACATTCTCATTTATGTTTATCCCATTTTCTGATAACAATAAGCTTCCAATTTGATTTGGTGCCTAAGATTTAGTTGTGTACTGAAGCATACTTCTCTATAACGACTTGTACATGTGGACTTACATGTATAAATCCCGTTTTAGTATGTTATGTATTCTTGCACCAAATACAACATTGTTTTAGCGATCTCTTGAGTACTATCACCAATTCTACTATTAACCTCTGATTTCAGTCAGATTACCTGAGGAAAATTTCTCTGAAGATGCTGACTATGGAAACCAAATCTCAGACCACCCCTATGGTACCATCCAATTCTTTGGTGCCTGGCAATAAGCCTATGGATTCTGGTAATGCATCAACAGACAATCTGTGGCTATGTTGTACATTATGAAAATTTCACTAACATTTTGTAAGCCAATTTGTGAGTGAATTTCTTGTTATAGAGTTTTTGGTTTCTCCATTTTTGAATTTTGTAATGATTTCTCTCCTAACATGTGGCATTTTATTAATTTTAGGGCAAAATACACTTTTGGTCCCTGAAGTTTAAGTTTGATGTCTATTTGGTCCCTGAAGTTTAAAAAGTAACACTTTAGTCCCTAGGTTTGAAAAATAGTTCTAAATGGTCCCTGAGTTAATTTGACCGTTAGTTGACTAACGGAAAAATGATGTGGCACATTTTAATTAAGGTGGCAAATTTAATAATTTTATATTATTATTTTATATTAGTATACGAAGGCATATACGAAGGTATACCAGTTTTGTTCCCACAATGGTGCATTCTCTGTAGGTGTCATGAGGAGGATCTGAATCATTTATTGTGAGATTGCCCGTTTGCTTTTTACCTTTGAGGTTGTTGGAGGGTTGTGTTCAGTGTTGGTGGGTTGCATAACAGAGATGAGTGATCTTTGATGGAGAAAGTGCTCTTGCATCCACCTTTTACGGGGGGAGGCATGTTGTTGTGGCAAACTAGCTTCTTTGTTGTTTTGTTGGGTATTGTTGGGTATTTGGGTTAAGAGGAACAAAATTTTTAGAGAGAAATCAGGTGAGGAGGTTTGGGAGGGTGTTAGGTTTAATGCTTCGCTTTGGGTGTCGGTCACTACGCTGTTTTGTAATTAGGGTCTTGTTCTTGTTCCGTTGGATTGGAGCCCTAGTTGGCTTTGAACTCCTTTTTCTTTCCTGCTTGTTTTTTTTGTATGTCCTTGTATTCTTTCATTTGTTCAATGAAAGTTTAGTTTCTTACCATATATAAGTGTGTATATATATACACAAAGGCATAAAAAATAGTCTCGACAAAAGAAGTCCGAACCTATATATAGAAAAAGACTAAAATCCAAAATAATAAGACTAAACTCATAATTGCCTAGTTTTTGAGAAGAGAAACGAATTTCATTGATGGATGAAATGAGGAGAAAAACTCCGGTCACCAAAGGGTGAATTACATAAAAGCTTTCCGATTGGAAATCAAAAAGGATAAACTATAATCAGAGAAAGGGTGTTTACGTTTACACCAATACAAAGTCTGAAAGAGAATTAAATCCATAAATTTATCAAAGGAAGAGAAAGAATCCCTGAAAATTCGAGAATTTCGTTCGCCCCATAAAAACCAGAAGAAAACTCTGTTCAAAGCAAGCCACAAGATCTTCTTTTCTCCATGAAATGGATGATCTACAAAAATGAGAGTAAGAACATCTTTAATGCAATTTGGAAAAACGGTGGACCATCCAAAAGCATCTAGAATCTCTGACCAATATCTGGATGCGAAGGTACAGTGAACAAATAGATGCCTAGAATGTTCTGAACTAGCAGCACACATTATGCACCAAGATGGAGACAAATGAAAATTAGGCATTCGTCGTTGAAGTCGATCAACAGTATTAATAGCACCATGACTAAGCTCCCATAAAAAAAATCTTGATCTTCTTTGGATAAAAATCTGTCCAAATGACCTTATATAGATCATTTGCCATATTCGGATAGTCTACTAAGTCTTCCATGAGAGATTTAACAGAAAAAATATTGGACGATTCCAAAGGCCAAATCCAGGAATCAGTACAGTTCTGTAAGCTGATGGAGGAAAGAATAAGTGATAAAGCCATCCATTCCTCTGTCTCTACATCATTTAAATTACGTCGAAGACTCAGATCCCATGCTGTTTGAGAAGCAATCCATGTTTCACCAACCAAACTCCTCGGACGATCTGTTAAACGATAAAGGCGAGGAAAATTTGTAGCCAGAACACCACAACTTAACCATGAATCATGCCAGAATGAAGTATCAAGACCATTACCCAACCTTCTTTTAACACGTGAAGATACAAGGTCAATAGTAGACGTAATGAATCGCCAAGGAGATTTGTGAGAACTTTTTTGAATAATGCTAGGCCAAAGACTAGGCAACTCAGAGTTATAATATTTAGCTACAATCAGCTTATGCCATAGAGAATTTTCCTCATGTAAAAATCTCCAAATCCACTTTGCAAGGAGAGCAAGATTGCGATTTTGAAAGTTACCAATACCAATACCCCCCATCAAATGTGGAAGTTGTACTGTTGCCCAGTTAATATTGTGCATACCACCATCACCTCTAGATCCCTCCCAAAAGAAATCACGAAACAACTTATCAAGAGTTTTTGCAACCTTTCCCGGCAGTTTGAATAAGGATAGATAATATGTTGGCATACTGGAAAGAACTGCTTGAGTAAGAGTATGTCGACCGCCTTTCGAAATATATGAATATTTCCAATTATGAAGTTTATGTTGGATTCTTTCAATCACAGGCTGCCAAAAAGGAATAGTTTTAGAACTGCCGCCCAAAGGTAACCCAAGGTAAGTAGAAGGCCAAATTCCTTGTTTACAGCCAAACGTAGTTGTCAACCAATCCAATTCTGACTCCTCTAAATGAATTCCCAAAACCTCACTCTTGGAATAATTAATATTCAATCCAGAAGCTAGCTCAAAAATTTTAACAATATCGAACATGTTGGCCAAAGCATCCTTACAAAAGATGGAGAATAATAAAGTATCATCAGCGAATTGTAAATGATTCACATAAAGATGTGAATTTCCAACTGGATGTGAGACAATTCGATCCATATTAGCACTGTGAGATAATAAACGACTTAGACAATCTGATACCAAGATAAAAAGAAAGGGGGAAAGGGGGCCCCCTTGACGAATGCCTCGAGAGGGAATGATCTTGCCTCGTGGTTTTCCATTGATAATGATAGAGTAGTTAACACTAGAAAGACATCCATATATCCATTTCCTCCATACCAATCCAAAACCCTTGGCTTGAAGAATTGCATCCAGAAAATCCCAATCGACTTTATCAAAAGCCTTTTCAAGATCTAACTTAATTACCACACCTTTCTTATGAGATAAATTCCAATCATCAATCCGTTCATTTGCTATAAGAGAAGCATCAAGAATTTGTCTATTAGCCACAAAGGCCATTTGATTTTCTGCAATAGTGGATGGCAAGACCATTTTCAATCTATCGGACAAAACTCGAGCTATAATCTTGTATGCACATGGAATTAGACTAATCGGTCGGAAGTCTGATACCGATTTAGCGTCTAATTTCTTTGGAATAAGGCAGATAAGAGACATTGATAATACCTGTATTATAGGAATCCTCCATCATAGTCATAATATCGCGTTTGATGGTATGCCAAGAAAATTTGAAGAATTCTGCGGTAAAACCATCTGGACCTGGAGATTTACTCGTGCCTAGAGATTTAACCGCTTGATAAACCTCATCTTCAGAAAAAACCGCCTCCAATCCCATCGATTGCGAGTCACTAATTGGACACCAATCAACATTAGTTGGTATAAATCTAGTGCCACGGTCCTTTGTAAATAAAGTTTGATAAAAACCAAGGAACTCCGCTTCTATGTCATTATCTGTAAAGAGGCTATTTCCTTCTCTAGACAAGATCTCTGAGATGAAATTCTTTCTTTTACGAGCAGCCATAATTCTATGGAAAAATTTTGTATTTTCATCCCCTTCTTTTAACCAGTTCAATTTACAGCGTTGTATTTTCATAATTGCCTAGTGATGGAAGCCCATAGAGAAACATTAAACTTAGCCACCATCCAAACCTCCTTACCCTAATGCGCACTAGGTCCAACCCACGGTGGTTTAAAACAAGAAAGATTTATGAAGGGCACACAATGTGAGGCCATGTAATGGACGCAATCCAGAAACTATCTATAAATTTCTTTTGTCGTGGAAAACTCTTTGATTTCTTTCTAACTAAAGAAGCTATCAAAAGCTAACTGTACACTTCTAAAGAATTCAGCTTTACCTTTCAACCACCAGCTCGTAAGCACTTCATATCACTAGTCTTCAATGTAGTTGGGAAGGCATGAGGATAAGTTGAATAATCCAAACATATAAGACCAACCCTCTGTAATAAACCGACAGTTAAGGAAGAGGTGATGGATGCTTTCTCCGTCAAGAGACACAAAAGACATCCCAACGGAGAAAGAGCCTCTGCTAGGATTATTTTTCTAGAGTAGTCGTTCATGGATGCTTAAACTTATATACACAAGTAATCATAAAAAATCTTAGCTTTCTTTGACACTTTACCTTCCATTTCCACGTCTTTTTGTAATTGGTAGTGGTGGTTATGGTGGTGTTGTTCTTTTTCCCCTTCTTCAGTACAGCCTTTCCGATCCTCTACTAAGGCCCCATTTTTTTTAATGATTTATTCATTTATTTTTATTGTTCTCTTTCTTATTACTAGGGAGTGCACTAGTTCTATGCTGCAGTTCACTTATATTCCCTAGGCACACATTTTTCAATTTTCATACCTCTGACTCTTATTTCATTTATGTAGCATCTTTAGATTCCACGGCTCAGACAGGACAACAAGCCAATGGTGGTGACTGGCAAGAGGAGATTTATCAGAAGGTATTCTGCTAGAACTCCATCTCTCTCAATGATGTTTTCTCTACTCTTGAGATTCAAAAGAAAGTTCATTCAATTTGCAATATTATTAGAGGAGGAACAAATTGTAAATGTTGGCTTTACTATTCTTTCTTGTGGCAGAGTTTCACTACCAAGCAGCCCATTTTAACTTGTTTTCATATTAATAATACAAAAAATTACTACTGTAAGTAAAAGGTTTGACTGTCAAGTAGATAAGGAGTAAATTTTGAGCAGTAAGCCTTGGGGACTATGGTTCTAGTAGTTGTTTGGGCGTTTTGGCCATTCATTATTTAGGCATCCAGCTGCTTGGAAGTCCAAGTTTGATGTTTTGCAATCTGGCTTTTGAGAAGATTGCTTCTAAAATCATCAGAAGCATAGTTTAAAGGAGTTTGGATTATTCTGTTTTCTTTAATACTCTCTAAGTTTCCTAATTACTTCTTTGTGTATTTAAGGTATCCAAGTGTTAGAGGATTTGAATTCCTTAGGTATCTTTTGTCAAAAGGTCTGATCTAGGAGGGTGGCTCCCGTTTGATTAATTGGAAGATAGCGCCTCCAGATAAGGCGCTTTAATAGGATGCATCTACTTTGTTTTTCTTTTATCAAGAGGATTCTTTGTTCCACTCTTTAGTAAATATCTTTTTCTTGGAAGAAATTTTGAATTTTTATAAAAAAGTTGTTTAACTGCTAATTTTTAAATATCTTTTATTATTATTTATTTATTTGCAGATTAAAGCAATGAAGGAGTTGTACTTTTTTGAATTGAAAGAAATGTACCAGAAAATTCTTCCAAAAGTGCATCAGGTATGTGATTCTGCATCTATATCCTTGGGCTTTTGACTTTTTGATATTATTACTTGTGGTAGAAGCTGAATCCTCATTGAGAAGTGAGTCCATTGATCTATCACCTTTTGTTCATATCTACGAGCATTGCAATTTCCACTTCAGCTGTTGAATACCTTTCCCTTCATCTACATTGTAGGTTTTTTCTTTCCCCTTATTTCTATGCAATGCACTGATATTGTTTAATTTGATATTTTATTGTCCAGTTTGACAGTCTTCCACAACAACCAAAGTCAGAGCAGCTAAATAAGCTAAAGGCATTTAAGCAAATTTTGGAACGCCTTTTAGCATTCTTACAGGTTTCGAAAAGTAATATCGTAATTGGATTTAAAGATAAGATAGGCCATTACGAGAAGCAGATTGTTAGTTTTCTACATTCCAATAGGCCAAGGAATCCAGTATCTACGCTGCAGCCTGGACAGCTTCCTGCCTCTCACATGCAATCGATACAGCAATCACAAGCACAGATGACTCCATTACAGTCTCCTGAAAATCAAATCAATCCCCAACTGCATTCTGCAAACATGCAAGCTTCTGTGGCTCCGGTGCAGCAGAACAATATGAACAATATGCAGCATAGTTCTCTTTCAACTTTTTCAGGATCAGCACCGCAACAAAACATGACAATCCCAATGCAGCCTGGTTCCAGTTTGGAGTCAGGACAAGGAAATTCACTGAGCTCCTTGCAGCAGGTTGCTGCTGGGTCTTTGCAACAGAATCCTGCAAACAGTTCCCAACGGGCAAACAATAGTTCTTTGCCATCACAAAATGGGGTGAACGCTCTGCAGCCAAATATCAGTCCTCTTCAATCAAATCCTAATATACTTCAACATCAGCATCTAAAACAACAGGATCCTCAACAGTTGCTGCAATCGCAACAACACCTGAAACAACAGATGCAACAGAGGCAGATGCAGCTGAAGCAGCACATGTTGCAGCAACAACCACAATTACATCAGCAACAGTCACAGCTGCATCAGCAAGGAAAGCAGCAATTATCCACACAAATGCCGACGCACCAAATGTCACACCTTAACCAAATCGAGATAAATGACCTGAAGATGAGACAGGGGCTTGCTGCGAAGCAAGGGATGTTTCAACATCTCCCAGCAACTCAGCGCTCAGCTTATGCCCATCAGCAGATGAAACCAGGAACTTCATTTCCAATTTCACCGCCCATCTTTCAGGCTACATCCCCTCAAGTTACCCAAAATTCTTCTCCACAGGTTGACCAACAAAGCCTGCTTTCATCCATTCCCAAGACTGGAACACCTTTGCAATCTGCAAGCTCCCCTTTTGTTGTCCCATCTCCTTCAACGCCTGCGGCTCCATCTCCAATGCCTGGTGATTCTGAAAAACCCATTTCTACTGTCACATCACATACACATGCTGGAAATACTGGACAACAGACGAGTGTGCCTGGGACACAAGCCCAATCTCTTGCCATTGGCACCCCTGGGATATCTGCCTCACCATTGCTAGCTGAGTTTAGCGGTGCAGATGGCGCTTATGCCAATGCATTACCTACTGTTTCTGGCAAATCAAATGTTACAGAGCAGCCTCTTGAACGCTTAATTAAAGCTGTTAGTCAAAAGCTCGTGTGCTTCTATTTGTTCATGGCTTAAATTGATGCCTATTCTTCTTGATTGTTTCTATCATTGGTAACCTTATTGTGGTTTTCAGGTTAAATCAATGTCACCTAAAGCTTTGAGTGCCTCTGTCAGTGGCATCGGATCAGTTGTCAGTATGATTGATAGGATAGCAGGCTCAGCCCCTGGCAATGGTTCAAGAGCTGCAGTTGGGGAGGATCTGGTTGCTATGACAAAATGTCGACTGCAAGCAAGAAATTTTGTTTCACACGATGGACCAAATGGAACCAAAAAGATGAAACGCCACACAAGTGCAATGCCCTTAAACGTTGTATCATCAGCTGGAAGTGTAAATGATGTTTTAAAACCTTTGACTGGTGCAGAGACATCTGATCTTGAATCAACTGCAACATCTAGTGTCAAGAGGCCCAGGGTTGAGGTAATAACAACGTTTACATATTGTATGTTCTATGAGGGTGAAGTAAAATTATAGTAGTTTAGATAGATATTGTTAAGAGACACCACAACTTGAAGAACTCATAGGCAACTCATCGTGAGTTAACTACGTTTAGAAGTCTCACATATGCTTCACCTTTTTAGAATCATATAACTTCATATTGAAAAAGGAGAACTATATGATTCTATAAAGGTGAAGCATATGTGAGACCTCTAAACGTAATTAACTCACGAAGGTTTTGTTACTCAAGGTGTAGTTACGTGTTCTTAGTCAGAGTGCTATTCGGCTTGATGGAATATATTTGTGCGAAAGAGGCTTGGATAGGAAAGGGACAAAACAACTAATATGAAGGCCTAAAATCAATTTAGTTCATAAATATCTTTAGGGGAGGGGAAAGAAAGAAATCAACAAATTGATAATGCGTTATAGATGACAGCAGATAGAAAAGGCAGCGCGATTAGAATGTCCTGCTCGTTTAACATTTTAAGTAAGTTTCCTTTGGGCTTCTTGCAATTTTCTCATCAATCCTCGTGTCAAAATATCAACTAAATATTGTCTGTTTAGAACTTGTATTGGCCCACTTTAGTTTCATCAATCACTTGCTTTACTGTTTTAGTTGTATATATATTTACCTGTTGCAGGCCAGTCATATTCTTCTGGAAGAAATAAGGGAAATAAACCAACGTCTTATTGACACGGTGGTTGTAATCAGTGATGAAGTAGTTGATCCAAGTGCTTTAGCAGCTGCTGCTGATGGGAGCGAAGGAACAATTGTTAAGTGTTCTTTTAGTGCTGTGGCTCTCAGTCCCAGCTTAAAATCCCAGTACACTTCTGCACAAATGGTGGGCATATTACTTGCATATTTTCATTGTCTGCATAATTATCTGTTTTCTTACACATGCATTATTATTATGCAGTCTCCAATTCAGCCTCTACGGTTGCTTGTTCCTACAAATTATCCGAATTGTTCCCCAATACTTTTAGACAAGTTTCCTGTTGAAGTCAGGTTAGTCTACATGGCTTCTGGATTTTGTTTGTCAGCTTTTATTTTTTTTCTTAACAACCCAAGTAAACAATCATCCTGAAAACGATTAGTAGACTCTAAAGCTTAAACTAACAAAGGTTATGGTGAATTCAATTGTTTAATATGTGTTCTTGTCCTCCTGATTTAATTTCTAGACTGATTGCATGAACAAATTAATATGAAATGAAGAAAAAATGACATAACAAATGTGTAAATTGATAATTTCCTACCCTTATACCATGCTATATCACTACTATTGGTTGAAGATAAACTTAGTTTTTTTATTATACGTGAATAAATGTTTGAAATTATCCTTGATTATAGGACCGTTCTAGTCAATCAGATTGATACTTCTCAAGTAGTTCTTAGCTATTCATGCACCCTCAACCTGTCTGTGTTTTGATGGATGCATAGGCTAGGTAGGGGCTGTTAGAATGCATATTGATTTTTTATTTTTTATTTTTAAATTAGAAACCAAGGTTTTATCAAGAAAAATGAAAGAATATATAAGGACATAAAAAAAAAAACCAGCCCCAGAAAAAGGAGTCCCAAAAACTAACAAATTGTTGCTTTAAAGGTACATAGAACCATAGGATAATTTGGCCAAGTGATTATCTACCTTCTCTTATGAAGTGCTTTATCAATCTCTGACTTTAGTCCCATTAAGTCAAATTGGATTGTAGTTAATGGAGGTTTGAGAGAAAAACACCATGCTCTTCTCTATCAATGAACACTAATATATTGAAACCAATGATGCTTATTGATTATTGTATGTATACATGTATATTATGTCTGAAGGGCTGAATCTCAGACTGAGGGTGTTTTAAGATAAGAGAATTTCGTTGAGACTCTTTCTATGTCAAAAAATTTTCGGTCTTGGGAAACTTCACTGATCAAAAAACGAATGGGAGAGCCTAATCACCTTAGGTATGAGGAATCCCAAAGCCTAAAGGGAGAGGTGATACAAAAGCCCTTCAATCTAGATTAATATTACAAAAAGATTGTCTCAGGCACTCCGATTAAACACCGTAAAAGAAAATTCACTAACGAATCAAACTTATCTGAAAACTTGTTGTTTCTTTCCTTCAGGGTAGCCATAAAGAAGCCCTACTAGCATTAGTCCACAACACTAGCTCTGTCTTTTTTATCCAAAGCAGAGAAGATGATAAAATTAAGAGATACTGTTATATACTAGGCATCAGTCCACCACTGTATCTTTACATCGAAAGATACTGTTATAAGGCTTTGCTAGTGTTGCACTTAAAATACTCTGGCTTTACCACTGACATTTAGCACCTAGCATAGGTGAAAAGATAATAGGAGGAAGTGATAGTTGAAAGTCTTCCGCTCCCTGTCAACAGACATAGTGTTAGGAGAGAGAGAGAGAATCCTGAGGATTTTCTCTAGATTCTGCCATTCGTAAAATTTTTCTCCCAATTTCGCAATCGAATGATCAGAAAATAGGCAAAACCGACTTCTCCTGCACACCTGTTTGAATTTTTTATTTTACATGTGTTTTTTTTTCTTCCAAGGTACATTGGGTTGGGTGATTTAATCATCTTCTGCTTGTTCTGCTTGTTCCTTTTCTTTGGTGAATGCCCCTGCTTTTCTCTTTACTACTTGAGTCTGTTAGGATATAAAGTAATATTAGCTACGTTATTAGGGGACACATTTGTCATTAGTTAAGAAGTTCGGTAGAAACCTGGTTAAAAATAGAATAGGTTGAAGGGATTCGAGGCAGGAAGAATTTGGAGAGTAGTTGTGGGAGTTGATCCTTCTTGCTTAGAATCTTGTAATTTTCCGTATAATTCCATTCTATATTTTGTTAATTTCGTTTCAGTTTCTTTGGTCCCTATATCAGTCTATTATCATTGTCATTATCATTTTTGGCAGCAAGGAATATGAAGACCTTTCAATAAAGGCCAAGTCAAGATTTAGCATATCCCTACGAAACCTTTCACAACCAATGTCGCTTGGGGATATAGCAAGAACTTGGGATATCTGTGCACGTGCTGTTGTTTCCGAGTACGCTCAGCAGAGCGGTGGTGGTAGCTTTTGTTCAAAGTATGGAGCTTGGGAGAACTGTTTGAGTGGTGCTGCATGATTTATTTTAAGAGATCAATCAGAAGGATTTTTGCAACTTCCAGCAGGCTGAATGACAAACTCGCCATGCTTGGGAAGACCAACGTATTTAATTAATGTTAACATATCATAATTATGCCTCTGTAGAGCATGAAGTACCATGCTGCTACAGGTTGTTGGGCAGGGCTAATTGAGTTTTTGTATTGCCACGATGGATCTGTTTGCATATGAAAACTTTGACGCCTCTTTTGGCTATCCGTCTGTAAATCATAAAGTGGGGGACTGTAAAAGTGAAATCCTTGATGTTCATTGAAGGCATAAATTTATTGTTTGATAGGGAAATATTTCGTTCTAGATCGTTTGAGTTTTGAGATTACATGTGGAATTAAACTCCTATTGTGTTCATCCTGGGATGATTTTTATTTTAGGAAATCCAGGGATGAACTTTTAGAATGATATGGGTTTTCCTGAACCCAGTGAAATCTTATTGGTATGAAAAAACTAATCCTTTGTTTCAGACACTGTTGAAGGAGAAATTTTGTCCAATCACAAATTACCAAGTCATTAATATAAATTAATGATAAAATAAATTTGGGACCAATTACAAATTTACACGTGTGCTTAAATTAAATTAATAGACATTAAAATTCGGCAAATCAAAGAATGTCACTTGTCTATTAGTGAATAATTAGATAACATAAGCTAAGTTCAATCAAATTATGCCACGTGGCAATTGGACCTAAGCCCAAGCCCATATGAGGTCCATCAAACTCTATAAATAGAGGAGACCACCATTCATTTTAGGGCACCATTTATTTTAGGGGGGACAAAGCCAGAGACAGAGAGGGCAGAGTCCAGAGCATTCTCCCAAGATCCAGAGTCGTCAGAATCCAAAGAGTCCAGAGAATTCAGAAAAGATTCAAGACTCAGAAGATTTGAAGACTAGAAGACTCTAAAAAGAGATCAATAAGCCAATCGACCGATCAAGAAAATCAACAAGTCAGCAGATCGATCATCCAAGAAGATCAACAAGTCACAACAGGCCGATCCAAGAGATCATTAAGCCAGCAGGCCGATCATCCAAGAAGATCATCAAGCCAACAGGTCGATCCAAGAGATCATCAACCTAGCAAGTCGATCATCCAAGAAGCTCAACAAGCCAACAGGCCGATCATCCAAGAAGATTATCAAGCCAACAGGCCGATCCAAGAGATCATCAACCTAGCAAGCCGATCATCGAAGAAGCTCAACAAATCAACCCAAGAAGATCAAGAAGCTAGAGACCAAAGTTTATATATTTAAGAGAGAGAATCAGAGGATTAAAGTTAGAGATTGTACACCCACACGCATACAACATTAATACAATATATTATTTATTCCACGTGTCTCCATCCCCGAAGTTACGTGTGAACAAATTGGCACGCCCAGTGGGACAATCTCTACCTCTCATCTCTCTCTCTTATCTCAAAACACAAGTGTAAACACGTCGTTCAAGACTTCTTCAATGGTCGCTGTCATGAACAAGTCTTACATGGGTTCTACTGTCCATTGTTGCCTCAGTGAACTGACGTTGCAAGAAGATAAAGCTTCTATCGCTGGAGGCCAAGAAACAACCTTGCAGGGGCATATACTAATGACAAGTTTATTGTTAAGTATAACCCTTTGTTTGAACCTGATTCTGACGTAGTGACTGTCATGATGACTGAGACTAGAACTATGGAAGAAAGAATGACTGAGATGCAGGAGCATATCGACACCTTGATGAAGGCGATTGAAGAAAAAGATTCTCAAATCGAGCAACTAAAGAGCCAAATTGAGAACCAACATATCGCCGAATCAAGTCAAACCCAAGTCGTAAAAAATCACGACAAAGGAAAGACTATAGTGCAAGATGATCAACCACAGTGTTCTGCTTCGATCGCTTCACTATCCATCCAACAACTCCAAGATATGATCACAAACTGTATCAGAGCTCAGTACGGTGGACCTACTCAAGATTCCCTCTTGTATTCCAAACCTTATACTAAGAAGATTGATAACTTGAGAACGCCAATCAGGTATCAGCCACCAAAATTTCAACAGTTTGATGGAAAGGGCAATCCTAAACAACATATTGCCCACTTCATTGAGACATGCGAGAACGCTGGTACTCGAGGGGACCTACTAGTCAAGCAGTTCGTTCGAACACTTAAAGGAAATGCTTTTGACTGGTACACTGATCTAGAACCTGAGTCAGTAGACAGTTGGGAGGAACTCGAAAGAGAGTTTTTGAATCGTTTCTACAGCACTAGAAGAACCGTTAGCATGTTCGAGCTCACCAACACTAAACAACGAAAAGGTGAACTCGTTGTTAACTATATAAATCGCTGGAGAGCCACGAGTCTAGATTGCAAAGATCGTCTCACTGAACTCTCTTCCGTCGAGATGTGCATTCAAGGCATGCACTGGGAACTCCTCTACATCCTTAAAGGTATAAAGCCTCGCACCTTTGAGGAACTAGCAACTCGCGCCCACGATATGGAGCTAAGTATTGCTAGTCGAGAAAACCAAGACCTTCTCCTCCCTAATATGAGAAAAGAAGGAAGGAACAACGAAGAGACTATAGAAGAATCTATGGTTGTCAACACAACCCTTCCCAAGTCGTCTTCGAAAGGAAAGTGACAAACAAATGGAGCGCATCATTTAACTTTAAAGGAAAGACAGAAGAAAATTTATCCTTTCCCTGATGCCGACATCCCTGATATGTTGGAACAACTATTGGAAGCGCAACTGATAGAGCTTCCTAAGTGTAAACGACCAGAAGAGATGGAAAAAGTCGATGATCCCAAGTATTGCAAGTATCATCGAGTTGTTGGTCATCCAGTGGAAAGATGTTTTGTCCTAAAGAACTTAATTCTAAAGCTGGCTATGGAAAGAAAAATTGATCTCGACCTTGATGAAGTAGCTCAATCAAATCTTGCTACAATCAAAGAAAAGAGCAAACATCAAAGAAAAAAGGATTTTAAGAAACTTCAACCCAAGAGGAAGAGAAGTAAAAATTTTTCTCAACCTCAACAATTGGTGATGTTGAATAAATGATTCTCCAAAACTTTCCACAAAAAGGAAAAAGAAAACCTTGCAACTTCTTACTGCATCAACGTAGAAGAAGTTGACAATTCTAAGAAGAGTGAACAAAGGACTTTCGTCTTTGATCGCATCAAGCCTCCAACTACTCGTCCTTCAGTATTCCATAGAATGAGTATGGCCGCGACAGAGGAAGAAAATCAATGTTCGATGTCCACCTCCACTTGACCTTCAGCTTTCCAAATGCTAAGTGTCTCCACATCGAAGAAAAATCGATCTTCAACATCTGTCTTTGATCGCCTCAAAGTAACAATCGATCAACCTAAAAGAAAGATGAACAACTTGGAGTTGAAACTTTTCGATGAAGCAAACAGTGACAAGAAGCTTCATAGTAGCATCCCGTCACGTATGAAGAGGAAGTTTTCTGTTCTCATAAATACAGAAGGTTCTTTGAAGGTGAAGCCAAATCTCATTATCTTGACCAATCCTGCAAATGAAGAATCTGATCAAGACCATGACAAAGATAAGAGCTTTTAAATGTAAAAGCTCCTTATCGCAAGAGCCTAAACTGCATGATGCTCCTAGCCCACACGAGCTTAAAAGGTGAGTGCAAAAAAAATCATGAACTACGTTATGACTTGATCCCTATTCCACAAGGGTACGTAGGCAGCTTAAAGAAAACTTTAAGTTCGGTCTCTACAAACAAAAAAAAAAAGGCAACAAATAAACACGACAATATAAGTTAAAGAAACTAATCACTACTAGGGGCAACGCAACAAATTGAAGTTGTGCACCATTGTGAATGTGAAGTTATGAGTTGGATGAATAAAAGAAGACTTCATTCTTTCAAATTCAATGTCTCGCTCGCCTCAAGTTCGGTGTTTCCATTCACCTTAAGTTCGTTGCTCCCTCTTCTCTCCAAGTTCAAGGGTTCTTACGATGTACACTACTTGTGTTGTTCCTTCCTCAAAGTTCGAAGGTTCTCACGTCGTTGCAGTTCCTTCCTCCCAAATTCAAAGGTTCTCTCACGTGCTTCGCTGCAGTTCCTTCCTCCCAAATTCGAAGGTTTTCTCACGCGCTTCGCTGCAGTTCCTTCCTCCAAGTTCGAGGGTTCTCACGTCGATTCGCTGCAGTTCCTTCCTCCCAAATTCGAAGGTTTTCTCAAAGTTCAAAGGTTCTCACGCGCTTCGCTGCAGTTGCCTTCCTCCAAAAGTTCCAAGTTCTCGAAGGTTTCTCCAAGCGCTTCGCTGCATGCAGTTGCCTCTTCCTCCAAGTACGTCGCTTCGTTGCAGTTGCCTTCCTCCAAAGTTTGAAAGGAAGGGTTTTTTGCGCTTCAAAGGCTCTCATAGGAAATATGTAACTTAAAATTTAAAGATTAACAATTTTGGGACTCGAACCCATGAACCCTTTAAATATGTAGCTTAGCTATTAAACCAATAGACCATTCAAGTCTTTTGATTAACATTCGCTCGTTAATATATACATATATGTTATTCGGTCAACTCATATTTATCAAACCCAAAATCAACCAAAGTCCCAAACTCAAATTCTATTCCAAATGCAAGTTAAAATTGGATAGAATTTTACCTCAAGCCTAAAGTTTGGCATAATCCAAATTTTATCCCCAATGGACCAAAGTCCAAACCTAAATTCTATTCCAAATGCAAATAAAAATTGGATAGAATTTTACCTCAAAATTTGGGCATAATTCCGATTTTACCCAAACTTAAGTTCAAGTCAAAGTTTGCTGCCAAATAAGAAAAATCAAAATTTTGACCAAACTTCAAATTTTGATTATTTGGCGATAAGGGTGTGTCAAATAAAAAAAATCAAAATTTTGACCAAAATTCATATTTTGATTAAATTGATACACCAAATGGAGTCAAAATCAAGAACAAATATCTTGCATTTTTATTCCAAAATATCTTTTTCGAGGTTTACTCACACATAACTTGTGCCTAAATCTCGAAAAGGAGGCATTTGTTGAAAGAGAAATTTTGTCCAATCAAAAATTGCCACGTCATTAATATAAATTAATGATAAAATAAATTTGGGACAAATTACAAATTTACACGTGTGCCTAAATTAAATTAATAGACATTAAAATTCGGCAAATCAAAGAATGCCACTTGTCTATTAGTGAATAATTAGATAACATAAGCCAAGTTCAATCAAATTATGCCACGTGGCAATTGGACCCAAGCCCAAGCCCATATGAGGTCCATCAAACTCTATAAATAGAGGAGACCACCATTCATTTTAGGGGGGACGGAGCCAGAGGCAAAGAGGGCAGAGTCCAGAGCATTCTCCCAAGATCCAGAGTCGTCAGAATCCAAAGAGTCCAGAGAACTCAGAAAAGATTCAAGACTTAGAAGATTTGAAGACTAGAAGACTCTAAAAAGAGATCAATAAGCTAATCGACCGATCAAGAAGATCAACAAGTCAGCAGGCCGATCATCCAAGAAGATCAACAAGTCACAACAGGCCGATCCAAGAGGTCATTAAGCCAGCAGGCCGATCATCCAAGAAGATCATCAAGCCAACAGGCCGATCCAAGAGATCATCAACCTAGCAAGCCGATCATCCAAGAAGCTCAACAAGCCAACAGGCCGATCATCCAAGAAGATCATCAAGCCAACAGGCCGATCCAAGAGATCATTAACCTAGCAAGCCGATCATCCAAGAAGCTCAACAAACCAGCCCAAGAAGATCAAGAAGCTAGAGACCAAAGTTTATATATTTAAGAGAGAGAATCAGAGGATTAAAGTTAGAGATTGTACACCCACACGCATACAACATTAATACAATATATTATTTATTCCACGTGTCTCCATCCCCGAAGTTATGTGTGAACAAACACATTCTAGAGGTATTGAATAATTTGTTCTGAACCAAATCTAGAACGAGGAACAAAGTACTTTCACGTACCAAATCGATATGAGGTGCATGACCTGTTTGGTGTTTTTTAAAAATCCATTATTTTAAAAATTATTTTATTATAAAAATTGTTTAGAATTTAAACACTCTTATGACATTTTTCGATAAATGTTTTTATACACAAGTTATTACATGTTAAAAAGCTCTTTTTAAAAAATTTGCTGGTTTGTTTTTTAATCTCATTTTTTAATAACTCATTTTTAGTGGTTGTCAAACATTATAATTTTTTTTTCTTTCAAAAGTAAACATTTGAAAAGTTAAATCAAATACATCCGCAATCTAAAACCCTTGCCACTAAATCTTCTCTACACCGCACGGGACTTCCAGGCTTCGGCTTCAACCAAGTTTCTAGCGAACAGAACGACAAATTTACTGCAATGGCGAGTTCCAGATCTGGGACGGGGGAGGGAGGAGGGACCTCCCTCCTCCGTTTCCGGCGCCGGAGACGGGGGAGGGAGGTCCCTCCTCCCTCCCTTTTCTATTTTTTTTTTTAAAAAAACATTGAAGAAAAAAAAGAGAAGGAGAAAGAAGGGAAGAAGGAGAAAGAAGGGAAGAAGAAAAAAAAAATATATTTCAGTCGCCGGCGGCCGGCGACGGCGGCGACGTGTGGTGGCCGCCGGTCGCCGGACTTAGGAAGAAGAAGAAGGAGGAGGGAGAAGATGGAGAAGAAGGAAGATGGAGAAGAAGAAGATGAGAAGAAAGAGAGAAAGAATACAAAAAATAATTAAATATTAATATTTTATTTTTTTTAATATTTTTTATTTAAAAAAAAATTATATTAAAATAATAGTGCCACGTTAGCAACCGTTAAAAGTTAACAGAAAGTTTGACGGCAGGGACCAAAGTGCTCCTTATCTCAAACCTCAGGGGTATTTTTGTTGAGTTTGAAAACTCAGAGACCAAAATGTCACTTAACCCAAACCTCAGGGACCAAAAGTGTATTTTTCCCAAAAAAAAAACACCCCACAGTACTTTTCATGCGCTTTTCAGGCAAGGCAGCGAAGGCGATGGTGGCCACAACAAGCTCACGACGGCAGCAACAACGAGTTCACGATTTTTAGGCACGATCATAAGAATAAAATACAAGGCTAGGCGAATTTTTCAAACGGTGGCGATGACAAGTAAACAAAGAGGTTGCTATGCTTGACACAATCTTTTCTGGTAGGTCAAACTTTTGAATCGAAACAAATAATTGAAGACTTTTTTGTTTTGGGGATTGGAATTCTCAATTGCAGCTCGATTCTCGACAACAAATTTCTTTTTTTTTTCTTTCATGTGTTGTGTTTCAATTGTAGCTCAATTCTCGACAATGATTTTCTTACTTTTTTTTTCCATAATTCCCCCAAAATTTTACCTATACTAGGACACATTACTAAACGTTTACCCTAATGCCAACTTAATGTCCCGAAAATTTCGACAGCATAACAACGTAACTATAGCTAACTAGAAATTTTAGACACCTGAAAAGAAACAAGAATACACTCCTTATCTAGATCACAACTCGTTTTTAGACTTTTGGCTCTTTTGTAATAATTTTGAATTTTAAATTAGTCAATCATTTTCTTTTTATGTTGGGTATAGTTTAATAAAATAAGGTTATAAAGTTTATTTAGTTTTTTTTTTTTTTTTTTATCGATAAAGTTTATTTAGTTAAAGGTTACTTTTAGTTGTTATGCTTAATTTGATTAGTAATTGATGTGAGATCTTTTTTTTAGCCTGTGTTGGTTGAAGTGAGGTTGTAGTTGAGTGGTTTTAGGTTTAGAAGTGTGTTTTTCTTGTTTAGCCGTTTAAACAAAATTTGGGTTAGTCTTATGTATGTATGTTGTCGAAATTTTCGAAACATTTGGTTAGAACTGAGTTAGTGGCTCAATAATGTCCTTTAGGTAGTAAGGTAAACCTAGGATGTTACATGAGGCGTTTGTTGAAAGAAATTTGTATAACATATGGTTTTTCAATCTTTGGGATGTGATTCTTTGAGTATAGGTGCCCATTGAGAGATGTTAGGACAGTAAAGGTGATTCTCCCAATTTTGACTATAGAAAATATACAAAATATATTTAAAAATTAAACTTAAGTCAAATAGGTGTAATTGTTGCCGATAAAACACAACTATTTGGGCAGGGTTGACACATCGAATTAGTGTATTCATTCATATATATAGGTGCAATCCATATAGACAAATAAATAAACATAATTGTCAATATACATTGTCTATTTTTTTTTTTCTATCAAAATGTCAGGTAATATAAATGAGAATTTAAGGGCATGTTTGATAACCAATTCATTTTCTGTTTTTGGTTAAAAAAAACGGGTGTGTTTGGTAACTAATTCGTTTTTTAGTTTTTAGATTTTCAGAAAACATTTTCGAATTTTAAAGAAAAATTGGAAACGAAAAAAAAAAGTTTTCAAATTCGGATTTTGCTTTTTGAAAAACATATCATCCTCTTATTAAAGATTAATCATGATATCCAAAGAAACAAAATCTTCAGCGTAGAAAAATGGGCTCGAATCCAACATTTTCATTAATTGTTTGTTAATCTAATAATAATTCTTATTAGTTTACTATTTTGTTATTACGTTTGGAAGAAGAAAAAAAAAAAAATGTAGGTTTCATTTTGGTCCCTAAGTTTTCAAACTCAACAATTTAGTCCTGAGGTTTATTTTAGTTTCATTTTAGTCCCTTCAACCATTTAGAAACTAACAGTTTGCTAACGTGACACCTATTTTTTTATTAAAAAAATATTTTTTAATTTTAAAAATAAAATAATTAATATATATATATATATATATATATAGTTTGCTAACGTGACACCTATTTTTTTATTAAAAAATATTTTTTAATTTTAAAAATAAAATAATTAATATATATATATATATATTTTTTTTTCATTTTCATTTTCCTTCCTCTTTTTTCCCTCTTTTCTTCTTTCTCTTCACCATCTTTTTCCTCTCAACCACCACCCTTCTTCTTAACTCCAGTGGTCGGTGACTAGCGACCGACACTATTTTTTTTTCCTCATCTTCATTTCCTCCTCTTTTTCTCTCTTCTTCTACTTTTCTTTTCTTTTTCTTTTTTAAATAAAATAGAGGAGGGAGGAATGAGGGATCTCCCTCCTCCTCGGTTTTCCGTCGAAAAGCCGAAAAATCGAGTTGGTCGATTGAAATCGACGTTGGTCGATTGGTTTTTTAATAATATCAGTCAGGGATGTAAAATCGACCTTTCGGTTGGTCGGCTCATCCAAAAGAGACGAGAACCGACAACACTTACCAAAAAAAAAAATTAAAAAGTGTCATCTAATCATTCTACCTGGAACAATTGCCTCTGGGAAGACCATTAGATGGTCTTCCTAAAGAAAATCAAATTATATATATATATATATTTCTAATTTCTTTCAATCTTTCTTTCACACGTTAGTTTCATTGTTTTTTCTTGGATCCTCTCACTTTTCAAACTCTTCTTCTCTCATTTTTGGTTTTTATCTTCTTTTATTCTTTACATTTTCTTTCTTTTTCTTTTAACAGTTTTCTCTTTTCTTTTTTGTAATTTCTTTTTCGTCTTCTTTCTTTTTTTTCTTTATGTTTTCATCTCATACTTTCTTCTTCATTTCTTCTTCTTTTTTCTCTCATAGTGTTCGTCTTCACTATTTTTTCTCTTTTTTCCTCCTTTTTTATTTTTTATTTATTCTTTACGATGCACTCTTAAAACCGACTTCAACCGACCGACCATCAGTGTCATCGATTGGTCGACGTAACTAATCCCTTCCAAACCGACAAAAATCGACTGCCGAAAACGACACATCAATGATCGGCGTCGATTTGAGCCCAAAACCGACGTTGACCTACCGATGCTCACCCCTAACAAAATCTTTGAATCCTTAATTTGTTAGAGTAATCGTCATAAGTTGAATGTGAAAAATTTGATTGTACATATTTCGATTACGAACAAACTTGATTATATAATATCTATATAACTTTTGTTGGAATTTATTCATTAAAATTCAATTCATTATTATTCAAGAATAAATAAATACAATCCAACAAGAACAATCATGACAAGAGTTATAATATGATCTAAGCATGAAAGCGGACCAAGATAAAATAATTAGAGATGTATAAAATACATGGATCCATGAAATACTCTCTATTGTAGAATTTGCTTGGTTTAGATCTTCCTCAATCATGCAACTAAGACCTGCATGGTTAAAATTCCAAGCGCAGCGGAAGATTTATCATACCATTAACTCAGTTTTTAATTAAGAACAAAATACAAGTACGTTGGGTAAAAAAAACTATAGAATATAAAAGATTTATCTACTGCAATTAATAGGTTAAACATGTTGAATTTTAATTTAATATAGGGTTTTAATCCTAATTTGCACAATTCAGAGAAGAAAAATTAAGAATCCCTTATCGTCATTGATGACTTGACCAATTCACCAACACCTCAAAATTATTCTCTACAATTTCACAGCAACACCAAAATGACACTACCACTTGATTACACTGGTATGTCTCTGGAATAATGAGGTAGGAGTTCGGGGGAGCTTTTGTGTTTTTAGGTAAAATCTTTTTGAGAGATGGAACTACTTTGCATAGAGGAAGATTGGAATCTTAGATACACACCTCACACGCCAGAATCAAGGGAGAAGAGGAAAAGCCTAACTCCCCTATCGTGCAGGTAACACATTCGAGAGAGGGAGAAACTTTTGTGAAATCGACCACATATCCCATCAGTTACTATAACTGATGAATTAATTTAATATTAAAATTTAATTTAATTTAATTAATAATTATAATAAAAATTAATTAAATCATCTTTAATTAACTAATTCATTTAAATCATATTTAAATGAATGTCTCCCCCATAAACTATAGTTTTGTTAATTCAATTAATTTAATTAAAACAAATCAAATTAAATAATTAATCAATTCACCAATTAATTAATTATTATATTCAATATCACATATTTAATTTAACTCATAATTGAATCATATTCAATTATATTTATCTCATATAACATATAGTATTAATGTGCATCCAATGTGCATTATTTTAAACCTATAGTTTTAATATGAATCCAATTCATATTAAATTTAATATTCAAACTCCTTCAAATATTTAATTCTCCCATAAATTAATTTTGAATCAAATTCAAAATAAATTTATATTATAAAGTTTAATCAAAATATAAATTTTATATTATAATGTATCGACATACATTATATTATTTCCCTTAGTAATTTTGGACATTTAAAATTACATTAATTACCTCAATACGCTTTATAAGCCACCGGTGGGACCTAATGGACCTACAGATCAGAAGCTCCGGTGATATGAGATTAACTTGCTAAACTCATCAGCCAAGTTAATCAATATTCGTTAACTGTGAATACACTCCACTATAGACCCACAATTGCAGTCTTCTTACTGTATATATATTTATGTGTCCACAAATATTGACCAATTATAGTAAGCTAGTCCTTCACGAGTGTTCGTAACGCTAGTTGGGGCAAATTACAGTTTTACCCCTAGGTTACTTGTACATCCTTAAGTATCAGTGTTCTTCTTATAAACAACCCATTTGAGGTCCAACCATCAAACATAAATCTCTCTCGTGCCATTAAGAGGACAGAACCATTTGTTCAAGACCTGGAGACACCACTTAAGGAACACTCATACACTTACCTTAAAGCCGAGAAGGAGTGAATTTCATCTTGTGTGATTATGTTCCCAGCTCTCCACTCGGTCTTGTCCCCAAAATGGCAGGCTTATTGAGTCAGCGTGCAGACCACTCTCACTCATACAAGTCAAAGGACAAATCCCTCGTGAACAGAAATCCATAACCCACTCATGATTAACACAAAGTTGCCTAGGTCATCATGGTGAAATAGAAACCTAACTAGTCAACGGTGTTACAGCTAGCAGTTACTATTTCGTGGTCCAGTCTTATGCAAACTCATTGCATAGGATACCCCCACTCGCATGTCCCTTACACGAACGCGTTGAACCATTGCGTTTGTATCAAATACAAAGCAGGTCGTATCCATAGTGTCACCAGAATAAGGTATTTAACTTTATCCATATACTATAGACCCTTTAGGTTGTATCTTGAATATCGATCCTCGTATGTCCGCACATACAGTTCAATACTCATATAACAACCTATAATGTTAGTTTATTGGATTATGGTTATTTAGACAAGACAAACATAACACAAAACAATAATACTTTCTTGAACAATACATCAATGTCATTTTATTAATGTTTGATCAATTGTTATATTTACTATCTACGAGTTGTAAGACATAAAACCCAACAAGACCTTAGATTGACAGTTCTCCCTATGAGATGGGGAATAGGAGACTATATAGACATAGTATATTAGAGAACATAACCTTGTATTTATGAGTTGATTATAAGATGTTTTCATAATCCTTTAGGATCAATAGGTTGGTTAATTCTCATATAGTGTTTTTTTTTTCCTATCAAAATATCAAGTCATTATAGCAAAAATTCTCCTTTATCAAAGAATTCAAAGTTTTTCAAAAAGAATGGGAATATAAAGTGTTTGTTCTTCGTAAGGGGAACATTGAATTGTGTCACAGTGAAGTTTGAGAATTCATAAACTCATTTTTTTTAGTACATCAACAATTAGGGGTGGGGGATTCGAACCTCTGACCTCATGGTCGAGAGTACATGTCAATTATCTCTGAGCTATGCTCGCTTTGGCATAAACTCTTTTTTTTTTTTTTCAATGAAGAGGTACTGTTGTATATCATTTTTTTATTTTTCTTATGGCAGTGAAGGTTATCTATCTATCTATATTAAATAACATCAATGTTATTTAAATTTGTCATTAATTACTTGAAGTAAGTATAATTTTTGATAAATTGTAAATTCGTTCTAGTAAATATAATTTTAGAAGGGTTGTCTTGTGTTTCCAAATCTCAAACATTTTAAATTTTGTATTCAATAAGATTCCGTTATAATTCAAACAAAATTAATTATTTAAAGTTATACATGGTTGGACTATCTAATATTAAATAAATTAATAATTTCATTACTTATAAGTTAGAATTACAAATTATGAACTGCATTAGTATTGTGGTTTGTAAAGAATATAACTATGTAAATAAATTTGAAGTATGTTTTTCGCTCTCTGCTATATAGAAAACGTTTCATGAAAAATACGAAAAATATTAAAATATTAAAATAAACATGGTTGGACTATTTAACATTTAAAAATGTACAGTAATTAAAAGACTATATAATATTCAGGGTAAAATATCTTTTTGGTCTCTCATGTTTCAGTCAGTTTCTAATAGGTCCCTAGGTTTCAAAATCGAACAATCAAGTTCTCAATGTTTTGGAAATAGTTCAATTTAGTCCCTCCACCGTTAATTTTTTTAACGGTGCTGACGTAGCCGTTTAACATAATATAATAATATATTTTTTTTAATTTTAATTTTTAATTAAAATAATAAATCAATAAAAAAAGAAAAGAAAAAAAGAAAATGTCTTTCCTCTCTCTTATTCCCCCAACCATTCCCCTCACCTTCCCCTTCCCCCTTCCCATTGCCCTCCTCGCCGCCGATGATGCACCGTCGCCACCGCCGCCTTCTTCATCTTCTCACCGGCGGCCTCCTACTCATTTTTCTTCTTCCAAACCGAGCTCACCCATTCTCTTTCTTCTTGCCATTTGAGGCCTCACATCCACTAAATTTTCGTACCCACAAGCTCCACCTGCAATCAAAAGGCACTGTGATTGAGCGATTTATGAACTGGGTTTTGGTTCATTCAACACCCTGTAATCAAAAGGCGGAAGCAGTGAGAAGGGGGTGGGCTCGGTTTGGAAGATGAACTCGCTCTTCGGGGAGGTATCCGACAACGTCGCTGTGGTTGAGATCGATTCTGACGACGGTGCGGATCTTGGGGTTGTCCAATGCAGGAGCATAGTAGACGCGCAGTGTAGCTGCAGACATCAGATCTGAGCCAATTGGCGGTTTGATTCAGAGGATCAGACAAAGTGGCGAGTTTCCAAGCCTGAAGCACAATATAGGAGTTTCTGATCCTTTCATTTTCAAAGACGAGAGGGGTCGACAGTGACATGCTTGCCACGGTCGTCGAACTCGTCTCTGTAGTAGAGAAGCTGGCGGTGGCGGATGTAAAGAGCTTTGACGTCGGAGAGGGCACCATGGCCGACGGTGGGGAGGGCGGCAGGGAGACGGAGGAGGAGGAGGATGAGGGAGAGGTTGAAAAAGAATATGAAATTGGAGTTGGGATTCATTTGGAATGAGGCATCTGAAAGGGAAAAGAAAGTGGGTTTTGTTTTGTTTTGTTGGAGTGAAGAAGGGAATGGGATTTCAGTAGGTATTTTATGAAGATGAGTTGATGATTTCAATAGTTATTTCAGTAGGGGAAGGGGAATCGAGGATGAGGAGTTGAAGGTCAAGCGGTCGAGAAGCAAGCATGAAAATGAGAAGGAGGAGAGAGAAGAAATGGTGCGGTGGTGGTGGAGAGCGGCGACGGCGCCGGTCGGCGATGAGGAGGTGGGAAGAAGTAGAGAGAAGGTGATGAGGGAGAGAGGAAGGTCACGGGGTGGGGGAGAAAAAGGAGAGAGAGAGAGTAGAGATTTTTTTTTGGGCCAGTTGCAAGGATAGCAATATGGACCAAAATAATTGCAAATCTAGCAACCCACAAAAAAATTGCAAAAATGGCAAAATCTAATAGTTTGTGTGTTGCATTTACTAAAATACCCCTCCAGATTTTCTTTCACTGATAGAAAGTTTTTCTATCACTGATAGATTCTATCAGTGATAGAAAGATTTTCTATCAGCGATAGAAATTTTCTATCACTGATACTATCAGTGATAGAAATTTTCTTTCACGATAGAAAATTTTTCTACTACTGATAGATTCTATCGGCGAAAGATATTTTTCTATCACTTGTTCGGTGTTGATCTATCAATGTTTGGTTGTTGTTATTTGGTTTTTTATCAGTGTTTGGTTTTTGCTTTTCAGTGTTTGATTTCTATAATCGTTCGTTTTTGCTTTATTTTTCAATGCTCGATTTCACCATGTATCACCATTGCTGATAGAAACAAAAGATCTTCTATCACCGATAGAAAAGTATCAGTGATAAAAAGATTTTCTATAACTCACGAAAAGTTTTTCTATCAGTCTCAGTGATAGAGATAGAAAGTTTTTCTATCACTCATAGAAAAAATTTCTATAAGTGATAGAAGATTTCTATCACTGATAGGTTCTATCAAGAGTTTTCTATCATTGATAGGTTCTATCAGGGATTGAAATATTTTCTATCAAGAGTTTTCTATCATTGATAGAACATTCTATCACTGATAGAATAGTAAAAATTTCTATCAGTGATAGAAATCTTTTCTATCGGTGATAGAAATCTTTTCTATCGGTGATAGAAAGCTTTTCTATCACTTATAGATTATATCGGTGATAGAAAGATTTCTATCGGAGATAGAAAGATTTTTATGGGTGATCAGGGATTGAAAGATTTTTTATCAAAAGTTTTTCTATGATTTTCTATAAAAAGTTTTTTTTTATCACTGATAGAACGAAATCTTTTATCAGAAAAAGTTTCTATTAGTGATAGAAATCTTCTATTCTATCAGTAATAGAAACTTTTTATCACTGATAGAAAATTTTTCTACCACTGATAGAATCTATCAGTCATAGAAATATTAGTGATAGAAACTTTCTATCGTCGATAGAAAATTTTTCTACCATTGATAGAATCTATCAGTGATAGAAATATCACTGATAGAAACTTTCTATCACTAATAGAAACTTTATTCTATCAGTGATAGAAACTTTCTATCACTGATAGAAAATTTTTCTACCACCGATAGAATCTATCAGTAATAAAAAGACTTTCTATCAGTAAAAAAAAAAAAAAAACCTGACGAGGAAGAAGAAGATGGGCACACAGGGGCAATTTAGGAATATAAAAAATTAATTCAAAAATTTTGCCATATTTGCAAATATTTTTAAAAATTGTTATATTTGTAATTATTTACCTTCATGTTGCCACCCATTACAATTATCCTTTTTTTTTCCTTTTTTTTAAATTATTTATTATGTAATTTTAATTTAATATTATTTTTAATTTAAAAATTATTATTATATTGTGTTAAACGACCACATCAGCACCGTTAAAAAAATTAACGGTGGAGGGACTAAATTGAACTATTTCCAAAACATTGAGGACTTGATTCTTCGATTTTGAAACCTAGGGACCTATTAGAAACTGACCCGAAACATGAGGGACCAAAAAGGTATTTTACCCTAATATTTATTTATTATATTATATATTAAAAAAACACTATTTTCTCTTATGGTAAACATGGGAAGAAGATAAGTGAAAAAACAAATAAACTTAGAGTTGGAAGTGGTGTTTATAAGCTTAAAAACCAAAAACCAAAAACAAAAAAGGTTATCAAACGGGACCTAAATGTAACTAATCTGATGACAATACTAACCATATATATTTTAACTTATTTTTAAAACAATAACATATTCATTTATTAATTTAAATACTTATTTATTTTTTTAAACTTGTTTCTCAAGAATATACATTTTTTTTTTATTTATATTTGTGAGTGTTCAGGTCAGGCTATGCACACCTCGACTAGTCTCACTGGACAACCTCTTGACCCTACTACATTTGGTTGTCAAGAAAACTCGTAGAATATTAGAGCCTATTTGGTAGACAATCCCGATTATGTTTTATGTTTTCAATTTCAATTCAACGAATATGCGTGTCAAAATAGTGGAAATTCTGAAAACAACTTTTTATGTTTTCATTGTATCCAGATTTTGAATTTCAAAATTTTAAATGCAAAATTAAATTAAAAAAGATAAAAACTTTAATAAATATAGTATTTAATGTTATAAACTTTGCGAAATTAAAATTTGTATAATATAATGTATTATAAATTATATGATATATTTCTTTTAAAAAAAATTATATGATATTGTAAAATAATATTAATAAAAAAAATTATAACACATAGCATGTTTATAAATTAATTAATGGTAATTTATATTCAATTTAGTATTTAGTTGATAACTATAAATAATTTATCGTTTATAAATATATTATAAAACACATTTTGAACCATTATTTAAATTCAGATCCAATTTATGAATCTGCTGCCAAACACATATTTGAAAACATGAAATACAATTATGTTTTCATTGAATCCCTTGTTTTCAAATTCCTGTTTTCAGATCACCAACCAAACGAATCCTTAAATATCATAGGTAGGTGGCCACCATGAATTGAACCCATTTCTCAAGAATATACATTCAGATCGATATTTCTACTGGTGTCTCCATAAAATTAAAATTTTGACGTTTATGTAGACATCAACATTTTAATCCCAATTAGAAATTAAAAGGAAAATTTTAATTAAAAAAAAATCTAGAGCGGGGAGACTCGAACCACAAACTACTATGTCGTTAGTGCAAGAGTTATGCTAGTTAAACTATGTTTGTGGGCAAAAATCTCGTTTAAAAGTGGATGAATTTTAAATAATTTAGCCTAAAAAATATGGGGAGGTTTTTTAATTTCAAAATTCTGACAAAGTCATAACTAACAAATTTAAAGATTGGGGAAAAACAAAAGAACTTGCTTTTCAAAAAAAACTTGGGGCAATTGGGACTTAGGGGCCCTTTTCATTGTTGTTTTGTAAAAATGGGCCCCATTTTGAAATTCACTTAATTGGGGACCCTTTGCTGACTCTAATGATGTCAGCAAAGGTGTAAAAAGACAATTTTAGCCCCTCTTCAATTCAAAATAAGAAAAGTTAATTTTCTCCACCAACCACATTAATTAGCACCAACCACATTAAAACTTTTAATTCTTCAAAACATTTAAAAAAAAAAAAACAAAAAACAAATATGCCGCAATGCTTAATTAATTAAAAAAAAAAAAAGATGAAGCTGCTGCTAATTAAAAAAAAAGGAAAAAAAAAGATGAATCCTTGCATTCCCGGCCAAAATTCGGCCGGGAATGCATGAATCCCGGCCAAAATTTGGCCGGGAATGCATGAATCCCGGCCAAAATTTGCCTGGGAATGCATGAATCCCGGCCAAAATTCGTCCGGAAATGCGCATGAATCCCGGTCATTTTCGACCGGGATTTACTAAATTTTGGTCAGGATTCATTAATTTTGGCCGAATTTAGTCCGTGGTTGCATGATTATTTGTCAAAATTCGATTGGGATTCATTGAATTCTTGGACAATCGTTTATGTCGAGCTTGAGAGGGATAAGAAGAGGGAGAGACCTTTGAGAGCGTGAGAGGGAGTGAGAAAAGGGCAAAATAGTATTTTCGCAGCCCAAAGAGTCCCCAAATAAGAGATTTTAAAAAAGGGTCCCTTTTTACAAATGAAATATCAAAAGGGCCCATAAAGCCCAATTGCCCAAAAACTTGGTTCGCAAGTTCTGAGAAGAAAAGAATTGAAAGGGTTCTTCAAGAAGAAGACTAGAACAGGTCGATTCTTTCTGGGTTTGTCTTCCAAGCATGGGGGTGATCCTCGATCCACACAGAAAACACTCGCCGTCCTCTTGCATGGCTTGCTAAATCATCTATACGACCCTTTTGCAATCACGCCAAGTGAGTAACAAGCCTTCGATCATTATCTCTTCTTTCGAAATCTCCTTGATTTTCCCAATTACCAGATAGATCTCTGAATTAGACCCCTCTTTTTCTGTAATCAGCTCCCAAACATTTCTTCTGCTCGATTCCCATTCCCGCCGCTAAATTCTGGCCTTCATTGAGCCCTAAAGCTCCAGCAAACTCAAGCGGAACCATCAACTTTCGGGAATTTTTCGTTGTCTCTTTTTCGCCTCTGATAACGGTTTGAAATCCCAGACAATTATCTTTCACAATTGCGTCAGTATTCAACTTGTAAGTATTTAAAAAGGTTGGTTCCCATGAAGGACTCCATTCATTCTTTCTTTCTGCGTTTTTGTTGGGGTTTTGACACAATCTTTTCTGGTAGGTCAAATTTTTGAATGGAAACAAATAATTGGAGACCTGCCCAAGGTGGAGAACCCGGAATCGAGGCCGGGGATTGGAGGTCTCAACTGCAGCCCGATTCTAGACAACGAATTGTTAACAAGATGTATGATTTCTTACTTTTATTTTCCTTTCATTTCGCTCTACCATTATATATTATTTGAGAAATGTGTTTGAGCTCTTATAACTTTTTGTTTCATAGTTTTGTTGCTTAGGTTTAGTTACTCTGGGATGGTTTTGTCAAGTAAACTACGGACAGCAAAGCTTTGGAAATATAGAACTATCTTTGACCCTTTTCTTATTTCATCTGTGCCTTTTTCTTAGATTTTGTGCATACCTGATAGATGCGAACTGTTTCCAGATCCTCCTTCGTTAAAGATAAGAAGGACAAGTTATTTGTTGCAGTATGAATCTTGTTGATTTTTTCTTGACCGTTCTAGAGTACATTCCTTAAGAATTTCTAATATTTTGAATCATGGACATGGATTACTCTGTGGTTTTCCTTTCGCGAACAGCTTCCCATGCTTTTGTGTTTAATAAACTAGTTAGTCATTATGTTTTCCATTTTTATGTTAGAATGGAGACATTGAAGAGGCACCTTCCTGTTTCTGGTCATGATGGATTGAGTGAGCTGAGGAAGATTGCTGTAAGGTTTGAGGAAAAGATTTATACTGCCGCCACCAATCAGGTATTTCCTTTTCACTTCGTTATATTTCAAATCAAGGAATGTAAGAATAAACACATTCTCATTTATGTTTATCCCATTTTCTGATAACAATAAGCTTCCAATTTGATTTGGTGCCTAAGATTTAGTTGTGTACTGAAGCATACTTCTCTATAACGACTTGTACATGTGGACTTACATGTATAAATCCCGTTTTAGTATGTTATGTATTCTTGCACCAAATACAACATTGTTTTAGCGATCTCTTGAGTACTATCACCAATTCTACTATTAACCTCTGATTTCAGTCAGATTACCTGAGGAAAATTTCTCTGAAGATGCTGACTATGGAAACCAAATCTCAGACCACCCCTATGGTACCATCCAATTCTTTGGTGCCTGGCAATAAGCCTATGGATTCTGGTAATGCATCAACAGACAATCTGTGGCTATGTTGTACATTATGAAAATTTCACTAACATTTTTTAAGCCAATTTGTGAGTGAATTTCTTGTTATAGAGTTTTTGGTTTCTCCATTTTTTGAATTTTGTAATGATTTCTCTCCTAACATGTGGCATTTTATTAATTTTAGGGCAAAATACACTTTTGGTCCCTGAAGTTTAAGTTTGATGTCTATTTGGTCCCTGAAGTTTAAAAAGTGACACTTTAGTCCCTAGGTTTGAAAAATAGTTCTAAATGGTCCCTGAGTTAATTTGACCGTTAGTTGACTAACGGAAAAATGATGTGGCATGTTGATGTGGCACATTTTAATTAAGGTGGCAAATTTAATAATTTTATATTATTATTTTTAGATTACATGTGATTTTCTTTTTTTCCCTCTTTCCCTTTCTCTCTCTTCTCTTATCTTCCTTCTCCCCTCCATTCTCCTTCTTCTCCTTTTGCCCTCTCCTCTATTCCCCTCTTTGAAACTAGAATTGGAACTCGGCTCCCTCTCTTTGAAATTTTCAGCCACAAATTGTATTATGACATCATGGTCCCGCTGGTTATTAGTCGGCGTCGCCTCATTCGGTGGTCCTTTCCGATCACGACAACAACCACGAAGCCTGACGGATGTTTCTATATTCTAAAGCTGCAACAACTTCATCATTCAATAAATAACTTCCTTGTTACTTATTGCTGCTTCCTAAGACCTAAAAGAAAAATCCCCTTAAAATCCTTTTATTTATTCTTCTTCTTCATAAATTAATGCTACTAATGCCTACTTTAATGGCTTATTTATCCAAACCCTACAAAAACAATTTTGTTTCAAGTCTTTGTTTGCTTCGCCCAGATCAGTATGTCCATTCCTGAGGTAGGTGAATTTCTTGATTTATGGCTCCATTTGCTCGGAAGCTTCTTGGCAATGGCAGAAGGGGATTGCTTCTTCGAGATAAAACGGAATCTGTAATTTGTGAAACCCCATTTAATAACCTCGTTTAAACAAGAACTGATTTTGAGGGGCAAATGGTGATTTGAGGATAAATTTGCTTACTGAAGCCAGATGAAAGAGCTTGTAGAACCAGATTCTGTCTCGCTGGTTGCATCTGTAGAACAAGAAATCTCAAAAAACTTGGAAATGAAAGACGACCCATAAGAAAAACAGAGTACCTAACTGATAAAATACTCTGTTTTCACAAAGATTCAAGTGTAGTAAGGGTTTGGAAATTCGAAATGATTTATGTAAATTTTATGTAAATCGAGGAGAGGGAAAGGGGGGAAGAAGGAGAACGGAGGGGAGAATGAAGATAATGGAAGTAAGTGAGAGGGAGAGAGGAAAAAAAAAAGAAAAAAAAGAAAATGATTATAATAATATAAAATTATTAAATTGGCCACCTCAATTAAAATTTGCCACCTCAACATGCCACATCATTTTTACGACAGTCAACTAACAGTCAAATTAACTTATGGACCATTTAGAACTATTTTTCAAACCTCAGGACTAAAGTGTCACCTTTTAAACTTCAGGGACTAAAAGTGTATTTTGCCCTTAATTTTATTTGACTTGATGTTGTGTATGTTGTCTTAAACAGCATCACAAAGTATGCCGTCTCAAGTTCTAAATCAAGGGCCATCACTTTCTGTCCCTCTTTCTTCCAATCAGTCTCAGTCACGCCAGCCACTACTGTCCCAGAACATCCAAAATAATATGGCTCCTCAGAGTTCATCCAGCTTACCTTCTGTGGTACCTCCCGTCGCTGGATTGGCTCCATCTTCAATCCCAAGTATGGTTGGCCAGAATCCAAGCATGCAAAATGTATCTGGAGTTCCACAGAGTTCTGTTGGCAATGCTATGGGTCAAGGGGTTCCTTCCAACGTATTTACCAACCCTCAGAGGCCAATACAAGGAAGACAAGTAGTTCCCCAACAGCAGTCGCAGCAGTCACAGACTCAGCAGCAACAGCAGCAACAGCAGCAGTTTCTTTATCAGCAGCAACAACAGTTGCACCAGCAGATTATGAAGCAGCAGAAGCTTCAGCAGGGAAGTATGCAACACCAACTTATGCAACCTCACATCCCACAACAGCAACAGAATCTAATGCAATCATCTCAGCAATCTGTTTTACAAACTTCATCTGTTATGCAACCTTCGCTCTCTAATCTTCAGCAAAACCAACAATCTCCCATTCAACAGTCCACTCAATCCATGCTTCAACAACCTCCACAGCCAGTTCTTAGGCAGCAGCAACAGTCCCAACAACTTTCTGCCATGCATCAGCAGTCTACAATGTCACAGCAGCAGCAGCAACAGCTAATTAGTCAACAACCAAATTCTTCCAACATGCAGCAGAATTCATTAATCGGGCAGCAAAACAGTGTTGGGGACATGCAGCAACAGCTGCCTCAGCAATCAAGGTCGCATGGGCAGCAGAGCAGTCTATCAAATATGCAGTCTCCGCCATTGCAGCAGCAGCAGCAGCAGTTAATAGCTCAGCAAAGCAACCTATCAAATTTGCAGCAGCAGCAGTTAGGTCCTCAAAGTAATGTTTCTGGACTTCAACAACAACAAATGCATGGAACTCAGTCAGGTAGCTCAAACATGCAATCAAATCAGCACTCCGTGCATTTGCTGCAACAGAACAAGGTTCAAATGCAGCAACAACCTCCACAAAATACATCAAATTTACTGTCTACGCAAGGTCAGCAGGGACAACTTCAGCAATCTCAACAGTTGATGTCACAGATTCCGTTGCAGTCCACACAAGTCCAACAACAGGTACCTTTACAACAGCAGCAGCAGCAGCCGCCACCACAAAATGCCATGTCACATGAGCTTCAACAAAGGCTTCAAGTTGGAGTTCAAGCACCAGGCTCCTTGCTTCAATCACAAAATGTAATGGATCAACAAAAGCAGATGTATCATTCACAAAGGGCTCTTCCAGAGACATCATCGAGTATGTTTTCTTGCTTTATTTCAATTTTAGGAGCCTTAGCTGAATGATAAACTAGTACGATATTATCAATGATAGCTGAATGCTGGTGAACTTTGTTGAAAACACAATGTGTTTGAAATGAGAAAGGGAGAGACCACGAGGGAAAGAATAGTAATTTAGACTAAATTTTGAAATTTGGAGATATGGAGGTTTTTTTTATTAAATAAAAAAAATTGAATGAAAATAATGAGTCTTTTCACAATTTGTAATTTCAATGACCCTTGATTTGTTCTTGAATCTTCAACTTTTGTAGTTTGTTATCAATAAAATTGTCTCTTTCCTTTCTTCAACAAAATTTTATTCTTGACACGTATGTGTGCTTCAATTTACTTCATGTCATACTAGCTAAGTTAGTCATGTAGTCTTTGCGATTATTGTGTAATTTAATTTCCTTCAAGTTTGTCAGTACTTTTATTATAATGAGTTGAAATTATATGGTTTGTAGTTTCTTTAGATCTTTATGCAGAAAATTTTGTTAACTATGGAACCTTGCATTTTTATTCTAACGGTACACTTCTTCATCATAAGTGTGGATTGCGGCATGCCTTTTTCTATTATATTTTTTTGGACTACCTTCAGCATTTTTGTGTTTGAAACATGGATGTACACATGAGACACAAATACGATAAAGAAACATGATATTTCTCAAAAAATTAGGAGAGACAGAATAGGGATAAAATCAACATTTTTTTTTCCTCTCAATGAAAGTTGGTTTTTCTATTAAAAAAACATATATTTTTTTTGGCAAGAAAGCATGCGTTCATTGACTAAAATGAAGGAGTATACGAAGGCATATACGAAGGTATACCAGTTTTGTTCCCACAATGGTGCATTCTCTGTAGGTGTCATGAGGAGGATCTGAATCATTTATTGTGAGATTGCCCGTTTGCTTTTTACCTTTGAGGTTGTTGGAGGGTTGTGTTCAGTGTTGGTGGGTTGCATAACAGAGATGAGTGATCTTTGATGGAGAAAGTGCTCTTGCATCCACCTTTTACGGGGGGAGGCATGTTGTTGTGGCAAACTAGCTTCTTTATTGTTTTGTTGGGTATTGTTGGGTATTTGGGTTAAGAGGAACAAAATTTTTAGAGAGAAATCAGGTGAGGAGGTTTGGGAGGGTGTTAGGTTTAATGCTTCGCTTTGGGTGTCGGTCACTACGCTGTTTTGTAATTAGGGTCTTGTTCTTGTTCCGTTGGATTGGAGCCCTAGTTGGCTTTGAACTCCTTTTTCTTTCCTGCTTGTTTTTTTTGTATGTCCTTGTATTCTTTCATTTGTTCCATGAAAGTTTAGTTTCTTACCATATATAAGTGTGTATATATATACACAAAGGCATAAAAAATAGTCTCGACAAAAGAAGTCCGAACCTATATATAGAAAAAGACTAAAATCCAAAATAATAAGACTAAACTCATAATTGCCTAGTTTTTGAGAAGAGAAACGAATTTCATTGATGGATGAAATGAGGAGAAAAACTCCGGTCACCAAAGGGTGAATTACATAAAAGCTTTCCGATTGGAAATCAAAAATGATAAACTATAATCAGAGAAAGGGTGTTTACGTTTACACCAATACAAAGCCTGAAAGAGAATTAAATCCATAAATTTATCAAAGGAAGAGAAAGAATCCCTGAAAATTCGAGAATTTCGTTCGCCCCATAAAAACCAGAAGAAAACTCTGTTCAAAGCAAGCCACAAGATCTTCTTTTCTCCATGAAATGGATGATCTACAAAAATGAGAGTAAGAACATCTTTAATGCAATTTGGAAAAACGGTGGACCATCCAAAAGCATCTAGAATCTCTGACCAATATCTGGATGCGAAGGTACAGTGAACAAATAGATGCCTAGAATGTTCTGAACTAGCAGCACACATTATGCACCAAGATGGAGACAAATGAAAATTAGGCATTCGTCGTTGAAGTCGATCAACAGTATTAATAGCACCATGACTAAGCTCCCATAAAAAAAATCTTGATCTTCTTTGGATAAAAATCTGTCCAAATGACCTTATATAGATCATTTGCCATATTCGGATAGTCTACTAAGTCTTCCATGAGAGATTTAACAGAAAAAATATTGGACGATTCCAAAGGCCAAATCCAGGAATCAGTACAGTTCTGTAAGCTGATGGAGGAAAGAATAAGTGATAAAGCCATCCATTCCTCTGTCTCTACATCATTTAAATTACGTCGAAGACTCAGATCCCATGCTGTTTGAGAAGCAATCCATGTTTCACCAACCAAACTCCTCGGACGATCTGTTAAACGATAAAGGCGAGGAAAATTTGTAGCCAGAACACCACAACTTAACCATGAATCATGCCAGAATGAAGTATCAAGACCATTACCCAACCTTCTTTTAACACGTGAAGATACAAGGTCAATAGTAGACGTAATGAATCGCCAAGGAGATTTGTGAGAACTTTTTTGAATAATGCTAGGCCAAAGACTAGGCAACTCAGAGTTATAATATTTAGCTACAATCAGCTTATGCCATAGAGAATTTTCCTCATGTAAAAATCTCCAAATCCACTTTGCAAGGAGAGCAAGATTGCGATTTTGAAAGTTACCAATACCAATACCCCCCATCAAATGTGGAAGCTGTACTGTTGCCCAGTTAATATTGTGCATACCACCATCACCTCTAGATCCCTCCCAAAAGAAATCACGAAACAACTTATCAAGAGTTTTTGCAACCTTTCCCGGCAGTTTGAATAAGGATAGATAATATGTTGGCATACTGGAAAGAACTGCTTGAGTAAGAGTATGTCGACCACCTTTCGAAATATATGAATATTTCCAATTATGAAGTTTATGTTGGATTCTTTCAATCACAGGCTGCCAAAAAGGAATAGTTTTAGAACTGCCGCCCAAAGGTAACCCAAGGTAAGTAGAAGGCCAAATTCCTTGTTTACAGCCAAACGTAGTTGTCAACCAATCCAATTCTGACTCCTCTAAATGAATTCCCAAAACCTCACTCTTGGAATAATTAATATTCAATCCAGAAGCTAGCTCAAAAATTTTAACAATATCGAACATGATGGCCAAAGCATCCTTACAAAAGATGGAGAATAATAAAGTATCATCAGCGAATTGTAAATGATTCACATAAAGATGTGAATTTCCAATTGGATGTGAGACAATTCGATCCATATTAGCACTGTGAGATAATAAACGACTTAGACAATCTGATACCAAGATAAAAAGAAAGGGGGAAAGGGGGCCCCCTTGACGAATGCCTCGAGAGGGAATGATCTTGCCTCGTGGTTTTCCATTGATAATGATAGAGTAGTTAACACTAGAAAGACATCCATATATCCATTTCCTCCATACCAATCCAAAACCCTTGGCTTGAAGAATTGCATCCAGAAAATCCCAATCGACTTTATCAAAAGCCTTTTCAAGATCTAACTTAATTACCACACCTTTCTTATGAGATAAATTCCAATCATCAATCCGTTCATTTGCTATAAGAGAAGCATCAAGAATTTGTCTATTAGCCACAAAGGCCATTTGATTTTCTGCAATAGTGGATGGCAAGACCATTTTCAATCTATCGGACAAAACTCGAGCTATAATCTTGTATGCACATGGAATTAGACTAATCGGTCGGAAGTCTGATACCGATTTAGCGTCTAATTTCTTTGGAATAAGGCAGATAAGAGACATTGATAATACCTGTATTATAGGAATCCTCCATCATAGTCATAATATCGCGTTTGATGGTATGCCAAGAAAATTTGAAGAATTCTGCGGTAAAACCATCTGGACCTGGAGATTTACTCGTGCCTAGAGATTTAACCGCTTGATAAACCTCATCTTCAGAAAAAACCGCCTCCAATCCCATCGATTGCGAGTCACTAATTGGACACCAATCAACATTAGTTGGTATAAATCTAGTGCCACGGTCCTTTGTAAATAAAGTTTGATAAAAACCAAGGAACTCCGCTTCTATGTCATTATCTGTAAAGAGGCTATTTCCTTCTCTAGACAAGATCTCTGAGATGAAATTCTTTCTTTTACGAGCAGCCATAATTCTATGGAAAAATTTTGTATTTTCATCCCCTTCTTTTAACCAGTTCAATTTACAGCGTTGTATTTTCATAATTGCCTAGTGATGGAAGCCCATAGAGAAACATTAAACTTAGCCACCATCCAAACCTCCTTACCCTAATGCGCACTAGGACCAACCCACGGTGGTTTAAAACAAGAAAGATTTATGAAGGGCACACAATGTGAGGCCATGTAATGGACGTAATCCAGAAACTATCTATAAATTTCTTTTGTCGTGGAAAACTCTTTGATTTCTTTCTAACTAAAGAAGCTATCAAAAGCTAACTGTACACTTCTAAAGAATTCAGCTTTACCTTTCAACCACCAGCTCGTAAGCACTTCATATCACTAGTCTTCAATGTAGTTGGGAAGGCATGAGGATAAGTTGAATAATCCAAACATATAAGACCAACCCTCTGTAATAAACCGACAGTTAAGGAAGAGGTGATGGATGCTTTCTCCGTCAAGAGACACAAAAGACATCCCAACGGAGAAAGAGCCTCTGCTAGGATTATTTTTCTAGAGTAGTCGTTCATGGATGCTTAAACTTATATACACAAGTAATCATAAAAAATCTTAGCTTTCTTTGACTCTTTACCTTCCATTTCCACGTCTTTTTGTAATTGGTAGTGGTGGTTATGGTGGTGTTGTTCTTTTTCCCCTTCTTCAGTACAGCCTTTCCGATCCTCTACTAAGGCCCCATTTTTTTTAATGATTTATTCATTTATTTTTATTGTTCTCTTTCTTATTACTAGGGAGTGCACTAGTTCTATGCTGCAGTTCACTTATATTCCCTAGGCACACATTTTTCAATTTTCATACCTCTGACTCTTATTTCATTTATGTAGCATCTTTAGATTCCACGGCTCAGACAGGACAACAAGCCAATGGTGGTGACTGGCAAGAGGAGATTTATCAGAAGGTATTCTGCTAGAACTCCATCTCTCTCAATGATGTTTTCTCTACTCTTGAGATTCAAAAGAAAGTTCATTCAATTTGCAATATTATTAGAGGAGGAACAAATTGTAAATGTTGGCTTTACTATTCTTTCTTGTGGCAGAGTTTCACTACCAAGCAGCCCATTTTAACTTGTTTTCATATTAATAATACAAAAAATTACTACTGTAAGTAAAAGGTTTGACTGTCAAGTAGATAAGGAGTAAATTTTGAGCAGTAAGCCTTGGGGACTATGGTTCTAGTAGTTGTTTGGGCGTTTTGGCCATTCATTATTTAGGCATCCAGCTGCTTGGAAGTCCAAGTTTGATGTTTTGCAATCTGGCTTTTGAGAAGATTGCTTCTAAAATCATCAGAAGCATAGTTTAAAGGAGTTTGGATTATTCTGTTTTCTTTAATACTCTCTAAGTTTCCTAATTACTTCTTTGTGTATTTAAGGTATCCAAGTGTTAGAGGATTTGAATTCCTTAGGTATCTTTTGTCAAAAGGTCTGATCTAGGAGGGTGGCTCCCGTTTGATTAATTGGAAGATAGCGCCTCCAGATAAGGCGCTTTAATAGGATGCATCTACTTTGTTTTTCTTTTATCAAGAGGATTCTTTGTTCCACTCTTTAGTAAATATCTTTTTCTTGGAAGAAATTTTGAATTTTTATAAAAAAGTTGTTTAACTGCTAATTTTTAAATATCTTTTATTATTATTTATTTATTTGCAGATTAAAGCAATGAAGGAGTTGTACTTTTTTGAATTGAAAGAAATGTACCAGAAAATTCTTCCAAAAGTGCATCAGGTATGTGATTCTGCATCTATATCCTTGGGCTTTTGACTTTTTGATATTATTACTTGTGGTAGAAGCTGAATCCTCATTGAGAAGTGAGTCCATTGATCTATCACCTTTTGTTCATATCTACGAGCATTGCAATTTCCACTTCAGCTGTTGAATACCTTTCCCTTCATCTACATTGTAGGTTTTTTTCTTTCCCCTTATTTCTATGCAATGCACTGATATTGTTTAATTTGATATTTTATTGTCCAGTTTGACAGTCTTCCACAACAACCAAAGTCAGAGCAGCTAAATAAGCTAAAGGCATTTAAGCAAATTTTGGAACGCCTTTTAGCATTCTTACAGGTTTCGAAAAGTAATATCGTAATTGGATTTAAAGATAAGATAGGCCATTACGAGAAGCAGATTGTTAGTTTTTTACATTCCAATAGGCCAAGGAATCCAGTATCTACGCTGCAGCCTGGACAGCTTCCTGCCTCTCACATGCAATCGATACAGCAATCACAAGCACAGATGACTCCATTACAGTCTCCTGAAAATCAAATCAATCCCCAACTGCATTCTGCAAACATGCAAGCTTCTGTGGCTCCGGTGCAGCAGAACAATATGAACAATATGCAGCATAATTCTCTTTCAACTTTTTCAGGATCAGCACCGCAACAAAACATGACAATCCCAATGCAGCCTGGTTCCAGTTTGGAGTCAGGACAAGGAAATTCACTGAGCTCCTTGCAGCAGGTTGCTGCTGGGTCTTTGCAACAGAATCCTGCAAACAGTTCCCAACGGGCAAACAATAGTTCTTTGCCATCACAAAATGGGGTGAACGCTCTGCAGCCAAATATCAGTCCTCTTCAATCAAATCCTAATATACTTCAACATCAGCATCTAAAACAACAGGATCCTCAACAGTTGCTGCAATCGCAACAACACCTGAAACAACAGATGCAACAGAGGCAGATGCAGCTGAAGCAGCACATGTTGCAGCAACAACCACAATTACATCAGCAACAGTCACAGCTACATCAGCAAGGAAAGCAGCAATTATCCACACAAATGCCGACGCACCAAATGTCACACCTTAACCAAATCGAGATAAATGACCTGAAGATGAGACAGGGGCTTGCTGCGAAGCAAGGGATGTTTCAACATCTCCCAGCAACTCAGCGCTCAGCTTATGCCCATCAGCAGATGAAACCAGGAACTTCATTTCCAATTTCACCGCCCATCTTTCAGGCTACATCCCCTCAAGTTACCCAAAATTCTTCTCCACAGGTTGACCAACAAAGCCTGCTTTCATCCATTCCCAAGACTGGAACACCTTTGCAATCTGCAAGCTCCCCTTTTGTTGTCCCATCTCCTTCAACGCCTGCGGCTCCATCTCCAATGCCTGGTGATTCTGAAAAACCCATTTCTACTGTCACATCACATACACATGCTGGAAATACTGGACAACAGACGAGTGTGCCTGGGACACAAGCCCAATCTCTTGCCATTGGCACCCCTGGGATATCTGCCTCACCATTGCTAGCTGAGTTTAGCGGTGCAGATGGCGCTTATGCCAATGCATTACCTACTGTTTCTGGCAAATCAAATGTTACAGAGCAGCCTCTTGAACGCTTAATTAAAGCTGTTAGTCAAAAGCTCGTGTGCTTCTATTTGTTCATGGCTTAAATTGATGCCTATTCTTCTTGATTGTTTCTATCATTGGTAACCTTATTGTGGTTTTCAGGTTAAATCAATGTCACCTAAAGCTTTGAGTGCCTCTGTCAGTGGCATCGGATCAGTTGTCAGTATGATTGATAGGATAGCAGGCTCAGCCCCTGGCAATGGTTCAAGAGCTGCAGTTGGGGAGGATCTGGTTGCTATGACAAAATGTCGACTGCAAGCAAGAAATTTTGTTTCACACGATGGACCAAATGGAACCAAAAAGATGAAACGCCACACAAGTGCAATGCCCTTAAACGTTGTATCATCAGCTGGAAGTGTAAATGATGTTTTAAAACCTTTGACTGGTGCAGAGACATCTGATCTTGAATCAACTGCAACATCTAGTGTCAAGAGGCCCAGGGTTGAGGTAATAACAACGTTTACATATTGTATGTTCTATGAGGGTGAAGTAAAATTATAGTAGTTTAGATAGATATTGTTAAGAGACACCACAACTTGAAGAACTCATAGGCAACTCATCGTGAGTTAACTACGTTTAGAAGTCTCACATATGCTTCACCTTTTTAGAATCATATAACTTCATATTGAAAAAGGAGAACTATATGATTCTATAAAGGTGAAGCATATGTGAGACCTCTAAACGTAATTAACTCACGAAGGTTTTGTTACTCAAGGTGTAGTATACGTGTTCTTAGTCAGAGTGCTATTTGGCTTGATGGAATATATTTGTGAGAAAGAGGCTTGGATAGGAAAGGGACAAAACAACTAATATGAAGGCCTAAAATCAATTTAGTTCATAAATATCTTTAGGGGAGGGGAAAGAAAGAAATCAACAAATTGATAATGCGTTATAGATGACAGCAGATAGAAAAGGCAGCGCGATTAGAATGTCCTGCTCGTTTAACATTTTAAGTAAGTTTCCTTTGGGCTTCTTGCAATTTTCTCATCAATCCTCGTGTCAAAATATCAACTAAATATTGTCTGTTTAGAACTTGTATTGGCCCACTTTAGTTTCATCAATCACTTGCTTTACTGTTTTAGTTGTATATATATTTACCTGTTGCAGGCCAGTCATATTCTTCTGGAAGAAATAAGGGAAATAAACCAACGTCTTATTGACACGGTGGTTGTAATCAGTGATGAAGTAGTTGATCCAAGTGCTTTAGCAGCTGCTGCTGATGGGAGCGAAGGAACAATTGTTAAGTGTTCTTTTAGTGCTGTGGCTCTCAGTCCCAGCTTAAAATCCCAGTACACTTCTGCACAAATGGTGGGCATATTACTTGCATATTTTCATTGTCTGCATAATTATCTGTTTTCTTACACATGCATTATTATTATGCAGTCTCCAATTCAGCCTCTACGGTTGCTTGTTCCTACAAATTATCCGAATTGTTCCCCAATACTTTTAGACAAGTTTCCTGTTGAAGTCAGGTTAGTCTACATGGCTTCTGGATTTTGTTTGTCAGCTTTTATTTTTTTTCTTAACAACCCAAGTAAACAATCATCCTGAAAACGATTAGTAGACTCTAAAGCTTAAACTAACAAAGGTTATGGTGAATTCAATTGTTTAATATGTGTTCTTGTCCTCCTGATTTAATTTCTAGACTGATTGCATGAACAAATTAATATGAAATGAAGAAAAAATGACATAACAAATGTGTAAATTGATAATTTCCTACCCTTATACCATGCTATATCACTACTATTGGTTGAAGATAAACTTAGTTTTTTTATTATACGTGAATAAATGTTTGAAATTATCCTTGATTATAGGACCGTTCTAGTCAATCAGATTGATACTTCTCAAGTAGTTCTTAGCTATTCATGCACCCTCAACCTGTCTGTGTTTTGATGGATGCATAGGCTAGGTAGGGGCTGTTAGAATGCATATTGATTTTTTATTTTTTATTTTTAAATTAGAAACCAAGGTTTTATCAAGAAAAATGAAAGAATATATAAGGACATAAAAAAAAAAACCAGCCCCAGAAAAAGGAGTCCCAAAAACTAACAAATTGTTGCTTTAAAGGTACATAGAACCATAGGATAATTTGGCCAAGTGATTATCTACCTTCTCTTATGAAGTGCTTTATCAATCTCTGACTTTAGTCCCATTAAGTCAAATTGGATTGTAGTTAATGGAGGTTTGAGAGAAAAACACCATGCTCTTCTCTATCAATGAACACTAATATATTGAAACCAATGATGCTTATTGATTATTGTATGTATACATGTATATTATGTCTGAAGGGCTGAATCTCAGACTGAGGGTGTTTTAAGATAAGAGAATTTCGTTGAGACTCTTTCTATGTCAAAAAATTTTCGGTCTTGGGAAACTTCACTGATCAAAAAACGAATGGGAGAGCCTAATCACCTTAGGTATGAGGAATCCCAAAGCCTAAAGGGAGAGGTGATACAAAAGCCCTTCAATCTAGATTAATATTACAAAAAGATTGTCTCAGGCACTCCGATTAAACACCGTAAAAGAAAATTCACTAACGAATCAAACTTATCTGAAAACTTGTTGTTTCTTTCCTTCAGGGTAGCCATAAAGAAGCCCTACTAGCATTAGTCCACAACACTAGCTCTGTCTTTTTTATCCAAAGCAGAGAAGATGATAAAATTAAGAGATACTGTTATATACTAGGCATCAGTCCACCACTGTATCTTTACATCGAAAGATACTGTTATAAGGCTTTGCTAGTGTTGCACTTAAAATACTCTGGCTTTACCACTGACATTTAGCACCTAGCATAGGTGAAAAGATAATAGGAGGAAGTGATAGTTGAAAGTCTTCCGCTCCCTGTCAACAGACATAGTGTTAGGAGAGAGAGAGAGAATCCTGAGGATTTTCTCTAGATTCTGCCATTCGTAAAATTTTTCTCCCAATTTCGCAATCGAATGATCAGAAAATAGGCAAAACCAACTTCTCCTGCACACCTGTTTGAATTTTTTATTTTACATGTGTTTTTTTTTCTTCCAAGGTACATTGGGTTGGGTGATTTAATCATCTTCTGCTTGTTCTGCTTGTTCCTTTTCTTTGGTGAATGCCCCTGCTTTTCTCTTTACTACTTGAGTCTGTTAGGATATAAAGTAATATTAGCTACGTTATTAGGGGACACATTTGTCATTAGTTAAGAAGTTCGGTAGAAACCTGGTTAAAAATAGAATAGGTTGAAGGGATTCGAGGCAGGAAGAATTTGGAGAGTAGTTGTGGGAGTTGATCCTTCTTGCTTAGAATCTTGTAATTTTCCGTATAATTCCATTCTATATTTTGTTAATTTCGTTTCAGTTTCTTTGGTCCCTATATCAGTCTATTATCATTGTCATTATCATTTTTGGCAGCAAGGAATATGAAGACCTTTCAATAAAGGCCAAGTCAAGATTTAGCATATCCCTACGAAACCTTTCACAACCAATGTCGCTTGGGGATATAGCAAGAACTTGGGATATCTGTGCACGTGCTGTTGTTTCCGAGTACGCTCAGCAGAGCGGTGGTGGTAGCTTTTGTTCAAAGTATGGAGCTTGGGAGAACTGTTTGAGTGGTGCTGCATGATTTATTTTAAGAGATCAATCAGAAGGATTTTTGCAACTTCCAGCAGGCTGAATGACAAACTCGCCATGCTTGGGAAGACCAACGTATTTAATTAATGTTAACATATCATAATTATGCCTCTGTAGAGCATGAAGTACCATGCTGCTACAGGTTGTTGGGCAGGGCTAATTGAGTTTTTGTATTGCCACGATGGATCTGTTTGCATATGAAAACTTTGACGCCTCTTTTGGCTATCCGTCTGTAAATCATAAAGTGGGGGACTGTAAAAGTGAAATCCTTGATGTTCATTGAATGCATAAATTTATTGTTTGATAGGGAAATATTTCGTTCTAGATCGTTTGAGTTTTGAGATTACATGTGGAATTAAACTCCTATTGTGTTCATCCTGGGATGATTTTTATTTTAGGAAATCCAGGGATGAACTTTTAGAATGATATGGGTTTTCCTGAACCCAGTGAAATCTTATTGGTATGAAAAAACTAATCCTTTGTTTCAGACACTGTTGAAGGAGAAATTTTGTCCAATCACAAATTACCAAGTCATTAATATAAATTAATGATAAAATAAATTTGGGACCAATTACAAATTTACACGTGTGCCTAAATTAAATTAATAAACATTAAAATTCGGCAAATCAAAGAATGTCACTTGTCTATTAGTGAATAATTAGATAACATAAGCTAAGTTCAATCAAATTATGCCACGTGGCAATTGGACCCAAGGCCATATGAGGTCCATCAAACTCTATAAATAGAGGAGGCCACCATTCATTTTAGGGGGACGGAGCCAGAGACAGAGAGGACAGAGTCCAAAGATCCAGGGTCGTCAGAATCCAAAGAGTCCAGAGAATTCAAAAAAGATTCAAGACTCAGAAGATTTGAAGACTAGAAGACTCTAAAAAGAGATCAATAAGCCAATCGACCGATCAAGAAGATCAACAAGTCAGCAGGCCGATCATCCAAGAAGATCAACAAGTCACAACAGGCCGATCCAAGAGATCATTAAGCCAGCAGGCCGATCATCCAAGAAGATCATCAAGCCAACAGGCCGATCCAAGAGATCATCAACCTAGCAAGCCGATCATCCAAGAAGCTCAACAAGCCTGACCTAGCAAGCCGATCATCCAAGAAGCTCAACAAGCCAACAGGCCGATCATCCAAGAAGATCATCAAGCCAACAGGCCGATCCAAGAGATCATCAACCTAGCAAGCCGATCATCCAAGAAGCTCAACAAACCAGCCCAAGAAGATCAAGAAGCTAGAGACCAAAGTTTATATATTTAAGAGAGAGAATCAGAGGATTAAAGTTAGAGATTGTACACCCACACACATACAACATTAATACAATATATTATTTATTCCACGTGTCTCCATCCCCGAAGTTACGTGTGAACAAATTGGCACGCCCAGTGGGACAATCTCTACCTCTCATCTCTCTCTCTTATCTCAAAACACAAGTGTAAACATGTCGTTCAAGACTTCTTCAATGGTCGCTGTCATGAACAAGTCTTACATGGGTTCTACTGTCCATTGTTGCCTCAGTGAACTGACGTTGCAAGAAGATAAAGCTTCTATCGCTGGAGGCCAAGAAACAACCTTGCAGGGGGCATATACTAATGACAAGTTTATTGTTAAGTATAACCCTTTGTTTGAACCTGATTCTGACGTAGTGACTGTCATGATGACTGAGACTAGAACTATGGAAGAAAGAATGACTGAGATGCATGAGCATATCGACACCTTGATGAAGGCGATTGAAGAAAAAGATTCTCAAATCGAGCAACTAAAGAGCCAAATTGAGAACCAACATATCGCCGAATCAAGTCAAACCCAAGTCGTAAAAAATCACGACAAAGGAAAGACTATAGTGCAAGATGATCAACCACAGTGTTCTGCTTCGATCGCTTCACTATCCATCCAACAGCTCCAAGATATGATCACAAACTGTATCAGAGCTCAGTACGGTGGACCTACTCAAGATTCCCTCTTGTATTCCAAACCTTATACTAAGAGGATTGATAACTTGAGAACGCCAATCGGGTATCAGCCACCAAAATTTCAACAGTTTGATGGAAAGGGCAATCCTAAACAACATATTGCCCACTTCATTGAGACATGCGAGAACGCTGGTACTCGAGGGGACCTACTAGTCAAGCAGTTCGTTCGAACACTTAAAGGAAATGCTTTTGACTGGTACACTGATCTAGAACCTGAGTCAGTAGACAGTTGGGAGGAACTCGAAAGAGAGTTTTTGAATCGTTTCTACAGCACTAGAAGAACCGTTAGCATGTTCGAGCTCACCAACACTAAACAACGAAAAGGTGAACTCGTTGTTAACTATATAAATCGCTGGAGAGCCATGAGTCTAGATTGCAAAGATCGTCTCACTGAACTCTCTTCCGTCGAGATGTGCATTCAAGGCATGCACTGGGAACTCCTCTACATCCTTAAAGGTATAAAGCCTCGCACCTTTGAGGAACTAGCAACTCGCGCCCACGATATGGAGCTAAGTATTGCTAATCGAGAAAACCAAGACCTTCTCCTCCCTAATATGAGAAAAGAAGGAAGGAACAACGAAGAGACTATAGAAGAATCTATGGTTGTCAACACAACCCTTCCCAAGTCGTCTTCGAAAGGAAAGCGACAAACAAATGGAGCGCATCATTTAACTTTAAAGGAAAGACAGAAGAAAATATATCCTTTCTCTGATGCCGACATCCCTGATATGTTGGAACAACTATTGGAAGCGCAACTGATAGAGCTTCCTAAGTGTAAACGACCAGAAGAGATGGAAAAAGTCGATGATCCCAAGTATTGCAAGTATCATCGAGTTGTTGGTCATCCAGTGGAAAGATGTTTTGTCCTAAAGGACTTAATTCTAAAGCTGGCTATGGAAAGAAAAATTGATCTCGACCTTGATGAAGTAGCTCAATCAAATCTTGCTACAATAAAAAAAAAGAGCAAACATCAAAGAAAAAAGGATTTTAAGAAACTTCAACCCAAGAGGAAGAGAAGTAAAAATTTTTCTCAACCTCAACAATTGGTGATGTTGAATAAATGATTCTCCAAAACTTTCCACAAAAAGGAAAAAGAAAACCTTGCAACTTCCTACTGCATCAACGTAGAAGAAGTTGACAATTCTAAGAAGAGTGAACAAAGGACTTTCGTCTTTGATCGCATCAAGCCTCCAACTACTCGTCCTTCAGTATTCCATAGAATGAGTATGGTCGCGACAGAGGAAGAAAATCAATGTTCGATGTCCACCTCCACTTGACCTTCAGCTTTCCAAATGCTAAGTGTCTCCACATCGAAGAAAAATCGATCTTCAACATCTGTCTTTGATCGCCTCAAAGTAACAATCGATCAACCTAAAAGAAAGATGAACAACTTGGAGTTGAAACTTTTCGATGAAGCAAACAGTGACAAGAAGCTTCATAGTAGCATCCCGTCACGTATGAAGAGGAAGTTTTCTGTTCTCATAAATACAGAAGGTTCTTTGAAGGTGAAGCCAAATCTCATTATCTTGACCAATCCTGCAAATGAAGGATCTGATCAAGACCACGACAAAGATAAGAGCTTTTAAATGTAAAAGCTCCTTATCGCAAGAGCCTAAACTGCATGATGCTCCTAGCCCACACGAGCTTAAAAGGTGAGTGCAAAAAAAATCATGAACTACGTTATGACTTGATCCCTATTCCACAAGGGTACGTAGGCAGCTTAAAGAAAACTTTAAGTTCAGTCTCTACAAACAAAAAAAAGGCAACAAATAAGCACGACAATATAAGTTAAAGAAACTAATCACTACTAGGGGCAACGCAACAAATTGAAGTTGTGCACCATTGTGAATGTGAAGTTATGAGTTGGATGAATAAAAGAAGACTTCATTCTTTCAAATTCAATGTCTCGCTCGCCTCAAGTTCGGTGTTTCCATTCACCTTAAGTTCGTTGCTCCCTCTTCTCTCCAAGTTCAAGGGTTCTTACGATGTACGCTACTTGTGTTGTTCCTTCCTCAAAGTTCGAAGGTTCTCACGTCGCTTCGCTGCAGTTCCTTCCTCCAAGTTCGAAGGTTCTCTCTCACGTCGCTTTGTTGCAGTTCCTTCCTCCAAGTTCACTCTCTCACGTCCTCCAAGTTCGAAGGTTCTCTCTCACGTCGCTTTGTTGCAGTTCCTTCCTCCAAGTTCACTCTCTCACGTCGCTTTGTTGCAGTTCCTTCCTCCAAGTTCAAAGGTTCTCACGTCGCTTCGCTGCAATTCCTTCATCCAGGTTCGAGGGTTCTCACGTCGATTCGATGCAGTTCCTTCCTCCAAGTTCAAAGGTTCTCACGTCGCTGCTTCGTTGCAGTTACCTTCCTCCAAGTTCGAAGGTTCTCACCGCTTCGCTACAGTTGCCTTCCTCCAAAAGTTCCAAGTTCTCGACCGCTTCGCTACAGTTGCCTTCCTCCAAAAGTTCCAAGTTCTCGAAGGGTTCTCCAAGCGCTTCGCAGCAGTTGCCTTCCTCCAAAGTTTGAAAGGAAGGGTTTTTTGCGCTTCAAAGGCTCTCATAGGAAATATGAGACTTAAAATTTAAAGATTAACAATTTTGGGACTCGAACCCATGAACCCTTTAAATATGTAGCTTAGCTATTAAACCAATAGACCATTCAAGTCTTTTGATTAACAATCGCTCGTTAATATATACATATATGTTATTCGGTCAACTCATATTTATCAAACCCAAAATCAACCAAAGTCCCAAACTCAAATTCTATTCCAAATGCAAGTTAAAATTGGATAGAATTTTACCTCAAGCCTAAAGTTTGGCATAATCCAAATTTTATCCCAATGGACCAAAGTCCAAATCTAAATTCTATTCCAAATGCAAATTAAAATTGGATAGAATTTTACCTCAAAATTTGGGCATAATTCAGATTTTACCCAAACTTAAGTTCAAGTCAAAGTTTGCTGCCAAATAAGAAAAATCAAAATTTTGACCAAACTTCAAATTTTGATTATTTGGCGATAAGGGTGTGTCAAATAAAAAAAATCAAAATTTTGACCAAAATTCATATTTTGATTAAATTGATACACCAAATGGAGTCAAAATCAAGAACAAATATCTTGCATTTTTATTCCAAAATATCTTTTTCGAGGTTTACTCACACATAACTTGTGCCTAAATCTCGAAAAGGGGGCATTTGTTGAAGGAAAAATTTTGTCCAATCAAAAATTGCCACGTCATTAATATAAATTAATGATAAAATAAATTTGGGACCAATTACAAATTTACACGTGTGCCTAAATTAAATTAATAGACATTAAAATTCGGCAAATCAAAGAATGCCACTTGTCTATTAGTGAATAATTAGATAACATAAGCCAAGTTCAATCAAATTATGCCACGTGGCAATTGGACCCAAGCCCAAGCCCATATGAGGTCCATCAAACTCTATAAATAGAGGAGACCACCATTCATTTTAGGGGGGACGGAGCCAGAGGTAGAGAGGGCAGAGTCCAGAGCATTCTCCCAAGATCCAGAGTCGTCAGAATCCAAAGAGTCCAGAGAATTCAGAAAAGATTCAAGACTCAGAAGATTTGAAGACTAGAAGACTCTAAAAAGAGATCAATAAGCCAATCGACCGATCAAGAAGATCAACAAGTCAGCAGGCCGATCATCCAAGAAGATCAACAAGTCACAACAGGCCGATCCAAGAGATCATTAAGCCAGCAGGCCGATCATCCAAGAAGATCATCAAGCCAACAGGCCGATCCAAGAGATCATCAACCTAGCAAGCCGATCATCCAAGAAGCTCAACAAGCCAACAGGCCGATCATCCAAGAAGATCATCAAGCCAACAGGCCGATCCAAGAGATCATCAACCTAGCAAGCCGATCATCCAAGAAGCTCAACAAACCAGCCCAAGAAGATCAAGAAGCTAGAGACCAAAGTTTATATATTTAAGAGAGAGAATCAGAGGATTAAAGTTAGAGATTGTACACCCACACGCATACAACATTAATACAATATATTATTTATTCCACGTGTCTCCATCCCCGAAGTTACGTGTGAGCAGACACATTCTAGAGGTATTGAATAATTTGTTCTGAACCAAATCTAGAACGAGGAACAAAGTACTTTCACGTACCAAATCGATATGAGGTGCATGACCTGTTTGGTGTTTTTTAAAAATACATTATTTTAAAAATTATTTTATTATAAAAATTGTTTAGAATTTAAACACTCTTATGACATTAGTGTCGATTTGGCAAGTCAAAGAAAGTTGGAGTTCATTTTGTTGGTTCACAACTGATCAATTAATTTTTATTGTGGAGTCGTGGATATTAACACAAGGCGAATGGTCAATTAGAAAGAACAAATTGACAATTATGGAAAGGAAAAGAGATGAATGATTTTCTTTATTGCAATTTTTTTTTTTTTAAAGAAACTTTATTGCAAAAGTTTCATGCCTCAATTTGTGGAGAGCCAATTAAGCCATAAAATAGTCAAATTCAATGATGCTTTGAGAATATTTGGATAGACAAGTAGTGAGACATATATACTAGTGAGTTGTTGGAAACGTATATTATAACATTTGCAAAGGAGACATCGACATACTCTTTATGGAAGAAGTTGGAAGAGCCATATAAAATAAAGTGATAACGCCAACATGAGCTTAGCTCAATTGGCATAACTGTTGTACTAACGACCACGAGATTTGTGGTTCGAATCTCCTCACCCCCACATGTTGTCAAAAAAAAAAAAAAAGTAAAAGTGATAGCACACAAACTGAGCTATCTCTAGGGCTCAGTTATTGTTAGTTTTAAGATTTAAATGATTATTCTCATGTATTTGAAGCAAATTAGGAGTTTTTGAAGAAAAATAAAGTTAATTGACTAGAATTGAATAATGGAAGAAAAAGAGAAAATAAATTAAACCAAAATGGCTTAAGGGAATGTTGAAGAAATTAGCACAAAAAGGGGAGAGACAAAAACACTTTGAAAGAAAGTACAAAGACAGACACTTTTAGGAGAAGACTCTCACTTTCTCACAACTTTTGACGTTCTCTCCAATTTGTTGATACTTTCTCGAAATTGTGATACTTATGGGGGACACACTCCTATTTATAGCAAGCCAACATGATTTTTCTAGGCTCTTTTCTTTTACATATCTATTTACAATATTCAAGATAAATTTAGAGAAGACTAATTATATACATCCATGTATATATTTCGAGAATATTCTAGGTATATAGCTAGTGTTGCTTTTATTTTAACAAGGAACAACGTTGAGACACTGTCACAAGCAAGCTCTTTGTCCCACACGAACAACATTGAGACACTACGAAGTTGAAGATTAGCATTAGCTGGATGCTACGATTGGCACTCAATGCTGGTCTCAACTCTACGAAACGCATACGCCTCATTTCCTTTTGTAGTGTCAAGATGCTATAGATTATGTCTCGATGCCTACATGAACTTCCTTTTTTATATTCAAGTGTGTTAGGGTGTAGTGTCTAGACATTGCCTCAAATTCTATAAATGCATCTTTTTGAGTCATTTTTTGAAGTCAATCTCAAGATCGTGGAAATTACAACTAGAACGTAGATTGAGACACCATACTAGTTTTACACTCCTTTCCCTTAAATTTTGTAGTTTTGTTAGGGAAGTTGTTATTGACCTTGGTATTTGTAATATAATGAAGATGAGTGAACTAGATTCTTTTATCACAAGGATTGATGTAGCTATTAGAACTCATGTTTTAGGTAATTGAAAGCCTTAATTGTGAATGTCTTTGTTCCATTCATGCTTTATACATATACTTAAAACTCTTTTTTAAAAAGTTGATTTTAAGAGTCAAAATGATTTATTTATCAATCTTATTTTCTAATAAGTCATTTTTAGTGGTTGTCAAACACTATAAATTTTTTCAAAATTAAACACTTGAAAAGTTAAACCAAACACACCCTTAATTACATGACTAAAGGTAGTTCTAACTTGTCAATTATTGGGACTCGAGGTTACTAAAAAAAAGTGTTTTCCATGCTTTTGCTCTTTATTAAAAGCTAAACTATGAGGTTGGTTTTATAATCTTGCAAATAGAGTTAATTGTCACTGTAAGAGTCCGTTATTACTTGTGCCTTCTTGATTTGTGGAATATTTTTGTAATCAATCTTGGTTGTTTAATTAGTTGAAATATTAGTCATTTAATAGGCACAAGAAAATTTCTAGAATATTTCTCTTCGATATTTCTCACAAATTTATTTTCGGTTTTTAGTATAGTCTTAGATTTCATTATTTGTGTTTATTTTATTCGTGGTAATTAAGTGGACTAGAAAACCAATCCTGAAGACAATACTCCTACACTATTTTCACTATATTAAAACTTGATTTGTACCCTTGCAGTATGCATTGAACTCACACAACAGAAAGACATCCAAAAAAGCAGCCTTATTGGAATGAATTAAACTTGAAAGACAAAGAAGGGACTCAAATTACAAAACATTTAAGTGAAATGTAGAGCATTTGGTGCATCAACTATCAAACATGTAGATGAACTTAGATGATGAACTTCAAACATTTTGCTCCTCAGTTCATCAGCAGTTGGCTATGAAATATTTGGTAGACTCTTTTCAATAATTGCTCACCCAAAAAGAAAATTCTATGAATCAGCCTGGTTTACAATCTAGTTTTGAACATTGTCTCTATAGGTTAGCTCCATGGAACATGTTATCAAAGTGAAGTTTGACAATAGATTGGTGGAAATTAAAAGTTGAGGAACCCATTAGACACAAAAGTGAAAGTTTAAGGACCCATTGGATACTTTTTAAAGTTCAGGAACTTATTCAAAACAAAATTGAAAGTTTCGAGAATCTATTTGAAATTTTTTAAAGTTCAGGGACTAAATTGACACAACTTTGAAAGTTCACGGACTAAAATCATGGGCAAACATGGTTTTGGGTTTGGAACACAAAACCACCCAAACCCAAAACCATGGGCCAAACACCCCGGAAGAGTTCGTTTATTTCTGGGTTTGTCTTCCACGCATGGGATGCTCCTCGATCCACTCGCACCGTCATCTTGCATGGCTTGCTAAATCATCTACGACCCTTTTGCAATCACGCCAAGTGAGTAACAAGCCTTCGATCATTATCTCTTCTATCGGAATCTCCTTCATTTCCCCAATTACCAGATAGATCTCTGATTTAGACCCTTTTTTTTCCTGTAATCAGCTCCCAAACATTCGCGGAATCGATTTCTCCTCGATTTCCATCTCCGCCGCTAAATTATGGCCTTCATCGAGCCCTAAAGCTCCAGCGAACTCAACCAAACCATCAACTTTCGGGAATTTTTTCGCTGTCTCTTTTCGTCTCTCATAACGGTTTGAAATCCCCGACGATTATCTTTCACAATCGCGTCAGTATTCAACTTGTAAGTATTTCAACTATGAAGGACTCCATTCATCCTTTCTTTCTGCGTTTTTATTGGGGTTCTGATACAATCTTTTCTGGTAGGTCAAACTTTTGAATGGGAATCAATAGTCGGAGACCTGCCCGAGGCGGAGAACCTTTCAAGAGGCGCAGCGCTGCCGGAGGTCTCCGATCAACAACAGGTGGCAGCGATTGGAAGTCTCAATTGCGGCCCGGTTCTCGACAACGAATTGTTAACAAGATGTATGATTTCTTACTTTTATTTTCCTTTCATTTCGCTCTACCATTATATATTATTTGAGAAATGTGTTTGAGCTCTTATAACTTTTTGTTTCATAGTTTATTGCTTAGGTTTAGTTACTCTGGGATGGTTTTGTCTAGTAAACTATGAACAGAAAAATTTTGGAAATATAGAACTATCTTGACCTTTTTCTTAGATTTTGTGTATAACTGATAGATGCGAACTGTTAGCATAAGTTATTTGTTTCAGTATGGATCTTGTTGAATTTTTCTTGACCATTCTAAAGTACATTTCTTCAGAATATCTAATATTTTGAATCATGGACATGGATCACTCTGTGGTTTTCCTTTCGCTAACAGCTTCCCATGATTTTGTGTTTAATAAACTAAGTTAGTCATTATGTTTTCCATTTTTATGTTAGAATGGAGACTTTGAGTAGGGTCCTTCCTGTTTCTGGTCATGATGGATTGAGTGAGCTGAGGAAGATTGCTGTAAGGTTTGAGGAAAAGATTTATACTGCCGCCACCAGTCAGGTATTTCCTTTTCACTTCGTTATATTTCAAATCAAGGAATGTAAGAATAAACACATTCTCATTTATGTTTATCCCATTTTCTGATAACAATAAGCTTCCAATTTGATTTGGTGCCTAAGATTTAGTTGTGTACTGAAGCATACTTCTCTATAACGACTTGTACATGTGGACTTACATGTATAAATCCCGTTTTAGTATGTTATGTATTCTTGCACCAAATACAACATTGTTTTAGCGATCTCTTGAGTACTATCACCAATTCTACTATTAACCTCTGATTTCAGTCAGATTACCTGAGGAAAATTTCTCTGAAGATGCTGACTATGGAAACCAAATCTCAGACCACCCCTATGGTACCATCCAATTCTTTGGTGCCTGGCAATAAGCCCATGGATTCTGGTAATGCATCAACAGACAATCTGTGGCTATGTTGTACATTATGAAAATTTCACTAACATTTTTTAAGCCAATTTGTGAGTGAATTTCTTGTTATAGAGTTTTTGGTTTCTCCATTTTTGAATTTTGTAATGATTTCTCTCCTAACATGTGGCATTTTATTAATTTTAGGGCAAAATACACTTTTGGTCCCTGAAGTTTAAGTTTGATGTCTATTTGGTCCCTGAAGTTTAAAAAGTGACACTTTAGTCCCTAGGTTTGAAAAATAGTTCTAAATGGTCCCTGAGTTAATTTGACCGTTAGTTGACTAACGGAAAAATGATGTGGCATGTTGATGTGGCACATTTTAATTAAGGTGGCAAATTTAATAATTTTATATTATTATTTTTAGATTACATGTGATTTTCTTTTTTTCCCTCTTTCCCTTTCTCTCTCTTCCCTTATCTTCCTTCTCCCCTCCATTCTCCTTCTTCTCCTTTTGCCCTCTCCTCTATTCCCCTCTTTGAAACTAGAATTGGAACTCGGCTCCCTCTCTTTGAAATTTTCAGCCACAAATTGTATTATGACATCATGGTCCCGCTGGTTATTAGTCGGCGTCGCCTCATTCGGTGGTCCTTTCCGATCACGACAACAACCACGAAGCCTGACGGATGTTTCTATATTCTAAAGCTGCAACAACTTCATCATTCAATAAATAACTTCCTTGTTACTTATTGCTGCTTCCTAAGACCTAAAAGAAAAATCCCCTTAAAATCCTTTTATTTATTCTTCTTCTTCATAAATTAATGCTACTAATGCCTACTTTAATGGCTTATTTATCCAAACCCTACAAAAACAATTTTGTTTCAAGTCTTTGTTTGCTTCGCCCAGATCAGTATGTCCATTCCTGAGGTAGGTGAATTTCTTGATTTATGGCTCCATTTGCTCGGAAGCTTCTTGGCAATGGCAGAAGGGGATTGCTTCTTCGAGATAAAACGGAATATGTAATTTGTGAAACCCCATTTAATAACCTCGTTTAAACAAGAACTGATTTTGAGGGGCAAATGGTGATTTGAGGATAAATTTGCTTACTGAAGCCAGATGAAAGAGCTTGTAGAACCAGATTCTGTCTCGCTTGTTGCATCTGTAGAACAAGAAATCTCAAAAAACTTGGAAATGAAAGACGACCCATAAGAAAAACAGAGTACCTAACTGATAAAATACTCTGTTTTCACAAAGATTCAAGTGTAGTAATGGTTTGGAAATTCGAAATGATTTATGTAAATTTTATGTAAATCGAGGAGAGGGAAAGGGGGGAAGAAGGAGAACGGAGGGGAGAATGAAGATAATGGAAGTAAATGAGAGGGAAAGAGGAAAAAAAAAAGAAAAAAAAGAAAATGATTATAATAATATAAAATTATTAAATTGGCCACCTCAATTAAAATTTGCCACCTCAACATGCCACATCATTTTTACGACAGTCAACTAACAGTCAAATTAACTTATGGACCATTTAGAACTATTTTTCAAACCTCAGGACTAAAGTGTCACCTTTTAAACTTCAGGGACCAAAAGTGTATTTTGCCCTTAATTTTATTTGACTTGATGTTGTGTATGTTGTCTTAAACAGCATCACAAAGTATGCCGTCTCAAGTTCTAAATCAAGGGCCATCACTTTCTGTCCCTCTTTCTTCCAATCAGTCTCAATCACGCCAGCCACTACTGTCCCAGAACATCCAAAATAATATGGCTCCTCAGAGTTCATCCAGCTTACCTTCTGTGGTACCTCCCGTCGCTGGATTGGCTCCATCTTCAATCCCAAGTATGGTTGGCCAGAATCCAAGCATGCAAAATGTATCTTGCAAAATGTATCTGGAGTTCCACAGAGTTCTGTTGGCAATGCTATGGGTCAAGGGGTTCCTTCCAACGTATTTACCAACCCTCAGAGGCCAATACAAGGAAGACAAGTAGTTCCCCAACAGCAGTCGCAGCAGTCACAGACCCAGCAGCAACAAGACTATTACCCAACCTTCTTTTAACACGTGAAGATACAAGGTCAATAGTAGACGTAATGAATCGCCAAGGAGATTTGTGAGAACTTTTTTGAATAATGCTAGGCCAAAGACTAGGCAACTCAGAGTTATAATATTTAGCTACAATCAGCTTATGCCATAGAGAATTTTCCTCATGTAAAAATCTCCAAATCCACTTTGCAAGGAGAGCAAGATTGCGATTTTGAAAGTTACCAATACCAATACCCCCCATCAAATGTGGAAGCTGTACTGTTGCCCAGTTAATATTGTGCATACCACCATCACCTCTAGATCCCTCCCAAAAGAAATCACGAAACAACTTATCAAGAGTTTTTGCAACCTTTCCCGGCAGTTTGAATAAGGATAGATAATATGTTGGCATACTGGAAAGAACTGCTTGAGTAAGAGTATGTCGACCACCTTTCGAAATATATGAATATTTCCAATTATGAAGTTTATGTTGGATTCTTTCAATCACAGGCTGCCAAAAAGGAATAGTTTTAGAACTGCCGCCCAAAGGTAACCCAAGGTAAGTAGAAGGCCAAATTCCTTGTTTACAGCCAAACGTAGTTGTCAACCAATCCAATTCTGACTCCTCTAAATGAATTCCCAAAACCTCACTCTTGGAATAATTAATATTCAATCCAGAAGCTAGCTCAAAAATTTTAACAATATCGAACATGTTGGCCAAAGCATCCTTACAAAAGATGGAGAATAATAAAGTATCATCAGCGAATTGTAAATGATTCACATAAAGATGTGAATTTCCAATTGGATGTGAGACAATTCGATCCATATTAGCACTGTGAGATAATAAACGACTTAGACAATCTGATACCAAGATAAAAAAAAAAGGGGGAAAGGGGGCCCCCTTGACGAATGCCTCGAGAGGGAATGATCTTGCCTCGTGGTTTTCCATTGATAATGATAGAGTAGTTAACACTAGAAAGACATCCATATATCCATTTCCTCCATACCAATCCAAAACCCTTGGCTTGAAGAATTGCATCCAGAAAATCCCAATCGACTTTATCAAAAGCCTTTTCAAGATCTAACTTAATTACCACACCTTTCTTATGAGATAAATTCCAATCATCAATCCGTTCATTTGCTATAAGAGAAGCATCAAGAATTTGTCTATTAGCCACAAAGGCCATTTGATTTTCTGCAATAGTGGATGGCAAGACCATTTTCAATCTATCGGACAAAACTCGAGCTATAATCTTGTATGCACATGGAATTAGACTAATCGGTCGGAAGTCTGATACCGATTTAGCGTCTAATTTCTTTGGAATAAGGCAGATAAGAGACATTGATAATACCTGTATTATAGGAATCCTCCATCATAGTCATAATATCGCGTTTGATGGTATGCCAAGAAAATTTGAAGAATTCTGCGGTAAAACCATCTGGACCTGGAGATTTACTCGTGCCTAGAGATTTAACCGCTTGATAAACCTCATCTTCCGAAAAAAACCGCCTCCAATCCCATCGATTGCGAGTCACTAATTGGACACCAATCAACATTAGTTGGTATAAATCTAGTGCCACGGTCCTTTGTAAATAAAGTTTGATAAAAACCAAGGAACTCCGCTTCTATGTCATTATCTGTAAAGAGGCTATTTCCTTCTCTAGACAAGATCTCTGAGATGAAATTCTTTCTTTTACGAGCAGCCATAATTCTATGGAAAAATTTTGTATTTTCATCCCCTTCTTTTAACCAGTTCAATTTACAGCGTTGTATTTTCATAATTGCCTAGTGATGGAAGCCCATAGAGAAACATTAAACTTAGCCACCATCCAAACCTCCTTACCCTAATGCGCACTAGGACCAACCCACGGTGGTTTAAAACAAGAAAGATTTATGAAGGGCACACAATGTGAGGCCATGTAATGGACGTAATCCAGAAACTATCTATAAATTTCTTTTGTCGTGGAAAACTCTTTGATTTCTTTCTAACTAAAGAAGCTATCAAAAGCTAACTGTACACTTCTAAAGAATTCAGCTTTACCTTTCAACCACCAGCTCGTAAGCACTTCATATCACTAGTCTTCAATGTAGTTGGGAAGGCATGAGGATAAGTTGAATAATCCAAACATATAAGACCAACCCTCTGTAATAAACCGACAGTTAAGGAAGAGGTGATGGATGCTTTCTCCGTCAAGAGACACAAAAGACATCCCAACGGAGAAAGAGCCTCTGCTAGGATTATTTTTCTAGAGTAGTCGTTCATGGATGCTTAAACTTATATACACAAGTAATCATAAAAAATCTTAGCTTTCTTTGACTCTTTACCTTCCATTTCCACGTCTTTTTGTAATTGGTAATGGTGGTTATGGTGGTGTTGTTCTTTTTCCCCTTCTTCAGTACAGCCTTTCCGATCCTCTACTAAGGCCCCATTTTTTTTAATGATTTATTCATTTATTTTTATTGTTCTCTTTCTTATTACTAGGGAGTGCACTAGTTCTATGCTGCAGTTCACTTATATTCCCTAGGCACACATTTTTCAATTTTCATACCTCTGACTCTTATTTCATTTATGTAGCATCTTTAGATTCCACGGCTCAGACAGGACAACAAGCCAATGGTGGTGACTGGCAAGAGGAGATTTATCAGAAGGTATTCTGCTAGAACTCCATCTCTCTCAATGATGTTTTCTCTACTCTTGAGATTCAAAAGAAAGTTCATTCAATTTGCAATATTATTAGAGGAGGAACAAATTGTAAATGTTGGCTTTACTATTCTTTCTTGTGGCAGAGTTTCACTACCAAGCAGCCCATTTTAACTTGTTTTCATATTAATAATACAAAAAATTACTACTGTAAGTAAAAGGTTTGACTGTCAAGTAGATAAGGAGTAAATTTTGAGCAGTAAGCCTTGGGGACTATGGTTCTAGTAGTTGTTTGGGCGTTTTGGCCATTCATTATTTAGGCATCCAGCTGCTTGGAAGTCCAAGTTTGATGTTTTGCAATCTGGCTTTTGAGAAGATTGCTTCTAAAATCATCAGAAGCATAGTTTAAAGGAGTTTGGATTATTCTGTTTTCTTTAATACTCTCTAAGTTTCCTAATTACTTCTTTGTGTATTTAAGGTATCCAAGTGTTAGAGGATTTGAATTCCTTAGGTATCTTTTGTCAAAAGGTCTGATCTAGGAGGGTGGCTCCCGTTTGATTAATTGGAAGATAGCGCCTCCAGATAAGGCGCTTTAATAGGATGCATCTACTTTGTTTTTCTTTTATCAAGAGGATTCTTTGTTCCACTCTTTAGTAAATATCTTTTTCTTGGAAGAAATTTTGAATTTTTATAAAAAAGTTGTTTAACTGCTAATTTTTAAATATCTTTTATTATTATTTATTTATTTGCAGATTAAAGCAATGAAGGAGTTGTACTTTTTTGAATTGAAAGAAATCTACCAGAAAATTCTTCCAAAAGTGCATCAGGTATGTGATTCTGCATCTATATCCTTGGGCTTTTGACTTTTTGATATTATTACTTGTGGTAGAAGCTGAATCCTCATTGAGAAGTGAGTCCATTGATCTATCACCTTTTGTTCATATCTACGAGCATTGCAATTTCCACTTCAGCTGTTGAATACCTTTCCCTTCATCTACATTGTAGGTTTTTCTTTCCCCTTATTTCTATGCAATGCACTGATATTGTTTAATTTGATATTTTATTGTCCAGTTTGACAGTCTTCCACAACAACCAAAGTCAGAGCAGCTAAATAAGCTAAAGGCATTTAAGCAAATTTTGGAACGCCTTTTAGCATTCTTACAGGTTTCGAAAAGTAATATCGTAATTGGATTTAAAGATAAGATAGGCCATTACGAGAAGCAGATTGTTAGTTTTTTACATTCCAATAGGCCAAGGAATCCAGTATCTACGCTGCAGCCTGGACAGCTTCCTGCCTCTCACATGCAATCGATACAGCAATCACAAGCACAGATGACTCCATTACAGTCTCCTGAAAATCAAATCAATCCCCAACTGCATTCTGCAAACATGCAAGCTTCTGTGGCTCCGGTGCAGCAGAACAATATGAACAATATGCAGCATAATTCTCTTTCAACTTTTTCAGGATCAGCACCGCAACAAAACATGACAATCCCAATGCAGCCTGGTTCCAGTTTGGAGTCAGGACAAGGAAATTCACTGAGCTCCTTGCAGCAGGTTGCTGCTGGGTCTTTGCAACAGAATCCTGCAAACAGTTCCCAACGGGCAAACAATAGTTCTTTGCCATCACAAAATGGGGTGAACGCTCTGCAGCCAAATATCAGTCCTCTTCAATCAAATCCTAATATACTTCAACATCAGCATCTAAAACAACAGGATCCTCAACAGTTGCTGCAATCGCAACAACACCTGAAACAACAGATGCAACAGAGGCAGATTACATAATTTACCCCTAACCCTAATTATTAGGCAAGTCGTATAATTAGTCATCCCTCTTCATCAATATTTTTTTCTAAACGCTCTCATTCCCTCCCTCATTTGCTCTACACAAAATTTTGGCTTTCTCTCCCAGGTATTTTTCATGTTTCCTTTCTTACTCTCACTCTCCTTCATTTGTCTTTCTTTTTCTACTTTTTCACATTTTCTATATTGTGTTTTCTATTCATCATTTTTTTTAATATGAGATTTATGTCAAGACATTGGCCTTGAAATTGAAGGTCTCAATGTCTCTTTATTAGATCATCTAATCTTTACTCTTTTTTTTTTTTCAATTTTATCTTTTACATTTTTTATAATATCAAAATCTTCCCTAATTTTCTTCATGTTTGAATCAATATATAGAGTAAAGTACTAATCATGTGAAAACATTGATTATTCCACCAAAAATAGCATCGAATATATAATTTTCATTTTTAGAAGATATTCAAGTATAAATTGAAATTAATATTTATTTTATAAAAAATGGTAAATTAATAATATTTATTTTTTTAGGGTTTAGGGTTTAGGGTTTATTAGATCATCTAATCTTTACTCTTTTTTTTTTTTTCAATTTTATCTTTTACATTTTTTATAATATCAAAATCTTCCCTAATTTTCTTCATGTTTGAATCAATATATAGAGTAAAGTACTAATCATGTGAAAACATTGATTATTCCACCAAAAATAGCATCGAATATATAATTTTCATTTTTAGAAGATATTCAAGTATAAATTGAAATTAATATTTATTTTATAAAAAATGGTAAATTAATAATATTTATTTTTTTATGCAAGATAACATATAAAAATAATATAAAGTCCTTTTCAAAAAAAAAAATAAAAAATAATATAAAGTAAACTAAATTAAATTTAAAATTAAATTAATAGAAAAATATGTTATATTAATTCATATTAGATCCAAGTAACATACAAATTACATAAATAGTCATAAGGGCATTATTGGAACATTATGTAAATTTAAGACATTCCCAACTAAAAATTAAACACAGTTATTCAAATATTCCCGGCATCCTTAAACATTTTCCTAAAAAACAAACATTGATATCTAAAGATGCCAGACATCTGTAATTCCGGGCATCTAGAATTCCAGACATCTAAAGATTCCGGTTATCTAGATTCCCAAAAAACAAACGGCTCCTGGCTCCTTAGGGGTTCCTTCCAAATAGGGGAAAAAGTTAAAAAATAGAGAGGGAAAGACATTTAGGGGCTGTTTGGGGCACTGGGTTGGTTATAATAGCTGGGGATAAAATAGTCTGTGTTTGGGGTGCCGATTATTATAGTTTGGGAAATAAAATAGTCTGTGTTTGGGGTGCATATTATTATAGTCTGGGGAATAAAATAGTCTGTGTTTGGGGTGCAGATTATTATAGTCTGGGATAAAATAGTCTGTGTTTGGGGTGCAGTGTTTTGGGATGCAAATTATTTTAGTCTGGGTTCAAATAATCTATGTTTCAAGCTGACTGTTTTTTTTTTTCTTGACTTTTTTTTTGTTTATTTTCCTCATACAACTTTGTACTTCAAATATTCATAATAAAAAAAAAGGTTTAGTTTTAAAAAAAAATAAAAGTTTTGGGTACAAGGGTTAAATTATGTGTTTAGCTTAAAAGGAAACAAAAAATAACCTAAAGTAAAGGTTGATTTTCTTTGTTTTAAAGTCATGGGTTTTTCACAAAATAAGTCGTTTTATGATTTCATATAGAAAAACCATATTTGTTTCATTTATGTATTTTCAACATAAAAATGGTAAATGTTTATTCAAAACTCATTTTACCTTTATTATCAAAAGAATCAAATAAAATAGAAATCACATAAAATAAAAACTTGAGTAGTATTTTTTAAAAATTATTATTATCACGGTAAACTCAAATACGATAAGTATAATTTGGAATGAAAAATATGGTACGATGAAGGTAAACATTCATATACTTCATTATCAAAAGTAATTGTGTAATAAAACTCTATATTTATATATATGTACAAAGACAACCTAGTATCTAACTCTCCCTAGAAATTTTATGATTTTTTCGACGACCACCAACAAATTTTTCGGCGATCGAAAATTTTTCCCTCTTTTTTCCTTTCATTTTCTTCTACCTCCTTTTTTTTTCTTTATTTTCGTTTTTTATATTTTTCAAAATGAAAATGAGAAGAAGATTTTCTTTAAAAAAAAACGCCGGAAAAGTCGTCGGTGATTGCCGGAAAAGTGACTGGAAAGTCGACGACGATCGTCGGAAAAGTTGTCGGTGGTCGCCGAAAAAGTCGTCGGTCGGTCGCCGGTAGAAAAGCCAATGAGTCACATGGAAGAAGAGAGAAAAGAGTTACGGTAGAGAATGGATAAAATGAATGGATAGAATAATTGGGGTGGATAGAATAATTGGAATAGTGGTTACTGTAGCAACTTCATCCCTTATTTTTGTTGGATTGCTATTATAACCAACACAGTGGGCCAAACGGTCCCTTAGTTCCGTTTTTCTTTTGATAGACTAATAGGACTTTGGTGTTGTAAAATGACTAATGTACCCTCGTTAAAAAAAACCCAAAAAACTCACCACACCAGCATTTTAAAAAAAAAACACCCCACAGTACTTTTCATGCGCTTTTCAGGCAAGGCAGCGAAGGCGATGGTGGCCACAACAAACTCACGACGGCAGCAACAGCGACTTCACGATTTTTAGGCACGATCATAAGAATAAAATACAAGGCTAGGCGAATTTTTCAGCGGCGATGACAAGTAAACAAAGAGGTTGCTATGCTTGACACAATCTTTTCTGGTAGGTCAAACTTTTGAATCGAAACAAATAATTGAAGACTTTCGAGTTTTGGGGATTGGAATTCTCAATTGCAGCTCGATTCTCGACAACAAATTTCTTTTTTTTTTTTCTTTCATGTGTTGTGTTTCAATTGTAGCTCAATTCTCGACAATGATTTTCTTACTTTTTTTTTTCCATAATTCCCCCAAAATTTTACCTATACTAGGACACATTACTAAACATTTACCCTAATGCCAACTTAATGTCCCGAAAATTTCGACAGCATAACAACGTAACTATAGCTAACTAGAAATTTTAGACACCTGAAAAGAAACAAGAATACACTCCTTATCTAGATCACAACTCGTTTTTAGACTTTTGGCTCTTTTGTAATAATTTTGAATTTTAACTTAGTCAATCATTTTCTTTTTATGTTGGGTATAGTTTAATAAAATAAGGTTATAAAGTTTATTTAGTTTTTTTTTTTATCGATAAAGTTTATTTAGTTAAAGGTCACTTTTAGTTGTTATGCTTAATTTGATTAGTAATTGATGTGAGATCTTTTTTTTAGCCTGTGTTGGTTGAAGTGAGGTTGTGGTTGAGTGGTTTTAGGTTTAGAAGTGTGTTTTTCTTGTTTAGCCGTTTAAACAAAATTTGGGTTAGTCTTATGTATGTATGTTGTCGAAATTTTCGAAACATTTGGTTAGAACTGAGTTAGTGGCTCAATAATGTCCTTTAGGTAGTAAGGTAAACCTAGGATGTTACATGAGGCGTTCGTTGAAAGAAATTTGTATAACATATGGTTTTTCAATCTTTGGGATGTGATTCTTTGAGTATAGGTGCCCATTGAGAGATGTTAGGACAGTAAAGGTGATTCTCCCAATTTTGACTATAGAAAATATACAAAATATATTTAAAAATTAAACTTAAGTCAAATAGGTGTAATTGTTGCCGATAAAACACAACTATTTGGGCAGGGTTGACACATCGAATTAGTGTATTCATTCATATATATAGGTGCAATCCATATAGACAAATAAATAAACATAATTGTCAATATATATTGTCTATTTTTTTTTTTCTATCAAAATGTCAGGTAATATAAATGAGAATTTAAGGGCCCGTCTGATAACCAATTCATTTTCTGTTTTTGGTTAAAAAAAACGGGTGTGTTTGGTAACTAATTCGTTTTTTAGTTTTTAGATTTTTAGAAAACATTTTCGAATTTTAAAGAAAAATTGGAAACGAAAAAAAAAAGTTTTCAAATTAGGATTTTGCTTTTTGAAAAACATATCATCCTCTTATTAAAGATTAATCATGATATCCAAAGAAACAAAATCTTCAGCGTAGAAAAATGGGCTCGAATCCAACATTTTCATTAATTGTTTGTTAATCTAATAATAATTCTTATTAGTTTACTATTTTGTTATTACGTTTGGAAGAAGGAAAAAAAAAAAATGTAGGTTTCATTTTGGTCCCTAAGTTTTCAAACTCAACAATTTAGTCCTGAGGTTTATTTTAGTTTCATTTTAATCCCTTCAACCATTTAGAAACCAACAGTTTGCTAACGTGACACCTATTTTTTTTTATTAAAAAAAATATTTTTTAATTTTAAAAATAAAATAATTAATATATATATATATATATATTTTTTTTTACATTTTCATTTTCCTTCCTCTTTTTTCCCTATTTTCTTCTTTCTCTTCACCATCTTTTTCCTCTCAACCACCACCCTTCTTCTTAACTCCAGTGGTCGGTGACTAGCGACCGACACTATTTTTTTTTCCTCATCTTCATTTCCTCCTCTTTTTCTCTCTTCTTCTACTTTTCTTTTCTTTTTCTTTTTTAAATAAAATAGAGGAGGGAGGAATGAGGGATCTCCCTCCTCCTCGGTTTTCCGTCGAAAAGCCGAAAAATCGAGTTGGTCGATTGAAATCGACGTTGGTCGATTGGTTTTTTAATAATATCAGTCAGGGATGTAAAATCGACCTTTCGGTTGGTCGGCTCATCCAAAAGAGACGAGAACCGACAACACTTACCAAAAAAAAAAAATTAAAAAGTGTCATCTAATCATTCTACCTGGAACAATTGCCTCTGGGAAGACCATTAGATGGTCTTCCTAAAGAAAATCAAATTATATATATATATATATTTCTAATTTCTTTCAATCTTTCTTTCACACGTTAGTTTCATTGTTTTTTCTTGGATCCTCTCACTTTTCAAACTCTTCTTCTCTCATTTTTGGTTTTTATCTTCTTTTATTCTTTACATTTTCTTTCTTTTTCTTTTAACAGTTTTCTCTTTTCTTTTTTGTAATTTCTTTTTCGTCTTCTTTCTTTTTTTTCTTTATGTTTTCATCTCATACTTTCTTCTTCATTTCTTCTTCTTTTTTCTCTCATAGTGTTCGTCTTCACTATTTTTTCTCTTTTTTCCTCCTTTTTTATTTTTTATTTATTCTTTACGATGCACTCTTAAAACCGACTTCAACCGACCGACCATCAGTGTCATCGATTGGTCGACGTAACTAATCCCTTCCAAACCGACAAAAATCGACTGCCGAAAACGACACATCAATGATCGGCGTCGATTTGAGCCCAAAACCGACGTTGACCTACCGATGCTCACCCCTAACAAAATCTTTGAATCCTTAATTTGTTAGAGTAATCGTCATAAGTTGAATGTGAAAAATTTGATTGTACATATTTCGATTACGAACAAACTTGATTATATAATATCTATATAACTTTTGTTGGAATTTATTCATTAAAATTCAATTCATTATTATTCAAGAATAAATAAATACAATCCAACAAGAACAATCATGACAAGAGTTATAATATGATCTAAGCATGAAAGCGGACCAAGATAAAATAATTAGAGATGTATAAAATACATGGATCCATGAAATACTCTCTATTGTAGAATTTGCTTGGTTTAGATCTTCCTCAATCATGCAACTAAGACCTGCATGGTTAAAATTCCAAGCGCAGCGGAAGATTTATCATACCATTAACTCAGTTTTTAATTAAGAACAAAATACAAGTACGTTGGGTAAAAAAAACTATAGAATATAAAAGATTTATCTACTGCAATTAATAGGTTAAACATGTTGAATTTTAATTTAATATAGGGTTTTAATCCTAATTTGCACAATTCAGAGAAGAAAAATTAAGAATCCCTTATCGTCATTGATGACTTGACCAATTCACCAACACCTCAAAATTATTCTCTACAATTTCACAGCAACACCAAAATGACACTACCACTTGATTACACTGGTATGTCTCTGGAATAATGAGGTAGGAGTTCGGGGGAGCTTTTGTGTTTTTAGGTAAAATCTTTTTGAGAGATGGAACTACTTTGCATAGAGGAAGATTGGAATCTTAGATACACACCTCACACGCCAGAATCAAGGGAGAAGAGGAAAAGCCTAACTCCCCTATCGTGCAGGTAACACATTCGAGAGAGGGAGAAACTTTTGTGAAATCGACCACATATCCCATCAGTTACTATAACTGATGAATTAATTTAATATTAAAATTTAATTTAATTTAATTAATAATTATAATAAAAATTAATTAAATCATCTTTAATTAACTAATTCATTTAAATCATATTTAAATGAATGTCTCCCCCATAAACTATAGTTTTGTTAATTCAATTAATTTAATTAAAACAAATCAAATTAAATAATTAATCAATTCACCAATTAATTAATTATTATATTCAATATCACATATTTAATTTAACTCATAATTGAATCATATTCAATTATATTTATCTCATATAACATATAGTATTAATGTGCATCCAATGTGCATTATTTTAAACCTATAGTTTTAATATGAATCCAATTCATATTAAATTTAATATTCAAACTCCTTCAAATATTTAATTCTCCCATAAATTAATTTTGAATCAAATTCAAAATAAATTTATATTATAAAGTTTAATCAAAATATAAATTTTATATTATAATGTATCGACATACATTATATTATTTCCCTTAGTAATTTTGGACATTTAAAATTACATTAATTACCTCAATACGCTTTATAAGCCACCGGTGGGACCTAATGGACCTACAGATCAGAAGCTCCGGTGATATGAGATTAACTTGCTAAACTCATCAGCCAAGTTAATCAATATTCGTTAACTGTGAATACACTCCACTATAGACCCACAATTGCGGTCTTCTTACTGTAGATATATTTATGTGTCCACAAATATTGACCAATTATAGTAAGTCAGTCCTTCACGAGTGTTCGTAACGCTAGTTGGGGCAAATTACAGTTTTACCCCTAGGTTACTTGTACATCCTTAAGTACCAGTGTTCTTCTTATAAACAACCCATTTGAGGTCCAACCATCAAACATAAATCTCTTTCGTGCCATTAAGAGGACAGAACCATTTGTTCAAGACCTGGAGACACCACTTAAGGAACACTCATACACTTACCTTAAAGCCGAGAAGGAGTGAATTTCATCTTGTGTGATTATGTTCTCAGCTCTCCACTCGGTCTTGTCCCCAAAATGGCAGGCTTATTGAGTCAGCGTGCAGACCACTCTCACTCATACAAGTCAAAGGACAAATCCCTCGTGAACAGAAATCCATAACCCACTCATGATTAACACAAAGTTGCCTAGGTCATCATGGTGAAATAGAAACCTAACTAGTCAACGATGTTACAGCTAGCAGTTACTATTTCGTGGTCCAATCTTATGCAAACTCATTGCATAGGATACCCCCACTCGCATGTCCCTTACACGAACGCGTTGAACCATTGCGTTTGTATCAAATACAAAGCATGTCGTATCCATAGTGTCACCAGAATAAGGTATTTAACTTTATCCATATACTATAGACCCTTTAGGTTGTATCTTGAATATCGATCCTCGTATGTCCGCACATACAGTTCAATACTCATATAACAACCTATAATGTTAGTTTATTGGATTATGGTTATTTAGACAAGACAAACATAACACAAAACAATAATACTTTCTTGAACAATACATCAATGTCATTTTATTAATGTTTGATCAATTGTTATATTTACTATCTACGAGTTGTAAGACATAAAACCCAACAAGACCTTAGATTGACAGTTCTCCCTATGAGATGGGGAATAGGAGACTATATAGACATAGTATATTGGAGAACATAACCTTGTATTTATGAGTTGATTATAAGATGTTTTCATAATCCTTTAGGATCAATAGGTTGGTTAATTCTCATATAGTGTTTTTTTTTTCCTATCAAAATATCAAGTCATTATAGCAAAAATTCTCCTTTATCAAAGAATTCAAAGTTTTTCAAAAAGAATGGGAATATAAAGTGTTTGTTCTTCGTAAGGGGAACATTGAATTGTGTCACAGTGAAGTTTGAGAATTCATAAACTCATTTTTTTTAGTACATCAACAATTAGGGGGGAGATTCGAACCTCTGACCTCATGGTCGAGAGTACATGTCAATTATCTCTGAGCTATGCTCGCTTTGGCATAAACTCTTTTTTTTTTTTTTTCAATGAAGAGGTACTGTTGTATATCATTTTTTTATTTTTCTTATGGCAGTGAAGGTTATCTATCTATCTATATTAAATAACATCAATGTTATTTAAATTTGTCATTAATTACTTGAAGTAAGTATAATTTTTGATAAATTGTAAATTCGTTCCAGTAAATATAATTTTAGAAGGGTTGTCTTGTGTTTCCAAATCTCAAACATTTTAAATTTTGTATTCAATAAGATTCCGTTATAATTCAAACAAAATTAATTATTTAAAGTTATACATGGTTGGACTATCTAATATTAAATAAATTAATAATTTCATTACTTATAAGTTAGAATTACAAATTATGAACTGCATTAGTATTGTGGTTTGTAAAGAATATAACTATGTAAATAAATTTGAAGTATGTTTTTCACTCTGTGCTATATAGAAAACGTTTCGTGAAAAATACGAAAAATATTAAAATATTAAAATAAACATGGTTGGACTATCTAACATTTAAAAATGTACAGTAATTAAAAGACTATAATATTTAGGGTGTTGATGCCAAAATTTGGCCAAGGGACTCACCTGACCTCCACGTGCCATCAACGGTAAATTTGTAGATGAAGGGGAAGACGTGGCCTGCAAGACAGTAAACCTGCACACCGGTGTGGTGCTCGCCACACTGGCTCCGATGCTTAAGTCAGCAAGCAGAACGGTAGGGAGTGGAAAAGTAAGAGCAAGAGGAAAGAGAGTAGAGAATGTAAAATAGCGTTTAGGGATAGAATTCGGCATCCCCTCTTCAGTGGCGAAGAGGGATATAAATACCTGTACATCCTCCTAGCCTTTTTAGGGTTTCGGAGGCGTTTTAGGTCAAACCGGGCGAAACCGGGGCATCCAGAGGCAGTGGGGACCAGACGAGACCGAACGGGCTCGGCCCGCGCGAGCGAGCCGAGGGTCGGCCTCGGCCATGGGCCGAGGCCGAGCAGGGGGTCGGGCCTAAAACCCGACCCCTTCGGTCTTGGCCCGTCTCACTTGCCGGTTTTGCCTCCTTGGTCCATCTTCCTGTCCGATTGTCCTCGTCAGCTCCTCGTACATCGGGGTGGTCCAAAATTGCCTATAACATAGGGTAAAATACATTTTTGGTCTCTCATGTTTCGGTCAGTTTCTAATAGGTCCCTAGGTTTCAAAATCGAACAATCAAGTTCTCAATGTTTTGGAAATAGTTCAATTTAGTCCCTCCACCGTTAATTTTTTTAACGGTGCTGACGTGGCCGTTTAACATAATATAATAATATTTTTTTTTCAAATTTTAATTTTTAATTAAAATAATAAATTAATAAAAAAAAAGAAAAGAAAAAAAGAAAATGTCTTTCCTCTCTCTTATTCCCCCAACCATTCCCCTCACCTTCCCCTTTCCCCTTCCCCTTGCCCTCCTCGCCGCCGATGATGCACCGTCGCCACCGCCGCCTTCTTCATCTTCTCACCGGCAGCCTCCTACTCCTTTTTCTTCTTCCAAACCGAGCTCACCCCTTCTCTTTCTTCTTGCCATTTGAGGCCTCACATCCACTAAATTTTCGTACCCACAAGCTCCACCTGCAATCAAAAGGCACTGTGATTGAGCGATTTATGAACTGGGTTTTGGTTCATTCTGAAGGGAATAAAAGTCCCCACGCAGCGGAAGCGCATCGATTGGACCTTACGCCGTATATTAATTAACATTAAAATACCGTTACGATAACTCAAACGAAACTTTAAACAACCTTTAAAGCCGCTGTAAATTGGTTTAAACATGCTAAAAATAAATCTAAATTTATTTTTAAAACTTTTCTAAAGAAAAGAGGAAGAACCGTTACAAACCTCCGTTGTAGACTTGACCGTTCTTCGCCAACGACGCTCCACGAACGAAAACGCAGCAGCCGCTTTAAGGTTTTCTTCGCTGGAAATTCTTCTTTGATTGACACAATCACCACAGAGGTTACACCGGTATTTCTCTGAGTCCTCGAGGCAAAAGACTTGTGGGAGTCTTTCTCTAAGAGGGAGGCTAGAGAGAATTATAGGTCTTGTCTTTCAAGAGTGTCAAGTCTAGAGTGTCATGACCAATTAGGTCTAGTGTTCTATTTATAGAAGAGAGGCCATGAATAAAATATTCAATTAAATCAATCTTTTCCATAATTGATTCAATCTTTATTTCTTAATTAATCAATCATGATTAATCAATTCCATAATTGATTAATCTTTTCCACAAATGACTAATTACTTCCATAAGTGATTAGATCATTTCCTTAAATGATTAATCACTTCCTTAAGTGATTAATTATTTCCATAATTGATTAATTCTCGGTTAATGAATTCTTTAATTAATTAACCACCAATTAAATATCACATATTTAATTCCCGGCCTAGAATTAATTAATTTGCCCAAACACATTTTAGGCCTTAAATTAATTAATTCATTATTTTGAACTCTTTCAAACTTCCATAAATTTATATTTGAACTTTTCAAATATTAATTTCTCTCATAATAATATATCAATATATATTATATTTGTTTCCCTTAATAAATTGAACATTTTCAATTTACTTTTATTACTTAGTTGCCTCAAATTACTTTACGAGCTACCAGTGGGACCTAATGGACCTGCAGATCAGAAGCTCCAACGATGTGAGATTAATTGGTCAAACTCATTAACCACATTAATCAATATTCGTTAACTGTGTGTACATTCCACTATAGACTCACAGTTGCACTATTCTCACTGCAGACATATTTTCTGTGTCCACGGATCTAAGACCAATATCTACTAGTTAGTCCTTCACGAGTGTCCGTAACACCAACTGGGTCAAATTACCGTTTTACCCCTGGGTTACCTCTATTTCCTTAAGTACCAATTCTCCTCTAATGAACAACCTGTTTGTGGTCCAACCATCAAACAGAAAACCCTCTCGTGCCATTGAGAGGGTAGGGCCCTTTGTTCAAGACTCGGAGTAACCACTTAAGGGAACACTCATCTACTTCCCTAAAGTCGGGAAGGAGTGAATTCCATCTTGTACGATTATGTTCCCAGCTCCCCATTCGGTCTTGTCCCCAAAGTGGTAGGCTTATTGAGTCGGCGTATTGGCCACTCTCACTCATACAAATCAAAGGACAATATCTCATGAGCAGGAGTCCATAATCAACTCAGGATTAAGACTAAGTTGTCTAGGTCGTCCTAGTGAAATAGAAAACCAACTAGTTAACGGTGTTATAACCAGTGGTTACTATTTCGCGGTCCGGTCTTATGCAAACTCATTGCATAGGATACCCCCACTCGCATGTCTCCTACACGAACGCGTTGGATCGCAGCGTTTGTATCAAATACAAAGTGGGTCGTATCCATAGTATCACCAAGATAAGACACCCAGTTTTATCCCTATACTATAGACCCTTTAGGCTGTTTCTTGAACAATGATCCCCATATGTCGCTACATATAGTTCAAGACTCATATTACAGCCTAGGATGTCTAGTTTATTGGATTAGGGTCAAATAGTGCAATATTTATCAATAACATTTTATTGCAGAAAATTAAATAACACTTTATTAAATACAAGTATAAAATTTGTTTACATTCACTATCTACGAGTTTTAGGGCATAAAACCCAACACATTCAACACCCTGTAATCAAAAGGCGGAGGCAGTGAGAAGGGGGTGGGCTCGGTTTGGAAGATGAACTCGCTCTTTGGGGAGGTATCCGACAACGTCGCTGTGGTTGAGATCGATTCTGACGACGGTGCGGATCTTGGGGTTGTCCAATGCAGGAGCACAGTAGACGCGCGGTGTAGCTGCAGACATCAGATCTGAGCCAATTGGCGGTTTGATTCAGAGGATCAGACAAAGTGGCGAGTTTCCAAGCCTGAAGCACAATATAGGAGTTTCTGATCCTTTCATTTTCAAAGACGAGAGGGGTCGACGGTGACATGCTTGCCACAGTCACCGAACTCGTCTCTGTAGTAGAGAAGCTGGCGGTGGCGGATGTAAAGAGCTTCGACGTCGGAGAGGGCACCATGGCCGACGGTGGGGAGGGCGGCAGGGAGACGGAGGAGGAGGAGGATGAGGGAGAGGTTGAAAAAGAAGATGAAATTGGAGTTGGGATTCATTTGGAATGAGGCATCTGAAAGGGAAAAGAAAGTGGGTTTTGTTTTGTTTTGTTGGAGTGAAGAAGGGAGTGGGATTTCAGTAGGTATTTTATGAAGATGAGTTGATGATTTCAATAGTTATTTCAGTAGGGGAAGGGGAATCGAGGATGAGGAGTTGAAGGTCAAGCGGTCGAGAAGCAAGCATGAAAATGAGAAGGAGGAGAGAGAAGAAATGGTGCGGTGGTGGTGGAGAGCGGCGACGACGCCGGTCGACGATGAGGAGGTGGGAAGAAGTAGAGATAAGGTGAGGAGGGAGAGAGGAGGGTCACGGGGTGGGGGAGAAAAAGGAGAGAGAGTAGAGATTTTTTTTTTCCTTTTTTTTAAAAAATATTTATTATGTAATTTTAATTTAATATTATTTTTAATTTAAAAATTATTATTATATTATGTTAAACGGCCACATCAGCACCGTTAAAAAAATTAACGGTGGAGGGACTAAATTGAACTATTTCCAAAACATTGAGGACTCGATTCTTCGATTTTGAAACCTAGGGACCTATTAGAAACTGACACGAAACATGAGGGACCAAAAAAGTATTTTACCCTAATATTTATTTATTATATTATATATTAAAAAAACACTATTTTCTCTTATGGTAAACATGGGGAGAAGATAAGTGAAAAAACAAATAAAATTAGAGTTAGAAGTGATGTTTATAAGCTTAAAAACCAAAAACCAAAAACCAAAAACAAAAAAGGTTATGAAACGGGACCTAAATGTAACTAATCTGATGATAATACTAACCATATATATTTTAACTTATTTTTAAAACAATAACATATTCATTTATTAATTTAAATACTTATTTATTTTTTTTAAACTTGTTTCTCAAGAATATACATTTTTTTTTAATATTTGTGAGTGTTCAGTTATGCACACCTCGACTAATCTCACTGGACAACCTCTTGACCATACTACATTTGGTTGTCAAGAAAACTCGTAGAATATTAGGGCCTACTTGGTAGACAATCCCGATTATGTTTTATGTTTTCAATTTCAATTCAACGAATATGCTGTGATCAAAATAATGGAAATTCTGAAAACAACTTTTTATGTTTTCATTTATACAGATTTTGAATTTCAAAAAAAATAACTTGCTTTTAAAAAAAAACTTGGTTCGCAAGTTCTGAGAAGAAAAGAATTGAAAGGGTTCTTCAAGAAGAAGACTAGAACAGGTCGATTCTTTCTGGGTTTGTCTTCTAAGCATGGGGATGATCCTCGATCCACACAGAAAACACTCGCCGTCCTCTTGCATGGCTTGCTAAATCATCTATACGACCCTTTTGCAATCACGCCAAGTGAGTAACAAGCCTTCGATCATTATCTCTTCTTTCGAAATCTCCTTGATTTTCCCAATTACCAGATAGATCTCTGAATTAGACCCCTCTTTTTCTGTAATCAGCTCCCAAACATTTCTTCTGCTCGATTCCCATTCCCGCCGCTAAATTATGGCCTTCATTGAGCCCTAAAGTTCCAGCAAACTCAAGCGGAACCATCAACTTTCGGGAATTTTTCGTTGTCTCTTTTTCGCCTCTGATAACGGTTTGAAATCCCAGACAATTATCTTTCACAATTGCGTCAGTATTCAACTTGTAAGTATTTAAAAAGGTTGGTTCCCATGAAGGACTCCATTCATTCTTTCTTTCTGCGTTTTTGTTGGGGTTTTGACACAATCTTTTCTGGTAGGTCAAATTTTTGAATGGAAACAAATAATTGGAGACCTGCCCAAGGTGGAGAACCCGGAATCGAGGCCGGGGATTGGAGGTCTCAACTGCAGCCCGATTCTAGACAACGAATTGTTAACAAGATGTATGATTTCTTACTTTTATTTTCCTTTCATTTCGCTCTACCATTATATATTATTTGAGAAATGTGTTTGAGCTCTTATAACTTTTTGTTTCATAGTTTTGTTGCTTAGGTTTAGTTACTCTGGGATGGTTTTATCAAGTAAACTACGGACCATCTTTGACCCTTTTCTTATTTCATCTGTGCCTTTTTCTTAGATTTTGTGCATACCTGATAGATGCGAACTGTTTCCAGATCCTCCTTCGTTAAAGATAAGAAGGACAAGTTATTTGTTGTAGTATGAATCTTGTTGAATTTTTCTTGACCGTTCTAGAGTACATTCCTTAAGAATTTCTAATATTTTGAATCATGGACATGGATTACTCTGTGGTTTTCCTTTCGCGAACAGCTTCCCATGCTTTTGTGTTTAATAAACTAGTTAGTCATTATGTTTTCCATTTTTATGTTAGAATGGAGACATTGAAGAGGCACCTTCCTGTTTCTGGTCATGATGGATTGAGTGAGCTGAGGAAGATTGCTGTAAGGTTTGAGGAAAAGATTTATACTGCCGCCACCAATCAGGTATTTCCTTTTCACTTCGTTATATTTCAAATCAAGGAATGTAAGAATAAACACATTCTCATTTATGTTTATCCCATTTTCTGATAACAATAAGCTTCCAATTTGATTTGGTGCCTAAGATTTAGTTGTGTACTGAAGCATACTTCTCTATAACGACTTGTACATGTGGACTTACATGTATAAATCCCGTTTTAGTATGTTATGTATTCTTGCACCAAATACAACATTGTTTTAGCGATCTCTTGAGTACTCTCACCAATTCTACTATTAACCTCTGATTTCAGTCAGATTACCTGAGGAGAATTTCTCTGAAGATGCTGACTATGGAAAACAAATCTCAGACCACCCCTATGGTACCATCCAATTCTTTGGTGCCTGGCAATAAGCCTATGGATTCTGGTAATGCATCAACAGACAATCTGTGGCTATGTTGTACATTATGAAAATTTCACTAACATTTTTTAAGCCAATTTGTGAGTGAATTTCTTGTTATAGAGTTTTTGGTTTCTCCATTTTTGAATTTTGTAATGATTTCTCTCCTAACATGTGGCATTTTATTAATTTTAGGGCAAAATACACTTTTGGTCCCTGAAGTTTAAGTTTGATGTCTATTTGGTACCTGAAGTTTAAAAAGTGACACTTTAGTCCCTAGGTTTGAAAAATAGTTCTAAATGGTCCCTGAGTTAATTTGACCGTTAGTTGACTAACGGAAAAATGATGTGGCATGTTGATGTGGCACATTTTAATTAAGGTGGCAAATTTAATAATTTTATATTATTATTTTTAGATTACATGTGATTTTCTTTTTTTCCCTCTTTCCCTTTCTCTCTCTTCCCTTATCTTCCTTCTCCCCTCCATTCTCCTTCTTCTCCTTTTGCCCTCTCCTCTATTCCCCTCTTTGAAACTAGAATTGGAACTCGGCTCCCTCTCTTTGAAATTTTCAGCCACAAATTGTATTATGACATCATGGTCCCGCTGGTTATTAGTCGGCGTCGCCTCATTCGGTGGTCCTTTCCGATCACGACAACAACCACGAAGCCTGACGGATGTTTCTATATTCTAAAGCTGCAACAACTTCATCATTCAATAAATAACTTCCTTGTTACTTATTGCTGCTTCATAAGACCTAAAAGAAAAATCCCCTTAAAATCCTTTTATTTATTCTTCTTCTTCATAAATTAATGCTACTAATGCCTACTTTAATGGCTTATTTATCCAAACCCTACAAAAACAATTTTGTTTCAAGTCTTTGTTTGCTTCGCCCAGATCAGTATGTCCATTCCTGAGGTAGGTGAATTTCTTGATTTATGGCTCCATTTGCTCGGAAGCTTCTTGGCAATGGCAGAAGGGGATTGCTTCTTCGAGATAAAACGGAATCTGTAATTTGTGAAACCCCATTTAATAACCTCGTTTAAACAAGAACTGATTTTGAGGGGCAAATGGTGATTTGAGGATAAATTTGCTTACTGAAGCCAGATGAAAGAGCTTGTAGAACCAGATCCTGTCTCGCTTGTTGCATCTGTAGAACAAGAAATCTCAAAAAACTTGGAAATGAAAGACGACCCATAAGAAAAACAGAGTACCTAACTGATAAAATACTCTGTTTTCACAAAGATTCAAGTGTAGTAAGGGTTTGGAAATTCGAAATGATTTATGTAAATTTTATGTAAATCGAGGAGAGGGAAAGGGGGGAAGAAGGAGAACGGAGGGGAGAATGAAGATAATGGAAGAAAGTGAGAGGGAAAGAGAAAAAAAAAAGAAAAAAAAGAAAATGATTATAATAATATAAAATTATTAAATTGGCCACCTCAATTAAAATTTGCCACCTCAACATGCCACATCATTTTTACGATAGTCAACTAACAGTCAAATTAACTTATGGACCATTTAGAACTATTTTTCAAACCTCAGAACTAAAGTGTCACCTTTTAAACTTCAGGGACCAAAAGTGTATTTTGCCCTTAATTTTATTTGACTTGATGTTGTGTATGTTGTCTTAAACAGCATCACAAAGTATGCCGTCTCAAGTTCTAAATCAAGGGCCATCACTTTCTGTCCCTCTTTCTTCCAATCAGTCTCAGTCACGCCAGCCACTACTGTCCCAGAACATCCAAAATAATATTGCTCCTCAGAGTTCATCCAGCTTACCTTCTGTGGTACCTCCCGTCGCTGGATTGGCTCCATCTTCAATCCCAAGTATGGTTGGCCAGAATCCAAGCATGCAAAATGTATCTGGAGTTCCACAGAGTTCTGTTGGCAATGCTATGGGTCAAGGGGTTCCTTCCAACGTATTTACCAACCCTCAGAGGCCAATACAAGGAAGACAAGTAGTTCCCCAACAGCAGTCGCAGCAGTCACAGACCCAGCAGCAACAGCAGCAACAGCAGCAACAGCAGCAACAGCAGCAGTTTCTTTATCAGCAGCAACAACAGTTGCACCAGCAGATTATGAAGCAGCAGAAGCTTCAGCAGGGAAGTATGCAACACCAACTTATGCAACCTCACATCCCACAACAGCAACAGAATCTAATGCAATCATCTCAGCAATCTGTTTTACAAACTTCATCTGTTATGCAACCTTCGCTCTCTAATCTTCAGCAAAACCAACAATCTCCCATTCAACAGTCCACTCAATCCATGCTTCAACAACCTCCACAGCCAGTTCTTAGGCAGCAGCAACAGTCCCAACAACTTTCTGCCATGCATCAGCAGTCTACAATGTCACAGCAGCAGCAGCAACAGCTAATTAGTCAACAACCAAATTCTTCCAACATGCAGCAGAATTCATTAATCGGGCAGCAAAACAGTGTTGGGGACATGCAGCAACAGCTGCCTCAGCAATCAAGGTCGCATGGGCAGCAGAGCAGTCTATCAAATATGCAGTCTCCGCCATTGCAGCAGCAGCAGCAGCAGTTAATAGCTCAGCAAAGCAACCTATCAAATTTGCAGCAGCAGCAGTTAGGTCCTCAAAGTAATGTTTCTGGACTTCAACAACAACAAATGCATGGAACTCAGTCAGGTAACTCAAACATGCAATCAAATCAGCACTCCGTGCATTTGCTGCAACAGAACAAGGTTCAAATGCAGCAACAACCTCCACAAAATACATCAAATTTACTGTCTACGCAAGGTCAGCAGGGACAACTTCAGCAATCTCAACAGTTGATGTCACAGATTCCGTTGCAGTCCACACAAGTCCAACAACAGGTACCTTTACAACAGCAGCAGCAGCAGCCGCCACCACAAAATGCCATGTCACATGAGCTTCAACAAAGGCTTCAAGTTGGAGTTCAAGCACCAGGCTCCTTGCTTCAATCACAAAATGTAATGGATCAACAAAAGCAGATGTATCATTCACAAAGGGCTCTTCCAGAGACATCATCGAGTATGTTTTCTTGCTTTATTTCAATTTTAGGAGCCTTAGTTGAATGATAAACTAGTACGATATTATCAATGATAGCTGAATGCTGGTGAACTTTGTTGAAAACACAATGTGTTTGAAATGAGAAAGGGAGAGACCACGAGGGAAAGAATAGTAATTTAGACTAAATTTTGAAATTTGGAGATATGGAGGTTTTTTTTAATAAATAAAAAAAATTGAATGAAAATAATGAGTCTTTTCACAATTTGTAATTTCAATGACCCTTGATTTTTTCTTGAATCTTCAACTTTTGTAGTTTGTTATCAATAAAATTGTCTCTTTCCTTTCTTCAACAAAATTTTATTCTTGACACGTATGTATGCTTCAATTTACTTCATGTCATACTAGCTAAGTTAGTCATGTAGTCTTTGCGATTATTGTGTAATTTAATTTCCTTCAAGTTTGTCAGTACTTTTATTATAATGAGTTGAAATTATATGGTTTGTAGTTTCTTTAAATCTTTATGCAGAAAATTTTGTTAACTATGGAACCTTGCATTTTTATTCTAACGGTACACTTCTTCATCATAAGTGTGGATTGCGGCATGCCTTTTTCTATTATATTTTTTTGGACTACCTTCAGCATTTTTGTGTTTGAAACATGGATGTACACATGAGACACAAATACGATAAAGAAACATGATATTTCTCAAAAAATTAGGAGAGACAGAATAGGGATAAAATCAACATTTTTTTTTCCTCTCAATGAAAGTTGGTTTTTCTATTAAAAAAACATATATTTTTTTTTGGCAAGAAAGCATGCCTTCATTGACTAAAATGAAGGAGTATACGAAGGCATATACGAAGGTATACCAGTTTTGTTCCCACAATGGTGCATTCTCTGTAGGTGTCATGAGGAGGATCTGAATCATTTATTGTGAGATTGCCCGTTTGCTTTTTACCTTTGAGGTTGTTGGAGGGTTGTGTTCAGTGTTGGTGGGTTGCATAACAGAGATGAGTGATCTTTGATGGAGAAAGTGCTCTTGCATTCACCTTTTACGGGGGGGAGGCATGTTGTTGTGAAAAACTAGCTTCTTTATTGTTTTGTTGGGTATTGTTGGGTATTTGGGTTAAGAGGAACAAAATTTTTAGAGAGAAATCAGGTGAGGAGGTTTGGGAGGGTGTTAGGTTTAATGCTTCGCTTTGGGTGTCGGTCACTACGCTGTTTTGTAATTAGGGTCTTGTTCTTGTTCCGTTGGATTGGAGCCCTAGTTGGCTTTGAACTCCTTTTTCTTTCCTGCTTGTTTTTTTTGTATGTCCTTGTATTCTTTCATTTGTTCAATGAAAGTTTAGTTTCTTACCATATATAAGTGTGTATATATATACACAAAGGCATAAAAAATAGTCCCGACAAAAGAAGTCCGAACCTATATATAGAAAAAGACTAAAATCCAAAATAATAAGACTAAACTCATAATTGCCTAGTTTTTGAGAAGAGAAACGAATTTCATTGATGGATGAAATGAGGAGAAAAACTCCGATCACCAAAGGGTGAATTACATAAAAGCTTTCCAATTGGAAATCGAAAAGGATAAACTATAATCAGAGAAAGGGTGTTTACGTTTACACCAATACAAAGCCTGAAAGAGAATTAAATCCATAAATTTATCAAAGGAAGAGAAAGAATCCCTGAAAATTCGAGAATTTCGTTCGCCCCATAAAAACCAGAAGAAAACTCTGTTCAAAGCAAGCCACAAGATCTTCTTTTCTCCACGAAATGGATGATCCACAAAAATGAGAGTAAGAACATCTTTAATGCAATTTGGAAAAACGGTGGACCATCCAAAAGCATCTAGAATCTCTGACCAATATCTGGATGCGAAGGTACAGTGAACAAATAGATGCCTAGAATGTTCTGAACTAGCAGCACACATTATGCACCAAGATGGAGACAAATGAAAATGAGGCATTCGTCGTTGAAGTCGATCAGCAGTATTAATAGCACCATGACTAAGCTCCCATAAAAAAATCTTGATCTTCTTTGGATAAAAATCTGTCCAAATGACCTTATATAGATCATTTGCCATATTCGGATAGTCTACTAAGTCTTCCATGAGAGATTTAACAGAAAAAATATTGGACGATTCCAAAGGCCAAATCCAGGAATCAGTACAGTTCTGTAAGCTGATGGAGGAAAGAATAAGTGATAAAGCCATCCATTCCTCTGTCTCTACATCATTTAAATTACGTCGAAGACTCAGATCCTATGTTGTTTGAGAAGCAATCCATGTTTCACCAACCAAACTCCTCGGACGATCTGTTAAACGATAAAGGCGAGGAAAATTTGTAGCCAGAACACCACAACTTAACCATGAATCATGCCAGAATGAAGTATCAAGACCATTACCCAACCTTCTTTTAACGCGTGAAGATACAAGGTCAATAGTAGACGTAATGAATCGCCAAGGAGATTTGTGAGAACTTTTTTAAATAATGCTAGGCCAAAGACTAGGCAACTCAGAGTTATAATATTTAGCTACAATCAGCTTATGCTATAGAGAATTTTCCTCATGTAAAAATCTCCAAATCCACTTTGCAAGGAGAGCAAGATTGCGATTTTGAAAGTTACCAATACCAATACCCCCCATCAAATGTGGAAGCTGTACTGTTGCCCAGTTAATATTGTGCATACCACCATCACCTCTAGATCCCTCCCAAAAGAAATCACGAAACAACTTATCAAGAGTTTTTGCAACCTTTCCCGGCAGTTTGAATAAGGATAGATAATATGTTGGCATACTGGAAAGAACTGCTTGAGTAAGAGTATGTCGACCACCTTTCGAAATATATGAATATTTCCAATTATGAAGTTTATGTTGGATTCTTTCAATCACAGGCTGCCAAAAAGGAATAGTTTTAGAACTGCCGCCCAAAGGTAACCCAAGGTAAGTAGAAGGCCAAATTCCTTGTTTACAGCCAAACGTAGTTGTCAACCAATCCAATTCTGACTCCTCTAAATGAATTCCCAAAACCTCACTCTTGGAATAATTAATATTCAATCCAGAAGCTAGCTCAAAAATTTTAACAATATCGAACATGTTGGCCAAAGCATCCTTACAAAAGATGGAGAATAATAAAGTATCATCAGCGAATTGTAAATGATTCACATAAAGATGTGAATTTCCAATTGGATGTGAGACAATTCGATCCATATTAGCACTGTGAGATAATAAACGACTTAGACAATCTGATACCAAGATAAAAAAAAAAGGGGGAAAGGGGGCCCCCTTGACGAATGCCTCGAGAGGGAATGATCTTGCCTCGTGGTTTTCCATTGATAATGATAGAGTAGTTAACACTAGAAAGACATCCATATATCCATTTCCTCCATACCAATCCAAAACCCTTGGCTTGAAGAATTGCATCCAGAAAATCCCAATCGACTTTATCAAAAGCCTTTTCAAGATCTAACTTAATTACCACACCTTTCTTATGAGATAAATTCCAATCATCAATCCGTTCATTTGCTATAAGAGAAGCATCAAGAATTTGTCTATTAGCCACAAAGGCCATTTGATTTTCTGCAATAGTGGATGGCAAGACCATTTTCAATCTATCGGACAAAACTCGAGCTATAATCTTGTATGCACATGGAATTAGACTAATCGGTCGGAAGTCTGATACCGATTTAGCGTCTAATTTCTTTGGAATAAGGCAGATAAGAGACATTGATAATACCTGTATTATAGGAATCCTCCATCATAGTCATAATATCGCGTTTGATGGTATGCCAAGAAAATTTGAAGAATTCTGCGGTAAAACCATCTGGACCTGGAGATTTACTCGTGCCTAGAGATTTAACCGCTTGATAAACCTCATCTTCAGAAAAAACCGCCTCCAATCCCATCGATTGCGAGTCACTAATTGGACACCAATCAACATTAGTTGGTATAAATCTAGTGCCACGGTCCTTTGTAAATAAAGTTTGATAAAAACCAAGGAACTCCGCTTCTATGTCATTATCTGTAAAGAGGCTATTTCCTTCTCTAGACAAGATCTCTGAGATGAAATTCTTTCTTTTACGAGCAGCCATAATTCTATGGAAAAATTTTGTATTTTCATCCCCTTCTTTTAACCAGTTCAATTTACAGCGTTGTATTTTCATAATTGCCTAGTGATGGAAGCCCATAGAGAAACATTAAACTTAGCCACCATCCAAAACCTCCTTACCCTAATGCGCACTAGGACCAACCCACGGTGGTTTAAAACAAGAAAGATTTATGAAGGGCACACAATGTGAGGCCATGTAATGGACGTAATCCAGAAACTATCTATAAATTTCTTTTGTCGTGGAAAACTCTTTGATTTCTTTCTAACTAAAGAAGCTATCAAAAGCTAACTGTACACTTCTAAAGAATTCAGCTTTACCTTTCAACCACCAGCTCGTAAGCACTTCATATCACTAGTCTTCAATGTAGTTGGGAAGGCATGAGGATAAGTTGAATAATCCAAACATATAAGACCAACCCTCTGTAATAAACCGACAGTTAAGGAAGAGGTGATGGATGCTTTCTCCGTCAAGAGACACAAAAGACATCCCAACGGAGAAAGAGCCTCTGCTAGGATTATTTTTCTAGAGTAGTCGTTCATGGATGCTTAAACTTATATACACAAGTAATCATAAAAAATCTTAGCTTTCTTTGACTCTTTACCTTCCATTTCCACGTCTTTTTGTAATTGGTAGTGGTGGTTATGGTGGTGTTGTTCTTTTTCCCCTTCTTCAGTACAGCCTTTCCGATCCTCTACTAAGGCCCCATTTTTTTTAATGATTTATTCATTTATTTTTATTGTTCTCTTTCTTATTACTAGGGAGTGCACTAGTTCTATGCTGCAGTTCACTTATATTCCCTAGGCACACATTTTTCAATTTTCATACCTCTGACTCTTATTTCATTTATGTAGCATCTTTAGATTCCACGGCTCAGACAGGACAACAAGCCAATGGTGGTGACTGGCAAGAGGAGATTTATCAGAAGGTATTCTGCTAGAACTCCATCTCTCTCAATGATGTTTTCTCTACTCTTGAGATTCAAAAGAAAGTTCATTCAATTTGCAATATTATTAGAGGAGGAACAAATTGTAAATGTTGGCTTTACTATTCTTTCTTGTGGCAGAGTTTCACTACCAAGCAGCCCATTTTAACTTGTTTTCATATTAATAATACAAAAAATTACTACTGTAAGTAAAAGGTTTGACTGTCAAGTAGATAAGGAGTAAATTTTGAGCAGTAAGCCTTGGGGACTATGGTTCTAGTAGTTGTTTGGGCGTTTTGGCCATTCATTATTTAGGCATCCAGCTGCTTGGAAGTCCAAGTTTGATGTTTTGCAATCTGGCTTTTGAGAAGATTGCTTCTAAAATCATCAGAAGCATAGTTTAAAGGAGTTTGGATTATTCTGTTTTCTTTAATACTCTCTAAGTTTCCTAATTACTTCTTTGTGTATTTAAGGTATCCAAGTGTTAGAGGATTTGAATTCCTTAGGTATCTTTTGTCAAAAGGTCTGATCTAGGAGGGTGGCTCCCGTTTGATTAATTGGAAGATAGCGCCTCCAGATAAGGCGCTTTAATAGGATGCATCTACTTTGTTTTTCTTTTATCAAGAGGATTCTTTGTTCCACTCTTTAGTAAATATCTTTTTCTTGGAAGAAATTTTGAATTTTTATAAAAAAGTTGTTTAACTGCTAATTTTTAAATATCTTTTATTATTATTTATTTATTTGCAGATTAAAGCAATGAAGGAGTTGTACTTTTTTGAATTGAAAGAAATCTACCAGAAAATTCTTCCAAAAGTGCATCAGGTATGTGATTCTGCATCTATATCCTTGGGCTTTTGACTTTTTGATATTATTACTTGTGGTAGAAGCTGAATCCTCATTGAGAAGTGAGTCCATTGATCTATCACCTTTTGTTCATATCTACGAGCATTGCAATTTCCACTTCAGCTGTTGAATACCTTTCCCTTCATCTACATTGTAGGTTTTTCTTTCCCCTTATTTCTATGCAATGCACTGATATTGTTTAATTTGATATTTTATTGTCCAGTTTGACAGTCTTCCACAACAACCAAAGTCAGAGCAGCTAAATAAGCTAAAGGCATTTAAGCAAATTTTGGAACGCCTTTTAGCATTCTTACAGGTTTCGAAAAGTAATATCGTAATTGGATTTAAAGATAAGATAGGCCATTACGAGAAGCAGATTGTTAGTTTTTTACATTCCAATAGGCCAAGGAATCCAGTATCTACGCTGCAGCCTGGACAGCTTCCTGCCTCTCACATGCAATCGATACAGCAATCACAAGCACAGATGACTCCATTACAGTCTCCTGAAAATCAAATCAATCCCCAACTGCATTCTGCAAACATGCAAGCTTCTGTGGCTCCGGTGCAGCAGAACAATATGAACAATATGCAGCATAATTCTCTTTCAACTTTTTCAGGATCAGCACCGCAACAAAACATGACAATCCCAATGCAGCCTGGTTCCAGTTTGGAGTCAGGACAAGGAAATTCACTGAGCTCCTTGCAGCAGGTTGCTGCTGGGTCTTTGCAACAGAATCCTGCAAACAGTTCCCAACGGGCAAACAATAGTTCTTTGCCATCACAAAATGGGGTGAACGCTCTGCAGCCAAATATCAGTCCTCTTCAATCAAATCCTAATATACTTCAACATCAGCATCTAAAACAACAGGATCCTCAACAGTTGCTGCAATCGCAACAACACCTGAAACAACAGATGCAACAGAGGCAGATTACATAATTTACCCCTAACCCTAATTATTAGGCAAGTCGTATAATTAGTCATCCCTCTTCATCAATATTTTTTTCTAAACGCTCTCATTCCCTCCCTCATTTGCTCTACACAAAATTTTGGCTTTCTCTCCCAGGTATTTTTCATGTTTCCTTTCTTACTCTCACTCTCCTTCATTTGTCTTTCTTTTTCTACTTTTTCACATTTTCTATATTGTGTTTTCTATTCATCATTTTTTTTAATATGAGATTTATGTCAAGACATTGGCCTTGAAATTGAAGGTCTCAATGTCTCTTTATTAGATCATCTAATCTTTACTCTTTTTTTTTTTTCAATTTTATCTTTTACATTTTTTATAATATCAAAATCTTCCCTAATTTTCTTCATGTTTGAATCAATATATAGAGTAAAGTACTAATCATGTGAAAACATTGATTATTCCACCAAAAATAGCATCGAATATATAATTTTCATTTTTAGAAGATATTCAAGTATAAATTGAAATTAATATTTATTTTATAAAAAATGGTAAATTAATAATATTTATTTTTTTAGGGTTTAGGGTTTAGGGTTTATTAGATCATCTAATCTTTACTCTTTTTTTTTTTTTCAATTTTATCTTTTACATTTTTTATAATATCAAAATCTTCCCTAATTTTCTTCATGTTTGAATCAATATATAGAGTAAAGTACTAATCATGTGAAAACATTGATTATTCCACCAAAAATAGCATCGAATATATAATTTTCATTTTTAGAAGATATTCAAGTATAAATTGAAATTAATATTTATTTTATAAAAAATGGTAAATTAATAATATTTATTTTTTTATGCAAGATAACATATAAAAATAATATAAAGTCCTTTTCAAAAAAAAAAATAAAAAATAATATAAAGTAAACTAAATTAAATTTAAAATTAAATTAATAGAAAAATATGTTATATTAATTCATATTAGATCCAAGTAACATACAAATTACATAAATAGTCATAAGGGCATTATTGGAACATTATGTAAATTTAAGACATTCCCAACTAAAAATTAAACACAGTTATTCAAATATTCCCGGCATCCTTAAACATTTTCCTAAAAAACAAACATTGATATCTAAAGATGCCAGACATCTGTAATTCCGGGCATCTAGAATTCCAGACATCTAAAGATTCCGGTTATCTAGATTCCCAAAAAACAAACGGCTCCTGGCTCCTTAGGGGTTCCTTCCAAATAGGGGAAAAAGTTAAAAAATAGAGAGGGAAAGACATTTAGGGGCTGTTTGGGGCACTGGGTTGGTTATAATAGCTGGGGATAAAATAGTCTGTGTTTGGGGTGCCGATTATTATAGTTTGGGAAATAAAATAGTCTGTGTTTGGGGTGCATATTATTATAGTCTGGGGAATAAAATAGTCTGTGTTTGGGGTGCAGATTATTATAGTCTGGGATAAAATAGTCTGTGTTTGGGGTGCAGTGTTTTGGGATGCAAATTATTTTAGTCTGGGTTCAAATAATCTATGTTTCAAGCTGACTGTTTTTTTTTTTCTTGACTTTTTTTTTGTTTATTTTCCTCATACAACTTTGTACTTCAAATATTCATAATAAAAAAAAAGGTTTAGTTTTAAAAAAAAATAAAAGTTTTGGGTACAAGGGTTAAATTATGTGTTTAGCTTAAAAGGAAACAAAAAATAACCTAAAGTAAAGGTTGATTTTCTTTGTTTTAAAGTCATGGGTTTTTCACAAAATAAGTCGTTTTATGATTTCATATAGAAAAACCATATTTGTTTCATTTATGTATTTTCAACATAAAAATGGTAAATGTTTATTCAAAACTCATTTTACCTTTATTATCAAAAGAATCAAATAAAATAGAAATCACATAAAATAAAAACTTGAGTAGTATTTTTTAAAAATTATTATTATCACGGTAAACTCAAATACGATAAGTATAATTTGGAATGAAAAATATGGTACGATGAAGGTAAACATTCATATACTTCATTATCAAAAGTAATTGTGTAATAAAACTCTATATTTATATATATGTACAAAGACAACCTAGTATCTAACTCTCCCTAGAAATTTTATGATTTTTTCGACGACCACCAACAAATTTTTTCGGCGATCGAAAATTTTTCCCTCTTTTTTCCTTTCATTTTCTTCTACCTCCTTTTTTTTTCTTTATTTTCGTTTTTTATATTTTTCAAAATGAAAATGAGAAGAAGATTTTCTTTAAAAAAAAACGCCGGAAAAGTCGTCGGTGATTGCCGGAAAAGTGACTGGAAAGTCGACGACGATCGTCGGAAAAGTTGTCGGTGGTCGCCGAAAAAGTCGTCGGTCGGTCGCCGGTAGAAAAGCCAATGAGTCACATGGAAGAAGAGAGAAAAGAGTTACGGTAGAGAATGGATAAAATGAATGGATAGAATAATTGGGGTGGATAGAATAATTGGAATAGTGGTTACTGTAGCAACTTCATCCCTTATTTTTGTTGGATTGCTATTATAACCAACACAGTGGGCCAAACGGTCCCTTAGTTCCGTTTTTCTTTTGATAGACTAATAGGACTTTGGTGTTGTAAAATGACTAATGTACCCTCGTTAAAAAAAACCCAAAAAACTCACCACACCAGCATTTTAAAAAAAAAACACCCCACAGTACTTTTCATGCGCTTTTCAGGCAAGGCAGCGAAGGCGATGGTGGCCACAACAAACTCACGACGGCAGCAACAGCGACTTCACGATTTTTAGGCACGATCATAAGAATAAAATACAAGGCTAGGCGAATTTTTCAGCGGCGATGACAAGTAAACAAAGAGGTTGCTATGCTTGACACAATCTTTTCTGGTAGGTCAAACTTTTGAATCGAAACAAATAATTGAAGACTTTCGAGTTTTGGGGATTGGAATTCTCAATTGCAGCTCGATTCTCGACAACAAATTTCTTTTTTTTTTTTCTTTCATGTGTTGTGTTTCAATTGTAGCTCAATTCTCGACAATGATTTTCTTACTTTTTTTTTTCCATAATTCCCCCAAAATTTTACCTATACTAGGACACATTACTAAACATTTACCCTAATGCCAACTTAATGTCCCGAAAATTTCGACAGCATAACAACGTAACTATAGCTAACTAGAAATTTTAGACACCTGAAAAGAAACAAGAATACACTCCTTATCTAGATCACAACTCGTTTTTAGACTTTTGGCTCTTTTGTAATAATTTTGAATTTTAACTTAGTCAATCATTTTCTTTTTATGTTGGGTATAGTTTAATAAAATAAGGTTATAAAGTTTATTTAGTTTTTTTTTTTATCGATAAAGTTTATTTAGTTAAAGGTCACTTTTAGTTGTTATGCTTAATTTGATTAGTAATTGATGTGAGATCTTTTTTTTAGCCTGTGTTGGTTGAAGTGAGGTTGTGGTTGAGTGGTTTTAGGTTTAGAAGTGTGTTTTTCTTGTTTAGCCGTTTAAACAAAATTTGGGTTAGTCTTATGTATGTATGTTGTCGAAATTTTCGAAACATTTGGTTAGAACTGAGTTAGTGGCTCAATAATGTCCTTTAGGTAGTAAGGTAAACCTAGGATGTTACATGAGGCGTTCGTTGAAAGAAATTTGTATAACATATGGTTTTTCAATCTTTGGGATGTGATTCTTTGAGTATAGGTGCCCATTGAGAGATGTTAGGACAGTAAAGGTGATTCTCCCAATTTTGACTATAGAAAATATACAAAATATATTTAAAAATTAAACTTAAGTCAAATAGGTGTAATTGTTGCCGATAAAACACAACTATTTGGGCAGGGTTGACACATCGAATTAGTGTATTCATTCATATATATAGGTGCAATCCATATAGACAAATAAATAAACATAATTGTCAATATATATTGTCTATTTTTTTTTTTCTATCAAAATGTCAGGTAATATAAATGAGAATTTAAGGGCCCGTCTGATAACCAATTCATTTTCTGTTTTTGGTTAAAAAAAACGGGTGTGTTTGGTAACTAATTCGTTTTTTAGTTTTTAGATTTTTAGAAAACATTTTCGAATTTTAAAGAAAAATTGGAAACGAAAAAAAAAAGTTTTCAAATTAGGATTTTGCTTTTTGAAAAACATATCATCCTCTTATTAAAGATTAATCATGATATCCAAAGAAACAAAATCTTCAGCGTAGAAAAATGGGCTCGAATCCAACATTTTCATTAATTGTTTGTTAATCTAATAATAATTCTTATTAGTTTACTATTTTGTTATTACGTTTGGAAGAAGGAAAAAAAAAAAATGTAGGTTTCATTTTGGTCCCTAAGTTTTCAAACTCAACAATTTAGTCCTGAGGTTTATTTTAGTTTCATTTTAATCCCTTCAACCATTTAGAAACCAACAGTTTGCTAACGTGACACCTATTTTTTTTTATTAAAAAAAATATTTTTTAATTTTAAAAATAAAATAATTAATATATATATATATATATATTTTTTTTTACATTTTCATTTTCCTTCCTCTTTTTTCCCTATTTTCTTCTTTCTCTTCACCATCTTTTTCCTCTCAACCACCACCCTTCTTCTTAACTCCAGTGGTCGGTGACTAGCGACCGACACTATTTTTTTTTCCTCATCTTCATTTCCTCCTCTTTTTCTCTCTTCTTCTACTTTTCTTTTCTTTTTCTTTTTTAAATAAAATAGAGGAGGGAGGAATGAGGGATCTCCCTCCTCCTCGGTTTTCCGTCGAAAAGCCGAAAAATCGAGTTGGTCGATTGAAATCGACGTTGGTCGATTGGTTTTTTAATAATATCAGTCAGGGATGTAAAATCGACCTTTCGGTTGGTCGGCTCATCCAAAAGAGACGAGAACCGACAACACTTACCAAAAAAAAAAAATTAAAAAGTGTCATCTAATCATTCTACCTGGAACAATTGCCTCTGGGAAGACCATTAGATGGTCTTCCTAAAGAAAATCAAATTATATATATATATATATTTCTAATTTCTTTCAATCTTTCTTTCACACGTTAGTTTCATTGTTTTTTCTTGGATCCTCTCACTTTTCAAACTCTTCTTCTCTCATTTTTGGTTTTTATCTTCTTTTATTCTTTACATTTTCTTTCTTTTTCTTTTAACAGTTTTCTCTTTTCTTTTTTGTAATTTCTTTTTCGTCTTCTTTCTTTTTTTTCTTTATGTTTTCATCTCATACTTTCTTCTTCATTTCTTCTTCTTTTTTCTCTCATAGTGTTCGTCTTCACTATTTTTTCTCTTTTTTCCTCCTTTTTTATTTTTTATTTATTCTTTACGATGCACTCTTAAAACCGACTTCAACCGACCGACCATCAGTGTCATCGATTGGTCGACGTAACTAATCCCTTCCAAACCGACAAAAATCGACTGCCGAAAACGACACATCAATGATCGGCGTCGATTTGAGCCCAAAACCGACGTTGACCTACCGATGCTCACCCCTAACAAAATCTTTGAATCCTTAATTTGTTAGAGTAATCGTCATAAGTTGAATGTGAAAAATTTGATTGTACATATTTCGATTACGAACAAACTTGATTATATAATATCTATATAACTTTTGTTGGAATTTATTCATTAAAATTCAATTCATTATTATTCAAGAATAAATAAATACAATCCAACAAGAACAATCATGACAAGAGTTATAATATGATCTAAGCATGAAAGCGGACCAAGATAAAATAATTAGAGATGTATAAAATACATGGATCCATGAAATACTCTCTATTGTAGAATTTGCTTGGTTTAGATCTTCCTCAATCATGCAACTAAGACCTGCATGGTTAAAATTCCAAGCGCAGCGGAAGATTTATCATACCATTAACTCAGTTTTTAATTAAGAACAAAATACAAGTACGTTGGGTAAAAAAAACTATAGAATATAAAAGATTTATCTACTGCAATTAATAGGTTAAACATGTTGAATTTTAATTTAATATAGGGTTTTAATCCTAATTTGCACAATTCAGAGAAGAAAAATTAAGAATCCCTTATCGTCATTGATGACTTGACCAATTCACCAACACCTCAAAATTATTCTCTACAATTTCACAGCAACACCAAAATGACACTACCACTTGATTACACTGGTATGTCTCTGGAATAATGAGGTAGGAGTTCGGGGGAGCTTTTGTGTTTTTAGGTAAAATCTTTTTGAGAGATGGAACTACTTTGCATAGAGGAAGATTGGAATCTTAGATACACACCTCACACGCCAGAATCAAGGGAGAAGAGGAAAAGCCTAACTCCCCTATCGTGCAGGTAACACATTCGAGAGAGGGAGAAACTTTTGTGAAATCGACCACATATCCCATCAGTTACTATAACTGATGAATTAATTTAATATTAAAATTTAATTTAATTTAATTAATAATTATAATAAAAATTAATTAAATCATCTTTAATTAACTAATTCATTTAAATCATATTTAAATGAATGTCTCCCCCATAAACTATAGTTTTGTTAATTCAATTAATTTAATTAAAACAAATCAAATTAAATAATTAATCAATTCACCAATTAATTAATTATTATATTCAATATCACATATTTAATTTAACTCATAATTGAATCATATTCAATTATATTTATCTCATATAACATATAGTATTAATGTGCATCCAATGTGCATTATTTTAAACCTATAGTTTTAATATGAATCCAATTCATATTAAATTTAATATTCAAACTCCTTCAAATATTTAATTCTCCCATAAATTAATTTTGAATCAAATTCAAAATAAATTTATATTATAAAGTTTAATCAAAATATAAATTTTATATTATAATGTATCGACATACATTATATTATTTCCCTTAGTAATTTTGGACATTTAAAATTACATTAATTACCTCAATACGCTTTATAAGCCACCGGTGGGACCTAATGGACCTACAGATCAGAAGCTCCGGTGATATGAGATTAACTTGCTAAACTCATCAGCCAAGTTAATCAATATTCGTTAACTGTGAATACACTCCACTATAGACCCACAATTGCGGTCTTCTTACTGTAGATATATTTATGTGTCCACAAATATTGACCAATTATAGTAAGTCAGTCCTTCACGAGTGTTCGTAACGCTAGTTGGGGCAAATTACAGTTTTACCCCTAGGTTACTTGTACATCCTTAAGTACCAGTGTTCTTCTTATAAACAACCCATTTGAGGTCCAACCATCAAACATAAATCTCTTTCGTGCCATTAAGAGGACAGAACCATTTGTTCAAGACCTGGAGACACCACTTAAGGAACACTCATACACTTACCTTAAAGCCGAGAAGGAGTGAATTTCATCTTGTGTGATTATGTTCTCAGCTCTCCACTCGGTCTTGTCCCCAAAATGGCAGGCTTATTGAGTCAGCGTGCAGACCACTCTCACTCATACAAGTCAAAGGACAAATCCCTCGTGAACAGAAATCCATAACCCACTCATGATTAACACAAAGTTGCCTAGGTCATCATGGTGAAATAGAAACCTAACTAGTCAACGATGTTACAGCTAGCAGTTACTATTTCGTGGTCCAATCTTATGCAAACTCATTGCATAGGATACCCCCACTCGCATGTCCCTTACACGAACGCGTTGAACCATTGCGTTTGTATCAAATACAAAGCATGTCGTATCCATAGTGTCACCAGAATAAGGTATTTAACTTTATCCATATACTATAGACCCTTTAGGTTGTATCTTGAATATCGATCCTCGTATGTCCGCACATACAGTTCAATACTCATATAACAACCTATAATGTTAGTTTATTGGATTATGGTTATTTAGACAAGACAAACATAACACAAAACAATAATACTTTCTTGAACAATACATCAATGTCATTTTATTAATGTTTGATCAATTGTTATATTTACTATCTACGAGTTGTAAGACATAAAACCCAACAAGACCTTAGATTGACAGTTCTCCCTATGAGATGGGGAATAGGAGACTATATAGACATAGTATATTGGAGAACATAACCTTGTATTTATGAGTTGATTATAAGATGTTTTCATAATCCTTTAGGATCAATAGGTTGGTTAATTCTCATATAGTGTTTTTTTTTTCCTATCAAAATATCAAGTCATTATAGCAAAAATTCTCCTTTATCAAAGAATTCAAAGTTTTTCAAAAAGAATGGGAATATAAAGTGTTTGTTCTTCGTAAGGGGAACATTGAATTGTGTCACAGTGAAGTTTGAGAATTCATAAACTCATTTTTTTTTAGTACATCAACAATTAGGGGGGAGATTCGAACCTCTGACCTCATGGTCGAGAGTACATGTCAATTATCTCTGAGCTATGCTCGCTTTGGCATAAACTCTTTTTTTTTTTTTTTCAATGAAGAGGTACTGTTGTATATCATTTTTTTATTTTTCTTATGGCAGTGAAGGTTATCTATCTATCTATATTAAATAACATCAATGTTATTTAAATTTGTCATTAATTACTTGAAGTAAGTATAATTTTTGATAAATTGTAAATTCGTTCCAGTAAATATAATTTTAGAAGGGTTGTCTTGTGTTTCCAAATCTCAAACATTTTAAATTTTGTATTCAATAAGATTCCGTTATAATTCAAACAAAATTAATTATTTAAAGTTATACATGGTTGGACTATCTAATATTAAATAAATTAATAATTTCATTACTTATAAGTTAGAATTACAAATTATGAACTGCATTAGTATTGTGGTTTGTAAAGAATATAACTATGTAAATAAATTTGAAGTATGTTTTTCACTCTGTGCTATATAGAAAACGTTTCGTGAAAAATACGAAAAATATTAAAATATTAAAATAAACATGGTTGGACTATCTAACATTTAAAAATGTACAGTAATTAAAAGACTATAATATTTAGGGTGTTGATGCCAAAATTTGGCCAAGGGACTCACCTGACCTCCACGTGCCATCAACGGTAAATTTGTAGATGAAGGGGAAGACGTGGCCTGCAAGACAGTAAACCTGCACACCGGTGTGGTGCTCGCCACACTGGCTCCGATGCTTAAGTCAGCAAGCAGAACGGTAGGGAGTGGAAAAGTAAGAGCAAGAGGAAAGAGAGTAGAGAATGTAAAATAGCGTTTAGGGATAGAATTCGGCATCCCCTCTTCAGTGGCGAAGAGGGATATAAATACCTGTACATCCTCCTAGCCTTTTTAGGGTTTCGGAGGCGTTTTAGGTCAAACCGGGCGAAACCGGGGCATCCAGAGGCAGTGGGGACCAGACGAGACCGAACGGGCTCGGCCCGCGCGAGCGAGCCGAGGGTCGGCCTCGGCCATGGGCCGAGGCCGAGCAGGGGGTCGGGCCTAAAACCCGACCCCTTCGGTCTTGGCCCGTCTCACTTGCCGGTTTTGCCTCCTTGGTCCATCTTCCTGTCCGATTGTCCTCGTCAGCTCCTCGTACATCGGGGTGGTCCAAAATTGCCTATAACATAGGGTAAAATACATTTTTGGTCTCTCATGTTTCGGTCAGTTTCTAATAGGTCCCTAGGTTTCAAAATCGAACAATCAAGTTCTCAATGTTTTGGAAATAGTTCAATTTAGTCCCTCCACCGTTAATTTTTTTAACGGTGCTGACGTGGCCGTTTAACATAATATAATAATATTTTTTTTTCAAATTTTAATTTTTAATTAAAATAATAAATTAATAAAAAAAAAGAAAAGAAAAAAAGAAAATGTCTTTCCTCTCTCTTATTCCCCCAACCATTCCCCTCACCTTCCCCTTTCCCCTTCCCCTTGCCCTCCTCGCCGCCGATGATGCACCGTCGCCACCGCCGCCTTCTTCATCTTCTCACCGGCAGCCTCCTACTCCTTTTTCTTCTTCCAAACCGAGCTCACCCCTTCTCTTTCTTCTTGCCATTTGAGGCCTCACATCCACTAAATTTTCGTACCCACAAGCTCCACCTGCAATCAAAAGGCACTGTGATTGAGCGATTTATGAACTGGGTTTTGGTTCATTCTGAAGGGAATAAAAGTCCCCACGCAGCGGAAGCGCATCGATTGGACCTTACGCCGTATATTAATTAACATTAAAATACCGTTACGATAACTCAAACGAAACTTTAAACAACCTTTAAAGCCGCTGTAAATTGGTTTAAACATGCTAAAAATAAATCTAAATTTATTTTTAAAACTTTTCTAAAGAAAAGAGGAAGAACCGTTACAAACCTCCGTTGTAGACTTGACCGTTCTTCGCCAACGACGCTCCACGAACGAAAACGCAGCAGCCGCTTTAAGGTTTTCTTCGCTGGAAATTCTTCTTTGATTGACACAATCACCACAGAGGTTACACCGGTATTTCTCTGAGTCCTCGAGGCAAAAGACTTGTGGGAGTCTTTCTCTAAGAGGGAGGCTAGAGAGAATTATAGGTCTTGTCTTTCAAGAGTGTCAAGTCTAGAGTGTCATGACCAATTAGGTCTAGTGTTCTATTTATAGAAGAGAGGCCATGAATAAAATATTCAATTAAATCAATCTTTTCCATAATTGATTCAATCTTTATTTCTTAATTAATCAATCATGATTAATCAATTCCATAATTGATTAATCTTTTCCACAAATGACTAATTACTTCCATAAGTGATTAGATCATTTCCTTAAATGATTAATCACTTCCTTAAGTGATTAATTATTTCCATAATTGATTAATTCTCGGTTAATGAATTCTTTAATTAATTAACCACCAATTAAATATCACATATTTAATTCCCGGCCTAGAATTAATTAATTTGCCCAAACACATTTTAGGCCTTAAATTAATTAATTCATTATTTTGAACTCTTTCAAACTTCCATAAATTTATATTTGAACTTTTCAAATATTAATTTCTCTCATAATAATATATCAATATATATTATATTTGTTTCCCTTAATAAATTGAACATTTTCAATTTACTTTTATTACTTAGTTGCCTCAAATTACTTTACGAGCTACCAGTGGGACCTAATGGACCTGCAGATCAGAAGCTCCAACGATGTGAGATTAATTGGTCAAACTCATTAACCACATTAATCAATATTCGTTAACTGTGTGTACATTCCACTATAGACTCACAGTTGCACTATTCTCACTGCAGACATATTTTCTGTGTCCACGGATCTAAGACCAATATCTACTAGTTAGTCCTTCACGAGTGTCCGTAACACCAACTGGGTCAAATTACCGTTTTACCCCTGGGTTACCTCTATTTCCTTAAGTACCAATTCTCCTCTAATGAACAACCTGTTTGTGGTCCAACCATCAAACAGAAAACCCTCTCGTGCCATTGAGAGGGTAGGGCCCTTTGTTCAAGACTCGGAGTAACCACTTAAGGGAACACTCATCTACTTCCCTAAAGTCGGGAAGGAGTGAATTCCATCTTGTACGATTATGTTCCCAGCTCCCCATTCGGTCTTGTCCCCAAAGTGGTAGGCTTATTGAGTCGGCGTATTGGCCACTCTCACTCATACAAATCAAAGGACAATATCTCATGAGCAGGAGTCCATAATCAACTCAGGATTAAGACTAAGTTGTCTAGGTCGTCCTAGTGAAATAGAAAACCAACTAGTTAACGGTGTTATAACCAGTGGTTACTATTTCGCGGTCCGGTCTTATGCAAACTCATTGCATAGGATACCCCCACTCGCATGTCTCCTACACGAACGCGTTGGATCGCAGCGTTTGTATCAAATACAAAGTGGGTCGTATCCATAGTATCACCAAGATAAGACACCCAGTTTTATCCCTATACTATAGACCCTTTAGGCTGTTTCTTGAACAATGATCCCCATATGTCGCTACATATAGTTCAAGACTCATATTACAGCCTAGGATGTCTAGTTTATTGGATTAGGGTCAAATAGTGCAATATTTATCAATAACATTTTATTGCAGAAAATTAAATAACACTTTATTAAATACAAGTATAAAATTTGTTTACATTCACTATCTACGAGTTTTAGGGCATAAAACCCAACACATTCAACACCCTGTAATCAAAAGGCGGAGGCAGTGAGAAGGGGGTGGGCTCGGTTTGGAAGATGAACTCGCTCTTTGGGGAGGTATCCGACAACGTCGCTGTGGTTGAGATCGATTCTGACGACGGTGCGGATCTTGGGGTTGTCCAATGCAGGAGCACAGTAGACGCGCGGTGTAGCTGCAGACATCAGATCTGAGCCAATTGGCGGTTTGATTCAGAGGATCAGACAAAGTGGCGAGTTTCCAAGCCTGAAGCACAATATAGGAGTTTCTGATCCTTTCATTTTCAAAGACGAGAGGGGTCGACGGTGACATGCTTGCCACAGTCACCGAACTCGTCTCTGTAGTAGAGAAGCTGGCGGTGGCGGATGTAAAGAGCTTCGACGTCGGAGAGGGCACCATGGCCGACGGTGGGGAGGGCGGCAGGGAGACGGAGGAGGAGGAGGATGAGGGAGAGGTTGAAAAAGAAGATGAAATTGGAGTTGGGATTCATTTGGAATGAGGCATCTGAAAGGGAAAAGAAAGTGGGTTTTGTTTTGTTTTGTTGGAGTGAAGAAGGGAGTGGGATTTCAGTAGGTATTTTATGAAGATGAGTTGATGATTTCAATAGTTATTTCAGTAGGGGAAGGGGAATCGAGGATGAGGAGTTGAAGGTCAAGCGGTCGAGAAGCAAGCATGAAAATGAGAAGGAGGAGAGAGAAGAAATGGTGCGGTGGTGGTGGAGAGCGGCGACGACGCCGGTCGACGATGAGGAGGTGGGAAGAAGTAGAGATAAGGTGAGGAGGGAGAGAGGAGGGTCACGGGGTGGGGGAGAAAAAGGAGAGAGAGTAGAGATTTTTTTTTTCCTTTTTTTTAAAAAATATTTATTATGTAATTTTAATTTAATATTATTTTTAATTTAAAAATTATTATTATATTATGTTAAACGGCCACATCAGCACCGTTAAAAAAAATTAACGGTGGAGGGACTAAATTGAACTATTTCCAAAACATTGAGGACTCGATTCTTCGATTTTGAAACCTAGGGACCTATTAGAAACTGACACGAAACATGAGGGACCAAAAAAGTATTTTACCCTAATATTTATTTATTATATTATATATTAAAAAAACACTATTTTCTCTTATGGTAAACATGGGGAGAAGATAAGTGAAAAAACAAATAAAATTAGAGTTAGAAGTGATGTTTATAAGCTTAAAAACCAAAAACCAAAAACCAAAAACAAAAAAGGTTATGAAACGGGACCTAAATGTAACTAATCTGATGATAATACTAACCATATATATTTTAACTTATTTTTAAAACAATAACATATTCATTTATTAATTTAAATACTTATTTATTTTTTTTAAACTTGTTTCTCAAGAATATACATTTTTTTTTAATATTTGTGAGTGTTCAGTTATGCACACCTCGACTAATCTCACTGGACAACCTCTTGACCATACTACATTTGGTTGTCAAGAAAACTCGTAGAATATTAGGGCCTACTTGGTAGACAATCCCGATTATGTTTTATGTTTTCAATTTCAATTCAACGAATATGCTGTGATCAAAATAATGGAAATTCTGAAAACAACTTTTTATGTTTTCATTTATACAGATTTTGAATTTCAAAAAAAATAACTTGCTTTTAAAAAAAAACTTGGTTCGCAAGTTCTGAGAAGAAAAGAATTGAAAGGGTTCTTCAAGAAGAAGACTAGAACAGGTCGATTCTTTCTGGGTTTGTCTTCTAAGCATGGGGATGATCCTCGATCCACACAGAAAACACTCGCCGTCCTCTTGCATGGCTTGCTAAATCATCTATACGACCCTTTTGCAATCACGCCAAGTGAGTAACAAGCCTTCGATCATTATCTCTTCTTTCGAAATCTCCTTGATTTTCCCAATTACCAGATAGATCTCTGAATTAGACCCCTCTTTTTCTGTAATCAGCTCCCAAACATTTCTTCTGCTCGATTCCCATTCCCGCCGCTAAATTATGGCCTTCATTGAGCCCTAAAGTTCCAGCAAACTCAAGCGGAACCATCAACTTTCGGGAATTTTTCGTTGTCTCTTTTTCGCCTCTGATAACGGTTTGAAATCCCAGACAATTATCTTTCACAATTGCGTCAGTATTCAACTTGTAAGTATTTAAAAAGGTTGGTTCCCATGAAGGACTCCATTCATTCTTTCTTTCTGCGTTTTTGTTGGGGTTTTGACACAATCTTTTCTGGTAGGTCAAATTTTTGAATGGAAACAAATAATTGGAGACCTGCCCAAGGTGGAGAACCCGGAATCGAGGCCGGGGATTGGAGGTCTCAACTGCAGCCCGATTCTAGACAACGAATTGTTAACAAGATGTATGATTTCTTACTTTTATTTTCCTTTCATTTCGCTCTACCATTATATATTATTTGAGAAATGTGTTTGAGCTCTTATAACTTTTTGTTTCATAGTTTTGTTGCTTAGGTTTAGTTACTCTGGGATGGTTTTATCAAGTAAACTACGGACCATCTTTGACCCTTTTCTTATTTCATCTGTGCCTTTTTCTTAGATTTTGTGCATACCTGATAGATGCGAACTGTTTCCAGATCCTCCTTCGTTAAAGATAAGAAGGACAAGTTATTTGTTGTAGTATGAATCTTGTTGAATTTTTCTTGACCGTTCTAGAGTACATTCCTTAAGAATTTCTAATATTTTGAATCATGGACATGGATTACTCTGTGGTTTTCCTTTCGCGAACAGCTTCCCATGCTTTTGTGTTTAATAAACTAGTTAGTCATTATGTTTTCCATTTTTATGTTAGAATGGAGACATTGAAGAGGCACCTTCCTGTTTCTGGTCATGATGGATTGAGTGAGCTGAGGAAGATTGCTGTAAGGTTTGAGGAAAAGATTTATACTGCCGCCACCAATCAGGTATTTCCTTTTCACTTCGTTATATTTCAAATCAAGGAATGTAAGAATAAACACATTCTCATTTATGTTTATCCCATTTTCTGATAACAATAAGCTTCCAATTTGATTTGGTGCCTAAGATTTAGTTGTGTACTGAAGCATACTTCTCTATAACGACTTGTACATGTGGACTTACATGTATAAATCCCGTTTTAGTATGTTATGTATTCTTGCACCAAATACAACATTGTTTTAGCGATCTCTTGAGTACTCTCACCAATTCTACTATTAACCTCTGATTTCAGTCAGATTACCTGAGGAGAATTTCTCTGAAGATGCTGACTATGGAAAACAAATCTCAGACCACCCCTATGGTACCATCCAATTCTTTGGTGCCTGGCAATAAGCCTATGGATTCTGGTAATGCATCAACAGACAATCTGTGGCTATGTTGTACATTATGAAAATTTCACTAACATTTTTTAAGCCAATTTGTGAGTGAATTTCTTGTTATAGAGTTTTTGGTTTCTCCATTTTTGAATTTTGTAATGATTTCTCTCCTAACATGTGGCATTTTATTAATTTTAGGGCAAAATACACTTTTGGTCCCTGAAGTTTAAGTTTGATGTCTATTTGGTACCTGAAGTTTAAAAAGTGACACTTTAGTCCCTAGGTTTGAAAAATAGTTCTAAATGGTCCCTGAGTTAATTTGACCGTTAGTTGACTAACGGAAAAATGATGTGGCATGTTGATGTGGCACATTTTAATTAAGGTGGCAAATTTAATAATTTTATATTATTATTTTTAGATTACATGTGATTTTCTTTTTTTCCCTCTTTCCCTTTCTCTCTCTTCCCTTATCTTCCTTCTCCCCTCCATTCTCCTTCTTCTCCTTTTGCCCTCTCCTCTATTCCCCTCTTTGAAACTAGAATTGGAACTCGGCTCCCTCTCTTTGAAATTTTCAGCCACAAATTGTATTATGACATCATGGTCCCGCTGGTTATTAGTCGGCGTCGCCTCATTCGGTGGTCCTTTCCGATCACGACAACAACCACGAAGCCTGACGGATGTTTCTATATTCTAAAGCTGCAACAACTTCATCATTCAATAAATAACTTCCTTGTTACTTATTGCTGCTTCATAAGACCTAAAAGAAAAATCCCCTTAAAATCCTTTTATTTATTCTTCTTCTTCATAAATTAATGCTACTAATGCCTACTTTAATGGCTTATTTATCCAAACCCTACAAAAACAATTTTGTTTCAAGTCTTTGTTTGCTTCGCCCAGATCAGTATGTCCATTCCTGAGGTAGGTGAATTTCTTGATTTATGGCTCCATTTGCTCGGAAGCTTCTTGGCAATGGCAGAAGGGGATTGCTTCTTCGAGATAAAACGGAATCTGTAATTTGTGAAACCCCATTTAATAACCTCGTTTAAACAAGAACTGATTTTGAGGGGCAAATGGTGATTTGAGGATAAATTTGCTTACTGAAGCCAGATGAAAGAGCTTGTAGAACCAGATCCTGTCTCGCTTGTTGCATCTGTAGAACAAGAAATCTCAAAAAACTTGGAAATGAAAGACGACCCATAAGAAAAACAGAGTACCTAACTGATAAAATACTCTGTTTTCACAAAGATTCAAGTGTAGTAAGGGTTTGGAAATTCGAAATGATTTATGTAAATTTTATGTAAATCGAGGAGAGGGAAAGGGGGGAAGAAGGAGAACGGAGGGGAGAATGAAGATAATGGAAGAAAGTGAGAGGGAAAGAGAAAAAAAAAAGAAAAAAAAGAAAATGATTATAATAATATAAAATTATTAAATTGGCCACCTCAATTAAAATTTGCCACCTCAACATGCCACATCATTTTTACGATAGTCAACTAACAGTCAAATTAACTTATGGACCATTTAGAACTATTTTTCAAACCTCAGAACTAAAGTGTCACCTTTTAAACTTCAGGGACCAAAAGTGTATTTTGCCCTTAATTTTATTTGACTTGATGTTGTGTATGTTGTCTTAAACAGCATCACAAAGTATGCCGTCTCAAGTTCTAAATCAAGGGCCATCACTTTCTGTCCCTCTTTCTTCCAATCAGTCTCAGTCACGCCAGCCACTACTGTCCCAGAACATCCAAAATAATATTGCTCCTCAGAGTTCATCCAGCTTACCTTCTGTGGTACCTCCCGTCGCTGGATTGGCTCCATCTTCAATCCCAAGTATGGTTGGCCAGAATCCAAGCATGCAAAATGTATCTGGAGTTCCACAGAGTTCTGTTGGCAATGCTATGGGTCAAGGGGTTCCTTCCAACGTATTTACCAACCCTCAGAGGCCAATACAAGGAAGACAAGTAGTTCCCCAACAGCAGTCGCAGCAGTCACAGACCCAGCAGCAACAGCAGCAACAGCAGCAACAGCAGCAACAGCAGCAGTTTCTTTATCAGCAGCAACAACAGTTGCACCAGCAGATTATGAAGCAGCAGAAGCTTCAGCAGGGAAGTATGCAACACCAACTTATGCAACCTCACATCCCACAACAGCAACAGAATCTAATGCAATCATCTCAGCAATCTGTTTTACAAACTTCATCTGTTATGCAACCTTCGCTCTCTAATCTTCAGCAAAACCAACAATCTCCCATTCAACAGTCCACTCAATCCATGCTTCAACAACCTCCACAGCCAGTTCTTAGGCAGCAGCAACAGTCCCAACAACTTTCTGCCATGCATCAGCAGTCTACAATGTCACAGCAGCAGCAGCAACAGCTAATTAGTCAACAACCAAATTCTTCCAACATGCAGCAGAATTCATTAATCGGGCAGCAAAACAGTGTTGGGGACATGCAGCAACAGCTGCCTCAGCAATCAAGGTCGCATGGGCAGCAGAGCAGTCTATCAAATATGCAGTCTCCGCCATTGCAGCAGCAGCAGCAGCAGTTAATAGCTCAGCAAAGCAACCTATCAAATTTGCAGCAGCAGCAGTTAGGTCCTCAAAGTAATGTTTCTGGACTTCAACAACAACAAATGCATGGAACTCAGTCAGGTAACTCAAACATGCAATCAAATCAGCACTCCGTGCATTTGCTGCAACAGAACAAGGTTCAAATGCAGCAACAACCTCCACAAAATACATCAAATTTACTGTCTACGCAAGGTCAGCAGGGACAACTTCAGCAATCTCAACAGTTGATGTCACAGATTCCGTTGCAGTCCACACAAGTCCAACAACAGGTACCTTTACAACAGCAGCAGCAGCAGCCGCCACCACAAAATGCCATGTCACATGAGCTTCAACAAAGGCTTCAAGTTGGAGTTCAAGCACCAGGCTCCTTGCTTCAATCACAAAATGTAATGGATCAACAAAAGCAGATGTATCATTCACAAAGGGCTCTTCCAGAGACATCATCGAGTATGTTTTCTTGCTTTATTTCAATTTTAGGAGCCTTAGTTGAATGATAAACTAGTACGATATTATCAATGATAGCTGAATGCTGGTGAACTTTGTTGAAAACACAATGTGTTTGAAATGAGAAAGGGAGAGACCACGAGGGAAAGAATAGTAATTTAGACTAAATTTTGAAATTTGGAGATATGGAGGTTTTTTTTAATAAATAAAAAAAATTGAATGAAAATAATGAGTCTTTTCACAATTTGTAATTTCAATGACCCTTGATTTTTTCTTGAATCTTCAACTTTTGTAGTTTGTTATCAATAAAATTGTCTCTTTCCTTTCTTCAACAAAATTTTATTCTTGACACGTATGTATGCTTCAATTTACTTCATGTCATACTAGCTAAGTTAGTCATGTAGTCTTTGCGATTATTGTGTAATTTAATTTCCTTCAAGTTTGTCAGTACTTTTATTATAATGAGTTGAAATTATATGGTTTGTAGTTTCTTTAAATCTTTATGCAGAAAATTTTGTTAACTATGGAACCTTGCATTTTTATTCTAACGGTACACTTCTTCATCATAAGTGTGGATTGCGGCATGCCTTTTTCTATTATATTTTTTTGGACTACCTTCAGCATTTTTGTGTTTGAAACATGGATGTACACATGAGACACAAATACGATAAAGAAACATGATATTTCTCAAAAAATTAGGAGAGACAGAATAGGGATAAAATCAACATTTTTTTTTCCTCTCAATGAAAGTTGGTTTTTCTATTAAAAAAACATATATTTTTTTTTGGCAAGAAAGCATGCCTTCATTGACTAAAATGAAGGAGTATACGAAGGCATATACGAAGGTATACCAGTTTTGTTCCCACAATGGTGCATTCTCTGTAGGTGTCATGAGGAGGATCTGAATCATTTATTGTGAGATTGCCCGTTTGCTTTTTACCTTTGAGGTTGTTGGAGGGTTGTGTTCAGTGTTGGTGGGTTGCATAACAGAGATGAGTGATCTTTGATGGAGAAAGTGCTCTTGCATTCACCTTTTACGGGGGGGAGGCATGTTGTTGTGAAAAACTAGCTTCTTTATTGTTTTGTTGGGTATTGTTGGGTATTTGGGTTAAGAGGAACAAAATTTTTAGAGAGAAATCAGGTGAGGAGGTTTGGGAGGGTGTTAGGTTTAATGCTTCGCTTTGGGTGTCGGTCACTACGCTGTTTTGTAATTAGGGTCTTGTTCTTGTTCCGTTGGATTGGAGCCCTAGTTGGCTTTGAACTCCTTTTTCTTTCCTGCTTGTTTTTTTTGTATGTCCTTGTATTCTTTCATTTGTTCAATGAAAGTTTAGTTTCTTACCATATATAAGTGTGTATATATATACACAAAGGCATAAAAAATAGTCCCGACAAAAGAAGTCCGAACCTATATATAGAAAAAGACTAAAATCCAAAATAATAAGACTAAACTCATAATTGCCTAGTTTTTGAGAAGAGAAACGAATTTCATTGATGGATGAAATGAGGAGAAAAACTCCGATCACCAAAGGGTGAATTACATAAAAGCTTTCCAATTGGAAATCGAAAAGGATAAACTATAATCAGAGAAAGGGTGTTTACGTTTACACCAATACAAAGCCTGAAAGAGAATTAAATCCATAAATTTATCAAAGGAAGAGAAAGAATCCCTGAAAATTCGAGAATTTCGTTCGCCCCATAAAAACCAGAAGAAAACTCTGTTCAAAGCAAGCCACAAGATCTTCTTTTCTCCACGAAATGGATGATCCACAAAAATGAGAGTAAGAACATCTTTAATGCAATTTGGAAAAACGGTGGACCATCCAAAAGCATCTAGAATCTCTGACCAATATCTGGATGCGAAGGTACAGTGAACAAATAGATGCCTAGAATGTTCTGAACTAGCAGCACACATTATGCACCAAGATGGAGACAAATGAAAATGAGGCATTCGTCGTTGAAGTCGATCAGCAGTATTAATAGCACCATGACTAAGCTCCCATAAAAAAATCTTGATCTTCTTTGGATAAAAATCTGTCCAAATGACCTTATATAGATCATTTGCCATATTCGGATAGTCTACTAAGTCTTCCATGAGAGATTTAACAGAAAAAATATTGGACGATTCCAAAGGCCAAATCCAGGAATCAGTACAGTTCTGTAAGCTGATGGAGGAAAGAATAAGTGATAAAGCCATCCATTCCTCTGTCTCTACATCATTTAAATTACGTCGAAGACTCAGATCCTATGTTGTTTGAGAAGCAATCCATGTTTCACCAACCAAACTCCTCGGACGATCTGTTAAACGATAAAGGCGAGGAAAATTTGTAGCCAGAACACCACAACTTAACCATGAATCATGCCAGAATGAAGTATCAAGACCATTACCCAACCTTCTTTTAACGCGTGAAGATACAAGGTCAATAGTAGACGTAATGAATCGCCAAGGAGATTTGTGAGAACTTTTTTAAATAATGCTAGGCCAAAGACTAGGCAACTCAGAGTTATAATATTTAGCTACAATCAGCTTATGCTATAGAGAATTTTCCTCATGTAAAAATCTCCAAATCCACTTTGCAAGGAGAGCAAGATTGCGATTTTGAAAGTTACCAATACCAATACCCCCCATCAAATGTGGAAGCTGTACTGTTGCCCAGTTAATATTGTGCATACCACCATCACCTCTAGATCCCTCCCAAAAGAAATCACGAAACAACTTATCAAGAGTTTTTGCAACCTTTCCCGGCAGTTTGAATAAGGATAGATAATATGTTGGCATACTGGAAAGAACTGCTTGAGTAAGAGTATGTCGACCACCTTTCGAAATATATGAATATTTCCAATTATGAAGTTTATGTTGGATTCTTTCAATCACAGGCTGCCAAAAAGGAATAGTTTTAGAACTGCCGCCCAAAGGTAACCCAAGGTAAGTAGAAGGCCAAATTCCTTGTTTACAGCCAAACGTAGTTGTCAACCAATCCAATTCTGACTCCTCTAAATGAATTCCCAAAACCTCACTCTTGGAATAATTAATATTCAATCCAGAAGCTAGCTCAAAAATTTTAACAATATCGAACATGTTGGCCAAAGCATCCTTACAAAAGATGGAGAATAATAAAGTATCATCAGCGAATTGTAAATGATTCACATAAAGATGTGAATTTCCAATTGGATGTGAGACAATTCGATCCATATTAGCACTGTGAGATAATAAACGACTTAGACAATCTGATACCAAGATAAAAAAAAAAGGGGGAAAGGGGGCCCCCTTGACGAATGCCTCGAGAGGGAATGATCTTGCCTCGTGGTTTTCCATTGATAATGATAGAGTAGTTAACACTAGAAAGACATCCATATATCCATTTCCTCCATACCAATCCAAAACCCTTGGCTTGAAGAATTGCATCCAGAAAATCCCAATCGACTTTATCAAAAGCCTTTTCAAGATCTAACTTAATTACCACACCTTTCTTATGAGATAAATTCCAATCATCAATCCGTTCATTTGCTATAAGAGAAGCATCAAGAATTTGTCTATTAGCCACAAAGGCCATTTGATTTTCTGCAATAGTGGATGGCAAGACCATTTTCAATCTATCGGACAAAACTCGAGCTATAATCTTGTATGCACATGGAATTAGACTAATCGGTCGGAAGTCTGATACCGATTTAGCGTCTAATTTCTTTGGAATAAGGCAGATAAGAGACATTGATAATACCTGTATTATAGGAATCCTCCATCATAGTCATAATATCGCGTTTGATGGTATGCCAAGAAAATTTGAAGAATTCTGCGGTAAAACCATCTGGACCTGGAGATTTACTCGTGCCTAGAGATTTAACCGCTTGATAAACCTCATCTTCAGAAAAAACCGCCTCCAATCCCATCGATTGCGAGTCACTAATTGGACACCAATCAACATTAGTTGGTATAAATCTAGTGCCACGGTCCTTTGTAAATAAAGTTTGATAAAAACCAAGGAACTCCGCTTCTATGTCATTATCTGTAAAGAGGCTATTTCCTTCTCTAGACAAGATCTCTGAGATGAAATTCTTTCTTTTACGAGCAGCCATAATTCTATGGAAAAATTTTGTATTTTCATCCCCTTCTTTTAACCAGTTCAATTTACAGCGTTGTATTTTCATAATTGCCTAGTGATGGAAGCCCATAGAGAAACATTAAACTTAGCCACCATCCAAAACCTCCTTACCCTAATGCGCACTAGGACCAACCCACGGTGGTTTAAAACAAGAAAGATTTATGAAGGGCACACAATGTGAGGCCATGTAATGGACGTAATCCAGAAACTATCTATAAATTTCTTTTGTCGTGGAAAACTCTTTGATTTCTTTCTAACTAAAGAAGCTATCAAAAGCTAACTGTACACTTCTAAAGAATTCAGCTTTACCTTTCAACCACCAGCTCGTAAGCACTTCATATCACTAGTCTTCAATGTAGTTGGGAAGGCATGAGGATAAGTTGAATAATCCAAACATATAAGACCAACCCTCTGTAATAAACCGACAGTTAAGGAAGAGGTGATGGATGCTTTCTCCGTCAAGAGACACAAAAGACATCCCAACGGAGAAAGAGCCTCTGCTAGGATTATTTTTCTAGAGTAGTCGTTCATGGATGCTTAAACTTATATACACAAGTAATCATAAAAAATCTTAGCTTTCTTTGACTCTTTACCTTCCATTTCCACGTCTTTTTGTAATTGGTAGTGGTGGTTATGGTGGTGTTGTTCTTTTTCCCCTTCTTCAGTACAGCCTTTCCGATCCTCTACTAAGGCCCCATTTTTTTTAATGATTTATTCATTTATTTTTATTGTTCTCTTTCTTATTACTAGGGAGTGCACTAGTTCTATGCTGCAGTTCACTTATATTCCCTAGGCACACATTTTTCAATTTTCATACCTCTGACTCTTATTTCATTTATGTAGCATCTTTAGATTCCACGGCTCAGACAGGACAACAAGCCAATGGTGGTGACTGGCAAGAGGAGATTTATCAGAAGGTATTCTGCTAGAACTCCATCTCTCTCAATGATGTTTTCTCTACTCTTGAGATTCAAAAGAAAGTTCATTCAATTTGCAATATTATTAGAGGAGGAACAAATTGTAAATGTTGGCTTTACTATTCTTTCTTGTGGCAGAGTTTCACTACCAAGCAGCCCATTTTAACTTGTTTTCATATTAATAATACAAAAAATTACTACTGTAAGTAAAAGGTTTGACTGTCAAGTAGATAAGGAGTAAATTTTGAGCAGTAAGCCTTGGGGACTATGGTTCTAGTAGTTGTTTGGGCGTTTTGGCCATTCATTATTTAGGCATCCAGCTGCTTGGAAGTCCAAGTTTGATGTTTTGCAATCTGGCTTTTGAGAAGATTGCTTCTAAAATCATCAGAAGCATAGTTTAAAGGAGTTTGGATTATTCTGTTTTCTTTAATACTCTCTAAGTTTCCTAATTACTTCTTTGTGTATTTAAGGTATCCAAGTGTTAGAGGATTTGAATTCCTTAGGTATCTTTTGTCAAAAGGTCTGATCTAGGAGGGTGGCTCCCGTTTGATTAATTGGAAGATAGCGCCTCCAGATAAGGCGCTTTAATAGGATGCATCTACTTTGTTTTTCTTTTATCAAGAGGATTCTTTGTTCCACTCTTTAGTAAATATCTTTTTCTTGGAAGAAATTTTGAATTTTTATAAAAAAGTTGTTTAACTGCTAATTTTTAAATATCTTTTATTATTATTTATTTATTTGCAGATTAAAGCAATGAAGGAGTTGTACTTTTTTGAATTGAAAGAAATGTACCAGAAAATTCTTCCAAAAGTGCATCAGGTATGTGATTCTGCATCTATATCCTTGGGCTTTTGACTTTTTGATATTATTACTTGTGGTAGAAGCTGAATCCTCATTGAGAAGTGAGTCCATTGATCTATCACCTTTTGTTCATATCTACGAGCATTGCAATTTCCACTTCAGCTGTTGAATACCTTTCCCTTCATCTACATTGTAGGTTTTTCTTTCCCCTTATTTCTATGCAATGCACTGATATTGTTTAATTTGATATTTTATTGTCCAGTTTGACAGTCTTCCACAACAACCAAAGTCAGAGCAGCTAAATAAGCTAAAGGCATTTAAGCAAATTTTGGAACGCCTTTTAGCATTCTTACAGGTTTCGAAAAGTAATATCGTAATTGGATTTAAAGATAAGATAGGCCATTACGAGAAGCAGATTGTTAGTTTTTTACATTCCAATAGGCCAAGGAATCCAGTATCTACGCTGCAGCCTGGACAGCTTCCTGCCTCTCACATGCAATCGATACAGCAATCACAAGCACAGATGACTCCATTACAGTCTCCTGAAAATCAAATCAATCCCCAACTGCATTCTGCAAACATGCAAGCTTCTGTGGCTCCGGTGCAGCAGAACAATATGAACAATATGCAGCATAATTCTCTTTCAACTTTTTCAGGATCAGCACCGCAACAAAACATGACAATCCCAATGCAGCCTGGTTCCAGTTTGGAGTCAGGACAAGGAAATTCACTGAGCTCCTTGCAGCAGGTTGCTGCTGGGTCTTTGCAACAGAATCCTGCAAACAGTTCCCAACGGGCAAACAATAGTTCTTTGCCATCACAAAATGGGGTGAACGCTCTGCAGCCAAATATCAGTCCTCTTCAATCAAATCCTAATATACTTCAACATCAGCATCTAAAACAACAGGATCCTCAACAGTTGCTGCAATCGCAACAACACCTGAAACAACAGATGCAACAGAGGCAGATGCAGCTGAAGCAGCACATGTTGCAGCAACAACCACAATTACATCAGCAACAGTCACAGCTACATCAGCAAGGAAAGCAGCAATTACCCACACAAATGCCGACGCACCAAATGTCACACCTTAACCAAATCGAGATAAATGACCTGAAGATGAGACAGGGGCTTGCTGCGAAGCAAGGGATGTTTCAACATCTCCCAGCAACTCAGCGCTCAGCTTATGCCCATCAGCAGATGAAACCAGGAACTTCATTTCCAATTTCACCGCCCATCTTTCAGGCTACATCCCCTCAAGTTACCCAAAATTCTTCTCCACAGGTTGACCAACAAAGCCTGCTTTCATCCATTCCCAAGACTGGAACACCTTTGCAATCTGCAAGCTCCCCTTTTGTTGTCCCATCTCCTTCAACGCCTGCGGCTCCATCTCCAATGCCTGGTGATTCTGAAAAACCCATTTCTACTGTCACATCACATACACATGCTGGAAATACTGGACAACAGACGAGTGTGCCTGGGACACAAGCCCAATCTCTTGCCATTGGCACCCCTGGGATATCTGCCTCACCATTGCTAGCTGAGTTTAGCGGTGCAGATGGCGCTTATGCCAATGCATTACCTACTGTTTCTGGCAAATCAAATGTTACAGAGCAGCCTCTTGAACGCTTAATTAAAGCTGTTAGTCAAAAGCTCGTGTGCTTCTATTTGTTCATGGCTTAAATTGATGCCTATTCTTCTTGATTGTTTCTATCATTGGTAACCTTATTGTGGTTTTCAGGTTAAATCAATGTCACCTAAAGCTTTGAGTGCCTCTGTCAGTGGCATCGGATCAGTTGTCAGTATGATTGATAGGATAGCAGGCTCAGCCCCTGGCAATGGTTCAAGAGCTGCAGTTGGGGAGGATCTGGTTGCTATGACAAAATGTCGACTGCAAGCAAGAAATTTTGTTTCACACGATGGACCAAATGGAACCAAAAAGATGAAACGCCACACAAGTGCAATGCCCTTAAACGTTGTATCATCAGCTGGAAGTGTAAATGATGTTTTAAAACCTTTGACTGGTGCAGAGACATCTGATCTTGAATCAACTGCAACATCTAGTGTCAAGAGGCCCAGGGTTGAGGTAATAACAACGTTTACATATTGTATGTTCTATGAGGGTGAAGTAAAATTATAGTAGTTTAGATAGATATTGTTAAGAGACACCACAACTTGAAGAACTCATAGGCAACTCATCGTGAGTTAACTACGTTTAGAAGTCTCACATATGCTTCACCTTTTTAGAATCATATAACTTCATATTGAAAAAGGAGAACTATATGATTCTATAAAGGTGAAGCATATGTGAGACCTCTAAACGTAATTAACTCACGAAGGTTTTGTTACTCAAGGTGTAGTATACGTGTTCTTAGTCAGAGTGCTATTTGGCTTGATGGAATATATTTGTGAGAAAGAGGCTTGGATAGGAAAGGGACAAAACAACTAATATGAAGGCCTAAAATCAATTTAGTTCATAAATATCTTTAGGGGAGGGGAAAGAAAGAAATCAACAAATTGATAATGCGTTATAGATGACAGCAGATAGAAAAGGCAGCGCGATTAGAATGTCCTGCTCGTTTAACATTTTAAGTAAGTTTCCTTTGGGCTTCTTGCAATTTTCTCATCAATCCTCGTGTCAAAATATCAACTAAATATTGTCTGTTTAGAACTTGTATTGGCCCACTTTAGTTTCATCAATCACTTGCTTTACTGTTTTAGTTGTATATATATTTACCTGTTGCAGGCCAGTCATATTCTTCTGGAAGAAATAAGGGAAATAAACCAACGTCTTATTGACACGGTGGTTGTAATCAGTGATGAAGTAGTTGATCCAAGTGCTTTAGCAGCTGCTGCTGATGGGAGCGAAGGAACAATTGTTAAGTGTTCTTTTAGTGCTGTGGCTCTCAGTCCCAGCTTAAAATCCCAGTACACTTCTGCACAAATGGTGGGCATATTACTTGCATATTTTCATTGTCTGCATAATTATCTGTTTTCTTACACATGCATTATTATTATGCAGTCTCCAATTCAGCCTCTACGGTTGCTTGTTCCTACAAATTATCCGAATTGTTCCCCAATACTTTTAGACAAGTTTCCTGTTGAAGTCAGGTTAGTCTACATGGCTTCTGGATTTTGTTTGTCAGCTTTTATTTTTTTTCTTAACAACCCAAGTAAACAATCATCCTGAAAACGATTAGTAGACTCTAAAGCTTAAACTAACAAAGGTTATGGTGAATTCAATTGTTTAATATGTGTTCTTGTCCTCCTGATTTAATTTCTAGACTGATTGCATGAACAAATTAATATGAAATGAAGAAAAAATGACATAACAAATGTGTAAATTGATAATTTCCTACCCTTATACCATGCTATATCACTACTATTGGTTGAAGATAAACTTAGTTTTTTTATTATACGTGAATAAATGTTTGAAATTATCCTTGATTATAGGACCGTTCTAGTCAATCAGATTGATACTTCTCAAGTAGTTCTTAGCTATTCATGCACCCTCAACCTGTCTGTGTTTTGATGGATGCATAGGCTAGGTAGGGGCTGTTAGAATGCATATTGATTTTTTATTTTTTATTTTTAAATTAGAAACCAAGGTTTTATCAAGAAAAATGAAAGAATATATAAGGACATAAAAAAAAAAAACCAGCCCCAGAAAAAGGAGTCCCAAAAACTAACAAATTGTTGCTTTAAAGGTACATAGAACCATAGGATAATTTGGCCAAGTGATTATCTACCTTCTCTTATGAAGTGCTTTATCAATCTCTGACTTTAGTCCCATTAAGTCAAATTGGATTGTAGTTAATGGAGGTTTGAGAGAAAAACACCATGCTCTTCTCTATCAATGAACACTAATATATTGAAACCAATGATGCTTATTGATTATTGTATGTATACATGTATATTATGTCTGAAGGGCTGAATCTCAGACTGAGGGTGTTTTAAGATAAGAGAATTTCGTTGAGACTCTTTCTATGTCAAAAAATTTTCGGTCTTGGGAAACTTCACTGATCAAAAAACGAATGGGAGAGCCTAATCACCTTAGGTATGAGGAATCCCAAAGCCTAAAGGGAGAGGTGATACAAAAGCCCTTCAATCTAGATTAATATTACAAAAAGATTGTCTCAGGCACTCCGATTAAACACCGTAAAAGAAAATTCACTAACGAATCAAACTTATCTGAAAACTTGTTGTTTCTTTCCTTCAGGGTAGCCATAAAGAAGCCCTACTAGCATTAGTCCACAACACTAGCTCTGTCTTTTTTATCCAAAGCAGAGAAGATGATAAAATTAAGAGATACTGTTATATACTAGGCATCAGTCCACCACTGTATCTTTACATCGAAAGATACTGTTATAAGGCTTTGCTAGTGTTGCACTTAAAATACTCTGGCTTTACCACTGACATTTAGCACCTAGCATAGGTGAAAAGATAATAGGAGGAAGTGATAGTTGAAAGTCTTCCGCTCCCTGTCAACAGACATAGTGTTAGGAGAGAGAGAGAGAATCCTGAGGATTTTCTCTAGATTCTGCCATTCGTAAAATTTTTCTCCCAATTTCGCAATCGAATGATCAGAAAATAGGCAAAACCGACTTCTCCTGCACACCTGTTTGAATTTTTTATTTTACATGTGTTTTTTTTTCTTCCAAGGTACATTGGGTTGGGTGATTTAATCATCTTCTGCTTGTTCTGCTTGTTCCTTTTCTTTGGTGAATGCCCCTGCTTTTCTCTTTACTACTTGAGTCTGTTAGGATATAAAGTAATATTAGCTACGTTATTAGGGGACACATTTGTCATTAGTTAAGAAGTTCGGTAGAAACCTGGTTAAAAATAGAATAGGTTGAAGGGATTCGAGGCAGGAAGAATTTGGAGAGTAGTTGTGGGAGTTGATCCTTCTTGCTTAGAATCTTGTAATTTTCCGTATAATTCCATTCTATATTTTGTTAATTTCGTTTCAGTTTCTTTGGTCCCTATATCAGTCTATTATCATTGTCATTATCATTTTTGGCAGCAAGGAATATGAAGACCTTTCAATAAAGGCCAAGTCAAGATTTAGCATATCCCTACGAAACCTTTCACAACCAATGTCGCTTGGGGATATAGCAAGAACTTGGGATATCTGTGCACGTGCTGTTGTTTCCGAGTACGCTCAGCAGAGCGGTGGTGGTAGCTTTTGTTCAAAGTATGGAGCTTGGGAGAACTGTTTGAGTGGTGCTGCATGATTTATTTTAAGAGATCAATCAGAAGGATTTTTGCAACTTCCAGCAGGCTGAATGACAAACTCGCCATGCTTGGGAAGACCAACGTATTTAATTAATGTTAACATATCATAATTATGCCTCTGTAGAGCATGAAGTACCATGCTGCTACAGGTTGTTGGGCAGGGCTAATTGAGTTTTTGTATTGCCACGATGGATCTGTTTGCATATGAAAACTTTGACGCCTCTTTTGGCTATCCGTCTGTAAATCATAAAGTGGGGGACTGTAAAAGTGAAATCCTTGATGTTCATTGAATGCATAAATTTATTGTTTGATAGGGAAATATTTCGTTCTAGATCGTTTGAGTTTTGAGATTACATGTGGAATTAAACTCCTATTGTGTTCATCCTGGGATGATTTTTATTTTAGGAAATCCAGGGATGAACTTTTAGAATGTTATGGGTTTTCCTGAACCCAGTGAAATCTTATTGGTATGAAAAAACTAATCCTTTGTTTCACACTGTTGAAGGAGAAATTTTGTCCAATCACAAATTGCCACGTCATTAATATAAACTAATGATAAAATAAATTTGGGACCAATTACAAATTTACACGTGTGCCTAAATTAAATTAATAGACATTAAAATTCGACAAATCAAAGAATGCCACTTGTCTATTAGTGAATAATTAGATAACATAAGTCAAGTTCAATCAAATTATGCCACGTGGCAATTGGACCCAAACCCAAGCCCATATGAGGTCCATCAAACTCTATAAATAGAGAAGGCTACCAACGGAGCCAGAGGCAGAGAGGGCAGAGTCCAGAGCATTCTCCCAAGATCCAGAGAGAATCCAAAGAGTCCAGAGAATTAAAAAAGATCAATAAGCCAATCGACCGATCAAGAAGATCAACAAGTCAGCAGATCAATCATCCAAGAAGATCAACAAGTCACAACAGGCCTCCAAGAGATCATTAAGCCAGCAGGCCGATCCAAGAGATCATCAACCTAGCAAGCCGATCATCCAAGAAGCTCAACAAGCCAACAGGCCGATCATCCAAGAAGATCATCAAGCCAATAGGCCGATCCAAGAGATCATCAACCTAGCAAGCCGATCATCCAAGAAGCTCAACAAACCAGCCCAAGAAGATCAAGAAGCTAGAGACCAAAGTTTATATATTTAAGAGAGAGAATCAGAGGATTAAAGTTAGAGATTGTACACCCACACGCATACAACATTAATACAATATATTATTTATTCCACGTGTCTCCATCCCCGAAGTTACGTGTGAACAAATTGGCAAGCCTAGTGGGACAATCTCTACCTCTCATCTCTCTCTTATCTCAAAACACAAGTGTAAACATGTCGTTCAAGACTTCTTCAATGGTCGCTGTCATGAACAAGTCTTACATGGGTTCTACTGTCCATTGTTGCCTCAGTGAACTGACTTTGCAAGAAGATGAAGCTTCTATCGCTGGAGGCCAAGAAACAACCTTGCAGGGGCATATACTAATGACAAGTTTATTGTTAAGTATAACCCTTTGATTGAACATGATTCTGACGTAGTGACTGTCATGATGACTGAGACTAGAACTATGGAAGAAAGAATGGCTGAGATGCAGGAGCATATCGACACCTTGATGAAGGCGATTGAAGAAAAAGATTCTCAAATCGAGCAACTAAAGAGCCAAATTGAGAACCAACATATCGCCGAATCAAGTCAAACCCAAGTCGTAAAAAATCACGACAAAGGAAAGACTATAGTGCAAGATGATCAACCACAGTGTTCTGCTTCGATCGCTTCACTATCCATCCAACAGCTCCAAGATATGATCACAAACTGTATCAGAGCTCAGTACGGTGGACCTACTCAAGATTCCCTCTTGTATTCCAAACCTTATACTAAGAGGATTGATAACTTGAGAACGCCAATCGGGTATCAGCCACCAAAATTTCAACAGTTTGATGGAAAGGGCAATCCTAAACAACATATTGCCCACTTCATTGAGACATGCGAGAACGCTGGTACTCGAGGGGACCTACTAGTCAAGCAGTTCGTTCGAACACTTAAAGGAAATGCTTTTGACTGGTACACTGATCTAGAACCTGAGTCAGTAGACAGTTGGGAGGAACTCGAAAGAGAGTTTTTGAATCGTTTCTACAGCACTAGAAGAACCGTTAGCATGTTCGAGCTCACCAACACTAAACAACGAAAAGGTGAACTCGTTGTTAACTATATAAATCGCTGGAGAGCCATGAGTCTAGATTGCAAAGATCGTCTCACTGAACTCTCTTCCGTCGAGATGTGCATTCAAGGCATGCACTGGGAACTCCTCTACATCCTTAAAGGTATAAAGCCTCGCACCTTTGAGGAACTAGCAACTCGCGCCCACGATATGGAGCTAAGTATTGCTAGTCGAGAAAACCAAGACCTTCTCCTCCCTAATATGAGAAAAGAAGGAAGGAACAACGAAGAGACTATAGAAGAATCTATGGTTGTCAACACAACCCTTCCCAAGTCGTCTTCGAAAGGAAAGCGACAAACAAATGGAGCGCATCATTTAACTTTAAAGGAAAGACAGAAGAAAATCTATCATTTCCCTGATGCCGACATCCCTGATATGTTGGAACAACTATTGGAAGCGCAACTGATAGAGCTTCCTAAGTGTAAACGACCAGAAGAGATGGGAAAAGTCGATGATCCCAAGTATTGCAAGTATCATCGAGTTGTTGGTCATCCAGTGGAAAGATGTTTCGTCCTAAAGGACTTAATTCTAAAGCTGGCTATGGAAAGAAAAATTGATCTCGACCTTGATGAAGTAGCTCAATCAAATCTTGCTACAATCAAAGAAAAGAGCAAACATCAAAGAAAAATGGATTTTAAGAAACTTCAACCCAAGAGGAAGAGAAGTAAAAAAATTTCTCAACCTCAACAATTGGTGATGTTGAATAAATCATTCTCCAAAACTTTCCACAAAAAGGAAAAAGAAAACCTTGCAACTTCCTACTGCATCAACGTAGAAGAAGTTGACAATTCTAAGAAGAGTGAACAAAGGACTTTCGTCTTTGATCGCATCAAGCCTCCAACTACTCGTCCTTCGGTATTCCATAGAATGAGTATGGCCGCGACAGAGGAAGAAAATCAATGTTCGATGTCCACCTCCACTCGACCTTCAGCTTTCCAAAGGCTAACTGTCTCCACATCGAAGAAAAGTCGATCTTCAACATCTGTCTTTGATCGCCTCAAAGTAACAAACGATCAACCTAAAAGAAAGATGAACAACTTGGAGTTGAAACTTTTCGATGAAGTAAACAGTGACAAGAAGCTTCATAGTAGCATCCCATCACGTATGAAGAGGGAGTTTTCTGTTCTCATAAATACAGAAGGTTCCTTGAAGGTGAAGCCAAATCTCATTATCTTGACCAATCCTGCAAATGAAGGATCTGATCAAGACCATGACAAAGATAAGAGCTTTTAAATGTAAAATCTCCTTATCGCAAGAGCCTAAACTGCATGATGCTCCTAGCCCACACGAGCTTAAAAGGTGAGTGCAAAAAAATCATGAACTACGTTATGACTTGATCCCTATTCCACAAGGGTACGTAGGCAGCTTAAAGAAAACTTTAAGTTCAGTCTCTACAAACAAAAAAAAGGCAACAAATAAGCACGACAATATAAGTTAAAGAAACTAATCACTACTAGGGGCAACGCAACAAATTGAAGTTGTGCACCATTGTGAATGTGAAGTTATGAGTTGGATGAATAAAAGAAGACTTCATTCTTTCAAATTCAATGTCTCGCTCGCCTCAAGTTCGGTGTTTCCATTCACCTTAAGTTCGTTGCTCCCTCTTCTCTCCAAGTTCAAGGGTTCTTACGATGTACGCTACTTGTGTTGTTCCTTCCTCAAAGTTTGAAGGTTCTCACGTCGCTTCGCTGCAGTTCCTTCCTCCAAGTTCGAAGTTTCTCTCTCACATCGCTTTGTTGCAGTTCCTTCCTCCAAGTTCAAAGGTTCTCACGTCGCTTCGCTGCAATTCCTTCATCCAGGTTCGAGGGTTATGCAGTTCCTTAATCCCAAATTCGAAGGTTCTCTCACGCGCTTCGCCTCCAAGTTCAAAGGTTCTCAAGTCGCTGCGCTGCAATTCGTTCCTCCCAAATTCAAAGGTTCTCTCACGTGCTTCGCTGCAGTTCCTTCGTTTCTCCCAAATTCAAAGGTTCTCTCACGTGCTTCCCTACAGTTCCTTCCTCCAAGTTCGAGGGTTCTCACGTCGATTCGCTGCATGCAGTTGCCTTCCTCCAAGTTCTCGAAGGGTTCTCCAAGTGGCTTCGCTGCATGCAGTTGCCTTCCTCCAAGTTCTCGAAGGGTTCTCCAAGGCGCTTCGCTGCATGCAGTTGCCTTCAAGGTTCTCGAAGGGTTCTCCAAGCGCTTCGCTGCATGCAGTTGCCTTCAAAGTTCTCGAAGGGTTCTCACGCGCTTCGCTGCAGTTGCCTCTTCCTCCAAGTACGTCGCTTCGTTGCAGTTGTGCCTTCCTCCAAGTTCTCGAAGGGGGCAACGTCGCTTCGTTGCAGTTGCCTTCCTCCAAAGTTTGAAAGGAAGGGTTTTTTGCGCTTCAAAGGCTCTCATAGGAAATATGTAACTTAAAATTTAAAGATTAACAATTTTGGGACTCAAACCCATGAACCTTTAAATATGTAGCTTAGCTATTAAACCAATAGACCATTCAAGTCTTTTGATTAACATTCGCTCGTTAATATATACATATATGTTATTCGGTCAACTCATATTTATCAAACCCAAAATCAACCAAAGTCCCAAACTCAAATTCTATTCCAAATGCAAGTTAAAATTGGATAGAATTTTACCTCAAGCCTAAAGTTTGGCATAATCCAAATTTTATCCCCAATGGACCAAAGTCCAAACCTAAATTCTATTCCAAATGCAAATTAAAATTGGATAGAATTTTACCTCAAAATTTGGGCATAATCAAGATTTTACCCAAACTTAAGTTCAAGTCAAAGTTTGCTGCCAAATAAGAAAAATCAAAATTTTGACCAAACTTCAAATTTTGATTATTTGGCGATAAGGGTGTGTCAAATAAAAAATATCAAAATTTTGACCAAAATTCATATTTTGATTAAATTGATACACCAAATGGAGTCAAAATCAAGAACAGATATCTTGCATTTTTATTCCAAAATATCTTTTTCGAGGTTTACTCACACATAACTTGTGCCTAAATCTCGAAAAGGGGGCATTTGTTGAAGGAGAAATTTTGTCCAATCACAAATTGCCACGTCATTAATATAAATTAATGATAAAATAAATTTGGGACTAATTACAAATTTACACGTGTGCCTAAATTAAATTAATAGACATTAAAATTCGGCAAATCAAAGAATGCCATTTGTCTATTAGTGAATAATTAGATAACATAAGCCAAGTTCAATCAAATTATGCCACGTGGCAATTGGACCCAAGCCCAAGCCCATATGAGGTCCATCAAACTCTATAAATAGAGGAGACCACCATTCATTTTAGGGGGGACGGAGCCAGAGGCAGAGAGGGCAGAGTCCAGAGCATTCTCCCAAGATCCAGAGTCGTCAGAATCCAAAGAGTCCAGAGAATTCAGAAAAGATTCAAGACTCAGAAGATTTGAAGACTAGAAGACTCTAAAAAGATATCAATAAGCCAATCGACCGATCAAGAAGATCAACAAGTCAGCAGGCCGATCATCCAAGAAGATCAACAAGTCACAACAGGCCGATCCAAGAGATCATTAAGCCAGCAGACCGATCATCCAAGAAGATCATCAAGCCAACAGGCCCATCCAAGAGATCATCAACCTAGCGAGCCGATCATCCAAGAAGCTCAACAAGCCAACATGCCGATCATCCAAGAAGATCATCAAGCCAACAGGCCGATCCAAGAGCTCATCAACCTAGCAAGCTGATCATCCAAGAAGCTCAACAAACCAGCCCAAGAAGATCAAGAAGCTAGAGACCAAAGTTTATATATTTAAGAGAGAGAATCAGAGGATTAAAGTTAGAGATTGTACACCCACACGCATACAACATTAATACAATATATTATTTATTCCACGTGTCTCCATCCCCGAAGTTACGTGTGAACAGACACATTCTAGATGTATTGAATAATTTGTTCTGAACCAAATCTAGAACGAGGAACAAAGTACTTTCACGTACCAAATCGATATGAGGTGCATGACCTGTTTGGTGTTTTTTAAAAATACATTATTTTAAAAATTATTTTATTATAAAAATTGTTTAGAATTTAAACACTCTTATGACATTTTTCGATAAATGTTTTTATACACAAGTTATTACATGTTAAAAAGCTCTTTTTAAAAAATTTGCTGGTTTGTTTTTTAATCTCATTTTTTAATAACTCATTTTTAGTGGTTGTCAAACATTATAATTTTTTTTTTCTTTCAAAATTAAACATTTGAAAAGTTAAATCAAATACATCCGCAATCTAAAACCCTTGCCACTAAATCTTCTCTACACCGCACGGGACTTCCAAGCTTCGGCTTCAACCAAGTTTCTAGCGAACAGCACGACAAATTTACTGCAATGGCGAGTTCATTTTTAAAAAACCCCAAACGCACTTAAGCCTCCAAATCCCCCATGGCAACTTCACAACTTCAACCAAGCAAAACGGTTTTTAGCGAACCTGATTTCTAGGCAAGGGGAACGACGAGTTTACGACAACGCGCGACGACGACTTCACGATGTAGGCTATTTTGAAAGAAGAACTGAATACAAGGCCAGCTGAATCTCTCAGCAATTTTCAGGTTTACATTTTGGCATTATTTTGTGATTGAAAATAACTTGCTTTATCTTGCTTTGTTTGTTTGCTCGTGTTCTCGAAATAGAGACACCATTGAATTCTTCATTAAGGCGGGTAGATTTAGTGTGTGTTTGGTTTAATTTTTCATGTATTTAATTTTGAAAAAAAAATCATTTGGATAAAAATTATAGTGTTTGGTAACCACTAAAAATGACTTGTTGGAAAATGAGATTGAAAAATAAACTATTTTGAAAAAACACTTGAAAGCAAATTTTTTAAAAAGAGTTTTTAAGTATATAATAATTTGTGTATAAAAACAACATAACCAGACATATGAATATTTAAATTCTAAACAATTTTTATACAAAATGTTTAACATAAAATACATTATTGAAAAACATTTAAACTTAAAGTATTTCAAACGGACATCTATAATTGAGTAAAAATTAATGTTGCTAATTTGTCAAGTTGCATTATGTACTGTATGCATTTTGTAAGTGCAAATTGCTTTGAGGGATACATCCCATTATACAAGATGTTGATGGTCAAATTTGGCCAGGGGAACTCACCTGACCTTCACGTGCCACCAACGGTAAATTTGTAGATGAGGGTGTTGGGTTTTATGCCCTAAAACTCGTAGATAGTGAATGTGAACAAATTGTATACTTGTTTCAATAAAGCGTTGTTGTTAAATATTGCACAATTTGACCCAAATCCAATAAACTAAGATCCAAGGTTGTTTACATGTGACTTGAACTAGTATGTGGGGACATACGGGGATTGGTGTTCAAGTAACAACCTAAAAGGTCTATAGTACAAGGATAAGGCTGGGTACCTTATCCTGGTAACACTATGTGATACGACCCGCTTTGTATTCGATACAGACGTATTAATTCAAGGCGTCCATGTAGGAGACATGCAAGCGGGGGTATCCTATGCAATGAGTTTGCATAAGACCGGACCACGAAATAGTAAACCACTAGATGTAACACCGTTAACTAGTTAGGTTACTGTTTCAATACGATGACCTAGGTAACTCAGTCTTAATCCTGAGTGTGTCATGAACTCCTTCTCATGAGGGATTGTCCTTTGATTAGCATGGGTGAGAGTGGCCAATACGCCGACTCAATATGCCTTCCTTTTTGGGGACAAGACCGAGTGGGAGGCTGGGGACATGACAATACAAGAAGGAATTCACTCCTTCCCACTTCTAGGAGAAGTAGATGAGTGTTCCCTTAAGAGGTGACTCCGGGACTTGAACAAAGGGATCCCGTCCTCTCACTGGCCCGAGAGGAACTTTCTGTTTAATGGTTGGACCATAAACAGGTTGTTCATTAGAGGAGCGCTGGTACTTAAGGAGACAGATGTAACACAGGGGTAAAACGGTAATTTGACCCATCCGTGATTACGAACACTCGTGAAGGATTGACTTACCGGTATAGGTCTACATCCATGGACACAGAAATGTTCTACAGTGAGAAGAGTTCAGCTGTGGGTCTTTAGTGGAATGACCCACAGTTAATGAATATTGGTACCTGATTAATGAGTTTAATCTATTAACCTCATATCATTGGAGCTTCTGATCTGTAGGTCCATTAGGTCCCCCTGCTAGCTCGTAAAGAGTAATTAGGAACAAATATATCTTGAGAGAATTTGAATAGTTCAAATTCATATTGGGAATTAAGTTAATTGTATGAGATACAAATTAATATAATGTATAATGATGCATTAAAATATAAAGTCTAATTTGAGATTAAACTTTATTAAATTGAGAGATTGATATATTTGAAAGAGTTCAAATATATGTCTAATTAAATATAGGGTATTTAATTAGAAGATGAATTAATTAATTATGAATTAATTAATTAATCAATTTAGTTTAAATTAAATGAGATTTAATTAAACTATAGCCTATGAGAGAAATAAATATTTGAAGAAGTTCAAATATTAATATGAATTTGATTCATATTAAATTTATAGGATATAAGAGAATTTGAAGGAGTTCAAATTTTAATATGAATTTGATTCATATTATAAAATTAATTAATTGAAGGCCTGAAATTAAATATATGATATTTAATTGGGTAATTAATTAATTAACTAACAGAAGGTCTGAAATTAAATATATGATATTTAATTGGTGATTAATTAATTAAAGAATTAATTAATTGAAAATTAATCAATTATGGAAATGATTAATCACTTATGGAAGTGATCAATCATTTATGGAAAAGATTAATCAATTATGGAATTGATTGGTCATGGAATTGATTAATGGAAAAGATTAAATCAGTTATGGAAATAATTGATTTTAAATGAATATTTTATTCATGGCCTTTCTCCTATAAATAGAACATTAACCCTATGGTTTAGGTACCACAACAGATGGCCACCATAAGGCCTTCTCATATTCTCTCAACTCAAGAACTCTAGGGAGAATTTTCTCTCTAGAGTTTTTCCCATTCAAGATTAGGTAGTCCCACAACTACGTTCCTAATCTCAGAGTTATAGCGGGGAAGATCAAATGGTGGTGTTCTTCGTTGTTGCAGAGCAATCAAGAATCATTCGTTGAAGTATTCAGAGTCGTCAACGGAGGTATGTTTCTCATCGCTTAACCTTTTGCCAATGTATTGGTATTTTTGTAGAACAAAATTAATTTACGAATGGTCCAATTGCTTCCGCTGTAACGGAATTGGGAATTCCAATCCTTTAGAGGGGAGAAGACGTGGCCTGCAAGACAGTAAACCTGCACACCGGTGTGGTGCTCGCCACACCGGCTCCGATGCTTAAGTCAGCAAACAGAACGGTAGGGAATGGAAAAGTACGAGCAAGAGGAGAGAGTAGATAATATAGAATAGTGTTTTGGGATAGAATTCGGGGCCTCTTCTTCAGTGGTGAAGAGGGGTATAAATACATGTTCATCCTCCTAGCGTTTTTAGGGTTTCGGAGGCGTTTTAGGTCAAACCAGGCAAAATCGGGGCTGACGGAGGCGGTAGGGGCCTAACGGCATCAGACGGACTCGGCCCATGGCCGAGGCCGAGCAGGGGGTCGGGCCAAAAACCCGACCCCTTCGGTCTTGGCCCGTCCCACTTGCCGGTTTTGCCTCCTTGGTCCATCTTTCAGTCCGATTTCTTCCTGGTTGTCCTCGTTAGCTCCTTGTATATCGGGGTGGTCCAAAATTGCCTATAACACAAGATACTTTTTTTTTTTTTTTTGAAACACACATTATACAAGATACTAAACATGACTATTGAAATTTCAACAAATAATACTTAAACATGACTATTGAAACTTCAACAAATTTAGAGTCCCATTGATGAAGTTAGTAAGAACGACAAGAGTTCCATGAATTCCCCCTGACTTTTTTATTATATATTCTTCGTTCCTTCGTGTCGATCTTAATTTACTTTCAAACATTCGTAGGGATAGTATAAATTGGTTGGTTACTTGTTTCACTACATAACATTAGGTTTTTTGCAAGGAGGGGTGGACAATCCAATCTATACATGTAGAACCTTGGCAAATTCCATCCGAAGAGTCAATTTTAAAAATCATCAATGAAAATAAGTGAATATAAACGTATGTTTAATATGAAATAACGAAGCTTCACATAAAAATGACACTAGAACTAGATTTTTGTTAAAATTTGTGAGTTTTAAAAGGTTTATACACTTGATGCATTAATTAGATTCTCATTGAAGTTAGTTAATTTCGTTTACTTGATTTTTTTGTTAAAATTAGAAATTAGTTGCTAGATTTAGCAGAGATTAAACATAGGGTATAGTTTGTTTTTCCTTTACTTTTTTTCTTCTCAGAGAAGGTATTTCCTTTTCTTTTATTCAAATGAATTAAGATTTTTTTTTTTGGCTAAATTATAAAAAATACCCTGGGGTTTGTTTAAAAAATGCCCTTGAACTTTGAAATGTTTAAAAAATACCTCTGAACTTTGAAAAATGTTTCAAAAATACCATTGTCGTTAATTTTTGGATGGAAACCGTTAGAATTGACAGTGAAAGTAGGAAAAAGAAGAAACATTTTTTAATAAGAGTATTTTTTTAAATATTTTTAAAAGTTCAAAGATATTTTTGAAAACTGAAACTTCAACGGTTCCATCGAAAATTTTTACGGCAAAGGTATTTTTGAAACATTTTTCAAAGTTAAGAAATATTTTTGAAACATTTCAAAGTTAGGGACATTTTTGAAACAAACCCCATAGTTTAGAGTTTTTTTTTTTTTTTTTGGGATCACATATGAGTATCTTCAGCGTTTTGCCCCGTTACCAGTTGGGACTTTGGCGCTACTGACATTTGAGGGCAGCGCTTTGCTCTACCATGCTCATCAGGAGGCTTCATCGAGCAGCGACATGGGCAACGCCTCTATTGCGAGACCTAACTGTAAGATTTCGATCTCGCTTTCCTCTTCATTTATCTCCTCGAACCTTCGAATGCTTGGATTTCAGTAGCTCTTGTTTGGTTCATCTCTCCGATAATTTATGTATTCATTATGCATCTCCATTTGTTGATTGGATTGGCAACAGGAAGTTCTTAGTTTCTTTTAATTTCTGCTTGTCTTGTTCTATTATTATTATTATTATTTATGTATTCAACAAATGGCTAATGAAAGGAAGAACTAGATACCTCTCCTTACAACCCTGAACTTATATGGTTGTTTTTTAACTTTCCCTTATGAGAATCTCATCTCATCTCTTGAATTATATTTTGTTTCTGATTTTGATTTTTCGGATTTCAACCATTTATTAGTTTTCCTTTGGTTTTGTTTTGGGTTATTCATGGAATTATTAACTTTGGCTAAAAGCTCTCCCCATCCCCTATTTCTTATTTGTCTATAGAAGGCAATCTAGGATTTATCCAGAACTAAACCCCTGTTCGTCTAGCTGAATTTGGAACTTCAAGACCTTGGTTGCGTTAACTTGTTTCAGACTTCTTTTAATGAATCTTAATATATTAATATATGCGCACACAGGTAGGACAAATAATGGAGCTTGGTGTCAGCAGGCTGCAAGTTGGGAACTCCTTTTACTGCACAATGATACAAGCTCAAATGTGTAAGCAGCTTGCTGATAAAGATATGAATAATAAGGTATCTGAGATGCACTCTCCTCAGCAAAAATTATGCAGTCCATGCGTAGAAAGTATGACATACTTTTAAAGTCTTTCGATGCCTCAGCAGAGTAAATTACTTTGGTCGATCTTTTAAAGATTTGACTTTTTTTCTTCTGGTATAACTGTTATAGTTCTCACTATTTAAATTGCACTAGTTGGAAGCAGAAATGATATTAAGGTTGATGAAATATCTTTTATCAAAGGGTTCGAAGAAGGAAAAGGGTCCTATTATCTTTGTTATATTTTTTTTTTTTGAACCAGAAACAAAATTATTCAAAAAAAATGAAAAGAGACTATCGCTCGAGGAATACGATCTCCACAAGGAAAGGGAAAACTAGAACAAATGATGAGTACAAATACAAGCAAAAGAATAGAAAACCAACAAAAGGCAAAGAAGGAACTCCAAGAAAAGCCTAAACACTGGTAGAAAAAAAATGATCCAACTCGGAGAAGAGACTGAACCAACTGGAAACCTCCACGCTACAAAAGCAAAAAACCAAAACTAAAAAACAAACAACAAAACAAAAGCTTCCCAACGAAGAAAAAAATTCTTGTAAAGGAGGAAGATCAAGGACTGCATGACCCTTCTGCAAAAACAACCAACTGAATAGGAAGAGAGAAAACCACCCACAAACGAAATGCAACACCAATGGAATCTGACAATCGCCCAACTAAAAGAGACTATACCAAAAAAAAAATGCAAAACTGAGCAAAGAGGCAAATGCTTATGAGTTTTAATTGTAGGAGACAAATTGAGAATTGCCCGCATCTGAAAACTACAAATCTCATCTAGAGAAGAAAATTTATCAGGAATTTGGGGTGGAATTTGGGGTGGAATCACTGATGGAACAACTTTCCCAAATTTATCGACTCCTTGTTCATTATCGTCATATAGATTTTACACTTTTGCAAAAGAATCTTCCAGAAATTGATCAACCAACTCTCTTGTTATAATTTGAAGGAAAAGGGTCCTTACTTGTCAAGTTCTTGTGCTCTTAAATCTTTCTTCTAGGTTTTTAGTCTCTTCTACAATGTTGCATAAATTTATGTTAATATCGAGAGGACTTCTAGTTTGAAATTGCAAATGTGTACTTTTCTTCATTTATTCTTTTTTTTTTTTTTTTTTTTGGTTTCTGTTTCTTCTGTCAAACATTCCACAAATTTGATTTGCATTGAGTACTTAAACAGAGTAATAGTGATTATTGAAATTATTTTAATATTTGTCGGTAAAATCAGTTGATTCTTGAATTGTCTACCAATGTTTCAGGATATTAACCATAATAAAGCTCTGTGCCAGACTTCAGAAAAAAATACTGGAGACATGAGGAAGCACCAAATTGGGGAAAATGTATCACGGAAGGACAAAATTAACTTCCTTGTAAATACGGCAAGTATAATTGGGAAACTATCTTCCCTTGTTCTCTCTTCCTTCTCTCTCCCTCTCTCTCTTTCTCCCAAAAGGCTGAAAAGTAAAGAAAGAAACTTCCAAGTATTCAAATTCTAAAACCGATTGCTTTGATAATAGTTGCATAAACCAAGCATTAATTGGTGCGGTTTTTTTTTAATCCTATCAAAAGTAATATTAAGAAGCCTTTTGTAACTCCTTTTCCCTTCTATCATATATTTCATTTACTTCAAAAAAATATTTTGTTTCCAAGGAAAAAGTAATATTAGAATTTTCTGAGCACTAGAATCCAATATCATTTGATCAAATGAAAAAACGTTCCAATAGGCTTTCAAAATTCAAATAGGAACCAATGAATTTTATAATAGGAAATAAACTAGATGTGAATCTTTCTCAAATGCGCACTATAACTAAATCCCCCACTAGAACCAAATTATGAGAAGTGACTCCAGTTGTTAATGAATAGAAAAGAGGATGAACAGAAAAACATCTTGTACTAACATTGAAAAGGAGACAGTGAAGGGAGTAAAGCTCCAAACCTCCTCTTGTGTACCCTCAACACCCAGATAAAATCCCACTCCTCTTGAGCCAGATACTCTCAAGAGTCAAGATATTGACTTGCCATAAAATTTTCTCTTTTTTACGAGAAGTGGGTATAGAAACCTTCTACTCATGGCTATAAAATCTCCACGAGGACTCCATAATATTTGGGAAGAAGTTCAAAAGTTGTTTCAATTGTTCGTATTCAAAGGATAATTCCAAAAAGTATGATCGAGATCCTCAGACATTTGTTCCTGTGATTTTCTCTCCAAGTTCTCCAACTCTAGAGCAAAGTGGCTGGAGAGGTCTACCCGACTTCAAATTAAAAAAATATATTTCTAGTGTAACATTTTTCTGAAAAATGACGACATCCTTCCTGATTTGAAAGCTCTTGATGGCCAAGAAGACTTCACCTCTTGTTGTGCTCCGATAGAACCTCTAGAAGCTCTCCCTCTCAAAACCCAACTCCAAGGCCTTACATGGAAGCAACAATTTTTTTTTTACTGGCTAAGGTATAAAGCTCTTTGGCTGAAATTCTCAATTCAGATGGCACAAGCTTCTTCAACGACCTTTAAATTGAGAGGGAAGTCCTTCTCTTCTTCAAAGACCTTTCTAAGAAATGTCCGGTCACAATGTCCATGAGGAACTTCTGAATCTTGTATGGGACATACTAGTAGAGGCCAAACCAACTAATTTGTTTGGAAAATTAATAATTGAAGTATATTGTTGTATTTACAACTATTGCTGCACAAAAGGTTCCAATGTGGAATGGGATTTTCTGGATGAGGTTCTTGAGAAGAAATATTTTGGTTACAAATGGAGGTTGTGGTTTTGGAGTTGCATTAGGTCGGTCTAGTATTCATTCCTCATTAATGGTAAGCCTAAGGGTAGGATTCGAGCTTCGAAAGGTCCTAGACAAGGTGATCTCCTCTCTCCTTTTCTCTTTCTACCGGTGGTGGACACCCTCTGCATAAGGGTCTCTAGAAATTTGGAAGGTGGTATTTTTCAGGGTTTTGAAGTTGATTTGGATAAGATTCCCCTTCATATCCTTCATTTCTTCGAAACCTTGTTTGGGTTTAAAATCGACAGGGGGGAAGTGTCAAATTTTGAGTTTGAATTGCGACCCTTGTACGTTGAATAGATGGGCGACTCATATGGGGTGTGAGGTTGGGTCCTCCCCTTCTTATTTAGGTCTTCTTCTTGGCCATTACTTGAGATATATCCCTCTGTCTTAGACGAGGTTAAAAAAAAACTCCCTACTTGAAAGAAAAACTTTTTCTCCGAAGGTGGTAGATTGACTTTTATCCCATCAGTCTTTATCTGTATTCTTGTTTATTTCTTTTTCCCTTTTTGGATCCCTTGGGTCGATCTGTAACTCCTTAGAAAAGCTTATGAGGGATTTTCTATGGGAGGGGGTTGAGGAAGGGATAAGGGTGTATTTAGTGAGTTGGGAAACGATGGGGAAGCCGTTGAACCTAGGGGGTTAGGGTTGGGAACTGTAAGAACTTGTAACAAAGCCTTGCTTGCTAAGTGGCTCTGACGGTTCTTTCTCGATCCCGATTCCCTTTTAGTTTAGGATTATCGTGAGCAAATATGGTCATTATCCTTTTGAGTGGGTGTTGAGTGGGATCAAATACACTTTCAAGAATCTTTAGAAAGACATTTCCTTGGAGCTCTCCTCTTCCTTAATCCAGTGCTTTGTAGGGGATGGGTGGGAGGGACACACATATTTTCCAGAAGATCTTTGGATGGGAGATTGTTTCCTTTGCTCTTTGTTCCCTCGTTTATATCATTTATCCTTTATGAAAAATAGTTCAGTGGCTGATGTCCTTGGCTCTTAGGGGAGCTCCTTTTTTTTTCCTTTAGTTTTTTCCGTTCGTTATTTGATATAGAATTAACGGACAACTTAGCCCTTTTAACCTTGTTAGAAGGGGTTAACCTTAAACTGGAGAGATGAGATGTTCGCTTTTGGAGGCTGGGGGATTTTCTTGTAGCTCGTTCTTTCATTGTTTGCTTAATCCCGATTCGGCTAGGTAGTTAATCTTCTCGTGTCTGTGGAAGGTGAAACTTCTAAAGAAGGTGCAATTCTTTGTTTGGCTGGTCATTCTTGGAAGGGTTAACCCTTATGATCGGCTTTCGAGAAAGATGTCTTTTTCTTTTTTATTTTTTTCTTTGATGAAAAACTAGCCTTTCATTGAGGAAAAAAATAAGAATACAAGGGCATTAAAAAAAACCAAGCCTACAAAAGGGAGCCAAACTACATAAAAAGGCTCCAATCAAGCAAAATAAGGCCTATAGAGTAATTACAAAAAGCATGTGTCACCGATGCCCAAAGAGAAACATGAAATCTAGTTAAGGACCAAACCTCCCAAGAACGACTCTCTTGCCCCCCTAAAGGTCCTATTATTCATTTTCCCCACAAATCCTACAGGATAGCGTAGATCCTTGCCTGCCCCAAGAACCCCCCTTTCAAAATGGCAGATGGGGGAAAAACTCCTCTAGCATCTGACTAAGACCTCTATGCCTAGCAAATTGCAAGCTGAATAGCTCAGAGAAGGAACTCCACACCGAACGAACAAAGTTGCAGTTCCAAAGCATATGATCAAGGTTTTCCTTTGCCATCCGACAAAAAATGCAATAAAACGAACTAGTCAACGACAACATCCTTTTCGAGAGCCAATCCAAGGTGTTAACTCTTCCATGGATGGATCTGGAAGACTAGAAATTGAACTTTCTTTGGAATTTTCACCTTCTATATGATAGAAAAGATGGACTCACCAATCGAAGGAGGGTTTGATAAACACTGGAAGAGCGACAACAGGGGAAACCCTGGAGATAGATGTCTTCCTTGGTGGGTCCTTTTTGTTGTATTCTTTGTTGGAAGATGGCGGAAGATCTTGATCATTTGCTTTGGGGTTGTGACTTTGCCTACTCCGTTTGGAGTATCTTCTTTGAGGTGTTTGGCTTTCAGTTTGTAGGGGTGTTCAAAACTAGATCGAAAACCGACTCGGGCGACCGAAACGACGTCAGTCGGTAAGTTTTTTGTCATTTTCAGTCAAAGTTGGCAAAACTAACTGTCGGTTGGTTGGTCCACTAAAAAATGGAAAAAAACCGACCAAGCGACTGATATTAATATATTAATAAAAAGAAATTATGTAGTGTCTAGCATTTTTAATTATTTTTTTTATTTTCTTCTCTCTCTTCCTTTATTCTCTCTTTCTTTCTCCTTCATCTGAATCCTCTCCCCCCCTCTCTCTTCCTCTCCCCTCTTTTCTCTTTTCTTTCTTTCTTCTTCACCCTTTTTTCTCTCTTTTTTCTTTCTCATTCTTTCTCATGCATTCTCTCTTCCTCATCGTCTGACGCCGGCATCAAGCACTCTTTCACCTCTCTCTTCTCTCTTTTTCCCCCTCCTCACTGATCTTTCTTTCTCTCCTCTTTCCTTTTTCCCTTATACAGATCTCTTTTTCTCTCTTTTTTCTTCTCTTTTCTTCATTTTTTTTGTTTAGCTTGTGAGAGTCAAGAAACCTACTAAATTGACCGACTGTATGATGTGGTCGGTCAGTCAGTGCCACCATCTTCTTCAAAACCGATTACAACCGACCGACTCAAATCGACATGTCGGTTTGAGTCCAAAACCAACACCGACCGACTGATGGTCACCCCTATCAGTTTGCTAGACATCGTTGGTGCAGGGAGATAATCGAGGATTTTCTTCTCCATATGCCTTTTCGGGAGAAAGAGAGATTTTTATGGCTGGTGGGATTTCTGCTTTTTGTTGGGATTTGTGCAGTGAGACGTACAATGGAATCTTCATAGGGGTCAAAAGATTTCCTTGTGATGTTTGATCTAGTGTAAGGTTCTATGTTTTGCTTTGGACGTTAGTGTCTAAGGTTTTTTTTAACTATTCGTTAGGTCTCATTTTGTTTGAATGGAGTCCCTTTTTGTAGCTGAGTTCTTTTTTTAGACTTGTTTTTTTTAATGCCCTTGTATTCTTTCATTTTTTCTCAATGAAAGCTTGGTTTCTTATTAAAAAAAAATGGAAAGGAAGCTGAATTTGGATTCTGCGTTTGTTGATTAATTTAAATTATGCGTTACATGGATGGTCTGCTTTCTTGTAGGCCCTTTTGCGTTCGTTCTTTCTTTCTTTCTTTTTTTTTTTTTTTAATGAAATTTTGCTTTTTCCATAAAAACGTATCTAATAACAATTAAAAAATATATATATTTTAAGGTGAGATATCAAGAATTTGCAGTCATTGGCTCTTCAAAATGTTCAATGTTGCGCTTTGATGCAGTCTTAATTGAGGAATAGCTTAACAATATATTATTTTTCTAGCTGTATTTTCTGTCAAACCAAATCCTGTGAATTATATGTTAAATTGCATCTCACAGGATAGATGATTCATATGTTCATTATTTTATGAAAGAAAACAGTATTATATTTTTTTGCCCGTATCAAGCTTTCTTTTATGCAATGCTCGTGCTTTTCTTCTTCTTCTTCTTCTTCTTCTTCTTTTTAAATCTATATCTTTATTGTCAATATCTAACTTTGGAGGGTTATGATCTCTAAATGTTGCAGCTTCTCGATCTGAGAGATAGTAAGGAGGCTGTTTATGGTGCTCTTGATGCCTGGGTTGCATGGGAGCAAAACTTTCCAATAGCATCCCTTAAGCAGGCATTGGCTGCCCTTGAGAAGGAACAGCAGTGGCATAGAGTTGTTCAGGTATGAATTGTACCCGCCATTCTTTATTTACTCTCTTTTCCCTTTATACACTCTTCCCTTTTTCATGTTGAATCTAGGAAATTAGTCATCTCCCTAGCCAAAAGGCACGAAGAACATTAAATTTCTGGGGCAGGAATACGGGCATGCAATTAGATGCAAATGCACAATATTACTGTTATACCCATATTCTTGTGTAAACTGACAGAACATTAGAGAATTGGCTGTGTATTTCATTCACTAAGTAATGGGATATTTTACCTTTTTTTTTTGTGTAAAGTAAAATCTAAGAGAATGCGCAAATGAACCCTAGTTTAAGAAAGAGTAAATATCAAAGACAATAAGTAATGGGCTTTTAATAGCTAAGATACACTATTTTAACACTAATATACAGCCAAAGAAGCTCAGATACTTCAATTTAATGGTGCACAACACTTGTTAACACAATAGATGTGTGTCAAGACACTGAATGTATAAAATGAGTATTTTATTCCTTCTTATGAGAAATCAAGTTTTTGAAAATGAAATAATACAAAAATAAGCAAAAGAAATTAAAAGATACAGTCCACCAGAAGGAGCCTCAGACTAATTATTCCAAAATAGTAAGACCTATAGGGTAATAACAAAACTCCTTAGAAACTGTAATTGTACAAAATGGATATAAGTCCAATACATATTTGTCACATACTGAGTACTTATTAGGCATAATAAATAGACACATGTAGTATTATAGGCCAAAACTATAAATTTTGAGAGCTATGTCAAACTTGTTCTTCGAAGCATATAAATGTATAAGCTTATCAATTTTAAATTTCCTACTAGCACAAAAATTATATAGGTTTTTTTTAAAAAAAAAAAAATATTTTTTAAAAATATGTCCTTTTGTGTCCCTGCCCTAAAATTTTAGAAAATGACATGTCATTATCCTTGTTAGTGTTGTGTCTGTGATACATATTTGTATCTTTGCTTAGTATACAACTTATAACATTTCCAATTTCCAAAGCAAATATGTTAATGATGTTCAACTTCTTGTTATAATGATTGTTAAGACAACCGGTATTTCATTTAGAGCTTTCATGAAAATGTCTCCAAAATTCAATCTTCACATGTCACGTAGGAGCCAAGTATTTTTTTATTTTGAATGACAATCAACTTTAATGGTATAGTTCCTTTATATGAAGAGCCATTTGTATCTTTTTTTTTTTCAAGTTGTGATTGCAAAACCTAGTTTAGTTAAAAAATTATGTGTTTAGATGAATTCATGTAAACTGAAACATACTGTGCACTTTGGTAATACTATAGTATAGCCTCTTTGTATTATAGATATTTTGAGTTAAACTGTTGAAACGTTAATTCCTAAAATATTTCTTTAAAGCTTGTTACTATTGAATTTAGACAGTTGATGGGTAAAGGTATAGGTTATAGAAACAGATGCTGTTAGATTCATGCGAATGTCTTCCAGGTAATCAAATGGATGTTAAGCAAGGGACAGGGAACCACATTGAACGTCTATGGGCAGTTAATACGGGCTTTAGACATGGACCATCGAGCGGAAGAGGCACACAAGTTTTGGGTCATGACAATTGGTTCAGATCTTCATTCAGTCCCTTGGCAATTGTGCAGAAGCATGATATCAATATACTATCGAAATAAAATGCTAGAAAATCTCGTAAAGGTATAATTCTCTCTTTTCATTTAGTCAATGTAGTGCCTTCTGGAAATGACTTTATTTTTGGTGTTTTGTTATTTTCCCTTTTTCCCACTAAACTATTTGGAATAGGAAATAAAATTCTCCTCTCATCTTAAAAAAAAAAGAGAGAGAGAATATGTTTGAATTAATGAAAAAGCAAACTATCTTCTAATACTTCATCGTATTGGACCAACTTCTAACACAGTGGATGCAAAATGGTAAAAGTATTGGTGAATTTTAAATTCTTACTAAGCTTTATAATTATGCTACCCTTCTTTATATGCTATCCCTCTTTTTGTACAGTTCTTTGTGTTGGGGGTGGTTCAGGTTGTTCGGTTGGTTTTTTGTTCGCATACTGGTATGTAGGGATCTCCCTGCATACCCCACTAAAATCTTGACAACTAAGAAAGAGAAAGGTAGAAAATGAGAAAAAAAAAAAGAAAAAAACTTGGATGCATACCGGTATATAGGGATCTCCCTGCATACCCCATTAAAATCTTGACAACTAAGAGCTTAGTTGTCAAGATTTTAATGGGGGTATGCAGAGAGATCCCTACATACCGGTAATGCAGCCAAGTTTTGTTCAAAAAAAAAAATCTCTCTCATAGTTGTCAACATTTTAATAGTGGTATGTAGGGAGATCCCAACATACCGGTATGCAGCCAAATTTTTTCCTTTTTGTATTCCAATTGTGAGCCAGAAAAGAGAATGTTTGATAACCATCACTCTTTCTAATGCTTGAATAATTGAATGATATCTATGGATGCAAAATGGTAAAAGTATTGGTGAATTTTAAATTGTTGTAGATCTAATATCATTGCCCCTATCCTCTATTAAGCTAATATTGGCTTCTGCATTCAAAAGCTTTTTAAGGATCTCGAAGCTTTCGGTCGTAAACCCCCAGAAAAATCAATAGTGCAGAGGGTAGCAGATGCTTATGAGATGCTAGGCTTGCTTGAAGAGAAAGAGAGGGTGTTAGTAAAGTACAAAGACCTTTTTACTGATGAAAAGAAAGCGTCCATAAAAAAATATAAGAGGATTTCGTCTGAGAAATCAAAGAGAAAAAAGAAAATCGATGAAGGGCACTGAAGACAATGGCGACCTTATGAAGGCTCAACGGCAGGTTATCAATATTTAAACCTACGAAAGACTTGTGTCTTAGCAATTGTGTAGTTTACCTTTTCATTTTTTTTTTTTTTTTTTTGAGTTCAACAATATTAGGGGCGAACTCATGTCATAAGCACTTACTTTACGTCAGTTGAGTTATGTTTTTGTTTGCAATTTACCATTTCATTTATTTTAGCAATCTAGACTAAGCTTCCATCTCCTGATGCCCTCACCAACGTGTTGCTTTGGCTCTGTAAAGAATTCTTTTTGTTAGTAAAATTACAAAGTCAGTTCTCCAAGTATAGTAGTGGCATCTATTTAGCCCATAAAAGAATTTTGTTCTTAACATTTGAATGTATGTATCCCTTGCTCTCTTGTGGAGTTTGTATCCTTCGATCAATAGTCTCTTTTCATTATATCAGTGAAAAGTTTCGTTTCTTGTTAAAAAAAAACATTTGAATGTATGTAGTTTCTGTCGTCAATGATGATAATAATATGTTGATGTGGTAGATTTAGTGTGACTACAAAGGATAGAAATTTGATAATTGGATATCAATATAAAATACGGTGATAACCATCATGGGTTGACCCTAATGGTCAATAAGGACCATAAAAAAAATAAAGGGCTTAGAGGGAATATCCTATGAGTTTTCTTGGCAACCAAATGTAGTAGGGTCAGGCGGTTATCCTGTGAGATTAGTCGAGGTGCGCGTAAGCTGTGAAAAAACATAATATACCAATTTTTGAAAGATATGTTCCAAATTTCTTTTGTAGCCTAAGGTGAAATTAAAAAGGCCTTTTCAAGAGATACTTGAAACTTGATTTAGAAAAAGTGTTTTTTAGGAGTTGTTTGACGATGTTTCTATTTCTTGTTTCAGTATCTTGTTGTTCAGTTTTTGAGAAAAACAAGTGTTTGATAGATGTTCTTGTTTCTCGATTTTTCATTTTGTAGAAATGTTTGAAGAATTGTGTACAAATTTTGGATATGACCATTTCAAGTTTCTCGTTTCTTGTTCCTACTCTTTGTTTTTTCTCAAACATAAATAAAAGCATTAGTTTATCCATTCTTGATTTATAATAGGTATGATAAATATCTAAAAATAAATATGACATAAAGGTTTTGGATATTTAATTTGACAATATTTAGTTACATACCAACAAGAGAGGTCCGTGGTTTGAATTCCACACCCCACAAGAATATATTATAACTCAAGAACTACAGACCTCGTGGTTATCAGTACAACTTTATGCCAGTTGAGTCATGCTCTTGTTGACTTTTTACACTTGTTTATTGCATTTCAAACCATCGCTCGCAATAAATATATACATATTATTACCTTACTAGCCACTTGATATAACTTTTTTCCCTTAATCACTTGCATTATAAACTAATCTTTGAGGAATCGATTCTTGGAGTACTTCTAGATATTAGAAGTTGACAGTATACATTTGCACTTGAGCTAAATCCATTTAAAGAATCTACCCATATGTGAGTTTAACATTTAAAATGTACTTTTTTTTTATAACAAAAAAAAAAAAATTATTGCTCCAAAATAGATCTTTTGGAATTAGAGGGACTAAGATAGATAAAAATAGAAAAATAGTATTCAGGTACTAATGATCATGTCAAAGGTCATGGATCCCTGCCTTCACAATTATTAAACTAAAAGAAATAAGATTAAATTACAAATTTAGTCATGAACTTTAAATTTATTTCTATTTGGTTTTTGAACTTTAATAAATGTTTAATAGATCCCTAAAGTTCAATTTTATGTCCTCCAATAGGTCATTTAACTTTCAATTTTGTGTTCAATAGGTTTTTTAATTTTAAATTTTGTGTTTAATGTGTCCTTGAACTTTTTTTTAAAAAAAAAAATCATGAACTTATTAGACATATAATTGAAAGTTTGAGGTCTAATTAGACGCACATAGCTCAAATAAAATATGTACTCTTGACCAAGTCAGAAGTTCAAATCTCTCACCTCACATATTGTCAGAAAATAATATCTAATGAGACATATAGTTCAATTCTATATAGTAGATACTTCAAAAGTTCTAGATCAAATAAACACAACCATTAAGTTTATGGCCAAAGCGAACATAGTTTAGTGGTAATTGACATGTAGCTTCGACCAAGAGATCAGAGATTTGAATCCCCCACTCTCAAATGTTGTTGAACTAAGAAAAACCCTAAAGTTTATGACTTAAAAAAATGAATAAAATTTGAAAAATAATATTTAGGCTTTAAATGACCAAAATAGGGATCAAAGACCGTTCGCTTTTGTATAATCTAAGTTAAATTATCACCAATACCTGTGAACTATGAGATTGGTTTCAATTATATCCCTGAACTTTCAAAAGTTTTATTTTTAGTCCTCAAAGTTTGAAATTTGTTTTAAAATGACATTTGGAGACATTTTCCTTTAAATTTTTGGACGAAAAATAATGTGTTTACATGTGTTTTTATCGGTTTTTTTTTTCATGTATATGTTCAAATATATTTTCGGTTAAATTATCAAAAATACCCCTGAACTGTGGGGTTGGTTTCAATTATACTCCTGAACATTCAAAATTTTCATTTTAGCTCTTGAAGTTTGAAGTTTGTTTCAAAACTACACTTGAAAGATTTTTTTTTGTTAAATTCATGGACGGTAAATGACGTGTTTGCAAGTGTATTGTTGCTTATGCGAAAGGATTTGAACACATTAGTGAAAAAACAATAGAAAAAACACATGTAAACACAGTTTTTTTGTCAATAAATTTAACGAAAAATGTTTTAAAGAGTTATTTTGAAACAAACTTCAAACTCCGAAGATTAAAATAAAACTTTTGAGAGTTCAAGGATATAATTGAAACCAACTCCATAGTTTAATGGTATTTTTGATAATTTAACTTATATTTTCATAAGCAATAATACATAAGTAAACCATAAACACATCAATTTTCGTTCATAAATTTAACAAAAAAAAAAAAAAAAAAAATGTTGAAGAGATTTTTTGAAACAAGATTCTGAGACGTATAATTGAAACTACATTTGATAATTTAACCTATAAATATAATCTATATTGATCCGCCCTTCTCTGTCCGTTCTCTCGGAGCAAAAATGGAGTCGGAGGTCCAAAAGCCACCGGAGCTCGCCCTTCTCTCTCCGAGCACTGAAGCCAATCCGCCGTCAAGATCGAGGCCGCCGCCGAAGCGATTTGTGAAGAACCAAATTCCCGATTCCATCCTCAACGATCCGGCCTTGAACGCCGCCATCTCCCTTCTTCCCTCCAACTACAACTTCGAGGTTCACAAGTGCGTATGGCGAATCCTCTCCACCGGCGCCTCCCGCGTTGCCCTTCAGCTCCCCGAAGGCCTTCTCATGTACTCCCTCATCATCTCCGATATCCTCACCACTTTCGGCAAGGCCTCCCACTGCTTCGTTCTTGGCGATGTCACTTATGGCGCCTGTTGCGTCGATGACCTCTCCGCCTCCGCCCTCCACGCCGATCTCCTCATCCATTACGGCCATAGCTGTCTCGTCCCTATCGATTCCACCACCATTCCCTGTTTATACGTTTTCGTCGACATTGCCATTGATGTGCCTCGTCTTGTTAATACTGTTCGTCTTAACATTGATGGTTTTGATTCCACGAACTTGGTGCTTGCCGGAACGATTCAGTTCGCCTCTGCCATTAGAGCTGCGAAGCTGGAGCTCGAGAGGCATGGCTTCCGGGTCTTAATCCCCCAGTCGAGGCCATTGTCTGCTGGGGAAGTTCTGGGCTGTACGGCTCCTAAAATTTCCTCCTCTGCTTTCGGCAATGACGGGGAGACTGTTGCGATTTTTGTGGCCGATGGGAGGTTTCATTTGGAGGCTTTCATGATAGCGAACCCTGGAATTAGGGTTTTCCGGTATGATCCATATGTTGCTAAGTTATTGCTTGAGGAGTATGATCATGAAGGAATGAAGGCGTCGAGAAAAGGCGCGGTTCTGAGGGCGAGGGAAGCGAAAAATTGGGGTATTGTGTTGGGGACCTTAGGAAGACAAGGGAACCCCAAAATTTTGGAGAGATTGGAGGAAAAGATGAAGTCTAAAGGATTTGATTATACTGTTGTATTGATGTCTGAGATCAGTCCTTATAGAGTGGCTTTGTTTGAGGATTCGGTGGATGCATGGATTCAGATAGCTTGTCCCCGTCTTTCAATTGACTGGGGAGATGCTTTTGCTAAGCCTCTTCTTACTCCATTTGAGGCTGAGATAGCTCTTGGGCTAATCCCTGGTTGGTGGGAGAGAACAAACGCTGCTAAATTGAGTTGTAATGATTGTGAGGGATGTGGATGTAACAATGATCAGCGCAATGTGGTTGAGGTTGAAGGGGAATATCCTATGGATTATTATGCTCAGGATGGTGGTAAATGGAACTCTTCCTATGTAAAGAAGAAAGTTTCTCGCCCAGTCCGTAGAGATGTTGTCTCCTGTATCAGTGACAAAGCCGTTTCTTTGCATTAGCCTCTTTCACATAAGGTATACAAGATTGCTTAAGGGTTTAATAAGTTATAAGTTCTGGTTTGTCTGAGGATTTTTGTTGCTTATAGGCATTTAACTTTATTATCTACAGCTTTATTCAAATATTGGTCTGAAACTGCATTTTTGTTTGAAGATTGATAGATAGAAATTTAGTTTTCTTAAATCCAACTGATGCAGATATCAGTCGTTGATATGGATTTGCAATGTTTGCTTTAGGATGGTTTAGTTGTACAAAATCATCTTCTTTGGATTTTATTTGGAGCGTAGTTTATCAGTTGGATAATTAGTTATTTCAAGTTAATAGAGTAGTTAGGTGAGTTTCCATCATTGTAAATTGCCTATTTATAGGCATGTATTATGTGATTCAATATTGACTGCAATACAAGAACCAATCGCTTCGAAATGGTATTTTAGAGCATTTTGGCCTAGTACTTTATTAGTGCTGTCTTTTTTCTCTGTATCTAGAAACTTCTTGGAGTTGCCTGCCAGTTTCCTTTATGAAATAAGAAACGTTTGGACAAGTAAATCCAAATGGTTTGTCTAATACAAAATCAAATATTTTACTAATGAGGTGAATCCCTATTATCTGCGTCTCTCCGACAGTCCAAGACTTGTGTCTAATGTCTTTGTCAGTGAAGAAAAAAGGGTTTCATAGATGGATCAATACAACATTCTGGTGAGTCTGATACTTTGATGAGTAAGGATTAGGAACGAAAAGATGGTGATTTCTTGGAATCATTTTATAAAGAAATATTAGCAAGCTATGTATTACAAATCAGCTTCCTTGATTTGGTCCATAAAGTTTTCAATCGCGAAGGGTAATTGCTAAATCTAACTTATGATACTAGCCCTCAATTAGCTTATGTTCTGCAAAGTTGAAGATCGTTAGGGAAGAGATTGCCAACTCTATACCGGCCTACTCTTGTGCAAAATGCACATTTGGTGGAATGTAGTCTTCATCTCATTACTATCAGAAGGGGGATTCAATTTGCACACATTGTGGCATATCCGGGCACCCGGTTGATAAGTGTTATAAATTGCATGGCTATCCTCCTTGTTACTAGTTCAAACAGAGACAAAACTCGTGAAGTGTCCTTTCTCCAGGAGTAGTTGGTTTTTAGAAGGATGAAAATTCTTTGGAAAATCTAGCTTCTACTGCCATGGCTGATGGAAAGAGTTCCACCGAGAGTTTTGTTCAATCTCTCAGCCAAGACCAGAATCCAAACATGAACTTGATGTTAAGTGGTGGTCGTCTATCAGCAAAGGTTAACACTGACACTGCAATTGAAGTACACAGTTTTTGGCCTCTTCTTGACTCCACAACTAGTAATCCTTTTTTTTCCCTCTCTTTGATGCCTGTTATGGATGTATTCTTCTTTATCTATCTACTTTTTCGGCTGACTCACGTTCTGAATCTTTTGGTCAAGGGTAGGGAAGATGGTGATTGGTGTTGCTAATCTTCTGCCTGCATTGACTGTTGATGGTTGCAAAACTTCTTGTAATTCTATTTGGACATCATTTAGGTTTTTTATTAATTAAAATCTCATTTGGTAACTATTTGTGGCCAATTGGATATTGATGGTTGCAATTATGACAGGGAATATTATTCATTGTGATATTTTGAGACCCCTTTCAGGAGTCACACATGTAGGGTAAATATATACTCCCCCTAAGTTTTCATTTGGGGAAATTCAAATTTCTAAACAGATAAAAATACCCTAATTGAGTCTTTGTTTCGTTTTTATTTTACATACCCTAATTGAGTCTTTGTGCCCCCTTTTATGGTAAGTCATCTTGGAACAAACAAATTATTGAAGATTTTTAATCCGTAAAATTAACGCCATTTAATTTTTCATGCTAACTTTTTGATTCGTCGTACTTTAATTTTTATCTTCTCTCAATATGATATATGATTCATGATATCATCTAATTTATCTAATTATTAGGGAAGTTGATCAACACAAACAATTTCAAATCATACACTAATCCTTTCCTTTTATCAAGTGGAGAGTGAAATTAAAGCTTAAGCAAAATAAACTGAATATTATTATTTTCCTAAAGACATAAGTACTTAAACATACAACTGAGAAACATCACTCATAAACTACAAAAATGCTCGCAAACTGAAATCAACAATTCAATTCAAAGATTCAAAATACTCTTTTAAAAAAAATGATACAACTCACAACTATACCATAAAAGGAAGTCCTAAAAAAAACAGTGTGTAAATGCATTCAACTCATGACCTCAAAGCCAACAAAAGATTACTGACAGACAAAAGTATCAAAAGTATACCAGCCCAACTGTTCCAAATACTAGTTTGGCGTCAAAAACTACCTATGAAAAACCTATAAATACATTATTTTGTTTTGTTTTGTTTTTTTTTTAAAGGAAAAGGCATTCCAAACTCACAACTCCAAGAATCCAGACTACCAATCTCTCTTTTGACAATATAAACAAATCTTCAAAATCATAAACTAACCAAACTTTACTTAACATATGACACAAGAATGAAGTAAAAGAGAACCACATAATAACTCTTCTTTAGAAGCATTTCCTGTGAACAATAGCGGGACCCGACTCGTCGTATTCGGCCTTTGTGATCCACATCTGCATCATTCAATTATAATCATAAGTGAATGCCATATATCATTCTACCAAGCAATTTTTGAAAGAAAACTTCTGTTTTCATTATATCTAATGGAGTGATATGAAGGTAGTGATCAGGAAGATACCTGTTGGAAGGTACTGAGGGATGCTAGGATGGATCCTCCAATCCAAACACTGTACTTCCTTTCTGGAGGAGCAACCACCTTAATCTTCATGCTGCTGGGAGCAAGAGCTGTGATTTCTTTGCTCATCCGATCCGCAATGCCGGGGAACATTGTCGTACCACCACTGAGGACGATGTTACCGTACAAGTCCTTCCTGATATCAACATCACACTTCATGATGGAGTTGTATGTGGTTTCGTGGATCCCAGGAGATTCCATGCCTATCAGAGATGGCTGGAAAAGTACTTCTGGGCAACGGAATCTCTCAGCTCCGATTGTAATCACCTGCCCGTCTGGTAGTTCGTAGCTTTTCTCGATGGCTGAACTAGTCCTGGCTGTCTCCAGTTCTTGCTCATAATCAAGGGCCACATATGCAAGCTTCTCCTTCACATCACGGACAATTTCCCGCTCGGCTGTTGTCGTGAACATGTAACCTCTTTCGGTAAGAATTTTCATCAAAGCATCAGTCAGATCACGACCGGCAAGGTCGAGACGTAGGATTGCATGGGGGAGCGAGAACCCCTCGTATATCGGCACTGTGTGACTCACTCCGTCACCAGAATCCAACACAATACCTGCCACAGTTTTAAAAGTACTACTATAAGAAAATAAACAATAGTAAAAGTTCAGAGTTTCAGCCTCAAAAGAACTGATAACCCAATATATTTTACATTAATAATCTTATGGTAGGGAACAGAAATTTCACAAAAAACAAAATCTGTTCTCTTTAAAAGGGTATGAGAAACACTGCTTGACATAATGATTGAATTTCCATCTCATCTTAAAACCAAAGCTGACTCGATCATATAATTCAGATATCAGCATTTTGAATAAATTTGAATTTCAATCTCATAAATGAATACGATGATATCAATAGTTTTAGCATTCTCATATGCATTTACAATTCCTAAGTTCATCCAAACGAACCTGTTGTCCGACCACTGGCATAGAGAGATAAAACAGCCTGGATTGCAACATACATAGCGGGGACGTCGAAGGTTTCGAACATGATCTGAGTCATCTTCTCCCTGTTTGCTTTTGGGTTAAGTGGTGCTTCAGTAAGAAGTATTGGATGCTCTTCGGGAGCAACACGAAGCTCATTGTAGAAGGTGTGATGCCAAATCTTTTCCATGTCATCCCAGTTGCTTACAATACCATGCTCAATTGGGTATTTCAATGTAAGAATACCTCTTTTCGATTGAGCTTCATCCCCAACATAGGCATCCTTCTGGCCCATTCCAACCATCACACCGGTATGACGTGGTCTGCCGACGATACTAGGAAACACAGCCCTTGGAGCATCGTCACCGGCAAATCCAGCCTGCAATGTTCAAAAAAGGTAGTAGATATAGGCATTATCACAACAGCTCTAACATACATATCATCAATACTAAAAATAGTTGATAGCTTTAATCAGAAAGTTCAAATTCTTTGATTTGAAAAATTTTACCTACTTTTTTTTTCTTACAGGCTAGGTATATAATTTGGTCCCTAGAGTTAGTCATTTTTCAATTTCGTCCTTTTTAAAAAAAAAAAATTAATTTCATATTATATTTTTCAATTTAAACTAAACGTTGAAAAAAAGTCAAAATATGAATTTAAAAATGGTAATTTTTTATGATGATGTATATTGCCTTTATATCAACATTTTAATGAATAATGAGTTAATTTTTTCCCAGAGGTTAGAGGTTCAAATCTCCCATGTTGTCAAAAAAAAAAAAAAAAAATTATAAACTCAATGAATAATAGTGTATTTTGATGCCACACCATCATTTCTTGAATTTTCTTGATCGAAAAAAAAAACAACCACTACATCAATGATCAAATTGATAACTTTAAAAAGGTAAGAACAAAAATGAAAAAATATCGAAATATTTAGGATTAAATTATATATTCAGTCAATCTTATATATTGATCCATGAAGTTGGAACAAAATTTCATTATAATACATAATACCATGTGAAGTTTCTTTTTTTTTTTTTTTTTTTTTTGACAATATGTGAGGGAGGGGATTCGAACCACAGACCTTATGTTCATTAGTGCAACTTTATGCCAGTTGAGCTATGCTCTTGTTGGTTGGCACCATGTGAACTTGTTTAAAGCAACGCATATCAAATCCAATACCAAATTTAAAAATCAAATTCCTATCTAATTCATCACAAAATTTTAACCAAAACAAATTCTCAAAACAAATATGTATATGGCACTCACCTTGACCATTCCAGTTCCATTATCACAGACAAGAGGCTGGATATCTTCACCATCTGCCATCTTTCAAACTTCACCCAAAAACTGATGCAACAGAAAACGAATATTCACATGATCTAAGCTTTTGAAGAAAGATACATATCAAGAACAATCAAAGCAGCTATTCAATCAATCAATATCAAGCCCAACTCCATGGCTGCAAATATTTCCCACAAAAACACAAGATTCTAAATATCAAGTCCAGTAGAGAGATCGCAGAATCAAGCAAAGACAACAATCGATTCAGATAAAGATACAAAGGAAACGATCATGCAAAAATTGAAAGGGAGATTAACATACAAAGCGATAGAAAGATGATCCTATTCGATTACAGAACAATAAAAAGGAAGTCGATCATAAAAAATTGCAGCAAACTGATCATGAAATCCGATGATCAACACAGAATATATAGCAAAGAGAAACAAAATTCCACATGCAGAAGTGAAGTAAACAATCGAGAGAAGTAATCAATCAAAACAAAAAGAGAAACCCAGATGGAAAAACTGTAAAATCAAGCAGCATAGAGACGCACCTCGATTGCTAATAGAGAAACAGAGCGAAGATGAAAGAAGAAGCAGAGAGAGAGAGAGAGAGAGGGTTTTTGTGAAAATGGGAAATTAGAAAAATGGAGTAGGAAGACAAAGGTTTATAAAGGGGAAAGAAAAGGGCAAACGAAGAACGAAATGCAAATGCAAATGAGAGCCAAATACAACAAATTCCATTTTCGCAGAAAGAGAGAGAGAGAGAGAGAGAGGAAAATTCCAAACCCCAAATTCAAAATTCCAAATTGGAGTGAGTTGAAACAGCCGACCATGGCTGAAGACTGTGGTCTTCTTGAATGGAAAAGGAAAAAAGAGAGAGAGAGATTAGCACATCAGCATGGGCGGCTATAAAGGCAAAGCAAGGACGGTGCCATTTGGGCATGCCAGCTGCCGCCCCTCCTGTCCCTACTCATTTCTGAGTTGGCTCTTCCCTACTTTTTTTAAATAAAATTGTTCGAGAAAATTTCTAGTACTACAACTACCTCCGTGACAAAGCGAGCATAGCTCAGCGGTAATTGACATGTACTCTCGATTAAGAGGTTAGATGTTTAAATCACTCCATCCTCAAATGTTGATGTACTCGGAAAAAAAAAAAAAAAAAAAAACCTACCTCCGTTCATTGTTTGTTGTGAGAGTAGCATTTAAGAACGACTTGGAATCTATGAAATAAAATATTATATCATTAAATATCGTGTCAAATGCTGAATGTAAAGAGTATGTACTACTGATAGTATTAGAAAATTTCCAGTACCATAATGGTATGGTATAGAAAATTTTCTATATTACCTTTATTCATTGTTTGTCATGAAATAAGCATTTAAGAATGATGTGTGATCAAATAAAATATCATATCATTGAATAATGTGTTAAATGTTGAATGAAATGAGTATGTACTATCGTAGTGTTAGAAATTTTCCTTTTATTTAGCATCAAGATTCGATCAAGAGGTCGAAAGTTGAAACTTTCGTTTTCAAATGTTGTTGTTCTCAAAGAAAATACAATAAAATAAAAATAGTCAACTGATTAGTAGTCTCCGTGATAAAGGTAGAGTAAGTAACTTTGGTATCAATACCATTCCTTATCTAAAGTATGGTATTAAATAAAGAACCAAACTTTGCACATCATAAACTAAATTACTATAAGTGATAGAATATGGTTGAGGATTAAACTAAACCAATCTATCATCGGTGTCTATAGTGAAATATATAGTATTGCTGATTGTAAAAAATGCAAAGATGATAAGGAAGTAACTACGATAATATATTCACATGCATGATACAACACAATCCCAATAGCATTTTTAACGATGGTGTAATAGAAACATCAACTTTATAAGTCAACATCTTGGTTGTGAAAGAATGATAACTTTACACAACATGTTATAATAGTATGATACTATTATTCTAGTTGAAGTCTCTATTGGTGAGTCATCCATCGTGTCAATTTCAAAAAACAAAGATAAAATGAGATTGGACTAAATCAAACTTATAAGGGATTAAACCAGGGGACAAGAAAAGTTAAGGGAAGGACCCATTTGTGAACTTTCCTATTAATAATCTTCTTTTTGTAGGTTAATGGAGTTTCTATTTGTGTTTCAAAGCTAATTTATATTTCAAAATTGCATGAGTAAAAAAAAAAACTAACCATAAACTAACTTAATGTTAAAATGCACATTTTTATGTATGAACTTTGAAATAAGCAATCATATTTATTGTCAAGATTTTAGCTTTCAAATTTTAGCGTCTGAATTGAGTAAAGTAATTGAAAATTAGGAATTGATGTTGATGTTAATATATACTTTTATGTATGAATACAAGTTCTATTTGTCTACTTGAATAACGTTCCTAGTCTTATATAATAAAAATATTCATAGTCTTACATTAAAAAAAGAAAAAAAAAAAAAAGGAGAAGAAGTATATCAATTGAAAATTTGAACATTTGTTTAATAAAAGAAATATTATAGAGTAATTAGACGCCGCCAACCATTGATAATTCTTCTTATTTTTAGATTCCCTTTTCTTTTTTGTGCAAAATTTCAGCCGAGTTATAACCAAAAAGATAAAATAATAATAATAATAAATAATCAAACTCAAAAGGGCCGTTTGGCATAAGGGTTTGGAATGGATTGACATGGATTGGAAAGTGATGCTCATGTTTGGTTGACCTGGAATGGTGTGGGTTTGGAATGAAATGTGGGCATGTGATTCCAACCCATTCCCACATTTTGGTGGGTCCCACTATTTCTCTTCCCGTTTTTTTTCCTAATTTTGATGGGACTCACCATTTCTTTTTCTATTTTAACACATTTTGGTGGGTACCACTATTTTTCTCTCCATTTTTCTTCATAATTTTGATGGAATCCACAATTTCTTTTTCTATTTTTCTTATAATTTTGGTGGGTACCACTATTTCTTTTTCCATTAATTCCAATCCAAATCCAATGCACCAAACACAGGCATGAGAATTATGATTCCAACAAAATATTCCCATGGGCATCATATTTCATTCCAAACACATTCAATTACGGCGCACCAAACGACCCCAAAAAGAAATTATAAACTACTTTGTTAATTTTTGTTTTGAAATTGGGTCAAAGTTTTAAAATAAGTTTTTTTTTTTTAAAGAAATATTTTAAAACTTTATTTATAAATATTTTTTTGTTATTATAAATAAAATTTTCTTTAAAAAAAAAAAAAAAAACTTATTTTAAAACTTTGACCCAATTTCAAAACAAAAATTAACAAAGTAGTTTATAATTTCTTTTTGGGTTGTTTGGTGCACCGAAATTGAATGGGTTTGGAATGAAATATGATGCCCATGAGAATATTTTGCTGGAATCATAATTCTCATGTCTGTGTTTGGTGCATTGGATTTGGATTGGAATTAATGGAAAAAGAAATAGTGGTACCCACCAAAATTATAAGGAAAATAGAAAAAGAAATGGTGGATCCCATCAAAATTATGAAGAAAAATGGAGAGAAAAATAGTGGTACCCACCAAAATGTGGTTAAAATAGAAAAAGAAATGGTGAGTCTCATCAAAATTAGGAAGAAAAACGGGGAGAGAAATAATGGGACCCACCAAAATGTGGGAATGGGTTGGAATCACATGCCCACATTTCATTCCAAACCCACACCATTCGAGGTCAACCAAACATGGGCATCCCTTTCCAATCCATGTCAATTCATTCCAAACCCTTAGGCCAAACGACCCTTTTGAGTTTGATTATTTATTATTATTATTATTTTATCTTGTTGGTTATAACTCGGCTGAAATTTTGCACAAAAAAGATCAAAAGGGAATCTAAAAATAAGAAGAATTATCAATGGTTCGCGTCTAATTACTCTATAATATTTCTTTTATTAAACAAATGTTCAAATTTTCAATTGATATACTTCTTCTCCTTTTTTTTTATTTTTTTAATGTAAGACTATGAATATTAAATAGCAACTTGTATTCATACATAAAAAAAAAATGTACTCACCATTGTTATTTATAATATTTATTAACATATATTAATTTTTCATTTTATCAACAACATATATGCGTTTGCCGGGAGTCGAACCCGGGTCTATTGCTTGGAAGGCAATTATCCTAACCGTTGGACTACAAACGCTACATGTCTTAAGTTTTGTTATAATCATTTACATTGAAGGAAATTTTTATGAATAAAAGAATTACTTTCACAGTAATTAAGACATGTATTAATTTTCTTAAAATCAAGAAATTCAAATTTTCGTCTCTTGTATTGAGAAGAAAATATATATTTTAACGGGTTGTCAAAAATATATATATATTGAAAGGTACATAATAATAATTCATTGACTATAATTATAATAATTAATAGTTGATTGATTTAAATATAATTATATTGTTTTTTTTTTAATAAAATATAATTATATTGTAGTACCTTATTAATATGTTATACTTCTCTATATTTGTACTTTTTTTAAAAATTATTTTCGTAATATTCTTAGGTGTAGACCAAACTTTTTTCCAACTTGATTGATTAAAACTTACCTCCTTAATCAAGATTAAACATCGACCTTAAACTCACAAACCGCAACAAAAATAAAATTTTAGTACTCTTTCTCGATAAAATCTCATCAATTTCATTACAAACATCTATTTTGTAATTCATTTAATATATGCAAGGATTTTTAGTTTTCAATTCTTCAAACAAAAAGTCTAACAAAAGATTAAAAATTACAACAAATATCTAAGTTTAAAGTCCAAGTTGATGAATTTGAAAATCCATAATAAAAAATGACTCACCTTATCAAATTTAGGTATAATATATAACCTTTCTAATTAAAAAGGCTTAACTAATCAAGGATATTAATTTAGTGCCAACATGAACATAGCTGACATAAAACTTGTACTAATTATCGAGAGATTTGTAGCAATTGACTTGTTAAACTAATTAGTAAAGATGTGAAAAGTGTTCCCTTCAAAATTTATCAAAATTGAAAAATATTATAATTTATTGGTATCCAAGATGGCCAATCAAGTCCATTTTCTTTTTAAAAAGTTGTTCAATTTAATTAATTCAAAGGGAATACTTTTCTTTTCTTTTTTCATATTGGTTGTTAAAAGGTTTGAATTGAATTAAAATCTGTTTTGTGGAAGATTGTTTTTTTTTTCTTTTTTTCTTTTAAATAATTTTGTGGAAGATTAGTTGAACCAAAGATTCAAGGAACTTTAATATATAAATAGAATGATATCCAATCATAATCTAACTTTTTTTTTTTTTTTTGAAATAATCATAATCTAACTTATTTTCATAAATGTATTCCCTCAAATGATCTATCAATCATTCAAACATGTACCACCAGCTTGTCAAACAAATACCAAAGCCACCAAATTGGACCTGGTTTATCAATAAGAGTGAGAAGTTGAAGTTTTTATAATTTTATAACATCAAAAAGTAAATAATAGGTTAAAATACTTTATATTAATTTTTTATAATATTTGATAGTTATTCCTTTTTAAAAAAATTATAATTCAACGACACCTGGAGTGGAGATTTAAACCTAAGGTTGATAATATATATCTTAACAGCCAGTTGAGTTTTATACTCAGGTTGGCTCATAAGTAGTGTTTATCTTTATTCACTTATAGTTTATAGATAAAGATAATGTCACATTATTTGTGAGCCAATGTGATGTATCATGGATACTAATGTCAAGAGAGACTTGCCATAAAATTATTTAGGGTTAAAATACATTTTTGGTACCTTGATACTTGTACATAATTTATATCTGGTCCTAAGTTTTTAAAATAACACTTTTAAGCCATGTGTTGATAACCATTTGGTTTTTTATTTTTTGTTTTTGAAAATTGTGATTGTTTTCTCTCAATTTCCTCACCATGGTTCTTAGCCAAATGTCAAAGCGAGCTTAGCTCAGCGGTAATTGGCATGTATCCTCGACCATAAGGTAGGTTAGGGGTTCGAATCCCCCATCCCTAAATATTGATGTACTAAAAAAAATTATTATTATTATTATTTTTATATAAAATCTGACTTGGTTTTTGAAAACATATAGGAAGCTGGATCTAGATAACAAAACAAAGAAACTTGTGGGTGAATGTAGTGATTATAAACTTAATTTTCAAAAACCAAAAACAAAAAACGAAATGATTATCAAACGGGGACTTAGTTTTTGAGATTTAAATTTAATTTCTATTTGCTCATCAAGATTTCAAAAGTAATGTGTGTTTAAGTCCTTGAGGTTTGAATTTGATTTCTAACTAGTCTCGAAAGATTGAATTTGGTTTCTAATTGATTTATGAGTATATAAAAAAAAATCAACTCATTTAAAAACTAAACATATATTAACTAAGTCGAATCAACATAGGTTAACTGTCACATCATCATTCTGTTGGGTCAACTAACAATCAACTCTTTTAATGAAGGAACCAATTTCAAACTTCAAGGACCAATTAAAAATCAAATTCAAATCGAGAGGACCAAACATGTCACTTTTGAAAATTCAAGAACCAAATAGAGAAATAAACTAAATTCAAATTTCAATGGTTAGATCTTGTTTGATAACCATTTTGTTTTTTGTTTTCTATTTTTTAAAAATTATACTTGTTTTCCTCACTTTTTTTTTTTTTTTTGGTCAGTTTTTCACTTTTCTTAAAAAACACATAAATTGTAAGCCAAATTTCAAAATCAAAATCAATTTTTTTTTTTTTTGGGAAAAATAAACTTTTAGTCCCTAAAGTTTAGGTTAGGTTTCATTTTGGTCTCTGAGTTTTCAAACTCAACAATTTAGTTCATGAGGTTTGGATTTCGTTACATTTTTGGTCCCTCCGTCCAAATATGCTGTTATACCCTAACAGTTTGCTGACATGGAGCTATTATTTTAATAAAAAAAATTATTATTTTTTCTTTCTCCATCTCTCTCCTGTCCTTATTCTTCATCTTCATCCATTTTCTTCTTCAACAACACTAATTGGTGACTGACGGCCGACCGCCACCGGCGACCTTTTTTTTTTCTTTTCTTTTCTCATATTCTTCTTCTTCCTTCCTTCTTCTGTTTTTTTTTTAAACTTCCGGAAAATGATGAACATGCGTTGTCCGTGGATCTGCCCAAAGCTACAACCGTTCATTGTAAAACACATTCCAACTTTGCTGCAAAAATGCCAAAAATCGAGAAAGAGGCCGCTGGACTGACATTCTTCTTCCCTTCTCCTCCTCTCCATTTTTCTTCCTCATATCTTAACGTCGACCTTCGACGTTCCTCACGTGCAACAGGTCCTTCGTGTTCCTCTCGTCGTTCCTCATACAAGAAAAAATTTACAAAAAACAAAAAACAATTATCAAACATAAATGGTTTTGGTTTTTAAAAAATAGAAAACCAAAAACAAAAATCAAAAAAACTTAAAAACCAAAAACTGAAATTGTTATCAAATGAGATCTAAAATTTCTCATTTTGTTCTGTAAAATTATGTTTGTTTTCTATCAGATTCTTTATAATGATTTCCATCTTTGTTAATGAAACATTTGAATCTTAGCTAAATTCCAAAAACAAAAATAAGTTTTTGAAATCTAAGACTCCGTTTGATAACTCTTTGGTTTTTTTATTTTTGGTTTTTGAAAATTAAAACAGTACTACTTCTACCCTACAAGTTTCTTTATTTTATTATCTACCTTCTCCTTTATTTTCAAAAACTAAGTCAAGTTTTGAAAACTAAAAATAGTAAGGGGCTGTTTGGGGCGCTGAATTGGTTATAATATCTCGTGGTTATAATAATCTGGGAGTTATAATAGTCTGCGGGTTATAATAATCTGTGTTTGGGGTGTAGATTATTATAGTCTGGGATAAAATAATCTGTGTATGGGTGCAGATTATTATTATTTTTTTTTAATGATATATGATTCAGGGGTTATTTTTTATTTTTATTTTTTTACAAAACAAAAAAGTTTAGGATTTGATATAGAAAAATCATATTAGTTAACTTTTAGTATTGTCAAAATAAAAATGGTAAATGTTTAGTTCAAAAATTATATTAGTTTTTTTTTTCTTTTTTTTTATCAATAAAATCATTTGAAATAAACTTGAGTGTGATAAATACAATTTCGTTTGAATGTTTTTTTTTTTCTTTTTTAAGTTGATTAACCTTCGATGTTGTCAACGACTTTTCCGGCAATCTTCGATGTTTTTTTTTTCTTTATTTTTATTTTTTATATTTTTCAAAATGAAAATGAGAAGAAATATGGAAAAAAAAATGGTGGCCGGAAAAGTCATCGGCGACCGTCGGAAAAATTGTCGGCGACTTCGCCGGCCGACAGTCGTCGAAAAAGTGAAGGAGTCGCATGAAAGTAGAGAGGAGAGAGTTACATAGAATAATTGGGTGGGTTGAATGAGTTACTGTAGAGAATGGATAAAATAATCGGGGGTAAAAATAACCCACCTCACAATTTATTTTTGTTGGTGCCCAAACATTGAATAGGTTATAATAAAGGGGTTATTATAACCTTTTTAGTGCCCCAAACACCCCCTAAGTTTTCAAGAACTCGTTTTTGTTTTTGGAATTGGGCTAAGAATTAAAATTTTGTCATTCACAAAGAAACCATTACAAGAAAATTGAGAGAAAACCAACATAATTTTCAAAAACAAAAAACTAAGACCCTATTTGATAATTATTTTGTTTTTGGTTTTTTATTTTTGAAAATTAAGTCTATAAACTTTACTTCTACATATAACTTTCTTTGTTTCGTTACCTACCTTTCTCCATGTTTTCAAAAATCAAGTCAAGTTTTGAAAACTAAAAAAAGTAGTTTTAAAAACTTGTTTTTGTTTTTGTTTTTAATATTTGGCTAAAAATTCAAATGTATCATTAACTAAGATGAAATTAAACATGTAAGGAAATTAGTTGAAAACAAACATAATTTTAGAAAACCAAAAACCAAAAACTATTTTTTTTACAATACGTGGAGTTGGGAGGATTCGAACCACGAATCTCTTAGTCATTAATATAAACGTTATGTGAGCTATGCTCATGTTCGCTCAAAAACTAAATAATTATCAAACAAGGCTTAAATGAAATTAATGGGCCAATTAACACAACATCATATTTGATGAATTTTCATTGATAAAATGGAATTAATTATATGATGAAAAATTATTAAAAAAAAGTGATAGCACAGTACAAATGTTAACTTTATATATCCTTCCTCAATTTGCTCCGTATCGTTCACTCCAAGTGAGGAAGCAAAAGGTATTAGCAAATAGGAATTGGAGCACCATTCCATTCTTTTAAGCACTCTAGAATTGAGTCAATCATCTTTCCTTGGCACAAAGCTGCGAATACCTTCTCACACTCTTCTCCTGGGGATATCACTTTTTCTCCGGTCAGCAATTTTGTTCCTAGCTCTTCTCTCACAAACTTGTATAGTGGATAAGATCTACAATCCTTGATTTGATTTTCAATTTTGGAATTTCCACTCTCATATGCCAACCTTTCATTTTCCACTTCCCTTGGTAGAACTTCCTTTAACTCCTTTTCGAAAGCATCAATCTTTTGGAAGATGGAAGTATTTGTGTTCTTTTCATTGTCGCCATTGGTGAGTGCATGTTCAACAAGAACCTGTCTCAGTTTTTGCATCAATGGGTAAGTAGCATTGCATGGATCATCAATGTATGCAAATGTGTATTCTCTGTCAACAACTTTGAGTAGATCTTTCTCGCAAAATCTTGATGGGTGAAGAGCACCATCAAAGGATGTGGTCAACACTTTTTTGGCCACTTGACTTACAGTACTTTTAACAGTACTTTTCAAGTTTTCCTCCAAATGCCTCAAGTCAATTGCTTGGCAGAGTGCAACCAAAAATGTGGAAGACATGAGTTTCAAAATGTCAATGGCTTCAGCTGTCTTCCTCGAAGAGATTAAACCAAGGGAGTTGACATCTTGATTGTGTTGCTCAGCACTTTGAACATGACTTGTTACAGGATTTGCCAGATATTGAAGCTCGGAGCAGTATGAAGCCATAGCAATTTCAGCACCTTTAAACCCATAATCTAAGCTTGGGTTTCTACTGGCCGAAAGATTGGAAGGCAAACCATTGTTGTAAAAATCATTGACAAGTTCTGAAAATTGGGCAAACATGAGCTTTCCAATCGATGCAATGGCCAAGCGAGTGTTGTCCATGGAAACTCCGATGGGCGTTCCTTGAAAGTTGCCTCCATGCAGTGCCTTATTTCTTGAAACATCAATCAAAGGGTTGTCGTTTACTGAATTGATCTCTCGCTCGATAGACTTTGTGGAAAATCGAATCACTTCGATTAGAGGACCAAGCCATTGAGGTGAAGTTCTAAGAGCATAACGATCTTGTTTAGGTTTTTGGAGGGGATCAATCTCGTGCAACTTCTTTGCAGTTTTCATGTACGAGCTTCCATCCAAAATATGTTCCATGATTGCTGCAGCTTCAATTTGACCAGGGTGGTGCTTCAACTTGTGGGTCAAATGATCGGTGAACTCTGGTTTTCCTTGCATGACTTCAGCAAAAATAGCTGATAAAATTTCTGACAAAACAGCCAAAATATTTGCCTCGAAGAGAACAATAGAGGCGAGCCCAGAACCAACAGCAGTGCCATTGACGAGAGCGAGCCCTTCCTTAGGTTGCAACTCAAAGAAACCAGATGAAATACATGCTTGTTCAAAAGCAGCCTCGGCATCAAGGGTTTCACCATTGGGCCCGATGGCTTTGGAATTGTGACGACCCGTTAGTAGGCCAGCAATGTAGGATAAAGGAACCAAATCCCCAGATGCTGTAATTGTGCCCCGTAATGGCAAACAAGGGGTGACATTGTGGTTGAGAAGACTAGTGATGGCTTCCAAGATCTCAAATCTGATGCCTGAATAGCCTTGGAGGAGAGTGTTGATTCTAACCAACATGGCTGCTCTGGTGGCGGAATGAGGCAAAGTATGGTTGGACTCAGCCCCATTTCCAAAAATGCCAGCATTCAAAAATCGAATCAACTCCTTTTGAAGAGCTCCACCTTGATTGGTTCTTCTATGGGAGGTGGCACCAAATCCAGTCGTGACACCATAACTATCAGTACCTTTGTTCATACTCTCCATCACCCAATCACTACTAGCTTTGACACCAGCTCTGGCGGACTCAGCCAATTCAACCATCACATCATTATCACGAGTGGCAATGGCAGCCACTTGAGAAATGGTGAGGGTCTGTCCACCAAGTTTAACTAGAGGCCTTCGGTACTCTTCCACCATGCGCTTCACCTCGTCGAGATGGCTTCCCTTGAGAGAGTCGGCCGCCAGTCCCCAGTTGAGGGGATCTTGTTTATGAGGGCTGTATAAGCTCTCCTTTTGCTGCACTAACTCAAATGCAGGCGCCATGGCACAAATTGAGAAAGAAGGAAGGAGAGAGGATCAATTGAAGATAGAGATAAAGGGTGTTTTTGAAAGATGATAGAACGTTTTCTGAGTTTGGTTTGTGAAACCTGCTTCTTGCTTAAATATATATATATAAAGTGATGAGTTTGTTAGGTAAAGGAACAGCGGTGGAAACAGCACACCTTGGGGCTTGGTTGTTGGAACTTAGAAAAGAGGAGGAAATGGGGTTGTTGAAGACTTTGGAGGGAGTGCAAATTATTTATTATAATAATTAATAACTTATCAATGGTCAAACTTGACGAATTGAAATGTTTTCTTTTATTATAATGTATTGATGAAATTTTGCCCTTGAAATAAAAGGGTTTGAGTCAAATCAACTAGTGATCATCTTTGAAAAAAAGTTAGGTATATTTAAATGCATATTATAAATAGATGAAAAAACGTTAGAGCATGCCATCTTTGAAGTTCTCAATGTGAATTGTATATATATATATATCAATTAATTAATACCCTACACATGGTGGATTATGTTAACTTGACCTTCCACTTAAATTAATTTAGATAAATTTTGTAATTTTGACCTTCCACTTAAATTTTGCTAACCCACCCACTAAAGATTGTAGTCAAAATATTTCCCCAACTTACTAATTCGAGGAAAACGAGTGCGTTTGGTTGGTAATCTGAAAACAGAAATTTGAAAATAAGTGATCCAATGAAAACAAAGTTGTATTTCATGTTTTTAGATATATGTTTGGTAGTAGATTCATAAATTGGATCCCAATTTAAACAATTGTTCAAAATGTGTTTGATAATATATTTATAAACCATAAACTATATTTGTAGTTATCAACTAAATACTAAGTTGAATATAAACTGTTATTAATTAATTTGTAAACATGTTATGTGTTATAAATTTTTTATAATTATTTATTTTACAATATCATATAATTTATAATACATTATACTATATAAATTTTAATTTCACAAAAATAAATTGAGTTTATAACATGAAATACTCTATTTATTAAATGTTTTTATTTTTTTTAATTTAATTCTACATTTAAAAATCTCAAACTCAAAATATGGATACTGAAAGCATACAAAATTTGTTTTTTATAATTTCTACTATTTGGATCACATAATCCGAAAACAGTTTTCAAAAACACATTTCCAAACACATATTAACTGAATTTAGTGAATCTGAAAATATAAAACAGAATCCGGATTGCCTACCAAACAAGTCTTTAATAACCATTATCTCGTTGTGTCCCTGTCTTGAATGTTCGGTAGCTTTGAGACTACATCAAAGGGACAAAATGTACTCAGGTGGCGAAAGATTCCAAGATCCACGCGGGTGTAATTATATTCTAGTATTGTAATATGAAAATTTTCTATGCTACCTCAGTTCATTTACTTGTCATGATGCTGGTAACATTTAAGAATACTATTAGGACGACTCATGAAATAAAATTAATATATCGTTAAGTAATGAGTCAAATTATGAATGAAAGTGATGGATACTACAATAGTATAGAAACTTTGCTTATAAATTCATTTTTTTTTTTGGTGTATTATAAATTCAAATTTATGTCTAATAAATCAATTAATTTTTAAAAATATTAAATTTGTCAGAAATCTATTAGACATAAAATTGAAAGTCTAAAGACATATTAGATATTTTTAAAAGTTTTGGGATCAACTAGTCACAAACCTCAAAATTTAATGACTAAACTTTAATTTGACTTAAAGAAAATAACTAAGGCCCCGTTTGATAACCATTTGGTTTTTTGTTTTTGGTTTTTGGTTTTAAAGCTTATAAACACCACTTCCAACTCTAAGTTTCTTTGTTTTTCCACCTACCTTCTTCCCATGTTTTTTAAAACCAAGCCAATTTTTGAAAACTAAAAAAAGTAGTTTTCAAAAACTTGTTTTTGTTTTTAGAATTTGGTTAGAAATTCAAGTGTGTCTTTAACAAAAATGAAAACCATGGTGAGGAAATTTAAAGAAAATAAGCCTAATTTTTAAAAACCAAAAACTAAAAACAAAATGGTATCAAACGGGGCCTAAGAAATGAACAGTTTAACACGCTTCTCAAAAAAATTAGGGAAAATTACCTTTTTAGTCCCCGAGTTTTCAAAACTAGGTGCGTTTGGTCCCTGAGTTTTCAAAATAGACCTTTTTAGTCCCTGAGTTTATAAGAATAGGTTTAAAAGGTCCCTATCACTAACAGAACCGTTAAATGCAAACGGAAAGCTGACTGTGCTTTCTAATTGCTTACATGGCTTGATGACTATGCTAAAATGAATGCTGACTGGGACTTAAAAAATTGGGTGAAAAAATTGAAACCCTAAAATTGAAGTTTTGTTGCGTGCGATAGGGAGGGATTCCAATCGACAAATCAAAACAGAAAATGTACGTTGAAAAGACGAAGAAGAAGGTGAGCGATACAATTGATCAGCAAGGATTCCGACTACGTATATTCCATTGGCAACGACGAGGCTGTGGTTTCGGCGAGGCTGCGCAATTCTGACCAAGACCGGAGAGATTGCAATTTGAATGGGGAGGCATGAAGAAATATTAAAGACCTGCTTCAGAGTTCATCATTCTGGGTTTCTTTGGAGCTTAAATTCTGTCTGAGGCAAGTGCAAATATTTTCCCTCATTTTTTCCTTGAGTTTTCTGATGGATATATATTTCTTATACGTTAAGAATAATAATTGAACTTTATCAAAAACACCATGGAACACTCAATAAGATAGATTAAAACTCAATGATCGTGAAACACCATGGAACGACGAGGCTGTGATTTTGAACTTTATAAAAAACATTGAGTTATGGTACAAAACCTTACTAATTACAACTACTATACACAATAGTGGGGCGATGATAGTCTTTAACGATCATAAATTTTGCATTTTTTTTTTCATTGCCTGGTGTATTTGTAGAGCATTAGGCTTGAGAAGAAGAGACTCTTAAAATTTGTTGAGCAACCTTGAAAAAAGCTTGGTCTTGGACCTATTTGTTATGAATTCTTCCTTTTTTGTCACAGAAGATACCTAATCCTCTTAACTTGATCAATATATATATTGTTTTTCCTTTCAATCTATAAAATAGTATGGTAATGATTATACATAAATAGACACACTAGCATTTCCTAGTCCACTTTCCTTTCACTATGAACATAAATTCTTTGCTTCGCATCTATTGAATCTTAAGCAAAACACTTTCCTTTTCTGGTAACTTCCCCAATCTATTTCCCATTCAAGCCCAGAAGCCTTTTTATTTTCTTAACACTCTTCAGATTTTTGCACTTGAATCAAAATTTGAGCAGAGAATGGCTAATGTAAGTACTTTTTCTGGGAGAAATTCTTGGAATTTAATATCACAGTGTTAATGGGTCTTTGATTTTTGGCCATAGGTGGTGGAATTGAAGGTCTTTTTGCATTGTGAAGAGTGCATCAAGAAGTTACTCAAAGTCATCAAGAAAATCCAAGGTTTGCATTGTGTTTAAGTTTATCACCCGCCTTAATTTCAAGCTTATTTCTTTATTTCTTGATATTATGGATCTAAATGTAGTTGTACTAAATGTTTTCTTTTTCTAAGTTAATATTTGGAATTTTTTATGACTATAGATGTCGCATGAACACATTTCAAATGAATTGATTGAGTGGTATCCTACCTCTAGTGAGGATTTGGAAGGGGGTGAAGAGTCAGATGATGGTGATGATAGACCAACTTCACCTATTTTAGAATTGGATGTGCAAGTAGAGATTGAAGGGGAAGTTGAGTCAGTTTATGGGTCAGACGATGTCCTAACTAATCCACATAATTCTGATGGTGAGGAGGTGAATGGAGCACTTGAGTTTAGGGCTGAGACTGATATGGATCATATTCGATTTTTCATTGGTATGAAATTTAGCAGTCCTAAAATTTTAAAAGACGCTATAAAGGACTATGCACTTAAGGAGTGTTACAATGTGAAACAAAAAAAAAATGATAAGAAAAGAGTCACTGCAATATGTTCTGATGGGTGCAAGTGGAGGTTGCATGCAAGTATTGTGGATGCAGATAATACGTTCCAAATTAAGTCGTTTATTAGTGAACATACATGTCCTAGGGTGTTTCATAATAGAAATATGAAATCATCTTGGTTGGCCAAGAGATACATTGATCGTATTAGAAACCAACCCGACTGGAGTCTCACTCAATTCATTGAAACAGTACAAAATGATTATCAAGTTCTAATTTCAAGGACCCAAGCTTATAAGGCTAGAAAAAAAGCCTTGAAAAAGATTAATGGAAATCTCATGGAACAATACAAGCGGTTATGGGACTATGCCGAGGAGTTAAGACTATCGAATGAGGGTTCTACAATTAAAATAACTTGTGATAGGATAGTTGAGAATTCTCAACCTATATTTAGACGAATGTATATATGCTTTAAAGCATGCAAGGAAGGATTTCTTAATGGATGTCGCCTATTCATAGGACTAGATGCATGCCACCCAAAGGGACCATGCCAAGGACATTTGATGACTGCAGTTGGAATAGATGGTAATGATGGCATATATCCTATTGCATGGGCTGTGGTGGAGGCGGAGACAAAAGACAGTTGGACATGGTTTCTTTCCCTCCTTCAAGATGATCTAGGAAATTTCCACTCCAAAGGATTTACTTTCATCTCAGACCAACAAAAGGTAGTCTATATATTTTTCTTTTTTTTGAAATTGCTCCATTCACCTAAATTGTTTGTTTGTACTGTTTATGGTTTCACGAAAAGTTGCACTTTTGGTCTCTCTAAATCATCATATGTTGTTTGTCTGTTTGTATTTCATGCACCTGAGTTATTTGTTTTTTGTTTAGGGTCTTGTTCCAACGTTCGACGATGTGTTCCCAAATGTCGACCACAGGTTTTGTGTGCGACATTTGTACAACAATTTTCAGAAGCAATTCAAGGGCTTGGCTTTGAAAGATATGTTTTGGAATGCTGCAAGAGCCACTACGAAGCCTGAGTTTGACAAGATTATGACGGAAATTGGTAAGTTGGATGTTCGTGCTTACCAATATTTGAATGGTATAACAACAAAATATTGGTCTAAGCATTCTTTTTCGACACAAATCAAATGTGATCTTCTGTTGAACAATATGTCTGAATGCTTTAATGCCTATATTTTGCAAGCAAGGGATAAACCAATAATCAAAATGCTTGAGACAATTCGAAAACTTGTTATGTCTAGATTGTCAACGAAATATAAGGTTTATAGTAGTTTGAAAGGTGAGTTAGGGCCTAGAGTGCAGAAGAAATTGGATAAATGTAAGAGACAATCTAGAAATTGCATACCAAGATGGGCAGGGAACATGATGTTTGAGGTAGAGAGGGGTATTTCACAAAATAAGGTGGACTTGAATGAAAAAACTTGTAGTTGTAGATCATGGGATTTAACAGGCATACCTTGTGTTCATGCTATACAAAGTATATATTATCTTAAAAAAAAACCTGAGGAGTTTGTACACAAGTCTTACCATAAGCAGACATTGGTGAATGTTTACTCCTACTTCATCAAACCGGTCAATGGTCACCATTTATGGCCAAGAACCACATTAGAACCGCTGCTACCACCTAAGATTCGGAGGCCCCCTGGCAGGCCGAAGAGGCAGAGAAGAAGAGATGTTGATGAAGCTGCACCGTCACATAAGAAGCAACGCATTCAAGTTGTTACTAAGTGTAGTCGATGTAAAGGTATAGGACATAATGCTAGATCTTGTAGGGGGTCAATAGCACGAAGTTCAGCAAGGCGTAGAAAAGATAGAACCTTCATGGGATTGAACATTCCTATTAATGTAAGTGTGACTTCACCTTGTGTTCATTCACCTTATTTTCATCCACCTTGTGTTCATTCACTACTTGTGTTTGTAGGAGATTGAAACTGGAGCTACTACTGACGAAATGACACTTGAAGATGGTAGACAAAACAATGAAGGTGAAACACAGAGGAACGAAAGAAATATTGGAACCCAGCAATCTACAAATCAACCATAGCCTTCTATTTTGCATAGGTTTAGATCTAGGACAAATCTGGAGATTTTTTGTGAATATGACAATTTTTTTGAAACTCTATTTTTGTATAGCAATTTGATGATGCCTGATATGTATGGCAATTAATTTAGTTGTAAAGAAGTTACTTTATTGAGGTCCAATTGTGACCTTTTGTTGGAAATGATGAACAGGTCAAACAATTTTTTTGGAACGGATGAAAAACTCATTTTATCTTATTCAAAGATTCTTTGTCTATGTTTTTACTTTTTAAATATTGAAATAACAGGTTATGAAGTTCAGTTCATGTTTCAACTTTCAAAATGCTCTTTCGTGAACTTCACATGTTATGTGTTTGTTTTGGCTTGTTTTCTTAATATATAAAGGTAAGAAAAATATAGAAATGGTAAGGTTGCATTGAATGAGAAAGGAATTTGGGGCATTCAATATTATACATGTAGGTGAATCCAAACAATGTCTTACTCATATACGTTGTCACAAAATACATCGATACCGGCTTCCAACTAGACAAGTGAGTTTACTGACAAAGCTTCCAAAATCAATTATTGATACATAAATATTTCAATTTCAAAATTTTCATGTTTCGCCAGTTCCACGGTGAACTTGTTCCTCATATCAGAAAATAAACACAACAGCAAGTTTTCCTCTTTTTTGCTTTTCCCTTCTCTGAATGTACTTTCCCATTAGCGCCAACCGATTTGATCGGGTCGTTTTCGAGCTGCTGTCTTTTCTTTTTGTTTTTGTTGGCTCCAGGAAACTACAAGATCAACTTTGGTAACCAAGATAATAACTACGAAAACCAAATAATGTGAGGAAAATCTATCCACTTTATTAGTTGATGCAACAAATGCAATTTTTTAAGCACGCTCTCAACTGCTCATCGAGTACTTACTATTTCTTGTCTCGTCTATATAGTACTCCTACAAAAGCATGAAAGGAAAAGCAGTACCTTTTTATCTAGAGCCAAATTCCTGGATGTAGATTTGTCCAATATGCTTTTGTAATATTGTATAAATGGAACGTTGTTGTTGCATTTCTCTAGCTGTAATTGCCATATAATACAAATGATACTTGCCAGTTGCTAGAAGTGAGAAACTGAAACAATTGAAGATAAAAAAGAAAAGGAGAGGAAATCTGAAGAAATTAATCAACAGCTTGCTGATGTTTGGGTGAAAATGAGACTTCATCCCTCTTTTTTTTTTGCACGAAGTCAATATTCTGCTCAACCTGAAAGGCAAACAAAAGGTCTAAGAACATGTAACGCATGTATAGAGTGCATCGATACCATCAATACCAGCTTCCCACTAGAGACTCATTTCATAATCCTTAAAGGGAAAAGTAACAAAAATAAAATAATGGATATCTCTTCAGTAAACACAACAATTTGTGGCTACAAGAATTTCATGGCAGCAACAAGAGCAAATACCTCATGATCAGCACAAAAATGTCCCACTTTGGATTCACAATTCACAATTTACATCCACATTCATCATTATTCCACTGGTTCAGTAGCAAGCAAGTCCTCTGGTTCGACCATTGTGGCAACATCGGCGTCTTTTTGATGCAATTGTCTATCACAACCATTATTGAGATGTAGAGTTGTTGGAGTCGAATCACTTTGGACCGTGCAACGGTCTTCACCTTGACATTTGATGTTGCCTCTGCCACCGCCTTTTTCCCTTCGTCGTCCTTTGACCGATGGAACTTTGGTTAAAACTATCACTGTATGTCCAGGTGGAGAAGCACTCTTGTCCTGTTGATTTTTTGTATTGTTATCACCATTAGCAGCACTCGAAGTCATGGTTGGTTTAGCTGAAATGACTAATTGTTTCCCTTTGAGGTGTCGGGTTTCTCCAATCATCTGCAACCTCGTCGGAATCCTTGCTGGTCAATTGTATCGCTCACCTTCTTCTTCGTCTGAGACCTTTAATTCGTTTTTTCAACGTAGATTTTCTGTTTCGATTTGTCGATGGAATCCTTGCCAATCAATCGAATCCTTCAATTTGCAAACTGTAATTTTAGGGTTTCAATTTTTTCACCCAATTTTTTAAGTCCCAGTCAGCATTCATTTTAGCATAGTCATCAAGCCATGTAAGCAATTAGAAAGCACAGTCAGCTTTCCGTTTGCATTTAACGGTTCTGTTAGTGATAGGGACCTTTTAAACCTATTCTTATAAACTCAGGGACTAAAAAGGTCTATTTTGAAAACTCAGGGACCAAACGCACCTAGTGTTGAAAACTCGGGGACTAAAAAGGTAATTTTCCCAAAAAAAAAATTAAGAAAGAAAGAACAGTTTAACACGAGAAAACTATGCAATATAATACTTTAAACTGAAAGATATTTGGATTAAAAATATAGGAATGATTGTTCAGAAAGTGAATTAAAATATTCAAAGAGGGCATGCTCTCATGTTTGATTTGACTCTCAAACCCATTTACTATTCTTTGGAGAGAACCCAAAAAAAAAAAAAGAAAAAAAAACCAACTATTTCAATGGCAAAATGGAAACAAAAAACTAAGGTCTCGTTTGATAACCATTTGGTTTATTGTTTTTGGTTTTTGAAAATTAAGTTTGTTTTCTCTCAGATTTCTTACCATTGTTTTCATTCTTATCAATAACACATTTGAATTCCTAACCAAATTGAAAAAACAAAAACAAATTTTTGAAAACTACTATTTTTAGTTTTCAAAACTTGAGTTGGTTTTTTAAAACATGAGAAGATGATAGATGACAAACACAAAGAAATTTATTAGTGGAAGTAATGTTTATAGGCTTAATTTTCAGAAACCAAAAACCAAAAACAAAATAGTTATCAAAAGGGGCCTTAGTTTTGTGTTTTTAATTTTTGAAAATTAAGCTTATAATCACTACTTCCACCTATAAGTTTATTTGTTTTGTTATCTATTTTTTCACATGTTTTTAAAAATCAAGTCAAGTTTTGAAAAAAAAAAAAATTCAAAAATTTGCTTTTGTTTTTTATGTTTTTTTTTTTAAAAAAAAATTAATTAAGAATTCAAATGTACCTTTGACAAAAAAAAAAAATGAAAACAATTGAAAAAAAAACTTTAATTTTTAAAAACCAAAGGTTTTCAAATAAAAGGCCTAAAAAATTCACCAAATATACACATGCCCATAAAAGTACTTTACCTAAATATAAAATTTAAATTCGTAAAGTTTGACCATTCAAAAAAAAAAAAATTAATAAGTTATTACAAAAAACAATTTCCACTCCCTTCAAAGTCTTCAACAACCCGAATTGAATAGATAAAAAAGTCATCTCAACAACCCCATTTCCTCCTCTTTTCTAAGTTCCAACCACCAAACTGTGACTGCGGTGTGCTGTTTCCACCAGTCTTCCTTTACCTAACAAACACATCACTTTTTTCAAAGCCTAATTTTCCCTTCTGTATATATATTTAAGCAATCAGCAAGTTCTTCCACAAACCAAACTCAGAAAACTCATTCTCATCTTTCAAGAACACCCTTTCTATCTTGAACTAATCCTCTCTCCTTTGTCTTGTGTTTGTGTGTGTACTCAATTGCGATGGCACCTGGATTTGACTTGCACCAAAAAGAGAGCTTATGCAGCGCCCCTCACAGTCAGGATCCCCTCAACTGGGGGCTGGCGGCCGACTCCCTCAAGGGAAGCCATCTCGATGAGGTGAAGCGCATGGTGGAAGAGTTTCGGAGGCCTTTGGTGAAGCTTGGAGGACAGACCCTCACCATTTCCCAAGTGGCTGCCATTGCCACTCGTGATAATGATGTGATGGTTGAGTTGGCCGAGTCTGCCAGAGCTGGCGTTAAAGCTAGTAGTGATTGGGTCATGGAGAGTATGAGTAAAGGCACTGATAGCTATGGTGTCACCACTGGATTTGGTGCCACCTCCCATAGAAGAACCAAGCAGGGTGGAGCTTTACAGAAGGAGCTTATTCGATTTCTCAATGCTGGCATCTTTGGAAATGGGGCTGAGTCCACTCACACTTTGCCTCACTCTGCCACCAGAGCAGCCATGTTGGTCAGAATCAACACTCTCCTTCAAGGTTACTCAGGCATTAGATTCGAGATCTTGGAAGCTATTGCTAGCCTACTCAACCACAACGTCACTCCGTGTTTGCCACTACGGGGCACAATTACAGCATCTGGGGATTTGGTTCCTTTGTCATATATTGCTGGCCTACTAACGGGTCGTCACAATTCCAAAGCCATTGGACCAAATGGCGAAACCCTTGATGCCAAGGCTGCTTTTGAACAAGCAAGTATTCCATCTAGTTTCTTTGAGCTACAACCTAAGGAAGGTCTTGCACTTGTCAATGGCACTGCTGTCGGTTCTGGGCTTGCTTCCATTGTTCTCTTCGAGGCAAATATTTTGGCTGTTTTGTCAGAAATTCTATCTGCCATTTTTGCTGAAGTCATGCAAGGAAAGCCAGAGTTCACCGATCATTTGACCCACAAGTTGAAGCATCATCCTGGTCAAATTGAAGCCGCTGCAATCATGGAACACATCTTAGATGGAAGCTCTTACATGAAAACTGCAAAGAAGCTCCATGAGATTGATCCTCTCCAAAAGCCTAAACAAGATCGTTACGCGCTTAGAACTTCACCTCAATGGCTCGGTCCTCTGATTGAAGTAATTCGATTCTCTACCAAGTCTATCGAGCGAGAGATCAATTCAGTAAACGACAACCCTTTGATTGATGTGTCGAGAAATAAGGCCCTTCATGGAGGCAACTTCCAAGGAACACCCATTGGAGTTTCTATGGACAATACTCGTTTGGCCATAGCATCAATTGGGAAGCTTATGTTTGCCCAATTTTCAGAACTTGTCAATGATTTTTACAACAATGGTTTGCCTTCCAATCTTTCTGCCAGTAGAAATCCAAGTTTAGATTATGGTTTTAAAGGTGCTGAAATTGCCATGGCTTCATACTGCTCTGAGCTTCAGTACCTTGCAGATCCTGTAACAAGCCATGTGCAAAGTGCTGAACAACACAACCAAGATGTTAACTCCCTTGGTTTAATCTCTTCAAGGAAAACAGCTGAAGCTATTGACATTTTGAAACTCATGTCTTCCACATTTTTAGTTGCACTTTGCCAAGCAATTGATTTGAGGCATTTGGAAGAAAACTTGAAGAGCACTGTTAAAAGTACCGTAAGTCAAGTAGCCAAAAAAGTATTGACCACATCCTCTGATGGTGCACTTCACCCATCAAGATTTTGCGAGAAAGATTTACTTCAAGTCGTTGACAGAGAATACACTTTTGCATACATCGATGATCCATGCAGTGCAACTTATCCATTGATGCAAAAGCTGAGACAGGTTCTTGTTGAACATGCACTCACCAATGGTGACAATGAAAAGAACACAAACACTTCCATCTTCCAAAAGATTGGTGCTTTTGAAGAGGAGTTAAAGGCAATCCTACCAAGGGAAGTTGAAAATGCAAGGTTGGCATATGAGGATGGAAATTCTAAAATTGAAAATCAAATTAAGGATTGCAGATCTTATCCACTATACAAGTTTGTGAGAGAAGAGCTAGGAACAAAATTGTTGACGGGAGAAAAAGTAATATCTCCAGGAGAAGAGTGCGAGAAGGTGTTTGCAGCTTTGTGTCAAGGAAAGATGATCGACTCCATTCTAGAATGCTTGAAAGAATGGAATGGTGCTCCTATTCCTATTTGTTAATGTTTTTTTTCCTTCCCTCATTTGAAGTGGACCATACATAGCAATTGAGGAAGGATGTAAGTTAACCATTGCACTTGGCTATTGCTTTTTGAAATCATTTTTCAGCTTAATCAATTCCATTTTATCAATGAAAAGTAATCGAATAAGATGTTGTGGTAATTGACCCACGATCCAATTTGGCTCTATTATATGAATTCTCTCTCTCTCTAAATTATGATAATGTTATCATTGTCTTTGAATGCCTTCACATATTAATAAGTCAACTGCTAAAAAAGATTTTGCCTCTTTAAAACTGGATGAGTAAAGAATATGATTGGATAGAATGATGTTCGTTACATTGTCTAATGAATAAAATGGATTTTAGTCATAGTTGGATAAATCACATAAGTATGTGTGTGGAAATTGTCTCTTTCCAAATTCTAATAAACCGAAAATGCATAATAACTGTTAGGCTACATAGAGGATTGAGGCAATCGGATCCTCTATCTCCCTATCTTTTCCTTGTTGAATCTTCCCTTGAAAGCAAATTTGCATAATAGAATTAAGTGCGAAGAAAAAAAAAATACATTAAGGGTTTTTATTTATTTATTATTTTTTTTACATGTGTATAAAGTACATTTAAAATATGTTTTAGTGATATATGTTTAAATAATAAAAATAGTTGTAGCTACCAAGTAATTTTTTTTTTTTAATATCAACCAGATTATTACATACTTTATAACACTATATAATTTATAATATATTATATTGTAGTGTTTTATTTTTAACAAAAATGAAATGAGTTTACAACAATAAATTAATTAAATTTTTATCTTTTTACTGTAAATTTACAATTTAAAAAATTAGATACAATGAAAGTATAAAAATGTTGTTTTCAAAATTAACTTAGATCATATAATCACAAACAATTTGAAAAAAATAATATGTCAAATAAATATTGATTAAATCTTTGAAAATAAATTTTAGACTGCACACCAACCATACCCATGACCTAAAAAGTATGAATACAGACACGAGACACAAACAAGACACGACACAGACCCAGTGACACCCATTTTTTTAAAAAATCTAAGACACGGACGCGACACAGAAACTTTTAATAAAATATACATTTTTTTATACAGGAAAGAAGTTCAAAATCAATAAGTTAATACCATTTGTATGTTAAGAAAATGAGTTTAATGTATTTTCACTCTTAAAATATAGGAAAAAACACACTTTTGGTCCCTGAGGTTTGGGTTAAGTGACACTTTGGTCCCTGAGTTTTCAAACTCAACAAAAATACCCCCGAGGTTTGAGATAAGGAGCACTTTGGTCCCTGCCGTCAAATTTTCTGTTAACTTTTAACGGTTGCTGACATGACACTATTATTTTAATATAATTTTTTTTATTTTTTAAATAAAAATATTAAAAAATATTTTATTATTATTTTTATTCTCTCTCTTTCTCTCTCATCTTCTTCTTCCCCATCTTCTCCCTCCTCCTTCTTCTCCATCTTCTCCCTCCTCCTCCTTCTTCTTCCTAAGTCTGGCGATCGGCGGCCGGCGCCCACCACTCGCCGCCGCCGGTCGCCGGAAACTGATTTTTTTTTCTTTTCTCTTCGTTCTTCTTCTCTTCTTTTTCTTCAATGTTTTTTTAAAAAATAAAAAATAAAAAACTGAGAGGGGGAGGGAGGAGGGACCTCCCTCCTCCGTCTCCGACCGGACACGGAGGAGGGAGGTCCCTCGTCCGTCTCCGGCGTCAGACACGGAGGAGGGAGGTCCCTCCTCCCTCCCCCGTCCCATTTTTTATTTTTTTTTTAAAAAAACATTGAAGAAAAATAAGAGAAGAAGAAAGAAGAGAAGAAGAAGAAAGAAGAGGAAAAAAAAAAATCAGTCTCCGGCGGCGGCGAGTGGTGGCCGTCGGTCGCCGGACTTAGGAAGAAAAAGGAGGAGGAGGGAGAAGATGGAGAAGGAGGAGGAGGGAGAAGATGGAGAAGAAGAAGATGAGAGAGAAAGAGAGAAAGAATAAAAATAATAAAAAAATAATAATAAAAATATTTTTTTTTTAAAAAAATAATTTTTTATATTAAAATAATAGTGCCCCGTCAGCACCCGTTAAAAGTTAATAGAAAATTTGACGGTAGGGACCATGCTCCTTATCTCAAACCTGGGGGTATTTTTGTTGAGTTTGAAAACTCAGGGACCAAAGTATCACTTAACCCAAACCTCAGGGACCAAAAGTTTATTTTTCCCTAAAATATATTATTTTTGTTATTTAATATTGTGTCCATATAGTATACTTAACAAGTGTTAGATATGAATCTATATTGACTTTGTATAACTTGTGTTTGCCACATATCAATTTTGCTAACAAGTGTCAAACAAGTGTTGGACACGCTAACTAAACTACAGTGTTCGTGCTTCTTAGTCATTGACTACACCAAGTTCTTTTGTTTTTAAGCATGGTGTTGACAAAGTTAAACTAGGTTTATGTCGATAGATTGAAGGTCCAAGTATGATTTGATCATTGACTTTTTGTAATTCAACGGAGTGAAAGGTCAAACCAAATTGTTGACATGATAATTAGTATCTTATCCAATTGAATTATCATTTGACTTTGGGATCATAGATTTTCGTTAAAATGAAAATGGGTGTGCAGTTACATAATTACCCCTACATCGAACTCATGTGGAACGTCCGTTGAATCAAATTTTAGTGGGAAAAAAAGAAGGGGCATTCAAACTAAAAATAAAAATCATTTTTTTCGCTGTCTGAATTCTGAAACAATTTCTGTCACGTTCAAAGAAAACGGAAAGTGGCTGGCCGATTGATTGTTGGATAGCTCGCCACTCGGTAAAGGGATAACGGAAATGGAGAGTGGAGCAGAGCCACCGGCGGTGGACCACGACAAATGGCGACTCTACGAAGCTTACAATGAGCTTCACGGCCTCGCACAGGAGTTCGACACTCCTTTCGACGCTCCGGCGGTGCTGGTCGTCGGCCACCAGACCGACGGCAAAAGCGCCTTGGTCGAAGCCCTCATGGGCTTCCAATTCAACCACGTCGGCGGCGGAACCAAGACTCGCCGACCCATTACTCTTCACATGAAGTACGACCCTGACTGCGAAACTCCCATCTGTCATCTTGTCTCCGATGACGACCCCACCGTCGCCCACCAGAAATCTCTTCACGAAATTCAGGTATTGTTGGTTGCTGATGGAGCTTTTTGCTGTTAAGGGGTTATCCTGTTTTCCCCCAATTTGTAATGGTCTTAGTTTTCCGGTGTTTTACAGGCATTCATTGAAGCCGAAAACATGAGGTTGGAGAGTGAATCGAGTCAATTCTCGGCTAAGGAAATAATTATCAGAGTGGAATACAAGTATTGCCCTAATCTTACCATTATTGACACTCCTGGTCTCATTGCTCCTGCTCCAGGTCGAAAAAATCGGGTGTTGCAGGTGAATTCTATAGCTACTGATGCATTTTCTTTGTTTTGCGTAATGTTACTTTGCCTGGAATTTGATCCTAATAAGTCAATGAGGTGCCTCTGTTCAAGGGCCAAGCTCGTGCAGTGGAGTCACTAGTACGAGCTAAAATGCAGCACAAAGAGTTCATCATATTGTGTCTTGAGGATTGTAGTGACTGGAGTAATGCGACTACACGAAGGGTTGTAATGCAAGTACGCGTATATTGTTTAAAATTTTGCTCCATTTTGTTTTGTTTTTGTGAACGATGTTTGAATAGTTTTGCTATTAGATTATTGGAGGACTTGTTCTTTTTTGGGGATTGTTCAGAGAGTAATGTGAAATGTAACTTTGGTTAATTTGTCATCAGTTCTATATTTTGATTTTCAAGGAAACAGACCTGTTTTGGTTTGCTGAATGCTTTACTAAATAGTGGGGATAATATGTAACAACCCAAAATTTCATTGTAGATTGATCCTGAGCTCTCAAGGACTGTGATTGTATCAACCAAACTTGATACTAAGATACCCCAATTTGCTCGTTCTTCAGATGTGGAAGTCTTTCTTCTACCACCCACTTGTGCACTTGATGGTATTATATTGGGCGACTCTCCATTTTTCACTTCTGTTCCTTCAGGCAGAGTTGGTTCTGGACACGATTCAGTTTATAAATCAAATGATGAATTCAAAGAGGTATTTGGACACAAATTATGTCATCTTTATTTCTTTAATAATCCATGTTCGTGAATAATATAATACGAAGAATAAATATACCCTAACCTATGAGCTTAAGCTCTTGGATCTCTCTTTGCTTCTTATTGTTATGGTTCCCTTTTAACCAATTGGGAAAGCCTTGTGTAATCATCATGGATTCCATATCCTTTTTGTAAATTTCAGACATCACTATTTTTTTTTTTTAAAAAGAAAAGAAAGACGAATGTAATAAAACTATTAAATATACATAATCACTTGAATCTAGTGGTAATTTAATTTAGAGTTTTTTTCCCCTCGTCTCTCTGAGTCTTTTTATCAATGCCTTTTGGATCTGGTAATTTAAGGTATTCATGTGATTCATGTATTACAATGACTGCTATATTAAAGTTAGATATTAGCAGTTTGTGGAGAACTTGGTGACTGCAGAACATCATAGTAATATGGAATATGAATATGTTTTGTTATTTTATTTTCTAATTTCCATTGAATAAATGATACTTGGGCTTGGGGGGGGGGGGGGGGCATTTGGTAGACTGTGATGAGAGACTTGATAAGTTTTTGGTTTATTCAATAGGCTGTACATTTATTTGGTTGAAATTTTTTGTCATAATTTTTATTTACTTTGGGAAGTTTTACGTGGTTAACTGTATTCTTGTGCAGGCTATAGCTTTGAGAGAGAAGGAAGACGTAACCCTTTTGGAGGAAAAGTTATGCCGGCCACTGGCTGAGAAAGAAAAAGTGAGAATTGGTGTAAGCAAATTAAGAACGTTCTTAGAAGAACTACTGCAGAAAAGGTAATTTGTTTTTCTTAATATTGCCTTCAACTGTGATAGCAGAATGGGTATTCTTTTCCTTCACTACTTTATTGAACTAAGTTTCTAAATCATATTACTTAAAGATTTATCTGAAGATCTGAATATCTTATTAGGTATATGGATAGCGTGCCCTTGATCATTTCGCTTCTTGATAAGGAGCACAGGAGCACAACTCGAAAACTGAATGAGATTGATCAAGAACTCAGGTCTTTGCTTTTCCTTTTAAGTAAAGCAATTTCATGAGGAACTACTATTATCCCATAAAAAAAAAAAGAGGAACTGCTAGTAGCATAAATGCATTTATATTTAATTTTTCTTTTTTATGAAAAGAAAATAAAATTATTTTTTAGAAAATAAATAGAAGCTTCAAAATATTTGAAAAAGAAACTAATCAAATCTTAGTTTCTTTACATAAAAATCTATTTAAGTTTTCATATTTAATTTTTTTTATCACTATATATAATTAATTTGTACCTTTTATCTATTCTCATTAAATTCTCCTCTAATGTTTTTATTATTTATTTTTATATTTGTATGCAGTAATTTGGATGAAGTAACATTGAAGGAGAAAGGAAGAGCATTTCACGATTTGTTTTTGACCAAGGTCTCTCTTTACATGGATCTTCATGGTGTGGCGATGTAATATGATTACTATTCTACTGTAGTTACTTTAATTTTCTCTACTAGTTTCTTAACTGCCCTCTGATACTTAGTAATGTTGGGAGACTGAATCCCTTTTCTTGGTTGATCAATCTCTGTAAGGAACTGCTGCAACAAATAGCATATTATTTGGATTTGGGGTTCAGGAGGAACCTGTTTGAAAGAATAATTGAGAACTGGAACAAATTTAGAGATAAAATTGAGTTGGTTAGTATTGATATAAGATTAAATTTATTATAACCCGTTAGCCTAAGCTTTTGGGTCAGTTTTGTAACCACAAAAGTTCTGCAAGTTCTGAACACAACATTTTCTAGTAGTTTTTGGAAATTGAAGTAAAGGATGGTTGCTTTTGGAGATCGAGGTAAAGGATGGTTGAAATACCCCTTTTAGGATGAATAGATGGTTGAGTGATGGCCCTATTACTGAGAAATTTCCTAGGCTTTTTAATTTGTTCTTTAACAAGTATGTCCATATAAGAGAAGTGTGGTTCTTGATGATGCTAGTTGGTCTTTAACTTTCATTTCCTTTTTTGGATTGAGAGGCAGATCATTGGGCCTTGTTACTTCTGTTGATTGCGTTTACCCTCAATCTGGACTGGACATGATCTTAGAAGTTAATGTTTGAGAACAAGCTCTTTACTGTGAAATCTTTGTTCAACCTTCTATGTAGAATTTGCCTCTTCTGTGCTGCCAGCTCCTTGTAAGGAACTCTGGAGGTTAAGAATTCCTAAACGGTGGCAAGCTTTTCTTTCTCCTGGTCTTTTTCCTTGGGTGAAATCTGTAAACTTATGTCATTCAAAGGGGGAGTATCACATGCAGTTTGTTCCTTGGTTCAACTCTTGCAGGAAAAGTGAGGAAGTTTGGATGACTTATTTCTTGTCCCATGGTGACTGTTTGTGGGGAAAGTTAATTTGTGCTTTCCACCTTCCGGTTCCTAGAAACTTGAAAGAGCTTAGGTTCAAAGTGTGTGTGGGAACATGAATAGTATGTGGCAAATTGCTTTTGTGCAATTTATTGGAAAACCTGACTAGAAAGAAAAATAATAGTCTTTAACAATGAAGGGAGACAATTGTTCTTAAAAAAAAAAAAGAAAGAAAGAAAAGGAAAGGAAAGGAAAGAAAAGAAAAGAAAGGAAACAATGAAGAGAGACCATTGAAAACCTTTGAGAAGTATTCATTTTTGTCTTCTTCTTGGTATCTGAAGTCTTAATCTTGACTTCTCATTAGCTATAATGTGTGGCAAGAGATCCTTTTTTAGCTCCTTTCCACTTTGAGGAGTTTTTTCTTTTTCTGTATATCAATGAAATTATTTTCAATTTTAAAAGAGTTCATAGATTGCTATATGACTTGGCCTTTTTCATCATGCAGTTGTCTTTGCTATTAAAAGGAACAGTTGTTGCACCTCCAGACAAATTTGGTAAATTTTAACGATACTTGAAGTTGCAAAGTTTTGCATATGTAAACAGAGCTCCAATTTTTTATTTTGTACTAGGAAATGAATTTTACTGCAGGATACATCCCCCCCCCCCCCCCCCCCCCGCTCTCTCTCTCTCTCTCTCTCTCTCTATATATATATATATATATATATATATATATATGATTCCTCCTTTTTAGGGATAGGGTCATCTAGTCCCTATGGCCTCTTTCTAGGTTGTTTTGTTTTGTTTTGTTTTGTTTTGTTTTTGTTTTTGTTTTTGTTTTTGTTTTTGTTTTTTTTTGTTTTTTGTTTTTTGTTTTTTGTTTTTTTTGTTTTTTTTTGTTTTTTTTTTTTTTTTGTCTCAATTCAGTTTTCTCTGCTTATTAAAAAAGATGTCATGCAGGTGAAACACTGCTAGATGAAAGAATCAATGGAGGGGCTTTTGTTGGTACCGATGGTCTTCAATTTCCCCAGAAACTGATCCCGGTAAATATTGTTCTTTTCAACTAAAATTGCATACGTCCTTATTAAATTGGTTGTCATGTTTGGACTTGTGAATTTTTGTTTTCTATAATCTATATATAAAAGAAAAAACTTGTGAATAGAGTTTTAGAGGCTAGACGACATTATGTTTGTTATTAGCTCTGTTTAAAGAAATACTTAGCCTTAGGTACAGTCAGGCACATCTTTAGATACAAGGAAGCTGGATGCTCAGACAGCTTCGAATGCATGAATATCTAGATTCTCAATGTAGTAAACCTACTTGAAACAAAAAAGTCAATGTACTTACTATCTTTCTCTTTCCTTCTTTTCCCTTTTTTAATAATAACATAAATTTCTTTTTTTCTTGTTATTTGTGGGATATTGATTTCATTTTCTTGTTTTTTTTTTGGTTGCTTTATTTTTCCTTTTTGTTTCTGTTCGGTTCGTATTTCTTGGTTCTTCTTTCACTCTATTGCCGAGTTTGTATCATTAGTCTTTTTTCATTTATCCAAAAGTTTTATTTCTTGTTAAAAAAAATAGAAAAAAGAAAAACAGAAATTTCATTGATAAATGAATTTGCATAACTTTACACTCTGAAAAAGATCCACTTCATACATATTATATAACTAAGACAGTAATTACAAAAATGCTCAGACCCTTCACCTAACTCCTAAGACATCAATATAAAAAAAAAGAATGCAGGCATGCGTTTGTATGGTGGTGCACAATATCACCGTGCCATGGCAGAGTTTCGTTTTGTGGTTGGGGGAGTAAAGTGTCCTCCAATTACAAGGGAAGAAATTGTAAATGCATGTGGAGTTGAAGATATACATGATGGGGCAAACTACTCTAGGTACTATTGGTTTTTCCCTAGTTATAATCTCCCTACTACCTTAGATGTGAATTATTCCTGTTTCTCATTTTCTCAAATGTCTTTTTCCTTTGCAATTTATAATGAATGATCAGAACGGCTTGTGTAATAGCTGTGGCCAAGGCTCGAGATACCTTTGAACCATATCTTCATCAGGTGATATTTCTATATATCTTAACCGTTTTAGTTTCTTCTTACATTTGATCGTCTTTTATAATCTTTTGTGTCATTTTTTCTCTCTTTTTTTTTTTTTTTTTTTATCTTACTACAATATCCTTTTCTCATACTTAAATTCTTATTTTTCTCTCTCCTTTTTATCTTACTACGACCTTACCTTTTTGTCACCTTATGTTGAATCACATACTTTTTAGTGCATGTCTGAAATATCCTTTTTTTCTATTGCTGTGTTGTTGCCAAAGTAGATACATTATACCGAATAATACATAAATTTTGAATAAGACCAGACCTTTCATTAAGTGGAATGAAGGACAAGAGGAGGTTACAAAAAGAAAAGGTCAGACCAACCAATGAGCGCTACCCGAATGCCCAATCATATATTTCATATTATGCCATCATGATTCTATTATTATTTTCTTTTTTGGAAAAAAAATGTGCTTTACTTCATTTGACAACATATCTTCTCTGCCTCTCATATTTGAGACATAAGATTTGTTGCCTTAAATTGCACCTCACATTTTGAAACAATGTGTCAAACCAAGAGCAACAGGGGTTCCATGAAATTTTACCAAATAAACCTCGAGAAACATGTTGTCTAAACATTGTGTTTCTTTCTTGCTAAACTTCACAACTCTGTTATGTAATTTGTTTACTGCTTCAGATTTGGAAAACTAACATGTTTATATACTTGTAGTTGGGCTGTAGATTATTGCACATTTTGAAGAGATTGCTTCCCATATCTGTCTACCTTCTTCAGGTTTGAGCTTTTTCCCGGGAATTATTATATCTTTTTTTTATTTTTTATATTTATTTCAATATTCTTTAGAACCCTTTAAAGTATGAAGCTACAAATGAATTTTCATGTTCGAGAAGTTTTCATCACCATAACTTGCAATTCTAACAGAAAGATGGGGAGTATTTAAGTGGTCATCAGGTGTTTCTCAACCGCGTTTCTTCTGCCTTCAACAACTTTGCTGAATCTACTGAGAAGGCATGTCGCGAAAAGTAAGCAACTCGGTTCTTTAAAATTATTTTCATTTCTATACCATGTTTATTCAACTTTTCTATTATTTGCTCTTGCATGTACTAAAAAATAGGATATTGCAGCTCAACATGTTTTTTAGGTTTTAAAAGGTTTTCAAATTAAAACCTGTTTCTCTTTCTATTCCTGCCCATGCTTTTTAAAACGTGAGGTGCTCTAAAGTGCGATATTCCTCCAAGGCTTAAGCGAGTAACTAGTAAGTGTAAAGAAAAGCAAAGTTTTTTTTTTTTTTTTTTTTTTTTTTTTTTTTTTTTTTTTCCATAAATGAAAAAATGTTCAGTACTATAAATAATAAGATGCTGATAAATTTAAGAAGTTAGAGCTTTTGTAGGAGATTGTGAAGATAAATGAACATTATTTTAGAGAACTTCATAGTTGCTTTCTAAAAGCCCCCCCCCCCCCCCCCCCCCCCCCCCCCCCCCCGTTTGGGAAGAAGGATTCTGGTGCTGAGGCATGTGCAGCATTGCGTTGAGACTTGTGCTTGAAGTGAGGCGCCCTTCTCTCCAGTTTCTTTTTTGAAAGTGCACCTAGGTGCACTTTTCAAAACACTGATTTCTGCTTTTGAAAATCATTTCAAATAAAAACTAAATGGGACACGTTAGACCTTGTTTGATAACCATTTAGTTTTTGGTTTTTGAAAATTAAGCTTGTTTTCTCCCAATTTTCTTACAATGATTTTCATCTTTGTTAAGAACACATTTGAATTTCTAACCAAATTCCAAAAAAGAAAACAAGTTTTTGAAACTACTTTTTTTAGTTTTCAAAACTTGACTTGGCAGGGAAGAAGATAGATAACAAAACCAAGAAACTTATAGGTGGAAGTAATGTTTTTAAGCTTAATTTTCAAAAACAAAAACCAAATAGTTATCAAATGAGACCTTAGTTTTTGGTTTTTGAAAATTATGCTTATTTTATGTCCGCTTCCTTCCAATACTATTCATCGTTGTTAAGGAGACAATTTATTTCTTAGTCAAATTCCAAAAACAAGAACAAGTTGTGTTTATAAGCTTAATTTTCAAAAACCAAAAACCAAATGATTATTAAATGGGGTCTTAATATTTCAGATAGGTGACAAGATGTTTTAAGGCAAGTTTAAGGTTTTTTCTCTTGAATAAGTGAAGGGTAAGCCTCGATGCAACATGAGACATAATCCTCGACCTAAATTAAAAAAAAAAGTATTGATAAAAATGATGAAAATGTAAACCAAGTATTACTAAACATAGTAATCTCGAAAAAAAATATTTCTATTGGTAGTCACCTCATGTCTATCAATAGTTAGTTTCTAAGATAATATTTTACAAATCATTCTCAACATCATCATCAGCATTTAGCACTAATATGATCGACTTAATCTTTAATTTTTGTCATCAACTTCGGTGATAAAAGTAGTCATGAGCTAAATTGCCAATATTTATTACAAGTGTATTTACACTTAATACACAAGTGAACGTTTATAGTTTTAAGGAATATTATAAATGATTTTACTCTTCTAGTTATTTCACAAGGCACAGAGACTCAAAGCCTGAGAATTTTGAACTTATTTAGTATTTGTTGGAGAGTTCATTTATGCTGACCTTAATTATGAACATAGAGGTTTTTGATAAAAGTTTTCCACTATGTTTACTACAGCGTTGAATATGGTGAGGAGAATATTAAATTTGCAAGCCTTTGGATAAGTAGGCCACATAAATGTGTTGATGAATGATTTACCGTATTCTACTTGATTTCTATTATGTCACGTGGTTTGTTTTATGCCAAATTCTTTCTTTCTCATTCTTATTGCAGATGCATGGAAGATTTAGTGAGCACGACCCGCTATGTCTCATGGTCGCTTCATAATAAGGTCAACAATGAAAATATTGAAATGGTTTTAATACTCCACAGATTCAATAACTTTGCACCACACTGTTGTTTTGATAACGTAAATTTTGTTCATGTTTTCAAGTTCTGGCTGACATAATTGAGCTCAGTTCTGTGTGTGGCTTTTAGAAAATTTGCAGACATTTGCTCTTTGCTGTTTCTTGTCATTTAAGTTGCACTATGGAGCTCATCCTCTCTTTCTGTGCAATGCTGTAGAATCGAGCAGGGCTACGTCACTTCCTAGACTCATTTTGTGGAACTGATCAGTCCATCACGAATGGGAATTTGGCATCTGGTGGCCTTTCCCAAGATTCAACTTTTGGATCTCTTAGCAATGAGCGGCAAGACAATAAGCCTAGGCCAGATGTAAAGCTCAGTCAATTGGCATCAGGAATTGACCCCAGCTCTGGTACTCAGGGAACGGAAACAAGGCTGGTTGATCTTTTAGATTGCACACTTTGGAACAGGAGACTTGCTCCTTCATCTGAAAGAATTGTTCATGCTCTGGTACAGCAGATATTCCATGGCATTAGAGAATATTTTTTGGCTTCTGCAGAACTAAAGGTTTGGTCTCTCTCTCTCCTTCTTTCGTGCTGCATACAATAGATCTTATCTTGATCTGCTTGCCCATTTTACTTCGGACATTAGCTTCATTAGATCAGGTTGGTCATTATGAGAATAATGTCTTAAATAGCTGCTTAGGATTTTTCTTCTGCCCAAGGCCTCCAAGTACCTCTGGATCAAACGATTCCTTTAGTCTGGCATGCTCTTTTTTTCTTATTTTTCTTCATTTTCATCACTAGCTTCCAAGTCTTAAGAAACTAGTGCTGTGGAGTTTATCAATAGCATTCAACTTTACTGGAAAAGGGGTAATCTTGATCACCTGAAGAGAATTTTTTGGTAGAATTAGCATTCATAATTATTATCATCAGGAATGAACTAACAAAAGAGATTCTGCTCTTCCTTTCTTCCTCCTGTTCATATGTTAAAGCATATTTCTGTGTGAAACAAGGTCACACAAGAAAGGTGATCACAATAATCTAAAGTGATTGGCTTGTTAGTCTTTTCTTAGGGTCCTCAAGTGGGCCCCTTGCCTTTCTAGTTTGAGAATTTGTGGTTATTTCATTCTTCATTCAAAGATCTCCTCCTTGATGGTCAGAGAAAGTGGATGGTAGGTGGGAAAGCTTCAAGCTCCTTGAAGAGTCTAGGATCTCTTAGGTATGTGTTGAAAGATCCGAAGGTGTATGCTTTGGAAGACCTTCGTACTAAAAGCAGTATATTCTTTATAAAGTGAAGTTTTCGTATGGTTTTAAAAGAGAGTGGGAACTTAAGTGAGCATCTTGAGGAAGAAAAGTATTAGACTTGAGTATGAGATTTTAGTTTGTTATGGGGAAGTACATTGGAGACAAAATAGATAGTGAAATGCTTATTAAAAAAAGTGATTTCATTTAAAAAGCACTTTTTTTTTTTTTTTTTTTCAAAAGTCATCCCAAGCACACACCGTGTGTATTATTGGTTCTTGGTTTAGGGCTAACACTGATGATGAGGTCCTACTAAGAAATTCGTTTGTGTCAAGTTTTTGGAGGAAAACCAACGATGACCTTTGGTACAAAATTACAAATTGTAGGGTATCTTCGACAAACTATCTTCTTATGCCCAAAAGTATGAAAGAGTGGCTTCTCTTATGCCTTTTTGTGGTCATGGTATAAATGGTTGGATATCTAGAGATATTGTGGGTTTACTGTTTTAGTGCATGGATAGAGAGGAATGGAAGAATTTCAATGGAACAACTAAGGTTTTGATTCATTGTGGCAAGTCACTTCGTTAATTTTGTTCTTTTTTCTTTTTGGTGTGCCACTTTTCTTGTGCAGAATTATGGATACAGAGGAATTGAAGAATTTCAATGGCACAACCAACGTGTCGATTCAATGTGGAAAGTTAATATCTAAGCTCAGTAGTTTACCCCATCTATTTGAATGATAGGTCTCAACTTGGGAGGAAAGAACTGGCAATGGACATAAAACCATCCATTTGGGTTCTGTATTTGTTTGAATAAAGTGCTTAGCTAATTCCATAGACCTTCCAAAATGATCGAGTTATACGAAGTCTCTCAAATTAGTCGTGATTAGAGAAAGATTTTGATCTAAGAGTACACGACAACATAAAATATACAACTGAAGATGGTTTTGTTTAGGTGGTGCCCCTTTTGGTGTGACTTGTTTTCTTTTTACTCTAATTCTTTTTAACGTAAGATGGTTTCTTATAAGGAAAATGAAAAATCCTCTTTGTTGTCTTGAGAAACAAAGAATACTTATGTTGCTAAACGCTATCTACCTTTTCCTATCCGAGGCACATAACTGTTTCCAAAGTTCTTCACTTTTCTCGTCTCTCTTTTGCAGTTCAACTGTTTTCTTCTAATGCCCGTAGTGGACAAGTTGCCAGCGCTTCTTCGCGAGGACCTGGAGTCTGCTTTCGAAAGTGAATTGGATAATGTTTTCGACATAACAAACTTGGTACACTCGTTGAGCCAACGAAAGCGCGAGGTCGAGGTTGAACTGAGAAGGGTATGCTCTTCCTCTCTCTCTGTTCATCTCTTTTTCTGTCTCTACTTACAGTTTTATCTGTTATCTGACATGACCGTGTCGTCTTCCAGATTAAGAGACTTAAGGAGAAGTTTAGGGTGGTTCATCAGCAGCTCATATTGCAACAATGCAAGCCTGACATGAAAACTGGAGAAGGTGATGCGAAACGAAGTGGGAGGGAAAAAGAAAGATAATGAAATCCTTGGTTGAGATGAGTTGCTCCACTTCTGGTATGATAATTTCTGTCATGTTTTTAGCAATTGTTGAGAGAATTTTAGAGTAAGCATGTAAAATAGGTAATGAGCTTAAACCTGAGTTACTTTTGTTGTAGTGAAACATCTTAATTATGATAATAGAAAGAGTGAATGTCAACAAGAATTCAGCAGCTCTCTCTGAACATTGAGGAATGTTTCCTGTTCATGTGCATGAACTATGGGCTAAAATTACTCGTTCAAGTTTAAATTTTTATTGAATTATAACTTTTTAATCATGCAATTTGGCTAAGTGATTAACTTTTAATCTTAAACGTTCATTCACATCAAACTGAAACCTAAATTTGTACTTAAAAAAAAAAAAAAAAACTCTAAACTTGAATGATGGCTAAAATTAATATTTTCAAGTTTATATATATATGAAAATTTGTGGTTATTAATTTATTATAGAACATCATGAGTTGTCTTAGTGGTCACTAATGGTTTGACCAACCAAACAAATGTAGTAGGGTCAGACGGTTGTCCTGTGAAATTAGTTGAGATGTGTGCAAGCTAGTTCAAATACTCACAAATAGGATTCGAACTTTTGACCTCATGGTCGAGAGTACATGTCAATTACCGCTGAGCTAAGCTCGCTTTGGCTAGCTAGCAAGACTATTTGTAGGATTCTTCAAGTCATGATAAAATACAAGTATAGATACTTTTTAGTTGGGATTGAGCATTTCATTACCAAAATTGTGTATTTTTGTAATCTACTTGATTTTGTTACTAGCTTAGAGAATTTTTTATGCTTGAGTTTGGATATTCTTGTACTCTAATTCATTACCAAGTGTATTCTTAATTGAGTTTGGTGTAATGTATTAATGGGTTCCTAGGTAATTTTTTAATTTAGGTTGAGGTGGTATTAATTTTACCACTTATTGATCATGTTTATTTTTTATTGTTTAATTGGATAAATTTTGAAATTTAAAATTAAAATTAAGTCATTGAGCCAAGTATAATGGTAAATTTATTTTTTCTCCGTGCTTTGCATTTATCTTGTCAAAGTGAACATAACTTAATGATAATTGACATGTACATTTGATCAAGAAGTTAGAGGTTCGAATCGCTTACCTTAAATGTTGTTGAACTAAAAAAAAACTATTGCACTTATCTCCCACCAGGAAGTTTCATTTTGCCTTATACTTCACTTTGTTTTTTTATGTATAAAATGTTTTGGGAAAAAAAAAAAACATTTCCATGTTCTCATTTGGAATTGAAAGTCTATATCTTTATTAAATATATAAATATAATTTGTTTTTTCTTTAAATTTTCTTCCCATTGTTATGTACAACTGGTAGACTATAAAATTATATACCATATATTCTTGTCTAAGTGATTCGACTACAAAAGTGAATGATGTGATTGCTAAATAAAGCTATCAACTCTATCTTGTAAATCTAAGTATAATTCAACTGATTAAGATATATATCATCAATCAAAATGTTGGAAGTTCAAATCTCATGACTTTCCACATGTTGAACTAAAAAATAAGTCTCATTTGATGCTAAAAAGCATCATCTACACCACTCATCTATCGAATAAGAATAGTTATTTAGTAGGGCAAATGACTCTTTAGGATATCGTTTTTGAAGTAAATTCTTCTTAAATAATGGTATTCCTTAAAAAGTTGACACTTTGAATACAGAGTTAACGAATTAAGGAGGTGTTTGGTTCATGGATTTGATATCCAAGTTTAGGGGGTTTGATGACGAGTCTAGGATGTCTGAGTTTAGAAACTTGTGCTTGGAATGCATGTTTAGGAAGTTTGGGTTTTGCAATAGAGGTTTAAGAAGTTTGACTATGTTTAATATATATGTTTCAAGATTTTTTAATAATTATGTAATTTTTTATTTTGTCTATTTAAAAATAAATATCAATATTGAAAAGTGTATCATTTCTACTTTTTTTTTTTTTTTTTTTTCAAATTATTGACTCTCAAGAGAGAGTTTGAGATATTGAAAATGAAGGATTCAGATTCTGTGAGGGACTACACAGGAAAAGTGATGACCATTGTAAACCAGATAAGACTAGCTGGTGAAACGTTTCCAGATCAAAGAGTTGTGGAAAAAATAATGGTTAGTGTTCCCAATAAATTTGAGTCAAAGATCTCAGCCATAGAGGAATCTTCCGATCTGACTACTCTTTCTATAGCTGAGTTAATTAGCAAATTACAAGCCCAAGAACAAAGGGATACAATGCGTAATGAGGAACATGTTGAGGGTGCTTTTCATGCAAAGTCTAAAAGCAAGAAACCTGTTGCCGAAGATGATAGACAAGCAGCCAAAGATCAAGGGAGCAAGGGAAAATGAGGAACATCGAAGAAAGGTAAATTTCCTCCTTGTTATTGTAAAAAGACCAATCATGCTGAGAAAATTGTTGGTCAAAAAACAAGAAAGTCTATCATTGTGATTACGTCAACAAAGATGGTCATACAGAGAAATTTTCTTTTGCCAAAAAAGACCGAACCCAACATCCTCTGGAACAAGCAAATTGTGCCAATGATAGTCAAGAAACAAATTTTTTGTTTATGACTTCTCATGTTGATGACAAAGAGTCAACTTCCTGGCTTATTGATAGTGGATGTACTACCCATATGGCTTAAGATATAAATATTTTTAGCCAAATGGATAGATGTATAAAGTCTAAGGTTGTTCTTGGACATGGCGAGACAGTGCTAGCTGAAGGTAAAGGTATTGTCACTATCCATAATAAGCAAGGTGAAAAGAAAATATCCAACGTTTTATTTGTTCTGAGCTTATCTCAAAACTTGCTTAGTATTGCTCAATTGTTGCATAACAAATTTTCTGTAGTTTTCAAAGACCAAGTTTGTGTTATTTATGATCCACAAGGAGTACAGATTGCAAGAGTCAACATGGTTGGCAATGCTTTCTTTTTGAATGGAGACTCTCTATGTCATCATACACTAAATACCAAAGTAGAAGAAAACAAAAAGTGGCATCATCGCTTTGGTCACTACAACAACAAAGTTTTGAAGATTTTACATTCTTCTAATATGGTTAATGATTTTTTCAATTTTACCTCACTTGATTAGATTTGTGAAAGTTGCCAAGAAGGAAAGATGCACAGACTACCTTTTTCAAAAGGTTGCAGTTTTAGAGCCAAAGAAAGGCTTGAATTGGTGCATAGTGATGTTTGCGGTCCTATGCACAACATATCTATTGGAAATAATAAATGTTTTATTCTATGTATTGATGATTTTACCAGGATGACTTGGGTATATTTTTTGGTTGAGAGAACTCAGGTTTTCGAAGTTTTCAAGAAGTTTGTAAATTTGGTTGAAACTCAAAGTGGTTGTAAGCTAAAAACTTTGAGAACCGAAAACAGGAAGGAATATACTTCCAAGCAATTTGATAAGTTTTGTGAAGACTCGAGAATCCAACACTAACTGTCCATTGCCTATACATTACAACAAAATGGTGTATTGGAAAGGAAAAACATAACTGGCAAGATGTCTACTCTTTGGGAAAACATTACCAAAGAAATTTTGGGTAGAAGCTGTATGTACTGCTATTTACTTGCTCAACAGACTACCTACTAGGGCAGTTGAGTGAAAAACTCCTTATGAAGCTCGGTCAGGTAGAAAACTTTCCGTTAAGAACTTGAAGATTTTTTTGATCTGTATGTTACTCTTTTGTTCCTTTTCTATTAAGAGATCCAAACTTGATGAGAAGACAATTAAGAGAGTATTTATTGGCTATGTTGCTGATTCAAAATGGTATAGAAATTTTGACTTGAACACTGAAAAATTTATCTTGAGTCGTGATGTCATCATTGATGAAGATGTTTATTGGAATTTTGAGGAGTAAGCAACTGTGAAAGACTCATCCACCAGTCAAGCAACTGTGAAAGGCTCATCAACCAGTCTTGAAAACTTGGAACAAAATGAATCTTCTTTTGATTCAATTGATTATAATGAACAAGATAACCAAGATCCTCCATCAAATGATGATGACCTTATTGATGCAACAGGTGATGATCCAAATTTCAAGGTAAAATCACTTGCTGATGTATTTGAAAGTTGTAATCTTGTTATTGTTGAACCAAATAACTATTATGTGGTTTCACAATTTGCTGAATGGATTGTCGCTATGAAAGAAGAATTGAGGATGATCAATAAAAATAATACATGGGAGGTTTTGGAGCAACCACGAGGAAAGAACGCCTAAGGTGTGAAATGAGTGTTTAGAGTGAAATGTAATTCTGACGGTTCAATCAACAAATATAAAGCAAGGTTAGTGGTAAAGGGTTATGCACAACAACTCGAAATTGATTATGGAGATACATTTTCTCCTGTTGGGAATTGAGAGTGCGACCAAAGTCCCACATTGGCTAGATAATGGGATGATCATGAGTTTATAAGGGTGGACAAGTATCTCCATTGGTATGAGACCTTTTGGGTGGAACCAAAAACAATGCCACGAGGGTTTATGCCTAAAATGGATGATATCATACCATTGTGGAGATCTATGTTGTGCGCTCCAGTTGCACGACACGACACAATACGCTTGATTATTGATTTAGCTGCACACTTGAGGTGAAAAATATACATCTATTTATGTGAACCAACCTGAAGGGTTTTGTGGACAAAGGCAAAGAAGACAAAGTATATCGTTTGAACAAAGCTCTTTATGGATTGAAGCAGGCACCTTGTGCTTGGTATAGTAAGATTGATTCTTACTTGCTTCTTCAGGGTTTCAGGAGGAGTATGAGCGAAATTACTCTCTATGTTAAGGTTAAGGTTGGTGACAACTCTAAGCAACTCATTCTTTCTCTTTATGTTGATGATATGCTTGTAACTGGAAGTTTTCAAGAAGTTTGTAAATTTGGTTGAAACTCAAAGTGGTTGTAAGCTAAAAACTTTGAGAACCGATAACAGGAAGGAATATACTTCCAAAATTTGATAAGTTTTGTGAAGACTCGAGAATCCAACACCAGTTGTCCATTGTGAAGGGAATAAAAGTCCCCACGCAGCGGAAGCGCATCGATTGGACCTTACGCCGTATATTAATTAACATTAAAATACCGTTACGAAAACTCAAAAAACTTTAAACACTCTTTAAAGCTGCTGGAAAATTGGTTTAAACATGCTGAAAAATAAATCTAAATTTACTTTCATGCTTTTCTAAAGAAAGAAGGAAGAACCTTTACAAACCTTCGTTGTAGACTTGACCGTTCTTCGCCAACGACGCTCCACGAACGAAAACGCAGCAGCCTCCTTTTCTTGTGATCGTTGGAAATTTCTCCTTTGAATGACATAATAACCACAGAGGTTACACCGGTATGTCTCTAAGTCTAGGAGGCAAAAGACTTGTGGGAGTCTTTCTCTAAGAGGGAGGTTAGAGAGAATTCTAGGTCTTGTCTTGATAGTCTAAGAGCAAGAGCAAGAGTGTCATGGACCAATTAGGTCTAGTGTTCTATTTATAGAAGAGAGGCCATGAATAAAATATTCAATTAAATCAATCTTTTCCAAAATTGATTCAATCTTATTCCTTATTTAATCAATCACGATCAATCAATTCCACAATTGATTAATCTTTTCCACAAATGACTAATTACTTCCATAAGTGATTAGATCATTTCCATAAATGATTAATCACTTCTTTAAGTGATTAATTATTTCCATAATTGATTAATTCCCGGTTAATGAATTCTTTAATTAATTAACCACCAATTAAATATCACATATTTAATTTCCGGCCTTGAATTAATTAATTCGCCCAAATAGATTTTAGGCATTAAACTAATTAATTCATTATTTGAACTCTTTCAAACTTCCATAAATTTATATTTGAATTTCTTCAAATATTAATTTCTCTCACAATAATATATCAATATATATTATATTTGTTTCCCTTAGTAAATTGAACATTTTCAATTTACTTTTATTACTTAGTTGTCTCAAATTACTTTATGAGCTACCAGTGGGACCTAATGGACCTGCAGATCAGAAGCTCCAACGATGTGAGATTAATTGGTCAAACTCATTAACCACATTAATCAATATTCGTTAACTGTGTGTTCATTCCACTATAGACTCACAGTTGCACTCTTCTCACTGCAGACATATTTTCTGTGTCCACGGATATAGACCAATATCGACTAGTTAGTCCTTCACGAGTGTCCGTAACACTAGCTGGGTCAAATTATCGTTTTACCCCTGGGTTACCTCTATTTCCTTAAGTACCAGTTCTCCTCTAATGAACAACCTGTTTGTGGTCCAACCATCAAACAGAAAACCCTCTCGTGCCATTGAGAGGGTAGGGCCCTTTGTTCAAGACTCGGAGTAACCACTTAAGGGAACACTCATCTGCTTCCCTAAAGTCGGGAAGGAGTGAATTCCATCTTGCACGATTATGTTCCCAGCTCCCCATTCGGTCTTGTCCCCAAAATGGTAGGCTTATTGAGTCGGCGTACTGGCCACTCTCACCCATGCAAATCAAAGGACAATCTCTCATGAGCAAGAGTCCATAATCAACTCAGGATTAAGACTAAGTCGTCTAGGTCGTCCTTGTGAAATAGAAAACCAACTAGTTAACGGTGTTATAACTAGTGGTTACTATTTCGCGGTCCGGTCTTATGCAAACTCATTGCATATGATACCCCCACTCGCATGTCTCCTACACGAACGCGTTGGATCGCAGCATTTGTATCAAATACAAAGTGGGCCGTATCCATAGTGTCACCAAGATAAGGTACCCAGTCTTATCCCTATACTATAGACCCTTTAGGCTGTTTCTTGAACAATGATCCCATATGTCGCTACATATAGTTCAAAACTCATATTATAGCCTTGGATGTCTAGTTTATTGGATTAGGGTTATTATTAGGCAAAGAAAAATATGAAATAACTAATAACAATAAATGGAAAAATATATCAATATTATTTCATTAATATCCGGTCAACGGTTACATTCACTATCTACGAGTTTTAGGGCATAAAACCCAACACATTGCCTATACATTACAACAAAACGGTGTATTGGAAAGGAAAAACATAACCGTGATGGGGATGACAAGATGTCTACTCTTTGGAAAAACATTACCAAAGAAATTTTGGGCAGAAGCTGTATGTACTGCTATTTACTTGCTCAACAGACTACCTACAAGGGCAGTTGAGGGAAAAACTCCTTATGAAGCTTGGTCAGGTAGAAAACTTTCCGTTAAGAACTTGAAGATTTTTTGATCTGTATGTTACTCTTTTGTTCCTTTTCTATTAAAAGATCCAAACTTGATGATAAGGCAATTAAGAGAGTATTTATTGGCTATGCTGCTGATTCAAAATGGTATATAATTTTTTACTTGAACACTGAAAAAGTTATCTTGAGTCGTGATGTCATCATTGATGAAAATGTTTATTGGAATTTTGAGGAGTTAGCAACTGTGAAAGACTCATCCACCAGTCAAGCAACTGTGAAAGACTCATCCACCAGTCTTGAAAACTTGGAACAAAATGAATCTTCTTTTGATTCAATTGATTATAATGAACAAGATAACCAAGATCCTCCATCAAATGATGATGACCTTATTGATGCAACAAGTGATGATCCAAATTTCAAGGTAAGATCACTTGCTGATGTATTTGAAAGTTGTAGTCTTGTTATTGTTGAACCAAATAACTATTATGAGGTTTCACAATCTGCTGAATGGATTGCCGCTATGAAAGAAGAATTGGAGATGATCAATAAAAATAATACATGGGAGGTTTTGGAGCAACCACGAGGAAAGAACGCCTAAGGTGTGAAATAGGTGTTTAGAGTGAAATATAATTCTGACGGTTCAATCAACAAATATAAAGCAAGGTTAGTGGTAAATGGTTATGCACAACAACTCGAAATTGATTATGGAGATACATTTGCTCCTGTTGGGAATTGGGAGTGCGTCCAAAGTCCCACATTGGCTAGATAAGGGGATGATCATGAGTTTATAAGGGTGGACAAGTATCTCCATTGGTATGAGACTTTTTGGGTGGAACCAAAAACAATGCCACGAGGGTTTATGCCTAAAATGGATGATATCATACCATTGTGGAGATCTATGTCGTGTCCTCGTCTCTTAACAGCTCCAGTTGCACGACACGACACAATACACTTGATTATTGATTTAGCTGCACAGTTGAGGTGAAAAATATACATCTATTTATGTGAACCAACCTGAAGGGTTTTGTGGACAAAGGCAAAGAAGACAAAGTATATCGTTTGAACAAAGCTCTTTATGGATTGAAGCAGACACCTTGTGCTTGGTATAGTAAGATTGATTCTTACTTGCTTCTTCAAGGTTTCAGGAGGAGTATGAGCGAAATTACTCTCTATGTTAAGGTTGGTGACAACTCTAAAGCAACTCATTCTTTCTCTTTATGTTGATGATATGCTTGTAACTGGAAATGATTATCAAATGCTACAAGATTTTAAAGTTGAGACGGAAAAGATATTTGAGATGTCAGATCTTGGTTACATGCATTGTTTTCTTGGTATGGAAATCCATCAAGAAGATAAGGGAATTTTTATTACCCAAAGAAAGTACGTTGAAGGAATTTTGAAGAAATTCAACATGGAGACATGTAAAACTATTTCTACTCCTTTAGCGATAAAATATTTAAAGTCTCAAAGAATGATGGTGAAAAGCTTTCAAATCCTACAAACTACAGAAGTTTAGTAGGAAGTCTCTTGTATTTGAGAGCATCTAGACCGGACTTGATGTTTGCTGCAAGTTTTCTCTCGAGATATATGAATTCACCTAGTGAAGTTCATTTTGGTATTGCTAAAAGAGTCCTTAGATACTTAAAAGGTACTCTTGATTTTTGAATTTGGTTCGATTTTACAGGTGATTTGAAATTGACTGGTTATTTTGACAGTAATTGGGTTGGTTGTGTTGATGATTCTAAGAGTACTTCCGATTATGTTTTTTTCTCTTGGCATTGAGATTTTTTTCTTGGAATTCAAGAAAGCAAAAAGTTGTGGCTCAATGAACTGTCGAAGCTGAATATATTTCAGCTGCATCAGTTGCAAATCAAACAATATGACTTTGCAAATTGCTTAGACCCCGATTGATAACCATTTCGTTTTTGGTTTTTGGTTTTTGAAAATTAAACCTATAAACACTATTTCTACCCACAAGCTTCTATGTTTTTTTATCTATCTCCTCTCACATGTTTTCAAAAACCAAGCCAAAATTTGAAAACTAAAAAAAGTAGTTTTCAAAAACTTGTTTTTGTTTTTGAAATTTGGCTAGGAACTCAAATGTCTCTTTAACAAAAATGAAACAAATGTAAGAAGATTGAGAGAAAATAGGCACAATTTTAAAAAACCAAAAACCAAAAACAAAATGGTTATCAAACGGGGCCTTAGTGTTTTGGGATTTGAACCCCAAGAATCTACAAAATTGTTTTGTGATAACAAGTCCGCTTTTGCAATTGCCTCCAATCCTGTACAACATGGTAGAACAAAACACATCAAAGTTAAATTTGATTTGTTGAGGGAAGCTGAAAAAGAAGGCGAAATCAAGCTCAAGTTTTGTAGTTCTGAGCAACAACTTGCCGATATTCTCACAAAAGCTCTACCACATAGGCCATTTGTGTTTCTACGCCAAAGGCTAGGTGTCACGAAGAAAAACCTCAAGGAGTGTTGAGTTATGAGTTTTTTCTTTTTACATTTAATTTTTCGTTTAATGTTTTAAATTTATTTTTTTGAAGTTAGATCCAGACGTTTCCCTTTTTTCTCTTTTAAGTTTTTTTTTTTGAAGTTCTATGAGTTTCTAACTTTAATAAGTTATGTCCATTCTTGAACCTATAAAAGAGTGAACTTCTATGTAAAGTTTGTATCATCAAGGTTTCTACTTCAATTAGAAGTTTATTCATCTTTTAGATTCCACTCTCTCATTTGTCATTTTCTCTCTTTGTTCAATAAACATTGAGAGTTTGATTATTGCTTCAACAATATTTTTTTAACCTTTCATTTTCATTTTCTCAACAGAACTAAATAGATTGAATAAAATAGTAATAGTGTTTCTTTGTTATGTTATCTATTTCTTCTCATATTTTCAAAAACTATCAAAGTTTTGGAAACTAAAAGAGGTAGTTTTTTTTTTTTTTTTTTTTTTTGACAACATGTGGGGGTGGGGGGACTCAAAACACAGACCTTTTAGTCGTTAGTACAAGAGTTATGCCTGTTCAGCTATGTCGTTGGAAAAAAAAAATAGTTTTAAAAACTTGTTTTTGTTTTTTGAATTTGACTAAGAATTCAAATGTCTCTCTTTTTACAGATATGGAAACCATGGTAAAAAAATTGGGAGAAGAAAACAAATACAATTTTCAAAAATAAAAAATCAAATAGTTATTAAATAGGATTCAAAGTAATTATCAAATGAAAGCCCAGATAATTGTTCACACGAATTTCAAAATCGTCAAGTTTCTTTACATATAAGTTGACGATCAACTCCAACCAATGAGTACCTCTAATTTTATTTCGGAGACTGTTTTAGTATTCTTATTTTTTAATCTGTTTATAAAAATTGTTTTAATTACTAGCCAATATTTTTAAACGGAGTTTTTTTTTTTTTAATTAAAATTGTAATTTTTAAAACTTATTAAAATAATAAATGGTTTCCCAAACTTTTTATTTCAATATTGTAGTTTTTATTAGCAGGATAGGTCTCTTAGAGACGACCTAGCCAAGCTTTTCGCTCATTTCCTTATTTTTTTTTTTTTGGTAACAAAGGAAATTTAAAAAAGAAAAAAACGACAAAGGAGGTTTTTGGTAGGTCGTCTGTGCACAATTATATCATTAATTTGTATTTGACACAATGACAAGAGACTCCACCATTTAGGAGCCTGGGTTCAAACCTTGTCGTAACTTTTTTTTTTTTCTCTCCTTTTTATGGACTCTTTTTTATCTTTTCCTTTCATTTGCTTTTCAAAAAAAAAAAAAAAAAAAAAAACTTTTCTTTTATCTTTTATTTTTTTTAAATCAAATAAATTAGTTACATTTTTTTTGTTTAATATTTTAAACACATAAAATATTTACAATTTATTATCTTTTGTTAAAGAAATTAAAATTTAATTAAGTGTTAATTATTATCATTTTTTTTCTTTTTTCATAATTTGATGTATTTTTCTTTTTTCACAGACGACTTGCTTTGTCGTTTTTTGACACGTGGATAGGTCATCTCTCGAAGAGACGGTCTATCCTGCTGAAATAAAAACTACAATATTGAAATAAAATGTTTTAGAGAACCATTTATTATTCTAATAAGTTTTAAAAATTGCAATTTTAATAAGAAAACTCCTTTTTAAACAAGCAATAATTAATCTTGAAAAACCTTTTTTTTTAGTTTAAAAATTTAAAAATTGACTAAAATGAGTATTTTTTTTAAAATGGTAAACCGAGCAAAGAAAACAAAAGTCCACATAAATTTCATAAACTTAATTCTCAAAAACATAAAAGAATGTTCCCTCACTAAATTATCTCCCTTAAGCGCTGCCTATTTTATCTCCTTTCAAAACGTTTGTTTAAAATCTTCATCATTTCTCTTTGATCCTAAAATTATTATTACAATTAAAGGGTTCAGCCAAAAACAGCCTCAACAAAATCGAAATTGTAGTTCTTTTGCCAAAGTTGGATCCTCTTCCACATACATTGTTGTACATTATAGTAAAAGATAATTTAGAGTAATAAGAGATAAACACCCTCTCATCATACAAACTCAACTGAAACTTGTCATCATTGACAAGTTGTCTACTACAACTAATTTTTATGAACTAAAACTAGACAGCAGACACATTAAACATCACTCGGTATCGCCCCTACGACTCTGCAGATCATATCATGACGAGCTGTCCCGAAAACACTTGCCACCTTTAAGTTTTACCTATGCATCACTTTGCTGCTGAGTTTGTTGCTGCTGCTGAGTTTGAGTGTGCGGCCATGGCATGAAAGGCATCGGTGGTCGGGGCTGTTGGGAAGCAGCACCGTACATGTTTGCTTGATCTAATTGCTTCCCCATGATCATACCTGTAGCACCAACTGGATGCTGGGATGGAACATAGTAATAAGGAAGATCAGCAGGGGAACCGACTACGGGAATAGAAGCTTTTGTGATTCCGAGGCCTTCCTCTTTCAGTTCATCTCTAGGAATAATATCGACCAAGAAATCAAAGACATCGGTCCGTGAAATTGCAGCTGCAATATCATTCTTCTGTAACGTTCTCCTTTTGTTCTCTTCTGTATGAATCCAGGATCGCAGAGTCAACTCCAAGATGAACATTTCACATGCCTTTGCGAATATAACTGGTGCTTCAGCTGAAATCATTCGGACGTCTTCATCCGCTTTCATTATTTTCTTGATTCGGGCGAGGGGGAGACTGTGGTTCTTAAAGTCAGTAGTTTGTTCAATCTCTTGCATTTGGTTTGCCCAAAACATTTGGAGCTGTTGTTGCTGCTGCTGTTGCTGCTGGTGGTGAAAGTGCTGAGCTTGCTGATAGGCAAGCTGATGTGGAGAATTAGAGAAACTGGACGGTGGCTGAGTTGGGGGAATCGTAACGGCAGGAGTTCCGGAGGCGACCATTGGCGCCGTTTGGTAAGGATTAGAATATGATAACTGGCCTGCACCGACGCCACCTGCAGGCTGCTGTGATTGTTGCTGACGCTCTGATTGATCCATTGCTCACAATATGTAGTTGCAGTGTACTTTCCTAACCACACTGATGCACAAAACAGAAAGTACTTTCAACATTCAGTTGCAAAGAACATTCAAATGTGTTCTAGCAGAATCAGCATATTATTTGGAAAATCATATATATTATTACTTTTCCTAAAAATTATATGCAAAATTAAAAAACAAAAGATTTTTTCTTCCAATTTTTTATTTTCCAGAAACATAAATAAAAATATGGTTTTTCATTGTTTTACCAATAAAATGCATGATCAGCATAAAAAAGATCTAACACAATTTAATTTGAATATTTTCTTTTTAAAATAGTTTTTCAAGTAATGTTTCTTCTAAAAAAATTAAAGCCTTAGAGAACAAGAAACAAAAGATAGTACATTTATATTTTGTTTCAATATATAAAAAAAATCAAACACATTTGAATTTTTATTCATAAAAAGGAAACAGAGAACAAGAAAATGGAATATTACCAAAAAGCCCCATGAATAGCAACCAGTTTCAACATTTATACTCTGCTTAAGCAGCCTTCATAACTTTATGATCATCTTGGAGAATAAGGGGATTCTATTCCCAAAGAATTGTGTTACACTATTTGCAAAGCTATCAAAAGCTGCAACAATCCATTAAGTACCAAGAAAAAGGACAAGGACCCAGTTTACAAACAGCCTTCAGAAAATCAAAAGGATTGAGAGTAATGATAGTGCCTCCAAGCCAGGGATTACAACCTAGACACTCCCACATCCACTCATAGAGAGTAACTATTAAGAGAAGTGATCTTAATAGTTAAAAAAATCATCAGGGGTGAGAAAGAGAGAGTAACTATTAAGAGAAGTGATCTTCAAAAGAGTGGAATCCATATCACACAAAGATTAAAGAAATCCTGAACTCTCCAATCTGTCCTAACTTCAAACTTAATCGATTCCCATGGAGTTTCGATCGAGAACCCCTAATTGGATACAGGAATTCTTCTCCAAAGTTTCAATTGAATCAATCGCTTAGCCATAGCCATGGATTTCAATTTCGACTCGATCGAAACACAATCTTCCCGATTACGCAGAAGACGGAGAGTTGATTTGAATAGAAGCAATAAACATCCAAAGAAACAAAAAGAACAAATTCCCTCATGCAGTTTTCCTTTACTTTCATCTCATGCACCAGAGCGAAACAAAACCCCCCAAAAAATCAAAATCAAAACAAAAGAGAGTTCAAAACAATCCATGCCAATCATCCGAAACGCCAATTAAACAACAAGAGAAGAAGAAGAAGATCACCTCTGATTTTCAAACCCGGACTTCACCAGAGCTCATCAGTAGCAGAGCAGAAACCCTAAACGAGGAGAGAGAGAGAGAGAGAGCGAGAGAGGGATCAAGAGAGAGAGATTTAAAAGGGGAGGAAGAGAAGGATTGACAAGGCTTCAACGAAGGTCTAGAGAGAGAAAGAAAGAGAGAGAGAGAGAGAGAAACGTGTCGAGGTTTGAGAGCTATGGCGGAGTACAAGTGGCGGAGAGAGAGTGGGAGAGAAGGAGGAAGGTGAAGGGGACGTTTCCCGAGAAAACGACACCGTATCTGCGCTCCTTGTCTTTCCGCTTTCTTCTCGTGGTTTTTCATTTTTGGCTAAATTATAAAAAGTATCCCTCAACTATAGAAGTTGTTTCAAAAGTATCTCTAAACTTTCAAAAATTTTAAAAATATCTCTAAACTTTGAAGAATGTTTCAAAAATACCCTTACCGTCAATTTTTGTATGGAAACCGCTAAAGTTTCAGTTTCCTTAAACTTCTAAAAAAAATACCCTCATTGAAAAATGCTTATTCTTTTCTGTCCTCTCACTGTAAATTCTAACGATTTCTATTAAAAAATAAACAACAAGATATTTTTATTTTTGAAACATTTTTTAAAGTTAATGGGTATTTTTGAAACTTTTCAAAGTTCAGGAACATTTTTGAAACAAACCACATAGTTTAGGGGTAAAGTTTTTTATAATTTAGCATTCATTTTTCTAATTTCCATTGTTATTTTCTGAATGGGTCTTTTAAAAAAAAAAAAAAGAAAAAAAAAGAAAAAGAACTTTTTAATTTTTAAATTTGTTTGGTCCAAATGGAGAAATTGGGCCAAAAGAGACTCTTCCTTCTCTCCCAAATGTGTGTGAGTCATTGGGGCCTAACCTAACAAACCAACCTCTCTACTTTTTATTGTGCTTTCATTTTCTCCTTTTTCTTAATATCAAATGGTAATTGGTAGCTTTTTTAGAAACAGAATTTTAATATATGTTTTGGTATTGGGTGTTCTTTTTATCAATTTGTTTAATCCCATTGTTTAAAAAAAAAAATTCACTTTTAATATTTTACCATTATACCATTTTCCCTTATAAATGTTTGAATTATCCGATGGTAAGATTACGTGACAGGATTTGGTGGGTTGGCAAAAAATTTAGAGAAATCAGGTCAACTAAGAAAGAAAAGTTTTAAATTTCTTCTCTAGTTCACTAAGTATTATGTCATTGAAGTTTATCGTCAATCAATTGAAAGAAAAACTCAAATATTAGTGTTTTGTTTAATTCATCAACATTTAGGGGTAGAGTGATCTTGGTTGGGAGTACCTACTAATTACAGTTGAGATATGCTCATTTTGATTCAAATAATAGCATCTAAACCATATATTTAGTCATTCTTTTAAGTAAAAATATTACATTCCTTATTTAATCGATGATTTACTAAAATATCTCTATTGTCAAATCAATTTTCAATTTACTCATTTTGGTAGACTTTTTTTGGGGTTGGATTTTTTTTTTTTTTTTTTTTTTTTTTTTTTTTTTTTACTTATGCTTTATTTAAGGTTCTCCGTGTAATAAAAGATTCTCTCTTTTCATTAAAATGATAGCACATCATTAAAGGTGATTTTGATTTGCCAAATGTACTATTGACCAAGAAGTTAAAGATTTGAATCCCCCAACATGTTGTTGACTAAAAAAACAAAGTGAGTTTCGATAAATATACTTTTGACCCACAAAAAAGCACTTTTCAAAATTTTAGTTGTGTTTAGTTCCATAATAGAATAATACTGAAATTTCTTTTAACACTTTGCTTTTAAAGGAAAAAGCTTATAAAGACTTCCTAACTCAAATTTGTATGTTCAGTTATAAGTTAGTGGTTGTATCAATACAAATATCAAACTAATAATATTTGTATCAATTTACACCTTTCATTAGATTTCATTTAAAAAAGGTTTTGATTTCATTAGATTTCATAGGGGTGAATAAAAAATAGTGTTCTAATGTAAAGTTTTGTTAAAGTAATCATAATGAAAGAAGAAGACTTCATTGAAAAGAATGCTCAAATATGAGGTAACTTTTAAGAAGCACCAACTAAAAGTACTATTGGCTTCATTTTAAAAGCAATTTTTAAAGATGTGATTTTTAGAATTGTGCTTTTAGTGGTATAAATTTTGGAATGGTGAAAGTAATTCTTAACATTTTCAGAATTTTTGGTTACATCATTATTTTTAGAATAGTGAAAAGTAAGTTTGATTTTTTTTTAATTTAATTTAATTTTATTTTATTTTTAAGTTTTAGACAAATTATATCATTATTGCTTCTCTTTTAAATTTTGGTCTAAAAAAAAAGTGTTTTGCTTAAAAGTATTGTCATAAAAAATCATCTCAAAACTTGTCCCAAATAACTTAAAGATTACGTAATAAAATCTTCATCCATATGTTTACAAGCAAATGAACCTTACTATTTCACCTGATCAAATAAAAGTCGGCGGTTCATATAATTTAATCTTAAGGGAGTTTTCCAAATCAAAGAACCCAATAAACATTGTTTGATCAGACTATTTAATTGCAACCAAAATAAACCGAAGACATCAAACTATCAAAAGCAAAGTAAGAACTATGGATTTTAGCATCAAACTACTAAACTACGAGAGCACAATTCCAAACTCAGATGAATCATATATGAGAAATGCTAAGCAAAAACCTTCGATATTCTACAACTAAACCAAAGCAAATCTATATGTTCTTACGTTCCGACACCATTAAGACAACGACGATAGAGGTTGATTCTCTCCCAATATCATGTAACACATAATACAGCCTCTACCAATATCGAGTATCCGTAGAGATAATGTTATCTCAATGCACCTATCTATTAGCAAGACTTGCAAAAGCCAAGAACTATAAGGTGAAGGCTAATCATCTCTTGAATATTCAAAAACTTGAGCCAAGAAACTGGTTTTCTTGTCCTTTGATATTTTGGTCTAAGCCAATCTATATCTAACCCCACCTTAAGGATTGTATCAAATATAATTGAATGAATGTTATAATGTTTGAATTTTCAATCTAATTTCCTAGAGATTTCATATGACTTCATATTATAAGTTAATAATCACATCCTAAACTATTAGGAATTGTCAGGTGTTCTTTTCAAAAAAAAAAAAAAAAAAAAAAAAACCAAAAGGAATCTTCATAGGTGTATAAATAACGAATGACCTCTCCCTTGGTATGAGTTCTTTCGAGTGAAATCAAAGGCAAGGCCATAAATATGTAAAAAAAAAAACTATTTTTTTTTTTAAAAAGAACAATACTTGGTTTTTTTTCCAACATATGGGGATGGAGAGATTTGAATCACATAACTCTTAGTCATTAGCAAGTTTTATACTAGTTGAGTTATGCTCATGTTGGTAACAATACTACTTGTTGTGCATTGTTGTGGGTGATTCTGGACCACTTCGATGTACAAGGAGTTGACGAGGACAACCCTACACGAGCCCGAAAATAGGATCAAAAAACGAACCTCGGAGGTGAAACAGACTAGAAGGTCGGGCCAAGGCCGGAGGAACCGGGCCTTGGCCCGACCCCTGCTCGGCCCATTCGCGTGGGCCGAGTCCTTTCGCCTACGTCCGGTCCCTGGTGCCTCTAGCCGCCCCGGTTCCACTTGGTTCAGTCCTGGATCGCCTCCGAACGCCTAAAAACCTTAAGCAGGAACAAGTATGTAAATCATTCTTCATCACTGAAGAAGGAATCCTGAAACTCATTCTTTGAACTCTCCTCTTGCTCTTACTCTCTTGCTTCCCATCATTCTGCTTGCTGACTTAAGCATCGGAGGCAGTGTGGCAAGCACCACATCGGTGTGCAGGTTTTACTATCTTCTAGGCCACGTCTTTTCCCTCTCAAACAAATTTACCGTTGGTGGCACGTGAAAGTCAGGTGAGTTCCTCCCGTCCAAATTTTGTCATCAACATGCATAACAGTGTGTAACAATAATCTTTCCATTATTATGCATCCAGGTATTGTTGTTCTTTTAAAAAAGAAATAAACATAAATACCAATATATTATTAAGATTAAATATATGTTTTAGTTCTTATTGTTTAAAATTTTCAATTCAGTCTCTTAGGCATGCTTTAACATTTTTCAATTTAATTCCTTACTTTTTGGTGAATGATAAACTTACGTGATATAATGCTTGGTACATTGGCATCTGAAATTTAGAGGACAGTTTTCATCAAAGAAATGAAAATTTATAGTTTACCAAATTTAATAAGAAATTTTGAGTTTTTTTTTTCCTCTTACAAAATTTTTATTCTCCAAATACTCTGCTATTGTGTCATATAAGTTTGTCATCAGAAAATGTTAACATTCACCAACAATGAGATCCAAAATTGAAAAAATATTAAAACATAAGTAACTTAAAGATTGAAAGCTTTTAAACTCTCAAAACCAAATTGATAAAGTACTCGGAACATGTGTATTAATTACACTAATTCTTCCTTTTTTTTTTTTTAGTTTAAAACAACTTTGAAGATGGAAAATTTGAATATGTAATCTCTTAATCGATGACACATACCAATTAGTGCTAAGCCACTTGGACAATTACACCAACTCTTCATCCATTAGTCCATAGATACAAAACCACAATGACATTTCCCTTTGCGAACATGAACATAGCTCAATTGATCAAGATGCTGAAATCAAGGAGAATTGATGGGAGATATCATTCAATTTCTTATTTCACCAAGGATCAAGAAGGATACATTTATAAAATGGAATTTAGGAATTTCCCAGATAATAAAGAATAATAGAAAAAGAAAAATACAGAAAGGGACGAATGTCTAATTACAATTGAAGAATGCATAACAAAATGTAAATTCAATTGACATAAAACTCGTACTAATGATCTAGAGGTCTGTGATTCAAATTTTCTCACCTCACAAAAAAAATGACATTTCCCTTTCAACTCATTAAATGCCACACGTCTCTCTATTTCTCTAGTTCCTACTTTTTTTTTTTAGTACATCAACATTTGAGAGTGGGAGGATTCAAACCTCTGACCTTTTGGTCGAGGATATATGCCAATTATCGCTGAGCTAAACTTGCTTTGGCTAGTTCCTAGTTTTCAAAGTCCTCGTCCACTTGTTGAATTTGTATTATCTTTGCATTAGTATTGGACTTCTTTTTTCCAATTTTAAATCAACAACACATGAGTGGGGATTCGAACTTATTGGATTATTGGGCTTGAAAACATCCTTTTCGCATAATTAAATTTTCTTGGTCTTATCTAAAAATACGTCACCCACTAAATCCTCTTTTCTTTTCTTCTTTCATTTTCATCTCTTTTCTTCTCTCCACAAATTCTTCTATTATTGTTTTCCATTTCTTCTTCTTTTCCCAACCAACAAAAAATGCCATAAAACCCATTAATTTCTTACCATATATTTTGCTTCTAAGCAAAATATTTCACTCCTTTATCAATGTATCTTTTTCCCAATTCTTCTTATATATATTTACTTCTTTTTTACGAATCGCCAATAATTTTGAAAAGAATTTGAAAACAAAGAATTCAATGAAAAACAACTATGTGTTTATTGCGATTAAGATATACGTTTGGTAGGAGATTAGTTCAATACGACCCAAACAGAAATTTATTAAAATTATTTTGATTCAAAAAAATTGAATACTTTTATGGTTACCAAAATGAGACTTAAAAACTAGATTTCAAGTTAAAAAGTGTATTAGTGAGTAGTATATTCTTGAACCATAAAAATAGGAATAATTACGAATTAAATTTTTAGTTGAGCATCAAATATTATTAATTAATTTATGAACATATTTATCCTACAAAATTATATAATTTATAAATATTATACATGTTTTAATTTTATCAAAAAAATGATGTGAGTTTATTGACTTTATAAAAAAATCATATCTTTTTTCCATGTATTTTTGTATTTTTTTAATTTTCAGATTTCAATTTTGGTAAGATTGAAAACATAAAAATATTATTTTTAGAATTTTCACATAAGCCAACAATAGTTTTAAAAACAAATTTATGAAACAGGTATATTCACTTATTTCATTTTATTCCGTAAATTTGAAAAACAAGAAAGTAAGAAACAGAGGGCCCGTTTGGTAACGTTCTCGTTTCTTGTTTCCGTTTCTTCCTTTTTAATAAAGAAAAATAGAATTTCATAACCCTAACACCTATACATTCAATAATAATAAACCTATATTCTTAGTTATGTTTGGAAAAAATTGGAAACAAGAACAAAAAAGGAGAAACTAGTTTTAGTTGTTCCCAAAAGTTCTATACAAATTTTGGGAGTGTTTCTAAAAAATGAGAAAAAAGGAAACATACATCTATACTATATTAAAAGGCGCTTAAGAGGAGAAACTTTTGATTTCCTTTTACGCCCCTGTTTAATCTTCAAATTCCTTATTTGTCCTTCCTATTTAATTCTTCAATATTTTATTAGAATTGTTAAAAAAAAAAAAATCATTATCACGTTTAGATATGGTAAAAAAAAAATTGGTTAAAAAATTGGTTAAATCTCATTACGTTTAGATATTGTTTTTTTAATAAAAATATATATATATATTGGTTAAAAAAAATCTCATTATCACATTTATGTATTGTTTTTTTTTTAAAAAAAATATTTTATTAGAATTGTTTTAAAAAAAAGTTAATTACCACGTTTAGATATTTTTTTTTTAAAAAAAAGAAGATTGGTTAAAAAAAAAAAACTCATTCTCACGATTAGGTAAGATTGATAATTGGTATTATTCAAATTTCAAAGGGTAGATCATTCCCAAGTTTAAGATTAAGAATTGGTTTTAAGAAAAATCTTCATTATCATTGTTTTTTTTTTAAAAAAAAAAAAAATCTCATCTTTCATAAGTATAAGAATTGATTTTTTTTAAAAAAAACATATTTGATGAGATTAATAATTTTTTAATCTATACTATATTAAAAGGAAGGAAAGAAACTTTTGATTTCCTTTTAAGCCCCTTTTTAATCTTCAAAATTCCTTATTTGTCCTTTCTATTTAATTATTAAATATTTTATTATTCAAATTATCACATCTTCATTATCACGTTTAGGTTTTTTTTTTTAAAAAAAAAAAATCTCATCTTTGATAAGATTAAGAATTAGTTAAAAAAAATCATTCCCACGTTTAGGTTGTTATTTTTTTTAAAAAAATCTATTTGATAAAATTAAGAATTGGTTTTAAAAAAATCTCATATTTGATGAGATTAAGAAATGGTTTAAAAAAAAACATCTTCATTCTTTGTGTTATTTTTTTTAAAAAAATAAATCTCATCTGTGATAGGATTAAGAATTCGTTTAAAACAAAATCTTAATTCCCACCTTTAGGTTCACACATCATTCCCACGTTGGTATAGTTTTTTTTAAAGACTTTCGTTATCTTCAATCTTAAAAAAATGTTTAAGCGGGTGAGATTTTTTATATTTGATTTATATCCATGATATTGGTTATAAACAATTTTTATGAGAATGATTCAATTTGGTCATATACATATCAATTTTTGCAATAATTATAAATTCATGTGTATTTATTCATTTTTATATTTTTTTTGTACATTATCAAATCATATTTCAAATTTTCTAATTAACTACCTATATTTAAAAAGTATTATAACACGTGCAACGCACGTAATTTCAAACTAGTAGTTATTAAATGCTTAGATTTCTTAATAAAATTAGAAACAAGAAACAAGAAACGAGAACGTTATCAAACGGGCCAGAGTTGTCTAAAAAAAAAAAAAAAAAAAAAAAACCTTTTGACCTGAAGACAGGATGCTATTTAATTTCTACGGGACAAAAATTGGGACAATGGGACTTTTTAGGCCCCTTTGATTTTTGGATTGTATAAAGGGGCCATTTTTTAAAAAACTTGTATTTGGAGTCCCCTTGCTTACTAAAAGGATGTCATCAAGAAGATTTTGGAGTGTAAAATGACTTTTATACTCCATTAATTTTAAACCAATTAATATAAAAAATATCACCAACTTCTACCCAATTTTACTATTTGATTCAGAACAATGTTGAACAACTTTTAAAAGTTATTCAGTTTTTTAAATAAATACATTCATATAATTTTCAGATTTGTTTATGTTTAAAAAAAATTCCAGATTTGTTAAAAGAAAATTATTTAAATAATATTTTTTAATATAAAGAAAAATAAAGACAGACTTTTAAATATTAAAAAAAGAATAAAAAATAAAAAAATGTGAAGCCAAGCGACAAATTTTAGAAAATAAAAAAAAAAAAAAAACAAACATGAAGCTTGGCCAAATTGTCAAACTTCATGATTCTCGGCCGGATGACATGATTTCCGGTCGGGAATTCATGAATCCCAGCCACTTTCGGCCTGGAATTCATGAATCCCAGCCACTTTCGACCGGGATTCACAAAATTCGATCGGAATTCATTGATTCCGGCCGAATTTAATCCAAAATTACATGTTTTTCAGTCATTTTTTTGCTGGAATTTACTAAATTCAGCTCTTATTTATTAATTTTGGCCAGATTTAGCTCGAATTTGTATGAATCTCGGTTGGGATTTATTAAATCTTGTTGGTAATCTTGTTAAATTTCAATTAAAAAAATCTTTTACCTTTTAATTTAAAACATACTTCCAAATTTGAAAATAAACAAGTATTGAAATTTGTGTATTAATTGATAAAAAAAAAAAAAGTTTGAAAACAAATTTGTAAAATCTAGGTCCATAAAAACATGTTTTTAAAATTTGGGCTCTTTGTGTTCCAACTGTGGCGATTTTCTGTCGAGTGTGAGGAAGAAGAAAGAAGCAACGGTAAAGTCGTAAGACAGTGAGGGATAGAGAAAGTTTTAAAGCCAAGGTTATTTTTGTCTTCTCGTCATCACAGGGGTCCCCAAATACAGGTTTTTAAAAAAAGGTCCCCTTTTACAATCCAAAAATCAAATGGGCCCAAAAAGTCCAATTGTCCCAAAAATTGCTAGTAACATACTTTTCAAAATAAATTACAACCTATATCATATATTTTTTTTTTTGAGTAAACTAAGCAATTCATTCATTCAAAACAATAACAAGGAACATTACAATTACACCGAGCCTTATCACTCATTAATTCTATGTCAGAAGGAAAATTTCCTAACCAAAGCATTGAGGACCGTGTCTCTAATGCTTGTTTTGCTAGAAAATCAGCTGTCCTATTACCCTCTCTAGTAAGATGGGAAAAGGATAAATCTTCAAAATCCGTAGCCATCAATCGGATTTGAAGAATCCAATGATACACATCAGGCGTGAGATGCATTTCATCACGAATCATCATAATCGCATTAGTCGAGTCGGAATGCACAATTGCACTAGATATCTGCAAACACTTTAATAGCCGAATGCCATGTATAATGGCGTTAACCTCTGCAGCTAAGGATGACAGAGTGACTGCATCAAAGAATTCCATCGCTGCAACTATAGATCCATACCTGCCCATGATCACAACCCCATAACCGCAACCCTTCATACACGGGCGGACAAATGCATCCGTAAACAGCAAAACCATGTCGCCTTGCCATGTCCTCCCTTCCGGTACCGTAACCTTGGCAATTGCGTCCACACTACTATTGCCAGATGAAGGTTTAATGCACGTCTCTTTCTAATAATCAAAGATCCACTCGCATTTCTTAGCCGAATCCATGAGTGGAATATTATTTTTGTAGCCATTCCTATCATTCCATATGCTCCAAAAAGTAATGCATACTCGTTCAAGATCCTCTATTTCCAAATGCTCTGCAACCCAAATAATGCGATCCGAAAAATTATTACATACCGGGATGAGAGCATCCACACGATTAAACATATTGTGACATATTTGTTTAGATCTCTTACACCCACACAAAGCATGGTCAATAGTCTCCCACTTTGTCTTACAAATTTGGCACATGGGCGAAATATCAACTCCTCGTTTCCAAAGGTCAAAATTGGTTGGAAGGCATCCATGAAAAGCTGTCCAAATAAAAATTTTAATTTTTTGAGGAATTTTCAATTTCCACAGAGTAGTCCACCATGCTTGTTGATTATTGGTGCTAGAGGATTCCCGATCAACTGACAACATTCGCGCAAGCTTGTATCCGCTGCGAACAGTATACAAACCATTCGAGCAGTAATGCCAAATCCACTTGTCTTCTGCATTTGAGATGCTGATAGGAATTGTCTCAATAATATTTACATCCTCCTGCATGACCACAACGTGTAACCTATGCAAATCCCATCCCAATGTTGGAGTAAGAAAATCAGAAACTAAAGCAGTTTCCTGGTTATTCATGTCGCTTAATGGGATTGGTTTGAAGGTGCGTTCCTTTGGAATCCATGGATCTGTAAAGAAAAAAGTAGATTGGCCATTTCCAATTCGTTTGCGAATGCCACTTGTTAAAAGATCCCGAGCCCACACAAAGTCCCTCCAAAAAACAGAACAATTAGATTTAAGTGGAGCATCTAATAAAGACATTTGGTTGGAGTATCTCCCTGTTATCAACCTCGACGCCAATAATGTTGGAGTGGTGAAGAGTCTCCACACCTGCTTTGCTAAAAGCGCCTTATTAAAGAGCTCCAAATCTCTGAAGTTTAAACCTCCTAGCTCTTTAGGAAGACAAACCTGGGACCATTTTTTCCAATGCATTTTCCTCTTGTTCGCCGTCGACCCCCACCAGAAGCGTGCCATCATAGCGTGTAAATCATCGCATATAGTTTTCGGGAGACGGAAACAACTCATAATATACGTAGGAATGGATTGGGCTACACTCTTAATCAAAACTTCCTTACCACCCATAGAGAAGAACTGGCCCTTCCATCCCTGAAGAGTCTGCCATACACGTTGTTTGATATCTTTAAAATCATTCATCCTCCTTCTACTGAATGTAGAAGGGACTCCTAAATATCTTCCCAATGTATCAACCACAGGCATTCCAAGCAGATTAGCAAGTGTTGTTTTAAAATCTGGATTCACGTTTGGTGAAAAAAATAGAGCTGACTTGTCAATATTAATCTTCTGACCAGATGCCTGTTCGTATTGAGTCAAAGTGTGGCGCAAAGCCCACACATCCTCGATAGAAGCTCTGCAAAAGATAAGGCTATCATCTGCAAAAAATAGGTGAGAAATTTCTGGGCAAAATTTTCCTGGTTTAAAACCAGTAAGGATTTGTCTAGTCATAGCTCCCAAAAGAAGAGAAGACAATACTTCGGAAACAAGCAGAAAAAGGTACGGAGATAACAGATCACCTTGACGAAGACCCCTCGAAGGTCGTATCATACCTGTGGGACTACCATTAAGCAAAATGGAGAACCTAGGAGTTCGTACACATTCCATGATCAATTGTACCCATGTAGGATGGAAGCCCAGTTTCAACAATAAGCGTTCCAAGAAAGACCATTCAACACGGTCATACGCTTTACTCATGTCCAGCTTCAAAGCTAACCAGCCTTTTCTCCCTTTTTTCTTGTTCTTAATCGCATGCAGACACTCATGACCCATTATCACGTTATCAAAAATCGAACGCCCCGGAACAAAAGCTGATTGATTCTCCGAAATAATATCATTCAAAATCCATTTCATGCGATTCACCAGGACTTTCGAAATTATTTTGTATGAGACATTACAAAGGCTAATAGGTCTGAAGTCAGAAATCACAGATGGGTGTTTAACTTTTGGAATCAAAGCAATATGAGTCTCATTCCAAGCCCCTACTGACCGTTTCATATTCAACATGTCCAAACAATTTAAGGAAGTTACATTACCAACCCCGTTCCAAAATTTCTGATAGAAAAGGGCGGGAAAACCATCTGGTCCAGGCGCCTTTGAAGGATGCATTTGCTTAATGGCTTTCACAATTTCATCCTTTGAAAACGGGGCAATCAATCTTGCATTCATATCTGAGGTTACCTTTGGTGAGATATCCTGTAAGGCCACATCAATAGAGTCCATAGAAGGATTAGAAGATGAAAACAGATTAGAAAAATAGGAAATGAAAGCCTGTTCCATTGGTTGTTTTCCTGTAATCAGGATGCCATTGAGATCACGAATCTCCCGAATTTCATTTCGTCTCTTCCTTTGTGTGGCTTGTTTGTGGAACCAACGAGTGTTTCGGTCACCCCAATTTAACCAATTTTCGCGCGATCGTTGTTTCCAATAAATTTCCTCATCCTCAAGTGCCTTGTCAAGAATATTCTCTATCCGTTTAATCTCATCAAAATCCCATGGGGGCGGCTTACTGTATAGATCTTGGAGGATACTTTGGTTCGATTGGATATGTTGACGAATGTGAAAAGACGTACCTTTGCCCCATTGTTGAAATCGAGATCGACATTTCTGTAGACAATTTTCCAACTGCGGCTTAAATGTTCCCTGGTTTGTCCAACATCCCAAATCTGCTATGATATTTTGACAGTCCGGATTTTGAGTCCAAACTTCCTCGAAACGAAATTTTCGTCGACGCTGGAACGTGCCAGAAGAAAGATCGACACCATTGATCTGGAAAATAATTGGTCGATGGTCCGACCGAGCTGAATTCAGATGCATAACGGACGTGCTAGGAAATAGTTCAACGAAGGCTTCATTTGCAACGAAACGATCAATTCGTTCGTTAATCTGGCTCTCCCTATCATGTCGATTTGTCCATGTAAACATATCGCCTGAAAACTCCATATCTTGAAGACCACAATCATCCATAACGTCACGAAACTGCTGAAGTTGAGATTCATTACAACGTACATCATATGGACATACATTTTTTAAAAAATATAATAATAAACACCCAAATAAAAGATTTATTTGATTTCTAACATTTCTTCTTAAAAAAAATGTAAAAATAGAAATCAACATTGACATACCCGTGAAATTTGTAGTTTATTTTAAACTATAAATAAATGTAAACATGGATAAGATAAAATAGTAAGAGAAAAAATATTGCTCAAACAATGTTTACATTTATTTATATTCTAAACAATAATGTTTAAATTCATCGTATTAAAAAAAAAAAAATTAAAAAGCGAATTAAACATTTCACCATATATTGAAAAAAAAAAAAAAAAAAACCTTCCTATCGCACAAACATTGGAAATCCTAAACAATTTTTTTTTAAAAAAATCTAAAATAAAAAGGAAAAAAATCTCTTCCCTTTGATTTGTTTGCTCTTCTATTTATCTTTCTCTTCCTAAGCACAAACATCGAGAGGAAATGATATATGAATCAACATAATTCATATTTTTAAAAATAGGTCTAAATATAAACCCTACCAATAATTTTTTTCCTTGTTAGCTACAACTAGTATTTTAAATTTCCGTATCCAATTCTCATTGCACAGAATGAATAGTGATACACGATATATATAGACATGGCAAGTCTTAACCAAAGAATAAAGGAATAATAAGGACATTATTAACCAATAATTAAAACAGAATCACAACTAATCAATATTCCTCTAATATCGCCCCTCAAACAAATGACCTGTTAGGTCATGAGTTTGGCCTTCAGAGATAGAAGACGATCACGAGTCACAGGTTTAGTAAACATATCAGCAACCTGCGAATTTGTAGGAATGTGGTGAAGAAGAATGTCTTTGCACATAACATGTTCTCGAACAAAGTGGAAATCAATTTCTACATGCTTCGTACGCCCATGAAACACCGGATTTTTTACAAGCTGAATAGCTGAAGAGTTATCACACCATAGAGAGGGAGGTTTGGAAGAGTAAACTCGAAGATCTCGAAGGAGCTGTCGAACCCAAAATAGCTCAGCGGCAGTGGCAGCTAAGGCCCTATATTCAGCCTCTGTTGAGCTTCTTGATACTGTGCTTTGCTTTTTTTTTTTTTTTTCCATTTGTTTCTTCTCCCATAATATCTCCTTTGTCTACAAAGTCTGCTTCCTCATCCCCATCCAATTCTCCTTCCCTTTCATTTCTCTTTCATTACTTTGGAGTACCTGAATCTTCTGTTGATGATAATGTTTTGGCTACTAACAATTTTTTCTCTTCAGAACCTAATATCTCTGCAGGATCACCGACTGCCTCACCTCCTCCAGTGCCTTCTGAAGCTTGTGCTCATATACCTGAGAATGAGCCTTCCCATGCCTCGGTCAGCTGTTCTGATGCTCCTCGTCCTCATGTTGACAGTAGCACTACTACTGCTCCTCTTGTTCACAACACTCATCCGATGCAAACACGAGGCAAATCTGGGATTTCAAAGAGGAAAATCTTTATGGCCTCCATTGAACAATCTGATTCTGAGCCCTCCTGCTATTCCAAAGCATCTCGATTACCAGTGTGGTGCAAGGCCATGGCCGATGAATATGCCGCTTTGGTTAAACAGGACACTTGGAAGCTTGAGCCACTACCTCCTGGTAAAACGGCAATCAGTTGTAAATGGGTGTACCGAATTAAGCGTAACCCAGATGGAAGCATTGCTCGTCATAAGGCTCGTCTAGTAGCCAAAGGATTTCATCAGGAAGAAGGTATAGATTATGATGAGACCTTCAGTCCTGTCGTAAAGAAAACAACTGTGCGTGTTGTCCTTTCCCTTGCTGCCCAACATGGTTGGTCTCTAAAGCAATTAGATGTCAAAAACGCGTTCTTACATGGCAGCCTTCATGAGGAAGTATATATGCAGCAACCTCAAGGTTTCATTGATCCAAACTTTCCTAATTATGCCTGCAAATTGATTAAATCCCTGTATGGCCTTAAGCAAGCACCACGGGCATGGTTTGAATGCTTTACATCATATCTGTTGACACTTGGTTTTGTTGCTTCTGTGGCTGATTCTTCTCTCTTCGTACGTGTTGCTGATGATTCTATTACTTATCTTTTATTATATGTGGATGACATTATCCTCACTGGAAATTGCTCCTCGTATATATGTTCTTTGGTTCCTTTGCTTCGTAGCAAGTTTGATATGACTGATCTTGGACAATTAAAATTCCTTCTTGGTTTGGAGATTGACTACTCGAGCAAAGGGATTTTTGTTTCTCAGGCTAAGTACACTCGTGATCTTCTGCTTCGTTTTGGTATGGCTGGTGCAAAGTCATGCTCCACCCCTATTGCTTTAAAGGCTCCTCCAGATGATGGGATCTTATGCTCCCCAGCTGATGCTACGCTATTTCGTTCACTTGTCGGAGCTCTTCACTATCTTACATTTACACGGCCGGACATTGCTTTCTCTGTGAGTAAGGTTTCCCAATATTTGCATAATCCTACAGAGACTCACCTTGTGGCTGCAAAGCGTATCTTACGCTATCTTCTTCAAAATCCTTCCGCTGGCCTTTTATTTCGTCGCAGCTCCTCTGATATATTCAAGCTCAATGCCTTTTCTGATTCAGACTGGGTTGGCGACTCAACTGATCGACGTTCAACAATAGGCTTTGTTCTTTTCCTTGGTGCCAATCCCATCTCCTGGACAACTAAGAAGCAAAGCACTGTATCAAGAAGCTCAACAGAGGCTGAATATAGGGCCTTAGCTGCCACTGCCGCTGAGCTATTTTGGGTTCGACAGCTCCTTCGAGATCTTCGAGTTTACTCTTCCAAACCTCCCTCTCTATGGTGTGATAACTCTTCAGCTATTCAGCTTGCAAAAAATCCGGTGTTTCATGGGCGTAAAAAGCATGTAGAAATTGATTTTCACTTTGTTCGAGAACGTGTTGTGCGCAAAGACATTCTTCTTCACCACATTCCTACAAATTCGCAGGTTGCTGATATGTTTACTAAATTAACCTGTGACTCGTGATCGTCTTCTATCTCTGAAGGCCAAACTCATGACCTAACAGGTCATTTGTTTGAGGGGCGATATTAGAGGAATATTGATTAGTTGTGATTCTGTTTTAATTATTGGTTAATAATGTCCTTATTATTCCTTTATTCTTTGGTTAAGACTTGCCATGTCTATATATATCGTGTATCACTATTTATTCTGTGCAATGAGAATAATCTTCAAATCATTTTGTTGAGAAAAGTATCAATTTTCATCCATATTTCTACATGTCTTTGAGTTCGAGATCGATATGATGAATGAATCGACCATTCCATTATATTATAGAAAAATCAACGAAATATAATAAAAATATCAACAAAATATCAATCATGTAGACCTAATATTGATAATAAGAATTTTAAACATATTTTAAATAAGGTGAAATATTCATTTGTTAATTTAAATATTTTCTTATAAATTTTTTATATTTATAATTCTTTCTATAAATGTACATTAACATCGACACATTGTCCATATTTTTATATACATTTCTATAAAATTTAAACATCAATATTTTCATTGACATCAACATTTAAAATCTGAATTTTTTTTAAGAACAATACTTGGATGCTTACGGGTATGTTTGAATCTTCCTATATACTCTATTATAATCTTGACAACTAAGAAAAAAAAATTCAAAATGAGAAAATCTTTTTATCTTTTTTAGTTGTCAACATTTTAATGGTGTTATATAGGGAGATCCCTACATATCGATATGCAGCTAAGTATTTGTCTTAATCAGCTGATAATTTCTTCCTCAAGCTGGAAATGAATCGCTCAATGTTCTGAATGGAACTGCCACCTTCTTGAAGTGCTTTCAAGCCAAGCTGTTTCCATTTCAAAGCATTTTGTTTGAACTCTGTTGCCCTATCTCCCTCCATCACTGTTCTTATACAAGCTTTGATCTCTTCCTTCCCCACAATCCCATCCTCACCCACCTTCACTCTCACACCCACCTTCCAAACATCCTCCACATACTTGGCGTTGGTAGGCTGATCCGTCCACTGCGGCATGGCCACCATCGGCACGCCCAAGCACAGGGCCTCGAGCGTCGAGTTCCAGCCACAATGCGTAAAGAAGCACCCTACAGCTTTGTTCGAAAGCACTTCTATTTGGGAGCTCCATTGCAAGATCAATCCCTTCTCCGGTGCAAACCCTTTTGGAATTTTTACCTGCTCTGATGCTCTAACCACCCAGATGAAGTAGTGGTTACTTTCAATTAATCCAATGGAAAACTCTGTCATTTGAGTTGTGCTCAGGTTGGCCATGCTACCGAACGACACATAAACGACGGAGTCTCTTGGTTTTGTTTCAAGCCATTTTCTTGTTAAAGATACTTCCTCTGACTCGATTTTGAAGAGATCCAACTCGTATTTCTTCTCATTTTCATTGTGGTTGTCTATGTAGAAAGATGGAATGGTTGGTCCTATTGTCAATGTTGGACCAATTTTTGAAATTTCATCCATCTCCTGCAATATTTTTAAATGTATGGTAAATACTGCTAACATCATTCATTCAACAATTTCCTTAAAAAGTGACTAGAGTTTAAATTATTTGACTAATATTCAAATTTCATCCATGATAATTCAAAACTTGTAATATATTGTTGGCTAAATTATAAGTTTTTAGTCCCTGAATTTTTAAATTATGTCAATTTGGTCCTCTCATAACTTTTATAAATGTCTAATCCTTGAACTTTCAATTTTGTGTCTAATAAGGTTTTAAAAGTTTTAAAAAAAATGGTTAATAGGTCTTTGAACTTTTGATTGTGTGTCTGATACATGTGTCTGACATATCTAAAAATTTTCAAAATTATCTAATCTATTAGATATAAAGTTAAATTTTATGTTTAATGAGACCTTAAACTTTCAACTTTGTATCTAGGTTGGTGAATTTTTAAAAAACTATCAAATAGTAATTAGTTAACTAATCTATCATAACCATTTGACTTTTTTTGTTTTTAGTTTTTGGTTTTTGAAAATTGGGTTTGTTTTCTCTCAATTTATTTACAATAGTTTTCTTCTCTGTTACGGACACATTAGAATTCTTAGCGAGATTTCGAAAACAAAAACAAGTTTTTGTAAACCTTGTTTTTTTAGTTTTCAAAATTTGACTTAGGGCTCGTTTGGAATACCTTTTAGTTTAAGTGTTTTTCAAGGGAATACACTTTCTTTTAAACATTTTGTATAAAAATGGTTTAGAATTTAAACACTCATATGTTTGGTTACATTTCCTTATAAGGGTTTTTATACATAAGTTATTATATACTTAAAAACTCTTTTTTTTAAAAAAAAATCTCTCAAGTGTTTCTCTCAAAGTTGTTTATTTTTCAATCTCATTTTTTAATAAGTTATTTTTAGTGGTTGCCAAACACTAATTTTTTTCAAAATGTTTTTTTTTTCCAAAAATTAAACACTTGAAAAGTTAAACCAAACATACCCTTAATTTTTGAAAACATGAAGTAGATGTCAAAACATAGAAAAACTTATAGGTGAGAGTAGTTGTTATAAACTTAGGGCCCGTTTGGAATACATTTTAATTTAAATGTTTTTCAAGAATGCATTTTTTAAAAAACATTTTGTATAAAAATTGTTTAGAAAACTTGAACACTCATATGTTTAGTTGTATTTTTTCATAGGTGTTTTTATACACAAGTTATTATATACTAAAGACTTTTTTTTAAAAAAGTTCGTTTCCAAGTGTTTCTCTCAAAATAGTTTATTTACCAATCTCATTTTCTAATAAGTCATTTTTAGTGGTTGTCGAACATTATAAATTTTTTCAAAATGATTATTTTTTTTCAAAATTAAACACTTACAAAGTTAATCCAAACACACCCTTAAATTTTAAAAAACCAAATGGTTTTTAAATGGGGCTTTGTTTTTTAGATCTAGATTTGGAGATGGAGTAGGTTTTTCAAATCTAAAAATGCAGAGACGCTTGGGTCTGAAAGAGATGAGGGTATGTTTAGTGAGTTGTGTGCGAAAGAAGAAGGAGATGGTGATCATGGTGAGGGTTGGGATTTTTTAGATTGCGTATTTTGTTCGAAGAAAAAGAGGACGAGGGCGACAACGACATATGAATGGCGAGGTCGGTGACGACTATGACAATGAGGAGGATGAGTGGTAGAATAAGAGAGAAAAGAGAGAGGTAAGAAGAAATTATTGGATGTTCTTGGTGCAATGAGACGGATATAGATTTGCACAATTGGATTTTAGAGAGAGTAATTGTAAAAGTACTTCGATTTTGTATCCAACTATTATTATGGTCAAACAATTTTGAAGATGTACATCAAATAGTTTTAAAGAAGGAATCTCGTTGTGGTTGAAACACCTAATAATTTGTCGTGACTTAGGATTAATATTACCTTTGTAGAAAAGTTTGATAGACCTAAGCTCTAACCCCACCTTCTCTCTCCTCCCTATTACTCTTCCTTGTACGTTTTCTCTTCTATGTTAATGAAGTACCACTATCTCTCTAAATTATCTTTTGATTCCTAATGGGTCCATTTTGGTGTCTACTTTTCAAAATCATACAATCAAGTCTTTTAGATTTAAACATAATTGTATTAATATTAAGTCTCTTTGTTTAAAAAAAAATGTATTAAGTCTCTCACTTAATTGTTTCGTTAAATTGGATCGAACCATCAATTTTTGAAATGATAATTGATATTTTATCCAATGAACTATGTCTGGATTGACACTTTCGTTGAATAATCAAGATGGTGGAGACATGACAATTTTTAAAGTAAAAACAATAATAATTCAAATAATAATTTAAAAAAATCTCTATCTCCTCTCACCCTCTAGCAAATTATTATGAGATGCTTCTGATGCAATAGGTTATGCCTTTAAAACCATCGATGTATATCTTCAAATTTGTTTGACCCTAATAATTGTTGGACACAAAATCAAGATACTTTTACAATTTCTCTCTCTTACATTCAACTGTCCAAAACTAATTTGTGTCATTGTACTGGCCTCACCTAATAATTTCTCCTTAGTCATACACCTCTTTGAAAATTTGCTACTTTCTTCTTATATTTTCTTGATATTCTTTTTAATAAAATTTTTTATGGTTGCAATAAATCAAAAGGCACACATTTCATTTTAATCCTTCTAAATTTTCAAAAATTAAATTTTAATTATCTTACAACTTTTAGCTTTGTTGAATTTTGATTCTTAAACTTATAAAATGTCACTATATAGAATGGAAGTATTGAATGAATGAATATCAAATGATAAATTAATATTACAAAAACTAAAGTTGTTATGTTTTTTTTACATATAGATTGGGGGATTTGAACCTCCAACCTCTTGGTCAAGAATATAAGATTTATGCATGTTTGTTTGAGCTACAATAATCTTGTTAACTTTTTTAATTTGGTCTTAAAAGGTAAGATTTAAAATTCTTCAGATTTTAATAAGTTCTAGATTTCACCCTAACAGTCTCATTTGTACAAGTTTTATGTCAGTCGAGCTATGCTCATGTTGGCCACCCTCACAGTCAAAATCATTTACAAAATATAAAAAAAAATACAAAATAATAGAAATTCCTATTCTGATAACAACTTTTGTGCATGGGTAAAGAGGCATCAGAGTTTTACTCCTAGGTCAAAGGTTGATCTCTCAACCCAAATATCCACCCTATAATTGTAAAAAATGAGTATTTTGTTTTCATAATTTTTATACTTTTTTTTTTAGTTCCTTAAATTTGAATACATATTTGCTTCGATTTATCAATTTTCATTCCTATTTTAGTGCTTAAATTTTTGCCTAAAAACACTATTTAAATCTCCAACTATTGATTTTTTTTCCCCTAACAACACTATTTAAAACCTCAACTATCTATTTTTCATTAATCGTTTTGAAAAACATGTAGTTTCATATAGTTATTTATGCAAGCATCTACTTCAGATAAGCAAACAAAAATTTTCACTAAGCTTTTATCAAATAGTTTAAAAATAAATAAATAAGGACAAAGACTTAAATATAATTTTTATGCAGAGTTTAAAGGTATGTTTAAAAATTTACGAGACAAGAAAATGATTTGTTAAAAAAATGATAAAAAGATTAAAAAAAAAAACTGTCACTCACTAAATAATGATTAAATACATTTTAAATTTTGATTTTACACTTTTAAACACAATTTACATACGATCGATAAATTTAATTTTAAATGATTAAATACATGTGTTTTGAAGTGATTTTAAACGTAATTATAAAAATGAATTTAATCATTTTGAAATCACTTTAAAACATGCTAAAGCTGAAACTTCAAAGAATCATACTAAAGTTTAGAAGAAAAAAAAAATAGAAACACAATTTCTTTTGTGACCTAAAAATCAACCATAAATAAATTAAAGAGAAGGTCCTGGTTAAACTATCAGAAGATTGATTTCAATATTATACTTCTGGAACTTTAAAAAATTTCAGTTTAGTTTTCGAAGTTTGAAGTTTGTTTGAAAATGACTATTTGAGAAATTTTTGATTAAATTTATTGATAAAAAAGGGTGTATTTACATGTGTTTTTATTGACATTTTTCAAAAAAAAAAAAAAATCTAAAAAGTTTAGGTCTAGAGATAAGGAAAATAAGAGGAGGAGAGTTAGAAAAATCAAAAGAGAGAGCTAAGGAAGAGACAAAAACCTGAGGCTCAAATTCGTAGATAGAGTTGACGAGTATCCAATCAGCTCGCTGTGTATTGGACCACTGATTCAACACCAACTGGAAGTACTGTGGGTAACATTCAGGAGCCGACATGAACGACGGCACCTCCTGCAGCTGCAGCGGCGGCAGCCCAGGGACCGACACCGGCCACGGCCACGGCTCCTCCGAAGCTCTCACCAGGCCCTCACGGAAGCAGTAGTAAATAAAGTTGACGGAGCACGGCTGAGTGAAGAACGCCGCCGCCACGAGCCCGAACCTCTTTGCAACGTCCAGAGCCCAAGGCATGAACGCGTCGTATACCACGGCGTGGATTGGGCGGTCCGAGCTCTGGCGGTGGCGGATGAGCTCAGCCAGGGTTTTGGTCCCGGCTGTCTCGACTTGAACGAGATACTCGTCGATGCTGCCGGCTGCGGCGAACCCGCCTTCGTCGTAGCCGTCGGAGATGGTGTCCCAGTCAATGGCGGCGCTGGGGCTGGGTTTGAAGGTGTTGGAGATGAAGACGGTGACGGCGACGGTGGTGTCGAGTCCGGCGGAGGATAAGGACTTGCAGAATTGGAGCATTGGGTTCAGATGGCCTTGGGTTGGGTATGGAACTATCAACACATGAGCCTTTTTTCCTCTCTCCATCTCTCTCTCTATGATTTTTTTTTTTTTTTTTTTTGGGAATTCCTATGATCTCATAAAGTTCCCACCTTCTTGTGTATGTGCTTCTTCCTCCACCTCTAAAGAAAATTGGTAGAAGAAAAAATGATTGAGAAGTGGTGAAGTGAAAGGAGAAATGGAAGAAATATAGATATGGAGATTTTGGGGGAAGAAGAAGAATGAACGAGAAAATAGAGATGGATAGGACTTAGAGGAGACAGTTGCGTCTATGGAATGAGCGGGGGAAGGGAAAAATTTCTAGTATTACGATAGTATGAAAATTTTTCGATATACCTCCCTTCATTGTTTTCCATGAAAGAAAATATTTAAGAATTGTGTGAGATCCATGGAATAAAATATTATATCATTAAATGATGTGTCAAATGCTGAATGAATCGGAGAGAGTATGTACTACCGTAGTAGTAGAAATTTTCCTTGGGGAAAGCGTGTGGCGTGAGTTATGTTTCGTTTCTATTTTGTTACAATTTAATAATCCTTCAATTTTCAAAGTTTGGATTATGATTCTTTGTCGTTTGTTGATGTCGTTCACTGATTTTGGATAGATATGTTGTGTTCGTTTTCATCCAATAAATTTACTCTATATCTTCTTTCTATGAATGTGGACAGAGACATATGGGTTATGTTGTGTTAGTCTATATGCTTTGAATTTTTTTAATAATATTCTTTAAGCTTTTATAGTGTGGTTTTGTATAGTTAGCTAATATCGCTTAATAAATAATTACATGACATGTCTATTGAACAAACCATACGTTAATTTGGTATGACCTAACTAACATGTGGAGAAGTGAACAATTAGACAACATGAACTAACATATGTGCAACGTATCAAATTTCTTTTATAGATCATGTTACTCTATTTTGTCTAAATGTTTACTTTCTATATATATAATTACAAAGATAAAACTGATTTTTAACCACTACAAGAAAATTGGTTTCTCTTTACCTATTTTTTCCGACATACAAACTACGTTGGAAGAAATATCTTCTCTCAACATCGGTTAACTGCGTTTGGAGAAGAGCCTCTCTCCTAACGTCGGTTTAATGATGTCGGGAGAAGTGGTTTTCTACCTATGCATGTAATTGACCTACCCATTTACTGTTTGAATTATGATGCTTTTGTGATGTGGGGTTCTGTGTTGATGCAAATTCCTTGAATTGGGTTGAGATTTATTTTGGATTTCTTGCTTCTTTGTAATCTGAAGTTGTTCTTGGCCTATTCTTGAATGGAGATTATTTGTGTTGAAATGCTTATTGATGCTTCTTCTTTTATTTACTGTATTTTGCTTATGTTTTTTGAATGAAGGGATGGGATTTATTATGGTCTTGTCCAACCAATGTGTGCAATGACAAAAACTAGTGTTCAACCACAAGGATTATTGATAATCATAATTCAAAAACAATCCAAAAATAAAACATTGAAAGAAAAGCAATAGATGATGCAATTAATGCTCAAAAAGAGTGGAAAAGTGTCCTTAATCACCTAATTTCTTCCCCATGAAGCTGGAAATGAGCTGATCAATGTGCTTCATGGAACTGCCACCTTCTCGAAGTGCTTCCAAGCCAAGCTGTTTCCATTTCAAAGCATTTTGTTTGAACTCTGTTGCCCTATCTCCCTCCATCACTCTTCTTATACAAGCTTTGATCTCTTCCTTCCCCACAATCCTACCCTCACCCACCTTCACTCTCACCCCCACCTTCCAAACATCCTCCACATACTTGGCAATGGTGGGCTGATCGGTCCACTGCGGCATCGTCACCATCGGCACGCCCAAGCAAAGCGCCTCGAGCGTCGAATTCCAACCGCAGTGCGTGAAGAAGCCCCCAACGGCTTCGTTCGACAGCACTTCAAGTTGGGAGCTCCATCGCAAGACCAAACCCTTCTCTGATGTGTAGCCCTTTGGAAGTTTTGCCTCTTCCGATGCTCTAACCACCCAAATGAAGTAGCAGTTACTTTCGGTTAGTCCGACGGCGAGCTCTGCCATTTGACTTGCACTTAAGTTGGCCATGCTACCGAACGACACGTAAAGGACGGAGCCTTTTGGTTTGGTTTTAAGCCAATTCCTTGTTGAAGCTGCCTCTTCTGGCTCGACTTTGAACAAATCCAACTCGTATTTCTTGTCATTTTTGTTATTGTTGTCTATGTAGAAGGATGGAATTGTTGGCCCTACTGTTAATGTTGGACCAATTTTTGATATTTCATCTGCTGCCTGTAAAAAATAAAGGATTAATTTGCAATTTAGCTCACTTACTCGCCATTTTTTTTTTAAAGATTATAAATGTTTGTACTTTAGGAAAGCCATTTTTATTTGTCATGTATGTTTGTATATACAGTACAATAGGAAGATAAGATTATTATTATTAGTATATTATTATTATTATTTTGAAGGGTAAAATACCTTTTTGGTCCTTCATGTTTCTGGTCCGTTACCAATAGGTCCCTACGTTTCAAAATTGAACAATCAAGTCCCCACTGTTTGGGAAATGTTTCTATTGAGTCTCTCCACCGTTACTTTTTTTAACGGTGATGACGTGGCCGTTTAATATAAGAAAATATTATTTTAAAAATATTAAATTTTAATTAAAATAATAAATTAATAAAAAAGTAAAACAAAAAAAAAAACAAAAAAAAAGTCTTTTCCTCTCTCTCTCCTTCCCCACCCTCGATTCCCTTTCCCCTTCCCCTTCCTTCTCTTTCCCCTTCCACTTCACCTCCTTGCCGTCGAGGATCACCGCAGCCGCCGCCGCCGCTGCCTTCGTCAGATTCTCATCAACACGTCGTCGGAATCCCCTTCCCTCAACATCCCTCTAAACTCATCATCGGTGAGATCCCCGAGCCCTAGCGCCGTCGCATTCCTCTTCAAGCTCTCGAAACTTATCACTCATTTCTCTCTGTCCATCAGCAAATTGAAACCGTTGCAGAGCTCTCCGATAAGCCCCTCTTCGTCGAGGTTGCAGGCTATCACCGCCAGTCTTCGAATCCGAATTTCGATTAGGGTCTCTGGTTCTTCGGGGCCATTGGGATTGATTTGTAGAGTTTCAAAATTACAGAGAGAAATAGATTTGGACTTGGATTCTCCTCCTTTTGGCTTGGTTCTTTCAAAATTTATTATAATTTTGGGTTTCAGTTTGGTGTTTGATATATGTTCTTTTGGTTTCTGTCTTGTTTCTTTTTTGTTCTTTTTTCTTTTTTTGGTCTTGGCTGGCTTGAAATTTGAGGATCCTGGAATTTCCATGATTTTATTCTTTATAGTTTTTCTGCTACGATTTAGCCCGAAACAGTGGAGATTGCCCAAAGGAAGAGGGTGGGTTTGGTTTTGAAGAAATAGAAAGGGGAGGGGGTGGGCTCGGTTTGGAAGAAGAAAAATGAGTGAGAAGCCGCCGGTGAGCAGATGAAGAAGGCGGCGGCGACGATCATCGGCGGCGAGGAGGGGAAGGGGAAAGAGAAGGAAGGGGAAGGGGAATCAAGGGTGCGCTCAATTTGTGTCATCTGGCCGATTTTTTCCCTCAAAGTCATCTTCGAGAGATCTTTGATCCTAGCTTCGATGGGTGCGCTAGGTTTATGTAGATGCAATCCGTAGTCTCAATTTTTCCTCAAAGCTTGAGCTCGGTAGAACATAACGAATGGGGAAAGAAAGGGAAAGGAGAAGGGGTATCGTGGGGTGGGGGAGAGGAGAGAGAGAGATTTTTTAAAAGGGTAAGAAGAAGAAGAAAGGTGGAGGGCGGCGGCGGTGGGCTACTGCCGGCGAGAAGGGGAAGGAAGGGAGGGGATGGGTTTCGAAAATGGAGGGGAAGGAGAGAGAGAGGGAGAAAGAGGGGAGAGAGAGATTTATTTTTCTTTTTAATTTTTTAATTTTTTAATTTTAATTTATTATTATTTTAATTTAAAAATTAATATTTTAATATTTTTAATAATGCCACGTCAGCACCGTAACTGCCACGTCAACACCGTTAAAAAAGTTAACGGTCCAAGGACTCAATAGAAGCATTTTTTAAACAGTGGGGACTTGATTGTTCAATTTTGAAACCTAGGGACCTATTGGAAACAGACCAGAAACATGAGGGACCAAAAAAGTATTTTACCCTATTTTGAACATAGATAAGATTATTATTTACCATATATTTTTAAAGGGAAAACGTGTATTTTTTTTTTTTTTTGAACAATGGAAAACGTATATTTCAACTACATTAAAAGAAGTGAAGAAAAAAAATAAATTAAATAAAAACTTAACAAGTGACTTTAAGTTATTTTTATTCGGTCAACTGACATAAAGTTGTACGGATAAAAGTTTGTGATTTGAATTCCCTCCCCCACATATTGTCCAAAAAAAAAAAAAGTTATTTTTATTCTGGAAGTGATAATATTTAAATGTAATATGAAGATCTTTTTCAAAAAAAAAAAAAAAAAATGCAATATGAAGATGCCACTTTTTTTTTACTCCTATTTATTTATTTATTTTTTATTTTTGAGTTTAAGATGACACAAGTTGAAGAATACATAACATATTGTTGAAAAATTACCGACTCTATCTTTTAATTTAAGCCATTTTTAACTTCTTTTGTTTTTTCTTTAAAATACACCTTTTGGTCCTTCAAATAGAGGTGAGGTTGGATTTTATAGTTTCTGAAGTTTCAAACTCATCAGTGTAACACATCAGATTTGAGTTAAGTAACATTTTGATCCCTTATTCATCCATTTTTGCGTTAACATAGTTAATGGAGGTTGATGTGACATCTTTTATATTAATTTTGTTAATTTTAAAATAAAAATATATTGAATTATTAATAAAAAAACCACGCTAGTCGCCACCACCCGCTATTGGTTGCTCATCACTAACTGTCACTTTTTCTTTCTTTCTCTTTTTCTTCTTCTTCCCATCTTTTATATGTGTGTGTGGAAGGAGATTTTCCCATTGATCCGAACTAGAACGGAGAGGTTTCCCTTCATTTTGGACCAGAATGAAGGGCCTTCGACATTTTTTTTTTAAATAGAAAACATAAGGGAAGAAAGGGAGAAATGAGGAGAAGAGAAAAGAGAAAAAGAAAGAAATGAGAGGGAAGAAGAAAAGAGGAAAAAGGGGGTAGCAGACGACACTGTGCCACCAATCGGATTAGGGTTTGTGGGAGGGAAGAAGAAGAGTGTAGAGGAAGAAAATGGAGAACAAGAAAAGTAGAAAAAGAAAAAATAATTAAAAAAAATTATTTTAAAAATTAAAATTTTTAAATAAAAATAGGTCTCACGTCAGCATTTCGCTAATTTCACGAAAAATTGGATGGAAATACCAAGAGTGTAACTGCATTCAAAACATAGAGATATATTTGTGACTAGAATGCAACTCAAAATTGAGTAACTAAAACTTTTTTTTTTCCACACTTTTAATAAAATTATGGGAAAAATACACTTTTAGTCCCTGAGGTTTGGGTTAAGTTACACTTTGGTCCCTGAGTTTTCAAACTCAACAAAAATACCCCTGAGGTTTGAGATAAGAAGCAATTTAGTCCCTCCATCCACTTTTCTGTTAAATGTTAACGGAATTCTGATGTGACATTTTTTTTATTAAAAAAATTGTTTTTTTAGTTTTTTAAATTAAAATAATAAAAATATATTATTATATTTTTCTTTTTTCATTTCTAATTTTTTTTCCTTTTTTCTTTTATGTTTCTTCTCCTTCTTCTTCTTTTCTCCAGACCGACCACCGGCAGCTTCTTCTTCTTTAGACCACCGACGACCATCTACGCCGGAGCCGTCGTTCGCTGGAGCTGCCGTTCGCCATCTCCAATCTTCTTATCCGGCAGGTTCTCCATCTCCGATCGTCTTCTCCGATTCTCCATTTCAGTGGGTTTGAAACGAAGACCCACACGAGATATAACCTCTGAAACGAACACCCACGCGAGACCCACTCGAGATCTGAAGTTGTTGAGCTCGAAAATGTTGTCGACCTTTGTTCGAAAAAGTTCAAACCTCGCAGATCTGAAGTTTTCAGGTCGGGGATATTGCGGATCGAGCGTCGAACGTGGTCTGAAACACTTTGTTCAAGCTATTGCGAGGGTGGGAGAAGAAACGCTGCCGGAGAAGGGAACGGCGGCTCGAGCGAGCGTTGAACGTCGTCTGAACGACAAAAACGCCGTCAACCTCGAACGTCGTCTGAACGACGAAGGGAAGTTATTGCGCGGGTTCAAACCTTCGTCTCTGTTGCGTGGGTCGTCGCCGGAGAAGAACCGTTTCCCTTCGTCTCTGTTGCGTGGGTCGTCGCCAGAGAAGAACCACTTCCCTTCATCTTTGTCGCGTGGGTCGTCGCCGGCTACGCTCGTCGGCCGGAAATGGAGGAGGAGGGAGGACCCTCCTCCCTCTTGTATATTTAAAAAAAAAGGAAGAAAAATAGGGGTAAGAGAGAAGAAGAAAGGAGAAGAAAAGAGAGAGAAAAAAAAGGTTGCCGGCGACCGGCTACTGGCGGTCGGCGGCGGCGGTGGCGGGTGGTGGTCGTCGGTTGCCGGAGATAGGAAGAAGAAGAAGAAGGAAGAGGAAGAAGATGAAGAAGAAGAAGAGAAGGAGGGTAAAGAATAAAAAAAATAATAAAATAATAAAATATTATTATTTTAAGATTTTTTATTTAAAAAATTTAAAAATATATTTTTTTTATTAAAATAATAGTGCAACGTCAGCAGCCGTTATGATTTAACAGAAAAATTGACGGCAGGGACCAAAGTGCTCCTTATCTCAAACCTTAGGGGTATTTTTGTTGAGTTTGAAAACTCAGGGACCAAAGTGTAACTTAACCCAAACCTCAGGGACCAAAAGTGTATTTTTCACTAAAATTATTGTTTTTTAAGAAGATCCTTAGTGCACGAGTTTGTTTTAGAGTCAGACAACCTCAGAAATTAAGTTGAGAAATTCTTCCCCTAAATCTTTGTGGGAATTTGGGATAAGGAAGACCATCCCTTTTTGGGTTTACAAATTTAATCACAAATTTGTTTTGTGTTTGCCGTACATCCCCATATGAAGTGATTCTCAGTCAATGGTTTATGGAGAATCAACTCTAAAGTAGTTTTAAATGAGGGTTACAAATGCCAAAGCGAGCTTAGCTCAGTGGTAATTGGCATGTACTCTCGATCATCAATTATATATATATAAAAGAAATTTCATTAAATCTTAATAATATTTTTCAAACCGGGACTAAATTATTACATATTAAAATTCAAGGACTAAATTATTACAAAATTGAAAGAACAATAACTAAACCGTTACAAATTATAGTTCATGGACTAAATTATTACTTTTATGAAAGTTTAGAGACCAAAAGTGTTTTTTGACTCAAGAAAAAAGGAAAAATACACTTTTGGTCCCTAAGGTTTGGGTTAAGTTACACTTTGGTCCCTAAGTTTTCAAACTCAACAAAATTACTCTTGACGTTTGAGATAAGGAACAATTTGGTCTCTACCATCCATTTTGCCGTTAAATCTAATGGACTGCTGACGTGACACTATTATTTTAATTAAAAAAATTAATTTTTAATTTTTTAAATAAAAATATATTAAAATAATAAAAATATTATTATTTTATTATTTATTTTTATTCTTTCTCCCCTCTCCCTTATTCTTCTTCTTCAACAATCTTCTTCATCTTCAACCTTTTTTTCTTTCCTTCTTCTTTAGCATGTCGCCGGCGGCAACTTTTTTTTTTTTTCCCTCATCTTTTCTTCTTCTTCTTTTTCTCATTTTCTCCAATTTTTTTTAACTAGGCTTTTCCGGAAAATCGAAGGAGGGAGGGAGAGACCTCCCCCCTCGATTTTCCAGCGCTAGTTAAAAAAAAATTGGAGAAAAATGAGAAAAATAAGAAGAAAAGATGAGGGAAGAAAAAACACAAAAGTCACCGCCATCGAGTGGTGGTCGCCGACGACATGCTGAAGAAGAAGGGAAGAAGAAAAGAAGAAGGTTGAAAAAGGAATAAGAGAGGGAGGGGGAGAAAGAATAAAAATTAATAACAAAATAATAAAAATTTTTATTTAAAAAAATTAAAAAATAATTTTTTTATTAAAATAATAGTGCGTCAGCAGTCCGTTAGGATTTAACGACAAAATGGATGGCAGAGACCAAATTTCTCTTATCTAAAGGGTAATTTTGTTGATTTTTAAAACTTAGAGACCAAAGTGTAACATATTTTTCCCAAAAAATAAGCACATAGGTAAAGTAGAGTGTTTATAAACTAAAGGTTAAATAACAAGTTTAGTCATTGAACTTTTAGAGTTAACTTTAAAAATAGTTAAATAAGCGTTCTTGAAAATTCAATTTTGCATGTAGTAGGTCCCTGACCTTTAAAAGGTATCTAATAGGTCCCTTAAACTTTCATTTTTCTATCTAATAGATCACTCAACTTTTAATTTTGGATTTAACAAATCATTGACCTATTTTAATAAAAAAAAAAAAAAAAACAAATTATTGACCTATTCAATATTCCCTAATATCAATTGAACAATTTTGAGACTAAACTTTGTGATTGAAGTAAACTAAAATTTGAAAAGGATAAACCAAAAACAAAATGGAGATAAACCTGAGTCTCAAATCCGTAGACAGAATTGACAAGAATCCAATCAGCTTCTCGTATATTTGACCACTGATTCAACACCAAATGGGAGTACTGAGGGTAACACTCCGGAGTCGACACGAAGGACGGCAAGTCCTGCATCTGAAGCGGCGGCAGCCCCGGCACGGCCACCGCCGATGAGCCCTTCCAAACGGGCAGTCCCAGCAACCCATCGTGAAAACAGTAGTAAATGAAGTTGACGGCGCAGGGCTGAGTGAAGAACGCCGCCGCCACAAGGCCGAAGCTCTTTGCAACGTCCAGAGCCCAGGGCATGAAGGCGTCGTACACGACGCCGTGGATGGGGCGGTCGGAGCTCTGGCGGCGGCGGATGAGGTCGGCCAGGGTTCTGGACCCGACCGTCTCGATTTGGACCAGATACTCGTCGATGCTGCTGGCTGCGGCGAACCCGCCTTCGTCGTAGCCGTCGGAGATGGTGTCGCAGTCGACGGCGCCGCCGGGGTTGGGTTTAAAGGTGTTGAAGATGAAGGTGGTGACTGCGACGGTGGTGGCCACTCCTTTGGTGGATAAGAACTTACAGAATTGGAGCATGGGATTGACATGGCCTTGGACTGGATAAGGAATTACCAACACATGGGACTTTCCTTTCTCCATCTCTCTCTCTCTCAATTATTTTTTCGAGAGTTTCTATGATAACAAAAAGCTCCCTCCTTTGAATGTTCTTGCTTTATATATGCCATAAGTATATATAAAGTTTTTTTAGAAACATTTTAGATTTAAATCACTTTTTTTTTCTCCACAAAACTTGGTTCTAAGAATGTTAAAAATGTCTATTTTAGACTCATTTGATAATTATTTGGTTTTTGGTTTTTAAAAATTAGACTTGTTTTCTCATAATTTTCTTACTATGGTTTTTTATTTCTGTCATAGAACATGACACTCTTATTTCTTAACTAAGTTTCAAAAACAAAAACAAGTTTTCAAAGATTACTTTTTTTTTTTTTATTTAGTTTTCAAATCTTGACTTGATTTTTAAAAACATGGGGAGAAGATAGATAACAAAAGAAATAAATTTATAAAATGAAAGTAGTGCTTATAAACTTAATTTTAAAAAATCAAAATTTAAGGCCCTATTTGATAACCATTTTGGTTTTCGGTTTTTGGTTTTTGGTTTTTAAAAAACAAAAACTATACATGTTTGGTAATTGATTTTGATTTTCTGTTTTTTAAAAACTAAAAACCAAAAATAGTTATCAAACATAGGTATGTTTTTTTTGTTTTTTAAATATATATTTGATTACTTTTTAGTTTTCTATATTTTAAAATAAAAATAAAAAACCAAACAACTGTTTTATAATTGTTTTTTTATTTATATTTTATAAAAATAAAATATAACCATTTTTTTATATAATTTTAATTTTTGGAGAGATTTATAATTTATATTAATAATTTTTTTAGTTTAAACAATTGATCTTTCCTCTAAGTTTTGAGTTTAGTCTCCATTGGGTAAGAGTGATCAAAATAATTCAACAAACCGAGCTAACCAACATAAATTGACTATACATCGGTTCGGTCTATTGATATATTCTGTTGGAGTTAGTTTCAAAATGTTACACTTTTACACTCTCTTTTTTGGATTTTTTTTATTAATAATGTACTTTAATAATAAAAAAAAAACAAATTTAGGAGCGTTCTAAAAGTAATTCCAAAAATAGGGTAGCTAAATCGTGTACGTCGGCCGCGATTTCAATAAGTCATAATGAGATGGATTGGCGAGAAGCTGGTACAAAAGTGCGTTGTGGTTTGTGTAAACGAGAAGGTCATAACAAGCGCACTTGTCCAACTCGCACTTTAGGCGCTTCATCTTCAACACATGGATGAAAAAGGTTTATTCTGATTCAAATTTCATTTCTAAACATTATTATTAGTTGATTAAATTGAATTTGATTTTGTTAAATTTCATCCACAGGTATGGAGCTCGTGTAATGGACTTTGTAATATTGACTTTGTAATGAACTTTGTAATATTGACTTTGTAGTAGACTTTGTTTGTAATGGATTGGGTTTGTAATGGACTTTGTAATGGATTATGTTTTCTTTGTAATGAATCTTGATTTATTAGTTGCTAATGGACTTATGTGTTTTTAAATGTTCAGTATAAATATGGAACCTGGGCCAATTAACCCAAGACAATTATATTTACAACGTACGCACCGTTCACAGTCGATATGGGATGATCAATCCACTACTATCTTAAAATGTCGAAGAAGAGAGGCAGTGGTTAATAGAAATATCAATATAGATCAACGCATCGTGCCTTATGTACAACAAGCCGGATTTTGGGGGGTTTCGCAGATTGGGTTCATGCAACTAAATTGGCATCTTATTACTGCGTTAGTTGAGCGATGGAGGCCAGAAACCCATACATTTCATATGCCTTGTGGAGAGTGTACTGTTACACTTCAAGATGTTGCATTGCAGTTCGGATTACCTATAGATGGAGAACCTGTAACTGGCTCACTGCAATATAATTGGGGTCAGGTATGTGAGGATTTCTTGGGAGTTCGACCCCCTGAATTGCATGGATCCAGATTAAGCATTCCATGGTTGGCAGCACAGTTTGCAGATTTGCCCCTCAATGCCGATGAGATCACAATACAGAGGCATGCAAGAGCCTTTATTATGCAATTAATTGGAGGGTTTTTATTTGCTGACAAGTCCAACACACTTGTGCATCTCATGTTTCTTCCACTTTTAGAAAACTTCGAGACAGCTGGACAATATTCTTGGGGTAGTGCATGTCTTGCATGGTTGTATAGAGAATTATGTCGAGCTAGTAGTGCCAGTGCATTAGAGATAGCCGGTCCACTAATACTACTACAAGTTTGGGCGTTCGATCGGTTTTCTATTGTCGCACCACTACACGACTTGCCGACCCCTGGTCATTATGTTGGACGCCCACTTAGTGCTCGGTATGTTAAATTTACGTATAATTTAAATTTATCATGAATTTGCATAATAATATCTTTAATTGTATTGTATAATGTGTAGATGGAATGGAATTTTGGCTGCATCTGAGCAAACTACAAATTTGTTGATCATGTATCGTATTACATTTGATCGTCTTATGCCCAACCAGGTAAAATAGTAATCAAATTTTTTCTTATTTTAAAAAAATATACATTAATAAATTTATTGGTTTATAAATTTCAGATCACATGGACACCATACACACCTGAGATTATGGCCTTACTACCAGACTATTGTCGTAATGGACGGGAGATTTGGTTGACTGTAAGCCCTCTCATATGTTTTCATATTGTAGAGTGGCATTACCCAAATCGAGTACTAAGACAATTTGGAATGCGACAAATGGTTCCGCCATATTGCGATACAGTCATTGAGTTACATCAGTTAGACTTGAGAGGTAAGTACGATCACGATTGGCGACATCATCATGCATCATATATATCACTGTGGCGTGCACGTCGTGATCATTGTGTCTTGGGCGACATAGTAGAGATGCCAGTTGTGTCTGATGACTACTTACACTGGTATGATTCAATCACGAGAAGATATATCACGCGTGAGGGTGCTTATTATGCTTGCACAGTATAGTATACTTTCATTTTGTTATTACTGAATTTCAGTTACAAATATTATTACTATTTTAATTATTTTCTTCTTGCAGAATAACTTTGTTCGAGATGTGCAACATTTTTCTGTGGAACAAAATATACTACAGTTAGGTTCTATGTGTGAGCAGTATGTCACGAACATAACTGATATCATTCAACAAACTAGGAGGCTTACCGTTGCTGACACTGATCGGACACGTGCTCGTCGTAGACGCCGTCGACAACAAGCTGCAGACATTCCACAGCAGAATGAAGATGAAGAACCTCCTATAGTTGATGATGACACTTTAGCTCATCAAGTTCAGTCACTAGCAGATCAGACAGACATTGCTTCAAGTTCTGGTCATGGTGACATAACTCAACAAGATATTGATGATGTGATTCATCATCAATCACACATGGAAGCGCCTCAACCTCGTCGTGGAGCTCGTCAGAGAAGACCACGTCGCTGTGGCACTTAGGATTTTACTTATTTTTCTTACTCACTTTTGTAAAAGACGAAATTATTCTAGAAAATTGTTGTCTGTGAAATTTTAGAAAAATATCTATCTACGTTAATATTATACTTCGAAATAAATTTTAAATATAATATGTGGTAACTCGTGTATTAAAAAAAAAAACAAAAATTAAACTCGTGTACCTGGTACACGAGTTTCATGTGCGTAAATCGCGTACCAGGTACACGAGTTTCATGTGGAATCGTGTACTTGGTACACGATTATTACCACGTAAATCGCGTACCAGGTACGCGATGCTTATTGGAATCGTGTACCACGTACACGATTTTATCCCACTGTAAATCGTGTACCTGGTACACGATTTTCACGACCCTAATTTTTTCAATACTTTCAAACTTCACCCTAAGTTTGTAATTTGTTATTTTAAGTACATTATTAATATTTTTATTTTGAAAACTACATTAGATTTGTCATTTTTTTTTAAAGTACATTATTCGAGAAATTACCCCCTCTTTTTTCATTAATATTGTTCACTTTTTTATCCTTGATGTTCACTTTCTGTTAATTTAAAAGAATTATTATTTTTATATGATGTGAAATTGTTTTTTAAAAAAAATGTTCTCATTCCCTCGTACAATAATCTCGACCTCTTCTTCCATTCTTTTGCCACCCACTCTTTTCATTGTCAATATTTGTTATTTCACCTCCCCTAAAAAATGTCTAAATCCACTCCAAAGTTATAGCAAAGGTGGGGAAGGCAAAGACCATGGATGATTAGCATTTAAATTTAGAATGAAATTTAGAATCACATAGATTAAGGATCGTTTGACATACTTAGCCTGTAAAATATCTCAATAAAACTTAAGTATCATAAAATATCATTTTAGTTTCTCTAATTTCAAATTATGCAAATTTAATCCTTGTGCTTTGAATAAATCAATTTGTGATTAACTTTTATATGATATGACAAAAAAAAAGTTAATAGAAACAAAATGACGACTATTTTTATATTCGTTTGAAGCAAAAGTTTATATATTTATTTTTACAACAAAGATTAGATTTGAATGCCATTTTTTTTTAATCTAAGAGATCAAAATAGAATAAGCAATAAAGTATACAAACTAAAATTAATCCATTTTTAAATTTATTAAAAGAAGCTAATTAAAAAAGAAAAATTAGAAAAGAAAAGTTTATTTGAGATATAAACAAAAAGTTATTCTGAAAAGTTAAAAATAGAAAAAGATTAAAAAAATGCATATTATATGGATAAAAGGAAGAGGAAATGGTTGGGTGGGATCTTCAGATTTAAAAACGGAAATACGTTTTTAAAAACCAAAATTTTTCGTTTTCCAGTTTTCTTTATAAATCTAAAAACGTTTTTAGAATTTTAAAAACAAAAAACTGAATTTGATAACAAACAAGGCCGTTTTTTACAAACTAAAAACCAAAAACAAAAAACAAGAAACCAATTGGTTATCAAACAGCCCCTAAGGTTCCGTTTGATAACCATTTGATTTTATTAGTTTTTGGTTTTTTTAAATTAAGTTTATAAACACTACTCTCACTTATGAATTTTCTTTGTTTTTTCATCTATTTGTTTTCATGTTTTCAAAAACCAAGCTATTTTTTAAAAACTAACAAAAATAGTTTTCAAAAACTTATTTTTGTTTTTAGAATTTGACTAGGAATTCAAATATGTCCTTAACAAAGATGAAAAACATGGTATGAAAATTGGGAGAAAACAAACATATTTTTCAAAAACCAAATGATATCAAACACACCTAAATGGTTATCTAACGAGTTCTTAGTTTTTAACTTTGAAAAAATGTGATAAATTCAAACGTTTTCCACAATTATCGAATTCAAAAAACAAAGATAGATAACGACAAAACTCGATACAACTACACTAAAATTGTATTGTTGGTGGGGTTGTTAATTTATAACTTTCTTACATGTGGCCCTGAAAAATTGAAATAATTAATGGAGAAAGATGGTATGATAATTTCTCAAAAGTTTGAGGTCCTTATGAATCGGATGGAGAGGCCGCTCCCGAGGATCATCGTTGAATCAGATTTTAGTGAAGCGATCTCCATCCTCAATCATCGGTCTGATGACATTTCCGAACCTCAGTCGGTTGCGTCGAGGGTCACCGACCTTGCTGATCAGGTGGGCGAAGTCTCTTTCATCTTCGGGCATCGGATTTCCAATGTCGAAGCGCACTCTTTGGCGCGGTTTGCGGTTGCTCCCGTCGATCTGGGTAGTAAACAGGCTCTTTTTGGATTCTTCCATTTTGGAAGATGACGTTTTTTTTTGTACTAAAAATTCTTTTTGAAAAATTTGTTCTCAAATGTTTCTCTTAAAATAATTTATTTATTAATCTCATTTTTTTAATAAGTCATTTTAAGTGGTTGATAAACACTAAAAATTTTTTCAAAATGATTTTTTTTTTCAAAAGTAAACACTTAAAAAGTTAAACGGAATATACTCTGACACTATCGATTATTGTTGGGATGTGGAGACAAAAAAACCACCGCCCAACTTACCGTGCAAGGACTTCCTTTACCCGTTGTTTGGAACCCCTAGATTGGGGAGGATTTGAAATCATAATTAATTTGAAATCTTTTCACGTGTTTGGGATGAGCAAAAAAAAGTAACGCATTTGAAATCGGTTGTGATTTCAAATCGTGTTTTCTTTAACAAAATTTTTCACCCCAAAATGGTCGGATTTTGCAGGATTTCAAACTTAAAAAATTCTGTTTTCAATTTTACCCTTTTTTTTTTCTTAATTTATGACTCCTACTATAGTTGACTCAACTACCAATTTGTTTTTTTTTTTCCTTTTTATATATTGATTCAATTTTTTTTCTCCATCTATATGTATACTTTTGAAGAAATCAATTAAAAAAAAAGTTTCCTGCAAAATTATAAGGGGCATAATAGTAAAATGTTATATTTTCTTTTCATTTCTCGTGAGCATCCAAAACATGAGATTTTAATTTTAGTGATTTTGAATTATTTTGATTCCAAACACAAATAGGAATTTAAAATCATTTACATCTTGTAAAATCTTGAAATTTAAAACCATTTCCTCTAAAATTCATTCGCCAAACGAAGGGGTTAAAGCCCATTAGGTTTTTTCAACCATATGTGTGTGTGTTGTGGCTAGTTATTTAAAAACAAAAGAAAGTGACATGTGGCTGAAGTTTTTCTTCTTTTCTTGACTGTGCGGCAGTGAGTGTTAGAGGGAAAAATAAGTTTTATTCTCTTGTGTTGAGTTGAGGGTGTTTATTTCGTTGTTTATCTCAAGCTATCAGGTTGTGATACTTGAAAGTCAATAGCTATTGTTGGGTTATTGAGGGCTAGTTTGTGGCGTTATTGAAAGCTTCCTATAATCTCCCAAATTTTTAATTTTCTTTTTCCTATCTTTTATAATCATCATATTTCAAAGAAACTTTGACAACCTCATCATTTTTTTTTTTTTTTTTGAGGAATACATAACAACAAAAACAAAAAGCTAAAGAGAGAAAACATTAGAGAGCTGCCTCTCTTGGGAGACCAAGCTATGAACCCAAAGGGGATAATCTTCGATCCAAACTTCGGAGCTCAATCATAGGAACTTTGAGGTTAAGCGTGCTTGACTTGGAGAAGTTCTATGTTGGGTGGCCTCCTGGGAATTTTCCTAGGAAGCATGTGAGTGAGGACAAAGCATGCTAAAAGGACTCCGTGTTGGTTTGTGGGGATAGTCTTCATTCTTTAAAGCAGTTTCAGAAAAGTATGGTGGCGTGGCCAGGTCGCAGGGGAATGCCGGGACCCTTAAGTACCGAATCCGGATTCCGAATCCTAGGCTTGGGGCATTAGAGCTAAATGCATCCATAATATAAAATTACTTATATGATCACACTACCAAGACAAGACAAGGATTAAGAAGTTAAAAGTACATAACTATTTATTAAAATAAGACAACAATCAATATATATATATATATATATATATATATATATATGTATATATAAATGACAAAGATGATTAGAAGTAAACATTAGACAATATTGAAAGCTTCTAAAGCACAAGGAAATAAATGGAGCCGTTGGATTTGGGTTTGAAGGTGTTGAAGATGAAGTTGGTGACAGCCACGGTGGTGTGAACTCCTTTGGAGGATAAGGACTTGCAGAATTGGAGCATTGGGTTCACATGGCCCTAACGTATGGAGGTCTCTCTCTCAGAGAATTTGGTGGCTATTAACAATAGCCCATTAGTTGGTTGGCTTTATTATGATGTATTGGACCTCAAATTATAAGCTCATTTTATTGCTTTACTCTAAATGGTTGTTGCTTTTTCATTATTTTGCTTTTCGTCTTCCCAGAGTGCCGTTCCTCTGCCTTCTCTCTCAAAATCTGTTAAGGTAAGTAGATTTTAGAGATTTTTTCTGTTTTATGATTATTTTTTTTAGGAGTTTTTCTCCCCATGCCTTTATATATGGTTGATGATTTCAATCAATCAATATATAAAAGTATAGGGTTTTCTCCTACAATCCCCAATTTGTTCATTCTCTTCCTTTCATTGTTATGTGAAAATTATCATGGTATCAGAGTTTCTGTCAAACGACTAAGCTCATATTTTTTATTTTTATTTTTTTGGTCCTGGTTGCAATGTCGACGCCGCAGAGCTCTTTAAGTGCTGCTTCGGAAGATTCCTCGAATCTCCTCTCTTGCTTTTAGCCCGGGTAACAAAATTTCCATTGTGAAATTAACTGATGATAATTTTTTATTGTGGAAGTTTCAGATCCTCACTGCTCTTGAGGGATACAGTCTTGATTCTCATCTCGTTGATGATCAGTCGGCCAAATTTCTTGAAGTTCAAGATGCCTCTTCTTCGGATGATTCTTCCTCTACTGTGAAAACACTGAATCCTGCCTATATGCAGTTGAAACGGAAGGACAAGGTTGTATCCTCTTGGCTTGTTGGCTCTATGTCTGAAGACATACTCCATCAAATGATTCACTGCACTTCTACAAAAGAGATTTGGTCCTGTCTGCAACAAATTTTCACTGCCCGTAATTTAGCCTAAATGATGAAGATCAAAACTAAGCTTTAAACGATTAAAAAAGGAGGTATGTCCCTCAAAGATTATTTTTCAAAGATTCAACAATACATTGATGCCTTAGCGGCTGTGGGCAAACCGGTAGATGTTGAAGACCATATTCTCTTTATTCTCTCTGGCCTTGGCTCTGAATATGAGTCCATGGTCTCTGTGATTTTGGCTAAAATTTGACCTCAATCGGTTCAAGAGGTGATGGCTCTTCTCCTCACTCAGGAGAATCGTATTGAGAGCAAGCTTGCTCACACGGAGAACTCTGTTCCCTCGATCAATCTTCTGGTGAAGTCAAATGAACCTGATGTTTCCAAAACTAACACTCCTTAGTTTTCTCAGAATACTAGCAACAATCATAGAGGTGGCCGAGGTGGTCGTGGTGGCTTCAACTCAAATAGAGGTGGCCGTGGTGGTCCATGGAATAATCGTAACAAAGTCCAATGTCAACTTTGTGGCAAGTTTGGCCACACAGCCCCTCGATGCTATTTTCGATATGCTCCACAATCATCTCAAGGGAACTCTGGTTCGTATGCTTCTAATTTCAATCAGTTTAATAGGTCTGCTCCTTTTCCTCAGATGATTGCGATGGTTACTGCTCCTGACCTTAACCAAGACAACAACTGGTATCCAGACTCCGGTGCCACAAATCACTTAACACATTCGTTCAACAACCTGTCTGTTGGCTTTGAATACGGTGGAGGTGGTCAGGTCTATGTTGGCAACGGAGCAGGTTTGCCCATCGTCCTTCCTTATGGCTTCTCTTCTTTTGCTTCCCCTACTTGTTCTAATAGAGTATTTTGTTTAAATAACTTACTCCATGTTCCCTCTATAACTAAGAACTTGATCAGTGTTAGCCAATTTGCAAAGGATTACGATGTTTATTTTGATTTTCATCCGACTATTTGTTATGTGAAGGATCAAGTGTCTGGTCAGGTTCTGCTCCAAGGGACTCTCTGTGATGGGTTATATAGTTCCAATCTATCAGCATCCTCAAAGTCTAAAGATATTACAGCAGTTGAAGCCCTTACTTCTACTGTTTCTACTTCTTCTCATGTTAATGTTTTAGATCTTTGGCATAGGCGCCTAGGTCATTCGTCCTTGTCTATTGTTAAATCTGTTATTCGGATGTACAAGCCTCACATGTCGATAAATAATATTTCTAATTTCTGCAATGCTTGTGCCATGGGAAAGCACCATAGTCTACCTTTTCAATCTTCTGTTACTGAACATAATGGTCCTCTACAGCTTGTTGTGTCTGATTTATGGGGTCCTGCTTTTGTTTCTTCCAAAGCTGGCTATCGCTATTATATTAGTTTTATTGATGCTTACAGTAGACATACTTGGATATATTTCTTACAATTCAAATCTGATGCTTACCCTGCCTTTCTTAAGTATAAAGCTCTTGTGGAAAAGTTACTTGGTGTCTTCATCTTGCGTTTTCAATCTCATGGTGGGGTTGAATTTAAATCTTTTTCTCCTTTTCTTGAATCTTATGGCATCTCTCATAGAATATCTTCTTCATATACCTCCCAACAAAATAAGATAGCTGAACGTAAACATAGACACATAGTTGATGTTGGTCTCTCTCTTTTATCCCAAGCTCATATGCCCATAGATTTTTGGGATGAGGCGTTTGCAACTGCTGTGTATCTAATTAATAGATTGCCAACTCCTATCTCAATCATAAAAGTCCCTTGGAACACCTTTTTAAGACTAAACTCGATTACTCATCTCTTCGAACCTTTGGTTGTCTTTGTTTTCCCTGTCTTAGACCTTATAATCATCATAAACTATCATATCGGTCCATCCCTTGTACATTTCTTGGATATAGTCCTTCACATAAAGGTTACAAATGTCTTTCATCTGAGGGTCGACTATATATCTCTAGAAATGTTATCTTCAATGAATCCAATTTTCCTTTTCATGTTACAAACACGTCTCCTCATGTGTCCTCTGTCAATAATCTTATTATTCATGTTCCTACTGTCCTTAATGAGGTTCCCTCCCTTCCTACAAATTCTCCTTTCTCTGTCCCTCCTCATTGGCCTCCTGCTCCTGAGCCGTCTGGACCTCCCTCCTCCACACATGAGCCAACTGAGATTTCAACATCTTTGGAGTGTGCTCCTTCTAATCAACCACCTACGGTTGTGCTAATGACCAACACTCATTCGATGGTGACTCGTGCTAAGAGTGGGATTTTTAAACACAAAACTTATCTTACTGAATGCGAAAGGTATGTTAACATTGAACCTTCAAATGTTAGGGAGGCTCTAAAATGCTCTCATTGGAGGAAAGCCATGCAATATGAATACGATGCTTTGATTAAAAATGATACCTGGGAGCCTGTTCCTCAACCACTTGATAAAAAGGTTGTAGGGTGCAAGTGGGTTTTTCGGATTAAAAGAAATTCTGATGGTACTATTTCTCGATACAAGGCCCGACTGGTTGCAAAGGGCTTTCATCAGACTGCTGATATCGATTACACTGAGACATTTAGTCCAGTTGTAAAGCCTATAATCATTTGTCTCTTGTTAACTTTGGCTCTCAAATATGGTTGGGTTATTAGACAAATTGATGTTAATAATGCCTTTTTACATGGAAAACTAATCAAATATGTCTTTATGGAGCAACCTAGTGGGTTTAAATCTGCAGGAAATCACCATTTGGTTTGCCGCCTCAATAAGGCTCTTTATGGTCTGAAACAGGCGCCCCGTGCGTGGTATGAGTGTCTCAGCTTGTTTCTATATACTCTTGGCTTTAAGGTTTTGAAGGTCGATTCTTCTCTTTTAATTAGACAATCTGCTACCTCTTGTTGTTATATTACGATTTATGTGGACGATATTATCATTATAGGCAGTTCGTCTTCTGATGTGGATCATATAATTCATACTTTGAATATTCAGTTTTCTTTAAAAGACTTGGGCAGGTTGAATTACTTTCTTGGAATAGAGGTGTCCTATCCTGCTTCGGGTGGTATGTTCTTGTCTCAATCTTCTTACATTTCGGATGTTTTAAATCGAGCAAAAATGGATACTGTCAGTTGATAGCTCTTAGAAATAAGAGCTATTGGTTCTCTTTTGGGCTTAAAAACTCTACTCTTTGATGTGTTTGAGCTTTGGTTTGCGCATGAAAATGAGTATTCTTTGATGAACATTTTTACATATCAGTAGGCCAAGCTTGAACTAAATTTGGTGCAGATTTCTTATGTTTTAAGCTGATTTTTTTGGTGTAGGGGCACTCAGGTTGTGCTACAACAACTAATTTCACAAGCAGAAGGTAGAAAGTCTGGGAAGTAAAATTTTGCACGTGCTGAACCCGTGGAAGCTCTCATTAATTGAGCTGGCAGTCATGTGGAGCTGATTTGTCTCATCTCAACCAATTGGGGAAGGTCCATGTGGAAGCATATGTCCAATCAGCCCTGAAATCAATGATAGGAGCTGATATAAATAGTTATTTGACCCAAAATGAGAGAGGAAACAGAGAATTAACCTAGAAGCTGCTGCTGTCATTGAGAGGAGAAAAAGACAAGGAGGCTGCTGCTAAAGGAGGATTTCCAACTTGGGAAAGCTGGAATCTACCTTGGAAGCTTCTTTTCTTCATCCTTTTTCTCTTATTCTTCCTTCTTCTAGTGTTTAGTTTGTATTTAAGGTTGTAATTATGAATGGTATGGTAGTTCACTGCTGTATTTTCATTATTTTCACCTTGAACATTGAGGATTAAGCTTGAACTTGTTGTTTGTTTTTGTGGAACTTTATATATTGCAACTTAAAGCAAAGTGTTCTTCATGCTTAAAGCTGGAATTTCGTTTGGCCAACCATTTTCTAGCATTGTTATTTAGTGTTTGGGAAAACAATAGATAACCGACTACTTTGCTCTACCTTAGTCTTTAATGATCATGAAAATGAGTGGGTATTTAGGGATAAATAACCACCTAAGGCACTAAATCAGTTGAGCTAAAAAGAAGGGGTTAAATGGGAGTTTAATCGTCTAACTAGAGGAGAATTGGAAGATTCCCGTAGAAAATTCTATGTGAGTTGTAATTATAAAGTTCTGCTACAGCAAACAGCTTGTGAGAGTAGACAGCCCCTAATCTGAACCTTGTTTTCTTTGTGTGATTTTCTGTTTTTGTTGAAATTTACTTAAGTTCTTGTCATTTTAAGCTTGTTTACCATTTTAATCTCTTGCATTTAGTTAAGGAAAAATATTTGTTCCTCGGTTACATTGAATTTCATTAAAAATCAAGCTTAGAAGTAGTAAAATTCTATAAACCAATCCCTGTGGAGAACGATCTTAATTTACTTATCACTTGCTGCCATGATGTGTATACTTGCACGTTTTTTAGCTAATTGTGAATATTTCTTGCATATTTAGAATCACATTGCACAAGGCAACATCAGTCCTATTGCTACACCCATGGTTAGTAACTTTATTTCTTCAGCTCATGGGGGTGAATTATTTCATGACTCGTTTCTGTACCGAAGCATTATGGGTGCTTTACAATATGTCACTTTAACTCGGCCTGAGATCTCTTATAGTGTTAACAAGGCATGCCAATTTATGCATTCCTCAACAGTCATACATTGGCAGCTTGTTAAACATATTCTACGATATCTAAAGGGGACTATCACTGATGGTTTATTGTTAAAACGTCCCTCTGACTTATCTCTTGTTGGCTTTGTCAATGCCGATTGGGCATCAGACCCTGATGACAGAAAATCGACGACTGGTTATTGTGTTTACTTTGGTGGAAATCTAATTACTTGGGGCTCCAAGAAACAAACTATCATCTCACGCTCGAGTACTGAGGCTGAATATCGTGGCCTTGCCATGTTGCTGCTGAATTGGTTTGGCTAAATTCTTTGTTTTTTTACTTAAATATTTGTTTATCTCATCCTCCTATTATTTGGTGTGACAATTTAGGGGTTGTTCATCTCAGTGCAAATCCTATTTTGCACTCCAAGACAAAGCATGTGGAACTTGACATTTACTTTGTTCGGGACTTAGTGAAAAACAAGAAGATTTTAATTCGTCATCTCTCCGCTACAGAACATGTGGCTGCCATCCTTACTAAGCCTCTGTCTGCTGCCCAGTTTTCAAAAGCTAAAATCCAAGCTCAATGTTCGTGATGTTACTACCATTAGCTTGCGAGGAGGTGTTAGAATAGCTCATTAGTTGGTTGGCTTTATTCTGATGTATTGGGCCTAAAATTATAAGCCCATTTTATTGCTTTACCCTAAATGGTTGTTGCTTTTTCATTCTTTTGCTCTTCGTCTTCCCATAGCGTTGTTCCTATGCCTTCTCTCTCAAAATCTGTTAAGGTAAGTAGATTTTAGAGATTTTTTCTATTTTATGATTATTTGTTTGTAGGAGTTTTTCTCCCTAGGTATATGGCTGATGATTTCAATCAATCAGTATATAAAAGTATAGGGTTTTCTCTTGCAATCCCCAATTTGTTCATTCTCTTCTTTTCATTGTTATGTGAAAATTATCAACTATGATGCTATAAAAGTACTCTATACATGTCGTGCCTGCACGAGTGTTTTTTTATATTTTTTAATTTCTAGAATTACGTTATATATATATTTCTTTTTTTTATTATTTTTTTAATTTTAACCCACGTTTTTTATTTTTTATTATTTTACTTTTCATTTATCAATTTTCAAATCAATTTTTCATTAGAATATTATAAATTTTCAAATTCATTTTCTACCACAAAAATTATTTTTAATTAATTATTTTAATTTTACATTTTTATTATTTTATTATTTTTACCCAATGTTGAACCAAGTTTTGACATTTCATCTACTGCCTGTAATAATACTTTTACATGTTGGATGAATGTTGCTGGCTAACACCATAGGTTCAACAATTATTTGTTCAATAATCAAATTTCATGTGTGATAAATAGAAAAGTTTTCTCTTAATTTTGTAAAAAAGTGCTATTAATTTTTACCATAAAAATAAAGGATTAATTTGCAATTTGGCTCACTTACTCGCCATATTTTTTTTAAAAGATTATAAATGTTTGTACTTTACGAAAGCCATTTTCTATTTATCCTATATGTTTGTATATATAGTACAATAGGAAGATAAGATTATTATTTACTTTATATTTTTTAAGGGAAAACGTGTATTTCAACTACATTAAAAGAAGGAAATGAAGAAAAAAAATAAAATAAAAACTTCCCGTTTGGTTCGTGATTCGAAAATAAACAATTTAGCAGAAAACCGAAAACAAATTTCTTATTTCCATTATATCTAAAAACATGTTTGGTTGCAATTTAAAAACTTTAAATTTGAATTCAAAATTTGAAAACTTTGTTTGGTTATGAATTTGAAAATACATGAAAATATTAATATGTGCTTGGTAAATTTTTTTTTTTTTTTAGAAAAAGTTAATTTAATAGGATTATTTTTCTACTTGACTTTTATTCATTTTTAGAAAGATTACAAATCAATAATGCTAGAATTGATTCTTCAAAAAAAAAAAAAAAGGTTGGAATTGAAATTATAAGAAAAAATATATATATACCATATAGTTGTATTATATAAAACTTTTGATTTGTAGGGTGGAGTATATCAAAATAGGTAGAATTATGTAAAAAGTAAAAATAACAACCAAAACATCATTATCAATTAAACACACTATTTACACAACAATAATTTTGTATTTTTTTTCCTTTAGAGTCAAGGAGAATTTGGATATCAAAAATAAAAAAAATGTTGTTTGTAGATAATGCAACATTGTTTGATGGAAAGAAATATGTATCATTTTTAAAGTTGTATCTCGTGTTTCCATTATTTTGAAAACAAAATTGGAAAACAATGAAAACAATATTTTATCGTTTTTGAAAACAGACCATTTTTTGAGTTGTTTTCGAAAATTATTTTTGAAAATAGGTATACCAAACACGTTTTCAAGGTTTCGTTTGTATTTTTTATTTTCGAAAGCATAAAAACGAAAAAGGATCATGAACCAAACGTGGCCTTAACATGTGACTTTTTTTTTTTATTCGGGAAGCAGATAATTTTTAAATAATGCAATATGAAGATAACACGATTTTTTATTTTATTTTATTTATTTATTTATTATTAAACCAAATATACTTTAACACTATCGATTATTGTTGGGATGTGGAGACAAAAAAACCACCGCCCCACCTTGTCATGCATAAGGACTCCCTTTAAAGTCCTTTAGGTTTTTTCAACCATATGTGTGTGTTGTGGCTGGTTTTTCTTCTTTTCTTGACTGTGCGACAGTGAGTATTAGTGGGAAAAATAAGTTTTATTCTCTTGTATTGGGTTGAGGGCGTTTATTTCATTGTTTATCTCAAGCTATCAGGTTGTGATACTTTGAAGTTAATAGCTATTGTTGGGTTATTGAGAGTTAGTTTGTGGCGTTATTGAAAGTTTCCTATAATCTACCAAATTTCGGTGTTGTTTTGTTTTTCCTATCTTTTATTATTTTTCGTGATTATTATTATTAGCTTGTTTGGTTTAACATGGGAAAGGGGAAATATAATATTATTGATTGTCGTCGTAATATTATTTTATTTGTATTCCGTATTTTCTCCCAACAATTATCACAATAATGGGTACCAAAAGTTTTCTTTAATTATGGAGCACAAGAGCAACCAAGAAATAGAAATTTTGTCACGAAACTCACTCACGTCAATTCATTTATTTCAAAGAATATCCATCTGGGAAAACGAATCATCATATTTTAAAGAAACTTTGATAATTCAAATTAGCTATCAACTCATAACCATTTTTTTTTAAATGAGGTTAAAAATACTATTTTAGTCCCTATATATATATATTTTTTTAATAATAGTCCCTGTACTTTTAAGTGTCTAATTTTAGTCCATGTGCATTTTCAATAAAACTTAAAATTTGTTCCTACCATAAGTTAAAGTTATTATTTTTTTTATTGAAATTGGTTAAATAATAATAATAAAGATTCAATTACAAGTTTAGTCTCTAAACTTTCAGGCTGTGTCAATTTAGTCTCTGAAATTTAAAGTGTCAAATTGGATACCCGAACTATCAATTTTGTGTCGAATAAGTCCCTCAATTTTAGAAAGCATCCAATAAGTCCTTAAACTTTCACTTTTGTGTTCAATATATCTCTCAACTCTTAATTTTGCATCTAATAAGTTCTTGACTTATTCGACAATTTTTAAAATTCACAAGTATACGATATATAAAATTTTAAGTTTTTGTTTTTAACAAAACAAATGAGAAATTGGAAGTTTTGGGTCCCAATAGGCATAAAATTCAATTTTATATATAATAAATTGGTTAATTTTTAAAAATCTCAAATATGTCATAGACCTATTAGACACAAAATTGAAAATTCAAGGATCCTATTAGACATTTTTAGAGTTCAAAACCTATTAGACACAAAATTGAAGTTCATAAACCTATTAAAAACTTTTTAAAATTTAGAGACTAAATTGGCACAATCGTGAAAGTTTAAGGACTAAACTTATAATTTAAGTTAATAATAAAATTTCTATATAAGAAAAGAAACAAGAATGTATTTCTAAAATTTATAAAAGAAAGACTCAGACTTAAAAAATAGCAATAAACTCCCTGAATCAATTTTAATATTTATATTGAAAGTACAAAAACTGAAATTTGACATCTAAAAATACAGAAATTAGAATCTATCAAATTGATTAATTTTAAAAAAATTAATCAATTGAAAGTCTCCCTCTTTTATTGATGAACAAGATCGAATTATCTCGGAGTCTATGATACGAAAGGAACTTTCTCCATTAAATTGATCAAATCCTTACTTGTTGAAGATAGACACATTCCCACTCAGTTTTTTGATAACATTTGGAAGCTGCTTATACTAAAAAAATGTAAATTTTTCCTCTGGACCCTCCAATACAGAGGCTTGAATACAACAGATATTGTCCAACGCCGACAATGTCATATGTATCTTAGCCCAAACTGGTGTGTTCTTTGCAATCGACATCAGAATTGATCGACCATCTATTTACCAATTGCACTTATGCTAAGAGTTCATGGTTCCTATTTTGGGTTGGTTCTAGTTCCTTACCCCTACCTATAGACAGAATAGAAAATTTTATCAGGGAAGGCTTAGTTGTTCAACCATCTTTAGCGAGGAAAGTTTTATGGTCCAATATTTTTGGTGCAATCCTTTGGTTTATTTGGTTGAGAACAAAATGATCGAATTTTCCATGATAGATCAAAGGATCCGGTTGCATTATGGAGAAGATGCCCTCACCAATGCTGCCTCTAATTGGAGATCTAAATCTAATTTCTTTAATGACTATGATATTTCATCTGTTGCTTTAAATTGGAGAGTCTTCTTTTAATCTCTCCTCTCTCCCTTATGTCGTCTCTTGCATACCTATTTTGTTAATTTCTCCTTAATCAAGTATCTCTGGTCTAAAAAAAATACAGAAACTAAAATGAAACGAAATTTAGAATTCTGAAAGACTAAAATGATATGTTATGACAGTAATAAAATTCAACAAACAAATAATAAAAAATAAGAAGCAACACCACATAGGTTTACGTAGTTCACTAACGGTGTGTTGAACTAAAAGTGTGTTACATTCACAAGCAGGAGGAGAGAGAGTAATTTTATTAGTAAGAAGAAAAACAGATACAAATAATAATATCATATTCAAGACATATCAACATGATATATTAAAAAAAATTGAATAACAAATTTAGAAACACAAACACAAAAAATAATATATATAATAATGATAATAATAATAATAATAATATGGGGTGTATATTATCTTGGCCATGAATCAAACCAACCTCATCCCTTGGAGATTGTCAATTGGATCCAAAACCCGATTGGATCTAAAACCCGATTTTTTTTTTTTTTTTTTTTTATTATATATTTTTTTAAGCTTTCGTTGCAAGTCATTAAATGCCATTTGTCCTCTGCAAATTTTCTTTTCCTCTTACGAGAAGATTTTTTTTTTTTTTTTTGGAAAGAGAACTCACGTGAAGTTCTTCCTCCTCAAGAAACATCTCGGATCTCACATGCACCCAAATTGTTACTTGTTACTATTATTATTATTATTATTATTATTTTAGAAAATTTTGTTACTATTAGTGCATATTATCATCTTGTCACTACTTTAATATCAAGAATCCAAATCTTCAACTTGAATGGTAGACCCATTTTGTTTCTATTATAGGTAATTCTGGACCATTCTAAAATATGAGGAGACGAGGACAACGCAACACCAATCCAAGGACACGACCAGGAAGCAGACCCCAGAGGAGAGGTAGGCCAAAAGGAATTGGGCCAAGGCCTAATACCTCGCCCTGGCGGCTCGCTTGTGCGAGCCGAGTTCTTCCGCCTCCGTTAGGTCCCTTGTGTCCGAGACGCCCCGGTTCCACCTGGTTTAGCCTGAATCATCTCCGAAAGCCTAGAAACCCTAGGCTAGAAAAGGTATTTAAACCCTTCTTCGTCATGGGAGAAGGGATCTCGAACTCTATTCTCGAATTCTCCTCTAGCTCTCTTGCTCTCCTCCTTCTGTTTTCTGACTTAAGCATCGGAGGCGGTTTGGCAAGCACCACACCGGTGTGCAGGTTTTCTGTCTTGCAGACCACGTCTTCCCCCATTTCAAACAAATTTACCGTTGGTGACACGTGAAGGTTGGGTGAGTTCCTCCCGACCAGATTTTGTCATCAACAGTTTCATTCATTTTTCACCCAGATCTCTGAGTCCGTTTGGAATATCTTTAAATTTAAATTTTTATTAAGAATTGTATTTTTTTTAACATTTTGTATAAAAATTGTTTAGAATTAAAATATTTATATGTTTGGTTCCATTTTCTGATAGTATTTTTATACACAAGTTATTATATACTTAAAAACTTTTTTTAAAAAAATTTCTTTCAAGTGTCTTCTCTCAAAATGGTTCATTTCTCAATCTCATTTTTTAGTAAGTCATTTTTAGTAGTTGTCAAACACTAGAATTTATGTCAAAATGATTTTTTTTCCAAAATTAAACAGTTGAAAAGTTAAACCATACATATCATACATCTATGCATGTGTGAAAATTATATGTTACCTATTTTCAAATAGAAAACTAATGTAGTAACTAAATTGATTTAGATATAAAAATTTAAGAGCTTAGTTTATACAATTATTCGGTGACACACATATAAGAATTATACTTTGTCGGTTTAAATGGACAACAAACGAACAGTCTAAACTAACTCATTTATAAAAGTTCACTTTTAATTGATTCATCCTTTTTTTTTTCTAAATATTAAGAGCATGTTTAGTAGGACAATTCCGATTTTGACTTAATTCAGTAATATGTGTTTGACAGACGTGTTTTTGAAAATTGTTTTCGGATTCTATGATTCAAATAGTGGAAATTTTGAAAACAATTTTTTTTTTAATGTTTTCAGTGTATCCAGATTTTGAATTTGAAACTTTTAAATGCATAGTTAATATTAAAAAATTAAAGAATTAATAAATATAGTATTTCACCTTATGAACTCAAATCATTTTTGTGAAATTAAAATTTGTAGATTGTAATGTATTATAAATTATATGACATTGTAAAATAATAATTATACAAAATTTATAACATATAACATGTTATAAATTATATAATAATAGTTTATAATCAACTTAATTAGTATTTAGTTGATAACTACACATTGTTCCTAGTTCATAGTTTGTAGTTTTATAAATATATTACCAAACACATTTTGAACAATTGTTTAAATTTGGAATAACTTCTCAATCTACCAAACACATTTATGAAAACATAAAATAAAATTCTATTTACATTGAATCCCTTGTTTTCAAATTTCTATTTTCAAGCCACTAACCAAACACACCATAGATCCCTTAACTTACATTATTGGAAAAAGTGGACTTTCAAACTCCCGATTTAAAATTAGGTTTTTTGTTTAGAGTATATAAACTACATTTTTGGTCCCTCGTGTTTAGAGTTAGTATATATTATTCCTCCGGCTTCAAAATCGAACAATCAAGTCCCCTAAATTAAGAAAATAGTTCAATTTAATCCTTCTATCGTTATTTTTTAATAAATTGCTGACATGTCACCTTAAAATTAATAAAATAAAAAATAAAAATAACAATAATAATAATAATAATAATCCTCCTCTCTCCTCCACCCCCAAAACCCTCCCCTTCTTCTCCTCCTTCCTCCACCCCAAAAATACCTTTTTGGTACTTGAATGAGAAATGATTTTCTTCCCTTTTTTTTTTCTTCTGGTCTCAGATTTATTTTGGTGTTTCGGATTTTATAGACAAAGTTCAGAGTGAAACTATTTGTTGCCTCTAATTTGGAGGGCTTTTGTATTTCTCTTCGACGTTTCTAATCAGACACTGGCACATGAAGACAACCAGCGGTTTCACTTTTACCAGGTTAAATGGAAGTTTAAGAGTTTTGTTTTTTAACGATATACCTCTTGGTCATTAGTACAAGTTTTATGTCAGTTGAACTATGCTACATGTTGGTAAGGAAGTTTGAGAGTCTAACTAGAGATTTGGAAGTTTCATTTTTATAATTAAGACCCACTTTGATAATCATTTGATTTTTAAAATTAAACATATAGACATTACTATCACTCATCTACCCTTCTTCTCATGTTTTTTAAAAACCAAGTTGAATTTTAAAAACTAAAAAAAAAAAAAAAAAATAGTTTTCAGAAACTCATTTTTGTTTTTGAAATTTGACTAAAAATTCAAGTGTCTGCTTAACGAAAATAAAAATCATAACAAGAAAATTTGAAGAAAACAAGCATAATTTTCAAAAACAAAAAACGAAAAATCAAATGGTTAATGGGGTCTAAAAGTTTTAGATACAATTGTAGTAAGTATGAAACTATTAAGACATATAATGAAACTTTTGAAATAGCTAAATGCATCCATAATATAAAATTACTTATATCACACTACCAAGACAAGACAAGGATTAAGAAGTTAAAAGTACATAACTATTTATTAAAGGTTAAATTATCAAAAATACCCCTCGACTTTAGGGTTTGTTTCAATTATACCTCTGGACTTTCAAAAGTTTCAATTATGCCCTTGAAGTTTCAAATTTGTTTCAAAACTACCCTTGGAGACATTTTCCGTTAAATTTATCGACAAAAATTGATGCGTTTGCATGTGTTTTTATCGTTTTTTCCACGTATGTGTTCAAATCTATTCATATAAGCAACAATATATATGCAAACACGTCATTTTACATCCATGAATTTAACAAAAAAAAGCCTTCAAGGGTAGTTTTGAAACAATTTTGAAACTTCAAGGGCATAATTGAAACTTTTGAAAGTCTAGGGACATAATTGAAACAAACCCTAAAGTTTAGGGGTATTTTTGATAATTTAACCTTTATTAAAATAAGACAACAATCAATATTTTTATTTTTATTTTTTTTTGAAATGACAAAGATTATTAGAAGTAAACATTAGACAATATTGAAAGCTTTTAAAGCACAAGGAACTAAATGCACACTGCCCAAATTAAAGGTTGATCAGAGGCCTCAAGCAGCTGATATCTTTTCCCTCAAACCGGAAATGAATTGATCAATGTTCTTCAGGGAACTGCCACCTTCTCGAAGTGCTTCCAAGCCAAGCTGTTTCCATTTCAAAGCGTTTTCTTTGAATTCAGTTGCCCTTTCTCCGTCCATGACTGCTGTTATACAAGCTTTGAGCTCATCCTTCCCCACAATCCCATCCTCCCCCACCTTCACTCTCACCCCCACCTTCCACACGTCTGCCACGTACTTGCCGGTGGTCGGCTGGTCCGACCACTGAGGCATTGCCACCATCGGCACGCCCAAGCACAACGACTCTAGCGTCGAGTTCCATCCACTGTGCGTCAAGAAGCTCCCAATTGCTTCGCTCGAAAGCACTTCTAGTTGGGAGCTCCATCGCAAGATCAAACCCTTTTCTGAAGCGTAGTCCTTTGGAAGTTTTGACTCTTCTGAGGCTCTGACCACCCAAATGAAGTAGTAGTTGCTTTCGACTAACGCAGCTGCCAATTCTGCCACTTGAGTTGTGTTCAACTTGACCATGCTACCAAATGACACGTAGATGACGGAGCCTTTTGGTTTGGTTTTTAGCCAATTCCTTGTTGTAGATGCCTCCTTTGGCTCAATTTGGAACAAATCCAACTCGTATTTCTTGTCGTTTTCATTGTTTTTGTCCATGTAGAAAGATGGAATAGTTGGCCCTATTGTCAACAATGTTGGACCAAGTTTTGACATTTCTTCTGTCTCCTGTAATATGAAATCTATGATAATGAGTACTGTCCATTCAATAAATTATAATTACATTACAAAATTACCGGTGTGAATTATTTGTTCAATTGTTAGATTTCATTCAATTAGAAGATAGAATGGTTGGCCTGACTGAGTAGGGTCAAATTCCATTTATAATAAAAAGATTATATGGTTGTAGTTATTTAAATCATGTGATATTTTTTTGAAACACAATTTAGATTTAAATTCTGTTTTACTTCCTATTATACTTCCAAGTTTTGATATTATTTGATTTATTCACTTTCTAAATTTTAATACTTGGTTGTATGTCGATATGCAAAGATCTCCTTACATTCCAAGTTTTCTCTTTCTTAATTGTCAAGATTTTAATAGGATACTTTGAGAGACCCTTATATACCAATATGCAACCAACTATTGTTGTTTTAATTATCTACCAAACCATTCTTGTTTCTTTATTTTCTTTTGAAAGATAAAGTCTCCACACTCCATTAAAATCTTGATAATTAAGAGACAAAAGTTAAAAAAATGAGAAATCTATTTTATCCCTCCTAATTGACATTTTAATCCTACTATATAGGAAGATTCCTACCTACCAATATGTAGCCAAGAATTTTCCTTTTTTTTTTTTAATAGAACAATACCTGACTGCATATCGGTGTATTCTATCTTTGACCTCCCTACATCCACAAGTAGGAGGGGATTTTTTTTTTTTTCATTTTCTACATTTCTCTCTTATAGTTGACAAAATTTTAATGGGATGTATATCGTACAACAAAGTAAGAACGAATACTTACCTGAGGTTCAAACTGATGGACAGAGTTGACAAGAATATAATCAGCTTCCTTAATATTGGGCATCTGATTCAACAACAAATACAGATACTGAGGGTAAGAATCTGGAACATAGACGAAGGAGGGCATATCCTGCGACATAAGCGGAGGCAGGCTAGGCAGGCAGACGGGATAGGCGGCCTCATGAACGGGCAGTCTCAGCATGCCTCTTTCAATGTAGTAGTAAATGAGGTTGACAGAGCAGGGCATGGTGAAGAACGGGGCAGCGGCCAGGCCGAAGCCTTTGGCGACGTCGAGAACCCAAGACATGAGCGCATCGTAGACGATGGCATGGATCGGGCGCCCGGCCTTGTCGTGGCGCTTGATGAGGTCGGTCAGGGTCCTAATGCCAGCAGTCTTGAGTGCGTCGAGATACTCCTCAAGGCCGCTGGCTGAGGCAAAGCCGCCATCGTCGAAGCCGTCGGAGATGGTGTCCCAATGGATGGAGCCATTGGATTTGGGTTTGAAGGTGTTGAAGATGAAGTTGGTGACGGCCACAGTGGTGTGAACTCCTTTGGAGGATAAGGACTTGCAGAATTGAACCATTGGGTTCACATGGCCTTGTGCTGGGTACGCCAAAACCAACACATGCAGGTCCTTTCCTTCCAACCCCATTTCTCGCTATCTCTCTTTGTGAGTGTGACCTTTTTATGTACATGTAGTGCCTTATTTTTTTATTTTATTTTTATTTTGGTTAATGTTAAATCAATAGTTGACTTTTTCCTTGTATGTACATGTCGTGCCTTATTTTTTTATTTTTGAAAAATAATACTTCATATTATAACGCCACATGAGCTAAAAATAAAAGGTCATACACGACCCACATACACATCCCGTTTGAAAATTCGAAACCCAAACTTCACAATTATTTTTTTTTTTTAATTTTTTGGTTAATGTTTAATCAATAGTTGACTTTTTCCTTGATTCCCTCGTGCACAAGCTTGTGGGCTGTCAATGTGCACTGGTGTACTTTTATATATATTTTTTAATTTTTTAATTTCTAGAATTACGTTTTTTATATATATTTCTTTTTCTTTTATTATTTCTTTAATTTTAACCCACGCTTTTTTTTTTTTTTTTTTTTTACTTTTCATTTATCAATTTTCAAATTAATTTTTCATCAGAATATTATAAATTTTCAAATTAATTTTCTATCACAAAAATTATTTAATTTTACATTTTTATTATTTTATTATTTTTACCTGATGTTGAACCAATTTTTTATATTTCATCTACTACCCGTAATATTTTTACATGTAGGGTGAATGCTGCTGGCTAACACCATAGGTTCAACAATTATTTGTTCAATAATCAAATTTCATGTATGATATATAGAAGATTTTTCTCTTTATTTTGTAAAAAGTGCTATTAATTTTTACCGTAAAATAAAGGATTAATTTGCAATTTGGCTCATTTACTCGCCATATTTTTTAAAAAGATTATAAATGTTTGTACTTTACGAAAGCCATTTTTTATTTGTCATATATGTTTGTATATAGTACGATAATAGGAAGATAAATAAATAAAAAGGAAGCGAAGAAAAAAATAAATAAATAAAAACTTAACACGTGACTTTTCTTTATTCGGGAAAGATAATTTTTCAATGCAATATGAAGATGACACGATTTATTTATTTATTTTTATTTATTTATTATTATTGTTGTTGATGCCAAAATTTGGCCAAGGGACTCACCTGACCTTCACGTGACATCAACGGTAAATTTATTTGAATGGGGGAGACGTGACCTGCAAAACAAGAGAAAACTAAGCATCGACGTGGTACTTGCTACACCAACTCCGATGCTTAAGTCAGTTGGGGGATCATAAGCAAGTAAGTAATAATATGAAGAAAATAGATACCAAGTGAAGTCCCCTTACCTTGGGGTGAACCTCTTCTATTTATAGCTGAAATTAGGGTTTTCCCCTTCCTTTTAGGAGATGGAGTAGCCCTAGAGATTGATTTAGGTCCATTGGGCCTCTGTGGGCTTGTTTCTCCTCTGGGTTTCTATCATTCTGACTTTCTTAGAGCTAGGTCCAAATTCACCCATAACATTAAGCCCCATTCTTGAATTGGGATTCAGGGGTGGTCAATGTTGATATAAGTCAAAACACCTTAAGCTCAATTTAAGAGTATAATTCTCCCCTGTGCCAATTTGTTATCTTGCAAAAAGACTCTTCTGGCCTTTTATCATTCGCTTTGCTTGTATGAAATATCTTACGTCTTGGTCTCAACTATAAGTGCGGTTTACTACTTTGAAGCCCTCTGTGTAGGTGTTGCTACTCCTATAAGGACCTTTTTATAAGTTGTCTGCAATAGCGATTGCTACCCCAGGGAGTATAGACGTTGTCACTCCACGAGGAACCTTGAGAGTTTAGGCGTTGCCACTCCCAAGGACCTTTTGGTAAGTTGCCTGCAATAACGATTGCTACCCCGGGGAGTATAGGCGTTGTCACTCCCACGAGGAACCTTGAGAGTATAGGTGTTGCCACTCCCACGAGGAACCTTGGAAGTATAGGAGTTGCCACTCCCACGAGGAACCTTGGAAGTATAGGAGTTGCCACTCCTAATGACCTTTTGATAAGTTGCTAACCCCGGGGAGTATAGGCGTTGCCACTCCCACGAGGAACCTTGGAAGTATAGTCGTTGCCACTCCCAAGGACCTTTTGATAAGTTGCTAACCCCGGGGAGTATAGGCGTTGCCACTCCCACGAGGAACCTTGGAAGTATAGGCGTTGCCACTACCAAGGACCTTTTGATAAGTTGCTAACCCCGGGGAGTATAGTTGTTGCCACTCCCACGAGGAACCTTGGAAGTATAGGCGTTGTCACTCCCAAGGACCTTTTGATAAGTTGCTAACCCCAAGGAGTATAGGCGTTGCCACTACCACGAGAAACCTTGGAAGTATAGGCGTTGGCACTCCCAAGGACCTTTTGATAAGTTGCTAACCCCGAGGAGTATAGGCCACTACAACAAATTTGGCTTTTAATGTCGGGCAATGCCCGACATTAAAAGTCTTTAATGTCGATCACTGACCGACATTAAAAACACCGACATTAAAACTTTTAATGTTGGTCGCTTTTAATGTCGAGCATTGACAGACATTAAAAGCTTTGTCCGACATTAAAAGTACCCTTTTAATGTCGGTCATTGCCCGACATTAAAAGGGCCCTTTTAATCTTGGTCAACCACTCATTGTCCGACATTTAAAGTTACTTTTAATGTCCGTCAGTTTTTTATGTCGGTCATTGCCCGACATTAAAAGTTGTGATATTAAAAAAGTCTGACATTAAATGTGCGACATTAAAAGTGTTAGTAGTAAATAAAAAAAAAAATTATTGGTTGCACATGTGGCCAACCAACAATATTTCTCCATTGATCAACCTATGCACAAAATAAAGTCCCAAAAGTATTTTTTTTTTTAAATAGTCCCAAAAGTATTTTTAAACAACTAACTCAACGAACATATACTTCATTAATAAAATATAATAGTGTATATAATACATAAAACTTTCCATCCATCAAATTTACAAAGAAAAAGTAAACTTGCTAGACAAAATAAGTACATAACTCTAAAATATTTCAACCTCAAGGCGACGTCGAGGAGGCAACAATGACTTCGCCATAGAGGACACTATCTTGGAAGATGATGGCAATTTGATATTTATTTGGCGTCGTTGAGTTTCTTTCGATAGGGACATGACCACTATGGTGAAGGTTATGAGTTGATGACGAAGAAGACGAAGTATTCCTCAATTGCCAAATCGGACACAACCTGAAGAGTTTTACATCAACGAGTGGCTTGTGACGATCGGAGATGACCACGGACATTAAAACACTAACAACACATTAAAGAGAATATTTAGTCATTACATCCATTATGCAGAACATCTTCAACTCAATTGCCAAATCGGACACAACCAAAAATAATATAAGCTTTATAACTTTTTTTTTAACTAAATCTTTTAACATCTTCAATATCTTCACAAAGGTTGTATGTGATGATAAAAGTTAGTTCTCAGCAAAGAGTTCTAAAAGTTGGTCTAAAAGAACTATGAATTATTCACTGGTCAGCTTTTACAAAGATGAACAACTAACCATGATTTTGTGGTTGACCATTGACAGATACATGCTCCCATGACTTTTCTACAAACTTCACTATCGTAGTAGTAACCTGCAAAATGAATTACACATATTGGAGAACATTTTTAAATTTATTAACTTTTAACACCAACTAATAAAAAATAAAGATCCCAAGGAGTGGTAAGAAATTAGGGGAATGGTGGTAATTAATGAGTGGTAAGAAATTTGTTTGATGCAGCAAGCAGTTCGGAGTGAGGTTCTCCACAAGCAACTTTACGCCATTTTTATGTTGGTATATAATGTCTAAAATATGCATTCAAACTATTATGTTAAAAATTGAATATTCAACTCATCACCAAATGACATATTCAACTCAACCCCCCTCCCCCTCCCCTCCCCAAAAACTGAATTTCACCCTGCAAGGTGCCACAAGAATTTTGCAGATGAATCAAAATACTTGAATTGAACTGCCTTGCCAATTGCAGCAAATGTAGCTGCCGACTAAAACCAGCAATATATTATGTGTGTTTGCACGAAAAAAAATTGCATTTGAAATCTCCATCTGCAATATGGCTTGAATGCACCCTTGTTTTTTATACTAATAACAGTTCCAAAGAACAGTAGATGTTTCTACTTCAAGTAGTTAATTGATTCATGTTAATAATTTTCTAAAATGTTATATTTAAATTAAAAGATGCTGCAAAAAAAATCAAATAAGTAGAAAACCAAAAGACAATGTAAGTTCTATTTCTAAAATACAGGCAACCAAACAAACCATAACACTAAAGGTTAAGCTCAGGGTAGAAAAAACCTGAGGTATTGGGTACTTCCATGTGTTCAAAGCTGTCAGTCCATTGTGTTGGAACTTCCTCCATGGTATGCATTTTTCAATGCTATCATACCTAGATTACCATTGTATAGACGGGCCATAAGCATGACTAATTCATTTGCTTCTGTCCCAGAGTTTACAAAATATACAACCTGCATAATCCAGTGAAATAAGCAGATGTTTGAAGCACTACAAGAGTACGACATTCTTTTAAAATGGGTAATAAGGAGAATCAAGGAGTGATGGAATAACAGCTCAATAACCAAAAATGAGAAATATGAAAAGATCCTCCAGTTCTAAGAATTCAACTATCTTAACCTTCAGGTCAACAAATATGCATCACCATCTCTAAATGAAGGTTCAAATACAAGTTCAGCAATTTCCACAGAGACTAACATTTACTACATGCTTTGCTTCGTTATCAATCATTCATTGCTAAAATAAGTTAATATTATTTAATACTTCTGAAAGAGATAGCACCTTCAAGTTTCCAGGCATTTTTGCCGCCAATGCTACAACAAAATCAGCTATTGCATGGTGTAGGTATATGGTTGTAGCATGCTGTAGAAGTTTGTTCTGCTCATTGACTGCAGCCAAAACATCAGGATGGCAATGCCCACAAGATACAGTAACTATTCCAGCAAAAGCATGAAGGTAGCACCTTCCATTTTCATCAAACAAATATTGCATTTTTCCTTCTACAATATTGAGCTGTTGAAATAAGACAATAAGACTAATAGAATCAGAAGAATGTCCGAAATTGAAGGGCGTTCATCAAATACACAAAATAGCCCAATTTTAGGTCTCAAAGAGTGGATCACAATTAATAAGCCATACCAAAGTATTCTGACAAAAATATCGATCATATTTTAAATTTGAACGAATATTTCTATAAAAGTAACTAAAATAACACGATTCTCCCATGGCTTGAGAGTTTAGTGAGTAAAGCTTCTAGACCTGGATTTCAGCAAGAGAAGTTCTTTGGGAAATAACTTCCCATAACAATTATGCGTTCTTTTCTACTCAATAAATAACTTATAAACCAACACAAACAAACAATTTCAAAGCATATAAAACAAAGAAAATGGCAAAGAAAAAAAGAAAACAACACATTCCACTTCCTCGTCTCACAGTTCGGAGAGCTGCAAGCTTGTAATGAATAATAAACAACTACAACTATGTGATAAAAGGAAAAATTCAGTATATACAACTCACCATCAATGATTTATAAATCTAGCAAGACTTCCCTTTCTAGTGGCATCAATTGATTTAGAGGCATCGAGCGACACAAGTATGAGAAGCAATAGAGAAACATGAGAAAAAGAATAAGACGAAGATGACTACAAATGTCTAAACTAATTAGCAAAAAGCCAGACCGAACCTAAAATAGCCTGTGACATACGAATATTTCAATAAAACAAAAAGTCATTGCAATATCACTGAGTAACTTCCAATGATTATGAGGTGAAAACTCAAGCAAATAAATTGAAAATAAGTCAAAATACCTCGTGACTAGTCTGCTGCGAGGACGAAGAAGAGGACGAGGGCTTGCAAGAGTTACCGTCATTTGGCGAGCCAGCGACCAGAATTAGAAGATATAAAAAATTCAAGGATACAAATTCCCACAGGGAATGAAAAAAGAAACACCCAAGTAAACTAAAAACACAAAGGCAAAAAACCAAAAAAAAAATAAAACACCCTCTCAAAGAACAAAAAGAACCCAACCAAACAAGGACCCCAAGAAAATAAAGTTTGTGCTGGGGGTTGGGGGATTGCAGCAACCAACATCCATCTTTACTAGTTTCAGACAACAATACTAAGAAGCAAGCAAAATAAAAAAGAAAATAATAGGATTTCAAAAAAAGAATGATAATTGAAGATTGTAGAAAACCTTAATTTGAATAGCAAACCCTTCATTAATGATTTTCATATCCTCTGGTTTGAACTTTTTAAATGTTCACTTACCCTTAAAATAGTCACAGATCTTCAGCTTTCTAAGTTAGAAAAAGAAAACAAACATCTCAACATTGGAATCCTCAACAAAAGTTTAAGAAACTCACATCAAAAGTAAAAAAAAAAAAAAAAAAAAAGATCAATTTTGAAAATTTCACATCCGAATGAATAGAAGTACCCATATCTGAAAAATCGAAGCAGATACGACTCAGATCTCATATCTACGAAGAACCGATCAGATTCGAACAACTCTGACCATAAGCTTTGAATATATTCCTACGACAACAACCCACGACCTCCATGACCTCAGATCTACTGCCCACGACCTTCGCTGGCTCAAATCTACTACCCACGACGACTCCCCACGGCGAGGCTGACCCATGGCGATGACCCACGACTAACGACGATGACCCCACAAAAAACCCCCGACCGGTGACAACGTGAGATGCTGAGAGGACGAACTTGCATCGCCGGTGAGAGGAAGAACTTGCGTCGTCGGTGAGGGTTCAAACTAGCGTTGGAAAATGGGTTAGTAGGGGAGAGATAAATCAGGGCGTGAAGCTGCAAATGTGAGGGGAAGAAAATCAAATCGGTTAGAGGAACAAAGACATCGTCGTCGGTGAGAGAGCAAAGAAGGGAAATAAGGGTTTTTTTTGCAGGGAGAGAGAAAGCTTAAAGTGGGAATGATGGGGTTAAATTCGACTGACATTAAATCGCAACAAATAATGTCGGGCAATGCCCGACATTAAACGTCCGAAATTTTAAAAAACGCGCGTCTGACATTAAAAGGCACGCACTTTTTTTCGTCCGACATTAAAAGTTCCGTGTGTTTTTTTCTGTCCGACATTAAATGTATAATTTGTTGTAGTGGGCGTTGCCACTCCCACGAGGAACCTTGGAAAGTATAGGCGTTGCCACTCCCAATGACCTTTTGTTGGCTCAGCTACTCGGGATCTCTGCACGTCATGTCCCCTTGTGAAATAACGTTAGTAGATAGCATTATGTTGATATGGGAAAAAGACTAATCATTGATTGAAACATAAGTATGTCATGAGTAGCTTGCAAATTATGAATAGTTTGCATTCAATAAATCAATAGATACACATAAAGTAATAAGAATAGATATTTAGTAAATAAGTGTAGGTAGAGAACACACCGCCCATGAAATAGTAAAGACCCTTTGTTGGGCTAATATGAGCTATATCTTCAAACCACTTGAATTTCTCACCCCATATTGTTGAACTCAGAATTGGAAGTAAATAACAAACTTTGCAATATGAAGGTGCCATAGAACAATTTATGAAGTAAATAAATAACTTATTTATATAGTCTACTTAATTTCGACTTTTAATTCGGTCCAAGCCATTTATAATGACATGACTAAGCAAATTTATATGTGTGGTTTGAAATATGATCAGTGAGTCTATTTATTCATTGAATAAATGACCAAAATGACAGATACATCAAATCTACAATTTTTAAATTAGATAAATCTAATCTAAAATATGAATTATCAACAAAATATCTTCAACGTAATATCTAATTATAATTATAAATTAGAGAGCAAATCAAATCTTTATCCAAGTCAAACCAAATATATAAATACTCAATCTCTTCAAACATACTAACAATTATGATTTGGGCAAATAGTTAATTAGTTTTTCTTGAAAAGAATCAAATTAGAATAAAATCTCATGCGACCAAATCTTCTTATTTAAATAAAATCATATATATATATATATATATATATATATAAAAAGTTTAAATCTACAACTTGATTTGAATTACTTCCAATCTTGCATTTAAAACTACATAGTTTATCTCTAAAATTAATTGATTGTAAATAAAATTGCAAATTGGTAAACGTTGATATAACTAACAAATTTTTGTACATTCTCTCAAAATAAAATGTTGTACATTATTTGAAAATTTAAGCAGATTTGATTAAGGAATCTAGTAAATTTGTGCTTAAAATTTTAAAGATAAAGTAACAAATCTACTTGAGAAATATGAATATTTAAAATCTTAAAGATAAAGTAAATATAAAAAATAGCCTCAAATTAGTCATACTGCAGCAGTGAGTTTAATTTCAAATGGTACTGCAGTGTTAACAAAATTCAAATCCTTGGATATTTATGCATCGGTTTAATAAAGTAATATTTGATTTTTTTTTTTTTGTTTCAAACAACATTCAACTCAAGATTTAAACACAACAATATTTGATTTCAAACAAATCAGTGCAACTTGGCAACAATTAGTAGAAATAATAATAATAACAATAATAAAATAAAGGAAAGCAAAAGAAATCATACCGAAATTGTCTGGCAGAGCCAAAATTTTTAAATGCCGGAAGTGTTGAGTTCGATTATTCCACTTAACGTATTCGAATCGCCGGATTTCAATCAACAACAATCTGTAGCTCAATGCAAGTAGGTTTCTGCCGATTAACATATAAATTAAATATTGAAAAATCCTTATGTAGCTTTTCAGTGGTGTGCCGTTTAAAAGCAGATTTCGGATTGACTGCTTCCTTTGGAAGCATCTCTCCAATCCCATTCCAAGATTGTATTTCATCTTGTAGTTTCAACGGTAAATTTATTTGAATGGGAAAGACGTGGCACCAAGAGAAAACTAGAGAGAAAACTAAGCACTGACGTGGTGTTTGCCACACCGACTCCGATGCTTAAGTCAGTTGGGGATCATAAGCAAGTAAGTAATAATATGAAGAAAATAGATACCAAGTGAAGTCCCCTTGCCTTGGGGTGAACCTCTTCTATTTATAGTTGAAATTAGGGTTTTCCCTTCCTTTTAGGAGATGGAGTAGCCCTAAAGATTGATTCAGGTCCATTGAGCCTCTGTGGGCTTGTTTCTCCTCTGGGCTTCTATCATTCTGACTTTCTTAGATCTAGGTTCAAATTCACCCATAACAATTATTATTATTTCTTTGAGTCGAAGATGACACAAGTTGAAGAATACATGAAATATTGCTGAAAAATTACAGACTCTATCTTTCAATTTAAGCTATTTTTATTATTTTTTATTTTTAAAAATGCACTTTTTTTTCCATGAATTTGAGTTAAGTAACATTTTGATCCTCCATCAATTTTTAAGTTAATATAGTTAATGGGGGTTGACGTACATTTTTTTATATTAATTTTTTAATTTTTAAAATAAAAATATATTGAATTAATAATATACATACATACATATATATATATATATATATATATATATATATATATATATTAATAAAAAATATAGTTTCTTCTGTTCTTCGTCTTCTTTACCGCCACCACCATCATGAAGGATTGGAATTCTCAATTCCGTAGAGCGGAAGCGCAATTGGACCGTTCGTAGTTAATTTCATTTTACAAAATACTCATACATTGTCAATTAATCATGCATAGAACGATTCTACAGCAATTAAACAGGCTAAGCAATTAAAATTTCAGATCTAATCAAAATTGGAATGATAAGCAAACCGTCATTGACATCTCTGAACTCAAGAACACTTTCTTCAACAATCATCAACCACAAACACCACCACGTGACTACCCTACTATTCTCTGAGATCGAGAACAGAGTAGCGAGACTTCTTGAATCTTGAGAGGGAATTTTCTACCAGAGAGGAATTCCTCTTTGTGATTTTTCACATTGAGAAAAAGTGAGATGAGAGAGATGGTACGATCTGCAAAAAATGAGATCTCTGCCCAAAACCCCTACTGCGTGTAACTAATGTGACGAAAGGCAAGATCAAATCTTGACTGCCCTGAGGCAAGATCAAATATTGATCGTCTGATCAATTATCATATAATCAATCATTAAATGCAAATTAATTATGATTAATAAAATAAAACTCAATTAATTAATAATTAACCAAAGTATATATTCATATATGATTTAATATCTCATATTTAATCATATGCACATGCCTCACATATTATATGGTTTTAATTAAGATAATCGAATCATATTTAATTAAATTAATTAAACCAGACAATTAATTAATTCTATGATCAATTAAATATCACATATTCAATTAATCATACATTTGAATCATATTCTAGTGTGCATCTCTCTTATAACCTATAGTTTTAATATGAATCACATTCATATTAAAATTAATCTATGGATATTAATTTAATTAAATCACATTAACTAAATTAAATTGAAACAACTAATTAATTCAAAATTAATTAATTAAATATCAACCATATTTAATTAATTACATATTAGAAACATATTCTAATATCTCTCATATATTATAGTCAATTAAATCACATTTAATTCAACTAAATTGAATAATTAATTAATTCATAATTAATTAATTAATTTACTAATTATATATCATATACTTAATTAGTCATATATTTGAACTCTTTCAAATATATAATTCTCTCAATTAATAAATTTTAATCACATATATTAAACTTTATATTATAATGTATCACTATACATTATATTAATGTATCTCATACAATTAACTTGATTCTCTTATTGAATTTGAACTATTCAAATTCTTTCAAGATAAATTGTTCTCAATTACTCTTTACGAGCTAGCAAGGGGACCTAATGAACCTACAAATCAGAATATTCAATGATATGAGGTTAACTGACTAAACTCATTAATCGAGTTAACAAATATTCATTAGTTGTGGGTCACTCCACTAAAGACCCACAGCTGCACTCTTCTCACTGTAGAATGTTTCAGTGTCCATGGATATTGACCAATATCGGTAAGTCAATCTTTCAAGAGTGTTTGTAACTACAGTTGGATCAAATTATCGTTTTACCCCTGAGTTACCTCTGGCTTCTTAAGTACAAGTGCTCCTATAATGAACAACTTGTTTATGGTCCAACCAATAAACAGAAAGTCTCTCTTAGGCCAGTGAGAGCGCGGGATCCCTTTGTTCAAGACTTGGGGTCAACACTTAAGGGAACATTCATCTACTTCTCCTAGAAGTGGGAAGGAGTGAGTTTCATCTTATGTTGTCATGTCCCCAGCCTCCACCCACTCTTATCCCCAAGAAGGTAGGCTTATTGAGTCGGCATGTAGGTCACTTTCACCCGTATTAATCAAAGGACAATCCCTCATGAGAAGGAGTTCATGACACACTCATAATTAAGACTAAGTTACCTAGGTCATGCATCCTATTGAAACAGTAACATAACTAGTCACATCTAATGGTTTACTATTTCGTGGTCTGATTATATGTAAACCGATTGCATAGGATACCCCCGCTCGCATGTCTCCTACATGGATGCCTTGGATCAATACGTCTGTAACGAATACAAAGTGGACCGTATCACATAGTGTTACCAAGATAAGGTACGCAGCCTTATCCCTATACTATAGACCTTTTTAGGTTGTTACTTGAACACTGATCCCCGTACGTCCCCACATACTAGTTTAAGTTACATATAAACAACCTTGGGTCTTAGTTTATTGGATTTGAGTTATATTGTGCAATTCTCAACTTAATATTAACAATAAAACTTTATTGTATAAGATTCCTCAATAACACTTTATTGTCACAAGTATATAAGTCGTTAACATTCACTATCTACGAGTTTTAGGACATAAAATTTAACACATCAGACCTCATCGGTCAAACCACATTGGTCGCTACCATCTGCTGTCGGTCGTTCGTCATTGACCGTCACTTTTTTTTTCCTTTCTTTCTTCTTTCCCTTCTTCTTCCCCCTCTTGTTTCTGTTTATATATGTATATTATGGAAGGAGATTTCCTCATTAATCCAAACTAGAACAAAGGAATTTCCCCTTCATTTTGGACCAAAATGAGGGCCTTCAAAAAAAATATAAAATATAAATTAACAGAAGGGAAGAAAGGGAGAAATGAGGAGAAGGGAAAAGAGAAAAAGAAAGAAATCAGAGAGAAGAAGAAAAGAGGAAAAAAGGGAGGGGTGACAGACAACATTGTCGCCAATAGGATTGGGATTTGTGGGAGGGAAGAAGAAGATGAAGGAGAAAAATAAAAGTACAAAATAAGAAGAAAAAGAAAAAATTAATTAAAAACAATTTTATTTAAAAAAATTAAAAAATAATTTTTTTAAATAAAATAGGTATCATGTTAGCATCATTTCGTAAATATCACAAACGATGGATATACCGAGAGTGTAACTAAATTCAAAATTTAGAGGTATGTTTGTTGAGTTTGAAAAATTTAGGGGTCGTTTGATAACCATTTCGTTTTCTGTTTTCTATTTTTGTTTTTCATTTTTAAAAAACAAGGCTGTTTGATAACCAATTCTATTTTTTAAAAACGTTTTATAAATTATAAGCAAATTTCAAAAACAAAAAAAAAAATAGTTTTTAGGAACAGATTTCTGTTTTTCAAAAACTCATTTTTCTTCGAATGTTTTTTTTTTCTCTCTTTTACCCATCTCACTCCAACAAATTCCTTTTTCTTTTTTTTTTTTCCTTCTAAGACATTTCTTTTTACAAAATTTCTTTTTCTCTCTCTAAAATTTTCTCTCAAAACTTTTTTTTTTCCTCTATAACTTATCTCTTTCTAAAATTTTATCCATAACTTTTCTCTTCCTAATAAACATATTCTAACGTCTCTTTTTTAATAAAAAAATCTCCCAAAATTTTCTCTCGCTACAACTTTTCTTTATTTTTCTAATTTATCATTATTTCTTTAGCAAATCTTTTACTCTTAACCTTACTATCTCGCTAAAATTTTTCTATCTAAAATTTAGCACTTCTACTCTAATTTTTTTTCTCTAACTAAAATATTTTATGGCTAACTAATATTCTCTCTAACACTTTTTCTTTCACGTCTCTAAATTTTCTACGTTTGACTTTTTTTTTCAGGAAAACATTTATATTCGTGTCTCTCAATTTTTGTTTCAATATCTCTACACATTTTCTCTCTCCAAAACATCTTTTCATCTCCCTAATTTTTTAAAAACTAAAAACCAAAAACAGTTATCAAACAAGACAGTTATCAAACATATATGGTTTTTGTTTTTAAAAATCAAAAACCAAAAACTGAAATGGTTATCAAACGGAGTATTAGGGACTAAAATTATTTTTTTTGCACTTTTAATACAATTATTATTTATTAAGGAGATGCTTAGTGCACGAGTTTGTTTTAGAGTTAGGGTGTGTTTGGTTTAACTTTTCAAGTGTTTAATTTTGAAAATAAATCATTTTGAAAAAATTTCTAGTGTTTGGCGACCACTAAAAATGACTTATTAGAAAATGAGATTGATAAATAAACCATTTTGAGAGAAACACTTGAAACCAACTTTTTAAAAAAGACTTGTTAAGTAAACAATAACTTGTGTATAAAAACATTTCTGAGGAAATGCAACCAACCATATGAGTGTTTAAATTCTAAACAATTTTTATACAAAATGTTTTTTAAAGAATGTATTCTTAAAAAAAACATTTAAATTAAAATGTATTCCACCCAGAGGCCACCCACATGCCATCCCTTTATGGATTTACAAATTTAATCACAAATTTGTTTTGTTGCCGTACAAAAATGATTCTACTAATGAAGATTGGTTGTTCCCTCCCAATATGAAGTGATTCTTAGTCAATGCTTTGTGGAGAATCAACTCTAAAGTAGTTTTAAATGAGGGTTACAAGATTAATCCATAAACTTTTAGAGTTGTATCAATTAGGTCCATAAACTTTAAAAAGTGTTTAATGGGTCCTTGAACTTTCAATTATGTTTCTAATAGGTCTTTGTGTCAAGATAACCCATTAAGATGGCTTAAGTTTTCTTTTATTTGTATTCCAGGCCCAATATTTTGTTGGCCCAACTTTATATCTTCAACCCATGTATTTCAGGGTTACACATTCGTTTTTCTCATTCAGATTGGAATTAGGGCAAAATGTGAGAAAAAGAAGGTTCGAGAGAGTGTGCAGGGTCCTTTCCATTTTTCTTGATTGTTTTTGCAAGAGTGTTTTTCTCCCCAGGCCTCTATATATGGCCAATCCTCTCATTGAGAAAATATATAGAAGCAAAGGGTTTTCTCTTGCATTTCTCTGTGTTCCTTTCTTTTCTATTATGGTTCTAATATGTCGTTAAACTTTCAATTTTGTGCGTAATAGGTTCCTGACATATTCGAAATTTTTAAAAATTAACCAATCTATTATATATAAAATTGAATATTATGTCTATTGACACTCTAAATTTCCAATTTTGTATATAGTAGACTTATGAATTTTAAAAAATGTAGAATAGGTCAATGACTTATTAGATACAAAATTAAAAGTTGAGGGATCTATTAGATACAAAAGTGAAAGTTTAAGGACTTATTGGATAGTTTATAAATTTCAGGACCTATTTGAAACTTTTTAAAATCCAGGAACTAAATTGACACAATCCTAAAAGTTCAAGGAAATTAATGAACATAACTTATGAGAATTTTTTTTTTTAAAAAAAAAAACAATGACAAAATGAGCTAAAGCTAATCAAGACAGAAAAAGTAATGAAGAACAAAAAATAACACAACAAATATGTAGCTAATGCAAAACAATAATAATAATAATAAAATTAGGGTTTGAATTATTAAGGTTAAATTATCAAAAATACCCTAGACTATGGGGTTGGTTTCAATTACACTCTTGAACTTTCAAAAGTTTCATTTTAGCTCTCGAAGTTTGAATTTTATTTCAAAATAACCCTTGAAGGCTTTTTTTTTTTTTGTTAAATTTATGGACGAAAAATGACGTATTTGAAAAAGAAGACCATGATTAAGCCAAATCTGCTGCCATGATTAAGCCAAATCTTTAACCCTATGATCAAGCTAAATAAAACAATGCTGAACTTGAAAGTGTTGATTTATGTTAGGAAGAGTGCTCTTTCAACTGAAAGTGTTGATTATTTATGTTAGGAAGAGTGCTCTTTCAACTGGAATCTTAGGCAATTGGACGTGAAAAATGTCTTTCTCCATGGATTTCTCAAGGAAGATGTCTACATGACTCAACCCCAGATTTCATCAATTCCAATCTACCTAATCATGTATGCAAGTTAAAAAAAAATGCTATTTATGGACTCAAACAAGCTCCTAGAGCTTGGTTTGATAGACTTTCCCAATTTTTGCTACATATAGGATTTAGCTTTAGTAAGTCTGATCCATCTCTCTTCATTTACAAATTGGAAAACATACTTGTTTTGATGCTAATCTATGTGGATGATATTATTATCACTGGTAATGAACCAAATTTTGTTAACACTCCCATCTCTAAGCTAGCTACATAATTTTCCTTAATGGACCTTGGACAACTTCATTACTTTCTAGGCATTGAAGTTCAACATATCCCAGATGGTTATCATATCACTCAAAGCAAGTATACACGAGATATACTCCGGAAGTCAAATATGATGAATGCATTCCCTATCTCTACACCCATGGCTCTTACACCTAATAGCTCTCCAAAAGATGACGAGTTGGTGGAACCACAAGCAGATATAGAAGCTTGGTTGGATCACTTCAATATCTCACCCTCACTAGACCAGACATTGTTTATGCAATCAACAAAGTATGCCAACACATGCACCAACCACAGGAGAAATATCTAAGGAAAGTTAAAAGAATACTTCGATGTCTTAAAAAAAACTTCAAACTATGGAATTACTTATTTTAAACATAGTTCACTAAATCTTTATGCCTTTTGTGATGCATATTGGGGAGGATGTCCCATTACAAGACGAAGCACCTCTGGATATTGCACATTCCTTGGATTGAACTTAATCTCGTGGTCTTCAAAGAAACAAACCAACTGTATCACGCTCTAGCTCGGAAGCCAAATATCGATTCATGGCCAATGCCACAGCTGAATTGACTTGGATCACCTTCCTATTTCGTGAACTCGGCATACCTATCCTTAAAACTCAAGAACTCTTTTGTGATAACATGAGTGCAATTCAAATGTCGAGCAATTCCGTGTTTCATGCTAGAACCAAACACATCGAATTGGACTATCATTTTGTACAGAAAAAGGTTACAATAGGGTCATTAATTACAAGATTTGTCCCTTCACATCACCAACTTGCTGACATATTTACCAAACCACTCCCAAAAGATGTCTTCCGTCATTTAGCAAGCAAACTTGGAGTTCGTGAAATCCCTATCTCCAGTTTGAGAAATGATGAAAAAGAAGATCATGATTAAGCCAAATTTGCTGCCAAGATTAAGCCAAATCTTTGACCCTACGATTAAGCTAAATCTCCTACCTCCAGTCGAAAATTGTGGAATTATTAACCGCTCATAATTGACAGAATCTTTGTGTCAATCTTGATCTACTAGTCGTTGGACAATTATAGAGTTTACTAATTTTGCTACCTCTGGAATGCACCATTCTCAATCTTCCTTAATTGTAATTTCTTTCCATATTACCAAAGGCCTATGTGCTAGTTTAAAAGATGAAAATTGTATTCTGTTTTGAGATGAAGAAAAATAATCCCTTATTCTTGATTTTTTTTAGTATTTGCATATGTATTATTGTTGCTTATGTGATCATATTTGAACATATGTGTAGTAAAAACAATAAAAATAAAACACATGTAAATACATTGTTTTCTATGCATAAATTTAACGGAAAATGTCTCCAAGGGTTGTTTTGAAACAAACTTCAAACTTCGAAGGCTAAAATGAAACTTTTGAAAGACTAGAGGTATAATTGAAATCAACCCAGAGTTCCGGAGTATTTTTTATAATCTAACCTATCATTAATTGTAACTCAAAATTTAGGGTTTAGGAAGATTCAAAGTAATTAAAATAGTGAAATGTAATTAATACGCTAAAATCATTTACCTTTAAATGAATAATCTAATCATGAAAAAAAAAAAAAACAAATAACTTCCGAAATATAAAAAAGTTGCAGAAAATAAAAGGATAAAGAGATAGAAGAACAATGCAAAAATCTGAAGTGCCAACAAGAGCATAGCTCAACTGGCATAAAGATGTACTAATAATTACGAAGTTTGTGGTTCGAATCCCCCCATCCCCATATTGTTAAAAAAAAAATGAAAAAATTTGAAGTTGAAATTTTTTCTAAACATTTAGATTGGTGAAATATAGTTTTGAAAAGAACCTATTTGACATAATTTCCCTTCATTAAACTTAGACACACGAAACCTTCCTCCAAACATGACCATCCCCGCTCCATTCTAAATCCATGGGTCGAACACCTCCTACGCTCCTAAAGGTAAAGGACGTATACGTCTGTAGGTTGCATTAAAAATAGGGTTAACGGCAACAATAACCATAATTAAATGAGCATTTTGAAAAATGGCGATACGTGATTCAAATTAAATACAATCTATTTCAAATAGAGTAAAAAAGAGATATGAAATTCAAATTTAACTTAAATCTAACCATTAAAAAAATAACTAATTACATCAAAATGTTCATATCAAACTTATATGTAATTCATAATTTTTTCACATCAATATGAATACCTGAACTAAACACAAATACTCAATAAATTAAATCAAATCAATTCACCTACAAAAACAACCATTAAAGCAACCAAAAAATTGAAAATACAAAATAATTAAAAAATAATTAAATGTCCCTCCCCCTCCTCCTTCAACGGTATGAAAGCCTCCCATCAGTAATCGCAAAAATTTAAAGTCATTTTGTGGAAAAGAAGAATGACTGAAACAAACAATTAATTAAACTAAAAATTTCTCTTCTCTTCCAATTTATCCAATTTTATTCAACGAGAATAGTCCTCCACAAGATTGAGTTGAAAGCTAACAATCACAAAAGTAAAAGTTCTGTGCAAATCATTCATAAAAATAGCAGACAATACAAATCAGTTCTTTAATTCTCTACTCCCAAATTAAAAGATCCTATTCTCAAAAAACTCCCAACGACTGTGATTCCAATATTAAAAATTTTGAGTTATATTCAAATTGACAAAAGAAAAAATCAAGAAAAGGAATTCAATTCATAAAAAGAAACGAAATATATATCCGAATATCATAATTTAAATAAAAAAAAAAAACATACCCGCGAGCGTTGTTTCGGGATGATCCGACTCTAATCTCGAGCTTATCTGCACAATTCAAGGTTGCCTAGAAGCTTCACAATGAGAGGTTGTTGGAGAATTGACCGAGATCTTCAGAATTTGATTCACAAAGAATTTAAAACCATGGGAAGCGAGGTAAAATCTTCATGGCTTCTATGAATCTGTGGATGAAATACTCAAGAAGCAGGTTGTTGTCCTCATCTCCTCCATACTCCATTTTTTGCAAAAGGAAAATCCGATGTTGAAGGAATTTTCTATCCTTATGAGTTTTGACCATTAAAAAAATCAAGGAAAAGAAGTAGATTTGATTTTTTTAGATACGGTTCAGGAGATTACAACAAATTGTATTGGGGGTACGAGTTGACAATCTGGGGTAAAAAATCCAGCACGTGAGTGGCATGAATAATGATCATTTTTTCCTTTTTTTTTTTTTTTTGTCTATCTTTCTAAACTCGTTTTTTTTTTTTTTTTTTTTTTTTTGGTCCTCTCCAAGGACTTTCCTTAAAAATAAATAAATAAATAACAACTCAAGGAGTTGTAGGTATAAAATCAACATCATAGCTACAACTACTGTTGAAAAATTTAAATATTTTTTATTTTTATTAATTTATTAATTATAGTGTTTAAATTAAGAGGGAATAGTCAGATGATGGTTCCTCCTTTTAAGGGGGGAGGTTAGTGTGAAAGTTGGATCTGGCCAACTGTGGCCAACTGTCTTCTTCTTCTCGATAAAGACCACTTTTTATCCAGGCCAGAACATCCGACCTACGTTTTTCCCACCAACAGATTAAATTTTTTTTTTATTTTTCTGAGCATACAAGTCAACGGGGATTCGTAGGAAGGCTTAGCTGCATACAAGCTTTCTTGAAGGGAGTTGTATCCTGGGAGTGGAGTGTCGAATAACTCAGTGCAAGTGGGGGCACGTCTTCTCTAAGGACAGCGTTCTGCAACGCGCCTCAACCCAAAACAACAGGCTTTCTAAACTCTATCTTCTCTTTCTAAATTCTATCTTCTCTGATTAATATATTTCGTACTCAAAAACTCTCTCCTCTCTCTCTCCCTCTCTCGAAAGAAAAGAAAAAGAGTGAATGAGTGGAAGTAGAGGCAGAGCCTCCTCTTCAAGGGGCAGTCGCCCATCTTCTTCCTCCTCAGCACCTCCTCCTATGAGTGCTGATCAATATGCAATGGATCTAGGGTTTACTCCGGTAACCCGATCCAGATCAAGACAAGGCGGTATACGCCATTTGTCTCCAATGGAGTCATCCACTCCACCTCCAAGGCCTTCAGCCAACCTTGTCCGTCCTTCTGGCGGAGTTATTCAAATGAGACCTCCTGTCTCACCTTCTTCAATAGCAGGATCATCGATCCCGTCATCCTCAACTTATTCTCAGGCAGTAGTACCTGAAAAGAGGTTTGTACCTCGCCCTGAGATTAAGTCTTACTTTCAAAAATCGCAGGTCATCTATGAACCAATCATAGAGCCTGAATTCCAAGGTCTTACCTTGGAAGAGACCGTTTCAAATATGTATCCTACAGGTTTCAATTTCATGCCTGAGGATCTTAATAAAACCAGAACTTTCTATGAGTTCATCCTCGTTGACACCAAGTCAGCTGAGATCACTCATATCCCCGATAAAAATGATCCTTCGAAGATCGCTTATTCAAAATTCAAAATTTTCAAGGCCTTAAATCCAACACATTGGAATCAAGGTTTATATACAGACAAATCTTTCTCAAAACCTTTTGTTCCACAGACATATTCATATCGTGACTACGTGAGAGCCTGGTATAATGTTATGTGGTATTCTCATTTCAAACATTCTTGGTTCATATCCTTTTGTCAAAATGCTTATAAAATTACATTTCCTTTATGGTTCATTCAATGGTGGAATACATTCGGTCTAACGGATGATATTTTACCAACACCCTTGCAAGAATCATATTTTCATTTTGCAAGAAATATTCAAAAGACAGCATTTCACAATTCAATGAGGTTCTGTCTATATTTTCAAATACCATGGATATTTTGCTGGAACTTCTCAACCAGCAATCAGCCACAATACAAAACCATCACCAAAATCCTAAAGATCAAATGGTGGGATAAGTTCAACTTCCAGAACGCAACCATTAACAAAGTCAAAGAATGGTTCGCAGCCAATGGATATCTTCAAGACATTGATATTAAGAGAAACGCAGAGTTTCTCAATGACAAATCAAAGCTCCTGGCAGCTCTCGCGCAGACAACATCTGATGCAGACTTCCAAAGAATCCTTCAAGCAGCAGCTTCAGACAGAAGCGCCTCACCAGCTTCTTCAGCACATGAAGAAGAAGAAAGCGAGCCGGATTACGATCTAGACGACCCTTTCCTCGACTCACAGCCTATGTGAGCTCCGAGTCAAATAAAATATCTTGTTTCACAAAGAAACAAATGGTGTTCATAAAGGATGCTTCATAAAGAAGTAATTCCTGAGAAAAAAAAAAAAAGTGTTGGTGTAAATTCTCTCATTTAGTTTTAAAAGGTGTAAACTCTGTAAGTAGTCTAGTTTACACTGTAAATACATTTCTGCTAAACTACAACTTTAGAAGATGAAGCAGCAGTGCGATCAAGATCAAAGATCCTGTATTTTGAAGACGAAGATAGTTGGTAATTTTCCTAAAAATCGTGAGGACCTAGTTTGGTGTTCCCGGCAGTAAGTCTCGCAGAGATTAGAGCAGTGAGTCCGTTGGTAAGCCTGTAATTCGCCTAGGGTGATCGAGGATTAGGACAAGAGTCAATTATTCAGCCGACAAGATAAAGAATCTTATCTTCTGAAAAGAGATAAAGCTGAAGCACCTTCAACAGCTGTAAAGAGGCAGAAGAGCAATTATTTCTTATCTTTTCCATTTTGTCGTTGTCTATAATTATTTATCTTTAAGTCATGTCTATCCGATCAGGGGTCCTGTCCTGTCGGAATAATAATTTAGTTTTACATTTTTCAATTTTGTCGTTTTTACTTTTCAAAAAGACGAATCTGTCAGGGGTCTTGTCCTGATGATTCGATCTTATCTTCTAATTTTCCGCATTCAATTATCGTTTGGATTCCGGAGTCTATAAAAGACTTCCAAGTTGTATTTCAAAAGGCATGCACACTGAGAATTCTCAAGCTATCTTCTATTGTAAAGCTTGAATCTCATCTTGCCTTCCTTGCCTTTTATTATCAGCTAGTTCGATCCTACGGGTACGGGCACAAAAGCTGTACTAGTTTGGTATCAGAGCCATTCAATAAGATCATTCAATTACTCAATTGTTGATTTCAAAATTTTTTCTTGGGGGAGAAGGGATCTAAGAAAAGAAAGATCATTTTTCTTAACTTCATTCTGTAATCTTTGAAGTCCAATTCTATCTTCGACAAAGAGATCGTCAGAAGCTATTTACATTCATTTGCTCAGAAGGACTGTTGCGAAGGACTGTTGCGGTTTGTGGTCCCGGTCGTAAGTCGCCAAGGAACGCGCAGTGAATCCGTTGGTCAGCATACCTTGCCTTCTTGCCAGAAGAGTAAGTGAAGGTATATACCTTTTGATCTTCGAATCTGAGAAAATAGTTTTTGATTTCAAACTTATTGTTTGAATTTTAGAAAAATGTTTTTCTTTAATTGATCAATGTCTCTCATAAAGAAAATTTTATTTAAAAATCTTTCTAAAAAACAAGCTTCTTCAAAGGAGCTTACTCAAAATGAAATAGAGGACCAACATATGGTTTCATCAGGCTCTGACATCTCAAACGAAGCTTTGCATATAGCAAAGATCGAAAACAACCTTCAAGCCTGGGGACTACCTAAGCTTGACAACAAGACAATCTATATGCATAATACGTTCAATTTCAAAGAACAACATTGCATAAAGATTGTTGAGCGCAAAATCCTAGTTTATGGAAATATTGATTCTATTCAACTATTTCCTAAAGACGATATCCTAAATCATCGTAAAGATTTTCAATTCCTCCATATAGGAGCTGTTCAAGTCGCTCTTCGACCAATGTTTAGAACGGGTCTTGACACCCCTGTTCTTGCAATCCTGAGAGATAGACGTCACAAAGACTTCTCTAACTCTCTCCTAGGGATCTTAGAGTCCAATCTTGCCGATGGCCCTGTATATTTCAATTGTTTCCCAAATTTTATGGTGGCCCTAGATGACCCCCACATCCTCAAAACCTTAACCCTAGAAATTACAGGTCAAGGCTTGAATCTTGAAGAAGGTGTCAAGAAGATGACACTTTTATACAAGATCACCTACAAAACCCTTACCTCTTCAATGGAACCAAAGGCACTGGTTCAATCTCCTAAAGGGAAGACCATGCTTATTGAAACCAACCTCAATAAATCCTCAGTAAGTGTCCCTAAAATGCTCTCTTGGGATGATCTTACTAGAAATCCTTCTTGGACAATAAATAATGCTTTTGTCCCAAAGAAAAAAGAAAAAAAGCTTTCCCATATTGTTGAACATCCAGATGGGAGAGTAGAAATCAAATTCGAGGATGAAGAACCTCGTTTCCCTGTGATCAAAGAGAACATGAACAGGAAGGAATTCATGTGCTCCAGACCTAGTACCTCCGGCATCAGGCCAGAGACAATTCAAAACATTGGCAGAACTAACTCACTCAGAGTTAGGTCCGTAAGATTAGAACACGGAGTTCCGAACCTCCAATATGAAGAAGAAAAACCTTCTTCTCCAACTCAAACCGACATGGAAACCGATTCCGTCTTCAAAAGCCAGTTAAATGTTATCATTGCTGATAACGAGTTCAAAGTTGACAAAGAAGCCCTACAAAAGGAATTTATGGCAAAAGAAAATAGAGAAGAAAGAAAACAATTCTTTAAGACTTACTCTGAAGAACAGAGAAAAGTCATTAAAGAAGAGTACTTTCAAACTCTAGATAAACTTCAAGAGCATATTTCCTTTTTTAGATGGTTCAATCAGAGAAAAGAATATTCTCACATATGTGCCATAAGAGAAAAGGAAAAATGGAAAACTATGAGGAGAGGAGAAGTTCAAGGAAACTACCCTCCGATGGAAGACGTCGAATTTGACAGTTTTTACCATGAGAAAATTGTCGCAAAACCCTTCCAACTCATAAGAGAGGTTGACGAGGCTCAACCGCCTACAAACAGAGAAATCAAAAGCATTCAAGTCCAAAACAATTTCTCAAATCGAATGCTAACCTCTATAGCCGAACAAGTCTATCGTTTAGAAGACTTAATTGATCCTCCTCCGGCGCCTATCAAACCTAGATTTAGCCCTCTAGAGAAGGTCAATCTCAAAACTCCAAAAACCAAATTCCTTGAAGAAATAGACAAAAAACTTTCTGCTATAGCAAAAGGAGAAAGCTCAAGCCAAATAAATGTTCTTAACGATAGTGACAGTGACATAGACTCCATTATCGAACAGTTATCTGGACTCCAGATAGATGAACCTCAATCTATAAACAAAATGGGTTATCTAAATTCAGGAGACCAAATAAACTGGTATCAAAGACCTTCGATGCCAGACCTCAACTATGAACAAAATCACAAATTCATGAAGACTAAACAATTTGACGGACAGTCAATTGTTGTTTGGAATATTGACGGGAAATCTGATAGACAGATTCAAGATACGTTATCAGAAATGCTTATAGCAGCAACGGCTTATCAAGAAAGTGGAAATTCAAATCATGCAGCCTGTATAACCTTAATCAATGGTTTTACAGGAGTCTTAAAGGCATGGTGGGATTGCCTTAGTACCGAACTCAGGCTAGAAATCAAGTTGCATTCCACAAAGGTTAAAATAAAGAGAGAAATCTCTGATGCCAAAGCAGATCCAGGTATTAGGATAGGCGGAGAACCTATCGTGAAACCTGAAACCTCAAAAACCCCTCAAAAGATAGTCATAGAAGAAGAGGTAGAACAACAAGATGTTGTAGAAGCATTAATCTATGCTATCTCTTGGAATTTCACGACCGCTCATAATGTGAAACATGACGATACTCAAAGAACAATACTAAAAAACCTCAAATGTAAAAATCTTGCGAATTTCAATTGGCATAGAGATATGTTTATCTCTAGGGTCTTTTATATGAAAGATCCTGATTGGAGCCATTGGAAAGAGAAGTTCATAGACGGACTTCCTAACTATGTTTCGGAAAGAGTTTATATGACTCTTCGAGAACGCTTCAAGGGTAACATCAATTGGAACAGTTTAACCTACGGTGATTTAACATCATATGTTATCAACTGTGGTCTTCAAATTTGCAATGAAATCAAAGTTCAAAGAAAAGTTCAAAAGAATGAAAAGAACAAATTAAGGGAAATGAAAACTTTCTGCTCTCAATACGGGTGCGAACGAATTGAAGAACCAAGTCGCCCCTCAAGCAAAATCATCCGACGGCGTAATAGCCGAAGATACTACAAGAATCAATATAATGATAGACCCCAGTTCTATCAAAGGCAACAGAGGAAGTATATTCCCAGAAAGCAATACACTCCAAATCCTCGATACAAGAAAAGACAATCAAGACACCATGCCAAGCCTAATCAAAATGCTTACAAAAACAAAGGAAAAACCTTTTGCTTCAAATGTCAGAAAGAAGGACACTATGCGAATCGGTGTCCAACAAGAAGAATAAATGAGCTTGAGTTAGAAGAAGAATATTCTTCTGAATACGATAGCTCTGATCAAGAATTAAATGAATTTCAATTTGACGACACCAACTCAGATGACTCTAGTCAAAGCAAAAGTGATCAATCAAAAGGCGTCAAAGTATGCAAAAAGGATTGTGAAGGACATTGCATAAATGTTCTTACTAACGAACAAGAAGTTCTCTTTAACTCTATTGATCACATAGAGGATAAAGAGATGAAGAAGACAATCCTGAAGACCCTTAAGCAATCCTTGTCTTCTCCAAGTACCTCAAATTTTGTCAGAGAGAAAATTGAAGTTAGGCAACCTAGCCTTTCAGAAATCCTTCGAAGAGATGATTTCTTTAAACCAAAAATCGATTCTCAACCTTCATCAATTCAAGATTTACAATTTGAAATCAACAATCTCAACCATATGACATAAGGTTGCCTAGAAGCTTCACAATGAGAGGTTGTTGGAGAATTGACCGAGATCTTCAGAATTTGATTCACAAAGAATTTAAAACCATGGGAAGCGAGGTAAAATCTTCATGGCTTCTATGAATCTGTGGATGAAATACTCAAGAAGCAGGTTGCTGTCCTCATCTCCTCCATACTCCATTTTTTGCAAAAGGAAAATCCGATGTTGAAGGAATTTTCTATCCTTTTGAGTTTTGACCATTAAAAAAATCAAGGAAAAGAAGTAGATTTGATTTTTTTAGATACGGTTCAGGAGATTACAACAAATTGTGTTGGGGGTACGAGTCGACAATCTGGGGTAAAAAATCCAGCACGTGAGTGGCATGAATAATGGTCATTTTTTCCTTTTTTTTTTTTTTTTTTTTTGTCTATCTTTCTAAACTCGTTTCTTTTTTTTTTTTTTTTTTTTTTTTTTTGTCCTCTACAAGGACTTTCCTAAAAAATAAATAAATAAATAACAACTCAAGGAGTTGTAGGTATAAAATCAACATCATAGCTACAACTACGGTTGAAAATTTTAAATATTTTTCTTTTTATTAATTTATTAATTATAGTGTTTAAATTAAGAGGGAATAGTCAGATGATGGTTCCTCCTTTTAAGGAGGGAGGTTAGTGTGAAAGTTGGATCTTGCCAACTGTGGCCAACTGTCTTCTTCTTCTCGATAAAGACCACCTTTTTATCCAGGCCAGAACATCCGACCTACGTTTTTCCCACCAACAGATTAAAAAATCTTTTTATTTTTCTGAGCATACAAGTCAACGGGGATTCGTAGGAAGGCTTAGCTGCACACAAGCTTTCTTGAAGGGAGTTGTATCCTGGGAGTGGAGTGTCGAATAACTCAGTGCAAGTGGGGGCACGTCTTCTCTAAGGACAGCCGTTCTGCAACGCGCCTCGACCCAAAACAACAGGCTTTCTAAACTCTATCTTCTCTTTCTAAATTCTATCTTCTCTGATTAATATATTTCGTTTGTTAGCTGTTATTATTTGTTATGTATTCCTACCCTGTCTTTTGGTTAGAATATATTTTTTCCAACAATTACAAGTTCTTATAGCATGACATGTGACTTAAAATTAAAGTAATTAAAGAAAAAGTTAAAAATGAAAAAAAAAAAAAAAACATTAAAGCTGATATGAAACTCACCAAGTCAACTTATAAGGATGCAGGTTGATTTTAGGAGTACTGACAGTGATTATAGAAGAATTTTAATCATCGTTTTAGGTGTTTGATCAAATTGATTTTCTTATTAATTTTTTTAAAATAAAGAAGGGAAGAAGAACACAAGAATTGCAAGAGAAAACCCTATGCTTCTATATAGAGGCCTGAGGATAAAAACTCTTGCAAAAAATCACACCTCTCTCATGCTAATTTTCTTCTCTCTAGAATCTTCTTTTCATAACCAACCCTAAAATACATCAGCAACATATATACTAGAAGCAGAGAGATGCCCTAATACATGTGGGCTGAAAACATAAATGGGCCACAAACAAAATGGGCCAATGAATACACAAAAGAGCTGAAAATAATAAAGAATCAGTGGGCTGCCTTAACAAATTTAAATGGGGCAACAAGAAATATGGCTAAAAATAAATAGGTGGCTTGAAATATAGCTACAAACGTTTAAAAATTAAATAGATGGCTAAACGATTTAATGATTAATAAATCCATATTTGTAAAAGACAAGTATGCCCCCAACAAACTGCCTAAAGTATTCTTAACGTTTAAAATCAAAATCAGAGTTTAGGAGAGATAAAATATACCCCTAAAAAACGTTGGAGACATTTTAGGAAGTTTGAAAAATAAAAAATCCAAGAAACACCTCCCTCAGTAGAGAGAAATACCTTCAGAATGCATTAATTGGAAAAAATCCTCTCAATCCGAAGACATACTACCTGCACCCAAGAACATCAACAATTAAAAACCCAAAAATAAGAACACCAGCAATCCGAAGACAAAAAAAAAGAACACCCCTCGAACCCTCCATTCCACACCATTTCCTACCGCCAAACAGAGTGAATATCACTACCTACCTCTCATACCACGCCGATGAACCATCTTCGCCGTGCCAACGACCTTCATCCGCCACGTCGACAACCATCTCTTGCATGCTCGGTCGTTTCTCCCCCTACGCGACGATTGTACCAAAAAAATTGAAATAGGTAACGGTTTCGTTTCCCTCCCCTTATATTTGCAACAAACAGATACTAAAATCCCGAGATTTTAGGGATTTAGTTTACTCCCTTTGAAACTGTCCCCACGGGGTGTATACCAGTATTGACACTCGGGATGTCAACAACTACACAACACCCCCTGTATGTACCGTTTTGAAATTCATTGACCATCCAAAACACATCTCTGTCCTCGGAAATGACGTAAACGACGTCTGTAAATAACCGTAAATACAAGGGGTAAAAATGTCATGTCACCGCCCACCCTCACCACTAGAATAGCCTTTATGCAGCAGCCCACCCGTCCATCTTCTTCCTCCAAAAGTAGAAACCCTTGAAAGCATTCCACACCATTTGAGAGCATTCCACACCCCTTGAGAGCATTCCACACCCCCGAACCCTTCATCCTACACCATTTCCCACCGCCAAACAGAGTGAATATCACTACCTACCTCTCATACCACGCCGACGAACCATCTCCGCCGTGCCAACGACCTTCATCCGCCGCGTCGACACCCATCTCTTGCATGCTCGGTCGTTTCTCCCCCTACGCAATGATTGTACCAAAAAAATTGAAATAGGTAACAGTTTCGTTTCCCTCCCCTTATATTTGCAACAAACAGATACTAAATCCCGAGATTTTAGGGATTTAGTTTACTCCCTTTGACACTGTCCCCACGGGGTGTATACCAGTATTGACACTTGGGATGTCAACGACTACACAGCACCTCCTGTAGTACCGTTTTAAAATTCGTTGACCATCCAAAACACATCTCTGTCCTCGGAAATGACGTAAACAGTGTCTGTAAATAATCGTAAATACAAGGGGTAAAAACGTCCAAAATAATCCAATAAACAGTTCCCTACCTCTCATACCACGCCGACGAACCATCTCCGCCGTGCCAACGACCTTCATCCGCCGCGTCGACACCCATCTCTTGCATGCTCGGTCGTTTCTCCCCCTACACGACGATTGTACCAAAAAAATTGAAATAGGTAACGGTTTCGTTTCCTTCCCCTTATATTTGCAACAAACAGATACTAAATCCCGAGATTTTAGGGATTTAGTTTACTCCCTTTGACACTGTCCCCACGGGGTGTATACCAATATTGACACTCGGGATGTCAACGACTACACAGCACCCCCTGTATGTACCGTTTTGAAATTCGTTGACCATCCAAAACACATCTCTGTCCCCGGAAATGACGTAAACGGCGTCTGTAAATAATCGTAAATACAAGGGGTAAAAACGTCCAAAATAATCCAGTAAACAGTTCCCTAAAATGTCGGTAGCCATGTCTGCAAAATCCAAACTTCCGTAGCCAAAAATCAAGAATGCTTTTTTTTTGTAGTCATTTATCACAATTTCCCAATTTAAATACTATCACTTTTCAATTATCTTGATTTGCAGAATTCAGTAAGACATGTTTTTGAAATTAGCTTTCTTTATAATCTGCCTCCTCTTTTAAGAGATTTTAAAAAATTATACTATATTATATCCCTTCCTAGTTAGCTTAGATGTTGATGCATTTTTTTTTTTTTTTTTGACAATATGGGGTGGAGGGATTCAAACCACAGACCTCGTGATATGGTAATTACTTTCCTATATGACAATTTGACAATAGTTTCTTTTTTCCTTGAAACAAATGTGCTATATTTTTTTTTCATCATTTTCAAGTCACAATTATAAACAAACAATTTTATTATTCAATCGATAAATTGTAAGTTTCATATAACAGTTTATTTATTTTTCTTAGTCCATCAATTAATTCAATACTTTCTTTTATATAAAAATTAATTTTCCTAATATGCTATCAAATAATTTAGTGTAATCTGAATATAATTTTTACATCTCAAATCTTATAAAATTTTAAAATAATTGTCTTCTAACAATTTTAAATATAAAAAATTAATATAAAAACAATAAAAATGATATATATCTATTTTAGTAATTTTAATTAAATCACAACAATTTAGTACCAAACACTCTAACTTACTTGTTGTGGTTTAAAGTTGAAATTTACCAAACCTAATTTACTTCTTATTACCGTTGGTTTTTTTTAAAAGCACAGTTGGCAACAATTATTTTTTTAAAAAAAAAATTATAACATGGGGAGGTGAGAAACCAGGTAAAACATAACTAAGACTTAGTTTGGGATTGTTGTAGCTTCTAAAATAATTGTTGTTAGCTTTGTTTTTAAGAAAATCAGTTGTACTATGAAGTAAATTAGTGTTTGATAAATTTTAGTTTTATAGATGAAAAAGCATGTTGACGTGTTTGGTAAATTAAAATTCTAAATTGTTACAACTTAACTATATTTTTTCAAATACATAAATTTAATGTTGATATTTAATTTCAAGTTTTATAAGATAATTTCAAAATTATTATACGATAATTATTTTTTGAAACATATAAGATAATTATTTTAAATCATATGTTTTAAAATATAATGTTATGTTTAATCTAAGATATTTTATATTTTGCTAAGAAATATAATTTGTTACTTGTATTGAAAAAAATATTATTTCAATTTAAATAAAATAAAAACAAGTAATTGCAATTGACTATAAGATAATAGAATAAAAATATTTAACTTAAATTAAAAAATGATTGACATGAATCACGTCTCAACAGAGTGGAGAGAAACATAAATAGTTAGTTGTTCAAAAAAAAAAAAAAGAGATAAATAGTTAGTTACAAATTAGATTTTTAGAAAAGCTAAACTGAAAAGCTACCATTTTTTGATTTTGCAAATCAACGTCAAGATTCTTTTTTAATTTGTTTGGTTAAAATTAAAATTAATTTATAATTTGTTTTACCAAACTCTAAAAACGGTTAAGATTCTTTTTTAATCACTTCAACCTTCTTCAAAATCAACGTCAAACGCACCCTAAACTACATTAAACATAAACGTTTTCCACACATTTTCGAATTCAAAAAAGAAATATAGATAACGACAAAACTCGATACAAACTACACTAAAATTGTTATGTTGGTGGGGTTGTTAATTTATAACTTTCGTACAAGTGGCCCTAAAAATTGAAATAATGGAGAAAGATGGTATAATAATTGCTGCAAAAGTCAAGTAGATAACAAAGTGATGGTTCAGAGGGTGTTTGAAATACTTTTAGTTTAAATGTTTTTCAAAAATGTATTTTATTTTTAAACATCTTGTATAAAAGTCGTGAATTTAAACACTTATATGTTTGGTTAGATTTTTTCATAAGTGTTTTTATATACAAGTTATTATATATTAAAAATTCTTTTTGAAAAATTTTCTCTTAAGTGTTTCTCTCCAGATGATTTATTTATTAATCTCATTTTAATAAGTAATTTTAAGTGGTTGAGAAGCACTAGAATTTTTTTCCAAAATGATTTTTTTTTTCAAAATTAAACACTTAAAAAGTTAAACCAAACATACTCAAACACTATCGATTATTACAATAATGGGTACGAAAAGTTTCTTTATGGAACACAAGAGCAACCAAGAAAGAGAAATTTTGTCCACGAAACTCACTCACGTGAATTCATTTAAGGGTCCGTTTGGAATATATTTTAATTTAAATGTTTTTCAAGAATGCATTTTTTAAATAATATTTTGTATAAAAATTGTTTAGAATTTAAACACGTATATGTTCGGTTACATTTCCTCATAAGTGTTTTTATACACAAGTTATTGTATACTTAAAAACTATTTTTAAAGAAGTTGGTTTTAAGTGTTTATCTCAAAATGACATATTTCTCAATCTCATTTTCTAATAAGCCATTTGTAGTGGTTGTCAAACACTAGAAATTTTTCAAAATGATTTTTTTCAAAATTAAACACTTAAAAAAAGTTAAATCAAACACACCCTAAGTCTTGTTGGAAAAATTTCCCACATGAATTATGGTATCGTAGGGATTTTTTTCTTTTTTTCTTTTTCTTTTATGTTTTCCTATATATGGGTAGGATTTGAACCAAGACAATGTGTATTAGCGTATTAGTCAACTGAGCTATGTTCAGATTTAGAGGAGAACGGGTAAGAGATGGGAGGATTTTTTTTTTTTTTTTAATTTATATATAATGGTCTTCGCGACATAATTTATATTTAATTTATAACTATGCTGTTAATTATGCATCGACAGAAACCGCAGAAAAACATTTTGCCGACATCGGTTAACGGCATTGTTAGATCCTATTTTGTTTTAATCTTTAATTTATTGTTTTTTAATATTATTATTATTATTATTTTCATTTTAAATCTTCCATTTAATTTTTTTCTTCATACCTACATAAACACTAAATAAAATAAATTGTAAATTGTAATCTATCATTAATAAGTATTTTTTTTCCTAAAAAAAATAATTAAAAAACCAACAATAGGAAAAAGACATGGCACCCAATCTTGTAAGTCAATAAAAAAAAATATATGGAAAATTTTCTAATACTATTTGGAGTACCATTTTCCATTTATTACTTGTCATGTTAGTATCATTTTAAAAATGGTGTTGAGTCCTTCTCAAAAAAAAAATATATATATGGTATTGAGTCCACCAGGATTAAAGAAATATTTACAAAAGTAAAATCATAATGTGAACAGAAAGAGAATGGTACTCTCATAGCATTAGAAATTTTCTCCAAAGAAATATCCAACTGAGAGCACGAATCATCCTATTACAAAGAAACTTTGACAATTCAAATTAGCTATCAACTAAAAAAAAGAATATGAGGTTAAAAATATCATTTTGGTCTCTATACTTTGGTTTTGTTACATTTTAGTGCATGTTTAGGAGTGACTTTAAAATGGTTAGAATCATTTTTGTCATGGTTTGGAACCACCCCAAAACATATCTTTAATTATTCAAAATCAATTTCATGTTTGATTTTACACTTTTAAACATGATTTTCATAGCATCAAAAATGATTTTGAATTATTAAAGACATGTTTCGGGATGACTTTGGATATGAAAGATGTGATTTTAACGTACCATTTCAAAATCACTCTCAAACATGTACTAAAATTCTTATCAAAGAATTCAAGCGTGTGCTTAACAAAAATGAAAACCATGGTAAAGAAATTTGAAGAAAAAAAGTATAATTTTGAAAAACCAAAAACCTAAAACCAAATTGTCATCAAACGGGGTCTAAAAATTTTAGATGCAATGATAGTAAGTGAAACTAGAAGACAAATAATGAAAATTTTGAAATAGCTAAATGCATCCCTAATATAGAATTACTTAGATGATCATCACTGCCAAGACAAGGATTAAGAAGTACAATATAGCTATTTATTAATATAAGGCTTAGTTTGGGATTGTTGTAGCTTATAAAATAATTGTTGTTAACTTTGCTTTTAAGAAAATCAGCTATACTATGAAGCAAATTTAGTGTTTGGTAAATTTTTAGTTTTATAGATAAAAAAACAAGTTGAGGTGTTTGGTAAATTAAAATTTTATATTGTTACAGTTTAACTATATTTTTTCAATAAATAAATTTAATGTTGATATTTAATTTCAAAATTTTATAAGATAATTTTAAAATTATTATAAGATAATTATTTTTTTAAAACATATAAGATAATTATTTTAAATTTCATATGATTTAAAATATAATGTTATATTTAATTTAGGAAATTTTCATATTTTGCTAAGAAATATAATTTGTTACTTGTATTGAAAAATAATATTATTTTCAATTTAAACAAAAAAAAAAAGTAATTTCAATTGAGTATAAGATAATAGAATAAAAATATTTAACTTAAATAAAAAAAAAATGATTGACATGAATCACTTCTCAACAACGTGTAGAAAAAGCTAAATATTAGCTAAACAGAAAAGCTACAATTTTTAGATTTTGCAAATCGATGTAGTTGAAAAAGTACTTTTATAAAAATTAACTTATAATTTGTTTCATTAAACGCTAAAAACGGTTAAGATTCTTTTTTAATTACTTCAATCTTCTCTCAAATCAACACCAAACGCACCCTAAGACAACAACCAATATTTATTTATTTATTTATTTTTGGAAAATGACAGAGATTAGAAGTAGTCTAATATTGAAAGCTTTTAAAGCACAAGGAACTAAATGCACACTGCCCAAATTAAAGTTGATCAGAGGCCTCAAGCAGCTGATATCTTTTCCCTCAAACCGGAAATGAATTGATCAATGTTCTTCAGGGAACTGCCACCTTCTCCAAGTGCTTCCAAGCCAAGCTGTTTCCATTTCAAAGCGTTTTCTTTGAATTCAGTTGCCCTTTCTCCGTCCATGACTGCTGTTATACAAGCTTTGAGCTCATCCTTCCCCACAATCCCATCCTCCCCCACCTTCACTCTCACCCCCACCTTCCACACGTCTGCCACGTACTTGCCGGTGGTCGGCTGGTCCGACCACTGAGGCATTGCCACCATCGGCACGCCCAAGCACAACGACTCTAGCGTCGAGTTCCATCCACTGTGCGTCAAGAAGCTCCCAATTGCTTCGCTCGAAAGCACTTCTAGTTGGGAGCTCCATCGCAAGATCAAACCCTTTTCTGAAGCGTAGTCCTTTGGAAGTTTTGACTCTTCTGAGGCTCTGACCACCCAAATGAAGTAGTAGTTGCTTTCGACTAACGCAGCTGCCAATTCTGCCACTTGAGTTGTGTTCAACTTGACCATGCTACCAAATGACACGTAGATGACGGAGCCTTTTGGTTTGGTTTTTAGCCAATTCCTTGTTGTAGATGCCTCCTCTGGCTCAATTTGGAACAAATCCAACTCGTATTTCTTGTCGTTTTCATTGTTTTTGTCCAGGTAGAAAGATGGAATAGTTGGCCCTATTGTCAACAATGTTGGACCAAGTTTTGACATTTCTTCTGTCTCCTATAATATGAAATATATGATAATGAGTACTGTCCATTCAATAAATTATAATTACATTACAAAATTACCGGTGTGATTTTTTTGTTCAATTGTTAGATTTCATTCAATTAGAAGATAGAATGGTTGGCCTGACTGAGTAGGGTCAAATTCCATTTATAATAAGAAGATTATATGGTTGTAGTTATTTAAATCATGTGATATTTTTTTGAAACACAATTTAAGCAATTCTGTTTTACTTCCTATTATACTCCCAAGTTTTGATATTATTTGATTTATTCACTTTCTAAATTTTAATACTTGGTTGTATGTCGATATGCAAAGATCTCCTTACATTCCAAGTTTTCTCTTTCTTAGTTGTCAAGATTTTAATGGGATACTTTGAGAGACCCTTATATACCAATATGCAACCAACTATTGTTGTTTTAATTATCTACCAAACCATTCTTGTTTCTTTATTTTCTTTTGAAAGATACAAGTCTCCACACTCCATTAAAATCTTGATAATTAAGAGACAAAAGTTAAAAAAATGAGAAATCTATTTTATCCCTCCTAATTGACATTTTAATCCTACTATATAGGAAGATTCCTACCTACCAATATGTAGCCAAGAATTTTCCTTTTTTTTTTTAATAGAACAATACCTGACTGCATATCGGTGTATTCTATCTTTGACCTTCCTACATCCACAAGTAGGAGAGGATTTTTTTTTTTTCATTTTCTACATTTCTCTCTTATAGTTGACAAAATTTTAATGGGATGTATATCGTACAACAAAGTAAGAATGAATACTTACCTGAGGTTCAAACTGATGGACAGAGTTGACAAGAATATAATCAGCTTCCTTAATATTAGGCATCTGATTCAACAACAAATACAGATACTGAGGGTAAGAATCTGGAACATAGACGAAGGAGGGCATATCCTGCGACATAAGCGGAGGCAGGCTAGGCAGGCAGACGGGATAGGTGGCCTCAGGAACGGGCAGTCTCAGCATGCCTCTTTCAATGTAGTAGTAAATGAGGTTGACAGAGCAGGGCATGGTGAAGAACGGGGCAGCGGCCAGGCCGAAGCCTTTGGCGACGTCGAGAACCCAAGACATGAGCGCATCGTAGACGATGGCATGGATCGGGCGCCCGGCCTTGTCGTGGCGCTTGATGAGGTCGGTCAGGGTCCTAATGCCAGCGGTCTTGAGTGCGTCGAGATACTCCTCAAGGCCGCTGGCTGAGGCAAAGCCGCCATCGTCGAAGCCGTCGGAGATGGTGTCCCAATGGATGGAGCCATTGGATTTGGGTTTGAAGGTGTTGAAGATGAAGTTGGTGACGGCCACAGTGGTGTGAACTCCTTTGGAGGATAAGGACTTGCAGAATTGAACCATTGGGTTCACATGGCCTTGTGCTGGGTACGCCAAAACCAACACATGCAGGTCCTTTCCTTCCAACCCCATTTCTCGCTATCTCTCTCTCTCTGAGTATTTGGTGGCTATGATGCAATAGGAGTACTCCTTTGTGAGTGTGACCTTTGTTTCTTCAAGTATATATAGAGTTCTTTTTATTTACCTACCACCCTTTCAAATAAATATTTTATTGTTTGAAATAAAATGTTTTATGACTTAATAACTTTTGCTGATCCATTAAAGTAAATTTGAGGTTGGTATTTAGTTGGTCTATGAAATTAAAGTTGTTCGTGGCTAAGGGGTTAGTGGTAGAGTTGGCCGAGATAAGAGCCCAAGTCTAGTAGGTGACATCTTCAGGTGCCAAGAGATGTATAGGAAACTATTGGGGACTTCAGGGTGTCACAAATGTATGAGAATGGAACCTCTTCGAGTATGATGTTGGTTTTTAGGGATGAACCAGGTAAAGGGTGGATAATGGCACTCCATATATCTCTAACATGGTATGATATTGTCCATTTTTTACATAAGCTCTCATGATTTTACTTTTGGTCAACCTAAAAGGTTTTATACTAATGGAGATATTTGTTTTCTCTTACATACACAAGATCTTCTCCTTATTATTTAATGAATGTGGGATTTTGGTTGTACTCCCAACATTTAATAGGTTCATTTCTCTAAATTCGATCCATAATTTTATCAAGCTCTTTTTCTTTGCAAAGACGTGAAATATTGTAACTTTATCAATCTATTTCTCTTGTGAAGATGAAAACATCATGTTAGCATAGGCAATGAAAGATATGAAATAATGTAAAATTAATTAAGATCTAGTTTGATAATCATTTGATAAGTCTACAAAGACTACTTTCATCCCGGAGTTTTTTTTTTTTTTGTTTTATTATCTACTTTTTAAACATGTCTATAAAATTCAAGTCAAATTTTGAAGAAAAAATAGATTAAAAAAACATCTTTTTGTTTTTTAAATTTGACTAATAATTTTAATGTTTTTTCTTAAGAAACGTAGAAACGATAGTAAAAAAATTGTAAACAAAGAACACAATTTTCAAAAACAGAAAAGTAAAAACCAAATTGTTATCAACCAGGGTCTAAAATATTTTGATTAATTTGTTTTCAAGGTAATAGCTTTTAAAATAATATAATTTAGGATAATTGTAATGGGTGGCAACATGAAGGTAAATAATTACAAATATAGCAATTTGTAAAAATATTTGCAAATATGGCAAAATTTTTTAATTAATTTTTTATATTCCTAAATTGCCCCTGTGTGCCCATCTTCTTCTTTCTCGTCATTTTTTTTTTTTACTGATGGAAAGTTTTTTTTATTACTGATAGATTCTATCAGTGGTAGAAAAATTTTCTATCAGTGATAGAAAGTTTCTATCACTGATAGAATAAAGTTTCTATTAGTGATAAAAAGTTTCTATCACTGATAGAATAAAGTTTCTATCAGTGGTAGAAAAATTTTCTATCGGCGATAGAAAGTTTCTATCACTAATATTTCTATGACTGATAGATTCTATCAGTGGTAGAAAAAATTTCTATCAGTGATAGAAAGTTTCTATCACTGATAGAATAGAAGATTTCTATCACTAATAGAAACTTTTTCTATCAGTGATAAAAGATTTCTATCACTGATAGGTTCTATCAGTGATAAAAAAAAAACTTTTTATAGAAAATCATAGAAAAACTTTTGATAAAAAATCTTTCAATCCATGATCACCCATAAAAATCTTTCTATCACCGATATAATCTATAAGTGATAGAAAAACTTTCTATCACCGATAGAAAAGCTTTCTATCAGTGATAAAAGATTTCTATCACTGATAGAAATTTTTACTATTCTATCAATGATAGGAAACTCTTGATAGAAAATCTTTCAATCCCTGATAGAACCTATCAGTGATAGAAATCTTATATCACTTATAGAAATTTTTTCTATGAGTGATAGAAAAAATTTCTATCATTCATAGAAAATCTTTCTATCTCTATCACTGAGACTGATAGAAAAACTTTTCGTGAGTTATAGAAAATCTTTCTATCATTGATACTTTTCTATCAGTGATAGAAGATCTTTTGTTTCTATCAGCGATGGTGATACATGGTGAAATCGAGCATTGAAAAATAAAGCAAAAACGAACGATTATAGAAATCAAACACTGAAAAGCAAAAACCAAACACTGATAGAAAACCAAATAACAACAACCAAACAGTGATAGAACACCGAACAAGTGATAGAAAAATATCTATCGCCGATAGAATCTATCAGTAGTAGAAAAATTTTCTATCATATGATAGAATCTATCAGTGAAAGAAAATTTCTATCACTGATAGATTCTATCAGTGATAGAAATTTTCTATGACTGATAGAAGATAGAAAGATTTTCTACCAGTGATAGAAATTTCTATCACTGATAGAATCTATCAGTGATGGAAAAACTTTCTATCGGTGAAAGAAAATCTGGAGGGGTATTTTAGTAAATGCAACACACAAACTATTAGATTTTGTCATTTTTGCAATTTTTTTTGTGGGTTGCTAGATTTGCAATTATTTTGGCCCATATTGCTATCCTTGCAACCGGCCCTATAATTTAAAATGCTTGAACTTTATTACTAGTTAATTATAGAAAGTTAAATTCAATGGTAATTTTGATGATAATTAGAAAAGGAATTTAGTTTGTTTAAAAAAAAAAACGCAAAGGAATTTAGTTAGCATAGTATGAGTTATGAATAATTAAATAAACAAATTGATTAACATTTTCTTTATGGTTAATCTATATATAAGAATTTGTTTATATTTGTTCACACTTTAGTAAAAACTCCAAAAATATTTTTATCAACAATAAAATATTTATTCTATAAAATAATCGTGGAAAGATTGCAGCAATTGAACGGCCAGGAAAATTGTGGATGGCTATAATGAAAATGTTAAAATTAAAAAAAAAAAAAAAAAAAAACTTCTGATGAAAATGTTATGCGTGTGTTTGCAAACATGAAAAAGGAAGATCCTTTCAAAAAAAAAAATGAAAAAAGGGAGAGGGGACAGAACAGTGGGCCAAAAAAAAAAAAAAAAGAAGCAAAAAGCTATTGCACATGCTACTTGTGAGAAAATGAATCTTTCAAAATGATTTTGAAATTGTTAAAATCACTTTTGTCATATTCAAAATCACTCTAAAACGTGTTTTTTAAAAACTCAAAATCAATTTTGATGGTATAAAGATCACACATTTTAAATAATTAAAAGTATGTTTCGAGGTGACTTCAAACATTACAAAAATGATTTTAGTCCTTTCAAAACTACTCTCAAACATGCACTGAAAAGTCATGTCGTATTTTAATAAACGTGTGAATTTAAAATCCACATGTCGTTTAATAACCTAGTCTTATAGTGCAAAACTATCTCTCCTCAAATAATTTTTTATTTAAATGCACACTGTTTCCTAATTCAATCATACATAACCATTTAATTTTTATCTTTTTTTAAATAGTCAATTTTTTTTTGTTAAAATAATATGTTTAATTTAGTCTAAATAATAATCTAATGTATGAACTTATGGCGAAGTAATTCCAATAATTTAAAATTTGTAATGATTGAATGTTTGAATTTTAGTTTAATAATTTTGTTTCTATTCTATAGTTTAAATTTTGTGATTTAGTAAAAAATCATGTCATGGTGTAATAAAATTTCTTAAGTCGATTAACATAGTGCTTAGCATTTTTTAGTTGTGTATTAAATTGTCATATGCAAAAAATCAAATTGTTGGACGTGACGATCTTGATTTACTTTGTACTTAATTTTACAAACAACATTGGCCCTCACTCTTGAAGTTTTTTTTTTCTGTTTTTTTACAACATGTATGTAGGATGTACCTCTGACTTCTTGATCGAGAGTACAAATTTTCAGTTGAACTATGTAAACAACTTAAGGACAAAATAAAATCTCCTCATATATTAATCTCATAAAGCTGAAGTATTTCTACACAAGGAGAGAAGAAGATTTGTTAAAACCAACTTCTAACAAACTTAAAACAGAATAAAAGCCCAAAATAATAGAATACATCAGTATACACCTTTATCCTCCCTCAAACAAATGCCTGAGAAGGCATGAGTTTGCAACGTAAAAAGGACAATCTATCAGCAGTGACTGCTTTAGTAAACAAGTCTGCAGGCTGATGATGAGTGGAGATAAACCGTAAACAGAGGTCTTTAGTAGCAACCTTTTCCCGAACAAAGTGAAAATCAACCTCCACATGTTTCGTACGCCCATGGAAGACTGGGTTACGTGCAAGTTGCAAAGCGGATTGATTATCACAAAAGAGCAAAGGTGCCTGTGGAACAAAAACAAAAAGATCACGAAGAACCTGTCGTATCCATGACAACTCGGCAGTAACAGCAGCAAGGGCCCTGTATTCAGCCTCTGTTGAGCTTCTCGAAACAGTGGACTGTTTCTTTGAAACCCAAGACACTAGATTATCACCAAGGAAGACAACAAACCCAGTTGTAGACCGACGATCACACTGACTACCAGCTCAATCAGAGTCCGAAAAGGCCAAAAGAGATAAGGAACTCTTTTTGAACAACAAACCAGCTGATAAAGTGCCTCGAATATATCTAAAAATACGTTTCACAGCAGCATATTGAACATAAGTTGGAGCATGCATATATTGAGATACTCGACTTACAGCAAATGAAATATCCGGGCGAGTAAAAGTAAGGTAGTGAAGAGCACCAACCATACTTCTATAGACCTTTGCATCCTCAAGATTACACGTTGGAGAGTCTCCATCTAAAGAGCCCACAGAACAAGGGGTGATGCAAGGTTTAGAAGCATTCATACCAAATTTTGTTAACACATCAGTAGCATATTTAGATTGAGTTACCATAAGACCCGTAGACAAATACTGAATTTCAAGTCCAAGGAAATAGGTCAGAGCACCTAAATCAGTCATATCAAAGGCTTCCTTTAGGCGAGATACAAGTTGATCAATATATGAGGGATCACTGCCAGTAAGAATAATGTCATCCACGTATAGAAGTAAATAAGTCACAGTGTCATCAACATTTCGAACAAACAAGGATGGATCAGCTTGAGAAGCCACAAAGTCATGCGTAAGGAGATGGAAAGTAAAACAAGTAAACCAAGCCCGTGGGGCTTGTTTCAAACCATATAAAGATTTTGTGAGCTTACACACATAGGTAGGATGTTCTTTGTCAACAAAGCCTTGAGGCTGATGCATGTATACTTCCTCGTCTAACTCTCCGTGTAAAAATGCATTCTTTACATCTAATTGTCGCAAGGACCAACAAAAGGTAGCAGCTAATGAGAGAACAATACGAACAGTAGGCTTCTTTACAACCGGACTAAAGGTCTCAAAGTAGTCCACACCCTCTTCTTGGTGATAGCCTTTAGCAACAAGCCTAGCCTTATACCGAGCAATAGTCCCATCAGGATTTCTCTTAATCCTATAGACCCACTTGCAGCCAATTGCTTGCTTGTGAGAGGGTAAAGGAGTTAGTGTCCAAGTGTTTTGCTTCAACAGAGCATCAAATTCCTCCCTCATAGCTCCCTGCCAATTGACATCCTTGGAAGCCTGTGTAAAAGAACTAGGTTCTGTAGGTAAAGTGCTAGAGACAGTAGCAGCAAACACCTTACGTTTGGAAATCCCGAACTTGGACCTAGTTTGCATTGGATGATGATTAGTCACAGTAGGAGGATCAACTCCAGAGGATTGAAGATCAACAACAAGCGGCTTAGAAGATGCCGAAGGCTGATGATTAGTCTCAAAGTCAAGAGAAGCGGAAGGCTGAGAATGAACATCAACAACAGAAGGTTGAGATGTCAAAGAAGGTTGAAAGGAAGTAGAAGGACTGGGCAATTGGACAAAAGGATCAAGAAGAGAAGTAGTTGGTAAATGACATGAAGCAAAAGAAGGATGTGTGTCAACAGGCAGAGACAAAGATGTTGAAGCAAGAGAAGGATTAACAGAAGCAGGTTGAGAAATATGAGCAAAGGGAAACAAATGTTCATCAAAAACAACATGCCTAGAAACATAAAATTTGTCAAGGGAAAGATCATAGCACAAGTAACCCTTGTAGCCGAGAGGGTAACCAAGGAAAACACACTGTGAAGTACGAGGTTGAAGCTTGGAATGGTTATATGGACGCAAAAGTGGATAACAAGCACACCCAAAGACTCGAATGAAAGAGTAATCAGGGGCCTTTTTGAAAAGGAGTTCATAAAGAGATTTATATTGAAGAGAAGGCAAAGGGAGTCTGTTGATCAAATATGTGGCTGTGGCAAAGGCAAAATGCCAGAATTTTAGAGGAACGGACGACTTAGACAGCAAAGAGATGGTCATTTCAATGATGTGGCGATGCTTTCGTTCGGCAACTCCATTCTGTTCAGGAGTATAGGGACATGATTTTTGGTGAAGAACACCATGGTTGGTAAGAAAGTTTTGAAGATTTTGGCTCAAGAACTCACCCCCACCATCACTACGGAATGTTTTAAGTTTAGCAGACAATGTATTCTCAACAAAGGGCAAAAATTTAGTAAAAGTAGAGAAAACATCAAACTTGTAACATAAAGGAAACAACCAAGTGTATCGAGAAAAATCATCTATAAAGGAAACGTAATAACGATGGCCATTTATTGATTTTTCTGGAGCAGGGCCCCATACATCACTATGTAAAATTTCAAGGGGTGAGTAGGTAACAGATACAGACATAGGGAATGGCTTTTTAGACATTTTTCCATCAAGGCAGTATTTACAAACAGAGGTAGAATGATCAACAGAAACTCCAAGGTTTTTAAGAACAGAACTAAGAATTGAAGAACAAGGGTGGCCTAACCTATCGTGCCACACAGATAAGGAGGCCTTGGTACCAGCTCGAGCATGAAGACTTACTTGTGCTGAAGAAAATGAAGAAGCAGAGAGAGGGTACAGACCATTAATACTGGGTCCGTGAAACAGAGTTTGGCCCGATGTTTTGTCCTGGATAGTAAAGGAGGAAGAATCAAAGATAAAAAGGCAGTTGTTATCAGTACAAAATTGATGAACGGAGAGCAAATTAGTGGTGATATTAGGAACACGAAACAAATTAGATAGTTGAAAAGATTTATCCGAAAGAGAAAGATGACCGGATCCAATATGAGAGATAGGGAGGGACTGACCATTACCTACTGTGACATTCTCATCCCCATTATAAGCAGCAAAAACACTGAGATTGGCCAAATCACTTGTTAAATGAGCGTTACACCCTGTATCAGACAACCAAACTTGATTATCCTGTGGAAAAGCACCAGAAACAGAAGTGGAGCCATTAGAATTTGAAGTAGCAGAAGCTGCCATAACCGCAAGTTTCGCTGGAGGATGTCTGCCTTGAAACGAGTAGTTCATCCGATTGTAACAGTCCAAGGCATTGTGACCATATTTATGACAAATTTGACAGTGAACCTTATTGGAAAATTGAGAACTGACCTTGACCTGAATTATTAAAATTGGTCGGAGAAAAAGTGTTGGTGTTACCAGATCTACCACGGCCACGATTATTATCTGATCGCCCTCCAGTATTGAAACCACGACCACGACCTGTTGACCGCCATCCACCTCTGCCTTGTGGTTCCAAATTTGCAGTCATAGCAAGATGTGAAATAGTGGATGAATCTTCAGCCTTTGACTGTTTATCAATTGCACTCTCTTCAGTCTTCATCAGGATATGTAATTCATCGAAGGTGAGGCTCTGAGATCTGGTGCGTAAAGAGGTCTTAAAAACATTATATGAGGATGGAAGACCATTAATAATGTAAATGACGAGATATTCAGCATCAATAACCACAGATACAGCGGCCAATTTGTTCACAATTTCTTTAACCCGACGAACATAGGCATCAATCGATTCACCAGACTGCTTGGATATGCTTTGTAACTCAGTCTTCAGGCCAACAATATTAGTGCGAGTGGACGAGGAAAAGTGTTTCTCCAACCTGTCCCAGACTTCCTTATTGGTTTGGCAGCTGATAACATACGAGAGAGCAGTTTGTGTCAACGTAGCATTAACCAGAGTAATAAGTGATTGATCTCGTTCATACCAGACTTCATACTCTGGATTCACGCGTGCTGGTTGTCCTTCAGTTCGAAGAATAGCTTCAGGAGCCTTGATAGAACCATCGATATACTTGAAAAGTTTGTGTGACTTCAACAGTGGAGAAATCTGGAACCTCCATAGAACGTAATTGGTTGAATCAAGACGCACAGAGACCAAATTACAGATATTGTTGAGAAGAGACACAGAGGTGTTCGAATTTGAAACTGAATTCGAAACTAGGGCAGAAGATTGATCACCAGACGAAAACTCGGTGGGAGTCGTTGTCATGCTTCGTGCACGAAGACTTGAAGGCAACAAAAAAAATCAAGAATGCGAGAGAAACTGCAGAACAGACGCGTGGAGAGAATCTCACTGCTCTGATACCATAAACAACTTAAGGACAAAATAAAATCTCCTCATATATTAATCTCATAAAGCTGAAGTATTTATACACAAGGAGAGAAGAAGATTTGTTAAAACCAACTTCTAACAAACTTAAAACAGAATAAAAGCCCAAAATAATAGAATACATCAGTATACACCTTTACTATGCTCTTATTGGCTGATACGCAAATTGCTAATCACAAGTGTACGAACCAAGTTATAATATAGTGATTAAAAATCGAATGTTGCCCTCTGGATTGGTTTTCTAGTTCACCTAATTACTAAAGGTATATTTGCCCAATTTTATTTAGAGAAAAGGTTCGAGAAATATGCAAATTAATTAAAAACTACTCAAAGCAATTAAATGGGTGGAAGCTTAATGGAGAAAAGCCTTAGGGAATTGATTTCAGCTATTAGATGTATGAATTAATTCAGTGATTGAATATGAATGGACACATAACGATTTCATAAACTAAGGATTATTGATTATTAAAAGTCTCTCCCGAGCACAATTAATTCTTTATGCAAATTAAGAAATTGATATCTCTATCTAATTTCTACCACAAGCATAAGCATTAAAGATCAATCCTTATAACGGTTTCACAAGCAATCCTAAATCTCCCGATTATAGAACCACTTAAGTCATGCAATTGATAATCTAATCTAAACTACCTCTATCGAGAAATTAGTTCAGATAAAACAGCATACAATCCGTGATCAAGAGATTAAAAGCATTAAGCATTCAAATTGCATAAATAAAGCGATAGTCACTGATAGATTTTGATTAATCGAAGTTTATCAGTGATAAACACTGATAGACTCTGAATAATCGAAGCCTATCAGTTTAGTAGACTGATAGATTCTGATTAATCGAAGCCTATCAGTTTAGTAGACTGATAGATTCTGATTAATCAGAGTCTATCAGATAAACTCTGATAACCGAAGTCTATTAGATAGATTCTAATTAACTAGAGTCTATCGTAGTAATATACTCTGATAGATTTTCCTATATTTGCATTTTTTTTTTTTTACATTGTGCTATAGTTGCTAATAATTTGGTCCAATTTGTCACTCACAGCAAATTCTCAAATAAATATCCGATTTAATTTTGAATTCAGACAATAAAAATGAGGTAATTTGATTCAAAATGAATTTGCATAAAAAAAATATTAATTTAATACATATCAAATTAGAATTTGAATCTAAATTACTCCTATAATTTGCTCATTGCCCTTTTTCTCCAAAATCTTTTTCTCGAATTTCTCATCAGGTATCTCTCTTTTTTTTTTTTTTTTTAAATTTCGTTAACTCTAAGTTTTTTTAGCTTTTTATCATTAAATCTAAATTATTATCTTTGTAAATTGCATATCTCTCATTTCTTAAAATTAAAAAAAAAAAAAAAAAAAAAAAAAAAAAAATTGCACATCTCCTTTTGCTTATAGATCTATAAAAAAAAACTCATATCCTCCAATTTTTCATCTATGCTTTTTTTTTTAATTTTAATTCTGTTAGCCCCACGTTTTTATTTAATTTTATACAATTGAATCCAATCCAATCCATTCCCTTTATAAAAATTACGTCTCCCTTCTATTTTCAGGTTTAAATCTCATCTCCTCTAATTTTTCATCAGTCATCTCTCTTCTTTTAATTTTAATTTCGTTAGTCCCACATTTTTATTTAATTTTTATACAGTTGAATCTAATTTATTCCCCTATAAATTACATATCTCCCTTTTTTTCAGGGTTAAATCTCATCCCCTCCAATTTTCATTAGGTATCTCTCTCTTTTTATTTTTGTTAGCCCTAAGTTTTTTTCTTTTTTTTTTTCTACATTTTAAGATAAACAATAACTATTTTTTTGGGTCTAAAATTCATCTCCTCAAATTTTTTAATTTTCCTTTTGCCCTTCTTAATTTAAATATTTCCTTTTTATACTGATTTTAATTTAAGTACATATTATGATTTATTTTGATTCACTTTTAATTTTAGTAAATTGAATCATGAAGAGTTTAGCTAAATAATAAGAGTGAGTTGAAACAATCATAAGCCATAAGTTATCATTCACACAATATTATTTGTTAATCGAAATTTCAACTAAAATTTTTGTATAATGTTGATGGTCGATTTTGGCCAGAGGATCTCACCTGACCTTCACGTGCCACCAACGGTAAATTTGTAGTTGAGGGGGGAAGACGTGGCCTGCAAGACAGTAAACCTGCACACCGGTGTGGTGCTCGCCACACCGGCTCCGATGCTTAAGTCAGCCAACAGAACGGTAGGGCGTGGAAAAGTAAGAGCAAGAGCAGAAAGCAGAGAATAGAGAGTAGAGTTTAGGGATAGAATTCGGGATCCCCTCTTCAGTGGCGAAGAGGGATATAAATACCTGTTCATCCTCCTAGCCTTTTTAGGGTTTCGGAGGCGTTTTAGGTCAAACCAGGCGAAACCGGGGCATCCAGAGGCGGTGGGGACCAGACGGGACCAAACGGACTCGGCCCGCGCGAGCGGGCCGAGGCCGAGCAGGGGGTCGGGCCGAAAACCCGACCCCTTCGGTCTTGGCCCGTCCCATTTGCCGGTTTTGCCTCCTTGGTCCATCTTTCAGCCCGATTTCTTCCCGGTTGTCCTCGTCAGCTCCTTGTGTATCGGGGTGGTCCAAAATTGCCTATAACATATAACATAATATTAATTTCTAATTTATCTATGTAAACAATAATAAGATGTTGAAATCAATTTCTTGTGTATTTATTAAATTATATAATACAGTTTTTTTTTTTTCTTTTTGCTATTTTATTCATGTTTACATTTATTTATATTTTAAAAAAATTATAAATTTCACGTGCTTAGAAGAATCGACTAAAAAAGGAAAATAGCAAAATAGCAAATCTTGAGTAGGAGAAATATCTATGTGAATTTCTAAAAAAAAAAAAAAAAAAAAAAAAAAAAAAAAAAAAAAAAAAAAAAAAAAACTTTGTGAAGAGAAGAAATAAGTATTATTTTCCTTTTTACAACCATTCTTTATATTTAATGAACTTGATTTCCAATTAATACATTATCAAGTATTTACTATTATCTTTTTATACAAAAAAGGCTAAATTTTTTTCAAAAAAAAAAAAAAGGCTAAATTATAAAAAAAAATATCATTTGAACTTTATACCTTGTTTAAGTAATACCCTTGAATTTTAAAAAGTTTTGAAAATATCTTGACCTTTCAAAAATGTTAAACAATATCCTTATCATTAAGTTTGAATGAAAATCGTTAAAGTTTTAGTTTCATTATTATTCTCAACCTTTAAAAAAAAAAAAAAAATACTCCTATTAGGAAACATTTCTTCTTTTTCTTCCTCTTCCTCCACAAAATTAATGTGAAACGTTTCTTATTGTTGTTCATTGCAAGCAATATAGTAGTTTGAGGTTACTAGTATCGTTCTCCACAAGGAATGAATACTCACTAATTACCAAATTCTTTAGTCTCAATTTTATCTGAACACCGATTAATCAAGGATGGATGAAAATTTAAAACGTTTTGATTTAAACTATTTGAATAAAAACTAAAACTAATAAAAACAAAAGAGTAAATTAAGTTGCTCCTATATATTCTCTGTTCATTGATATATATACTTGAAATATATAAACTCAATATTCTCTGTCAAGCAAGAACAAAATTCTTTGAACAACAAATTGTATACATCTCTATGTCAATTCCAACTATTCAAATAATGAAGTAGAGCCTAAAAATTGCCACAAAATCTACAAAAATATCTCTATCTCTATATAAATTACCGAAAACTATTCTGTTATAGGTAGTTTTGGACCACCCCGATGCACAAGGAACTGACGAGGACAATCAGACAGAAAACGGACTGGAAGATGGACCCGGGCGGATCAGGCCAAGACCGAAGGGTCGGACTTTTGGCCCGACCCCATGCTCGGCCTCGGCCGGGCCGAGGCCGACGCGCGGGCCGAGTCCCACCGACTCTGCTCGGTCCATACCGCCTTTGGCCGCCCTGGTTCCGCCTGATTCGTCCCAAAACGCCTCCGAATTCCTGGAAACCCTAGGAGGATGAGCAGGTATTTATACCCCTCTTCGCCACAGAAGAAGGGGACCCGAACTCTCTACTCTCTTCTCTTACTCTCTAGCCCTCCTACCTCCCGTTTTCTGACTTAAGCATCGGAGTCGGTGTGGCTAGCACCACACTGGTGTGCAGGTTTTCCGTTTTGGAGGCCACGTCTTCCCCCGCTCTCAAACAAATTCATTGTCGATTATCACGTGGAGCGAAGGTGATTTACCTAGCGAAATTTGATCATCAACATATTCAAAAATCTATCAATAATTATAAACATGCACTGATCTCAACTATTAACTAAGAAGAATAGGATTCCAATGAACGATTACATCAAAAGGTTTAGAAAATGAAATTAGTTCATAATGAAATCCACGATAAAAGTCTCAACTAACATCATTGAAGTCATTATAAACAAGAAAAGAGAAGAGAAAAGGGAAAAGAAACAACTCTCGATGATTTACACTTATGGTTTTTGTTGCAATGCCTAGACGTCATAGATAGCGTATTTTTTCTTCGCCTCCTAATTCGTAGTGCCTAGTCGTTGTCTTTTTTTTTTCCTCTCTCTATTTGTGTGTAAGTGATAAAAAGATTAACGTGGTTTTTAATTACGATGAATGGATGGTGAAGAAAGAGATATGTTCTTTTAATCTTTGAGAGTTACAAGGGAGAGTTATGAACTTATCACTCCAAGAAAAAGTATTTTGGCATTGGTAGAAAAACTCTCTCTCCACACCATCATAAACGGCGTCGAGAGAAATAGGTTGTCTGTCAACGCCGTCACTAATTGCATAGGCAAATATTTTTAAAAAAGTTCTAACAAGGCAGATTCATTCTGCCTTCTTCGACAACCCCCCGCCCACCCCGATTTCTCTCTCGGTTTCGAACTGCCCCCTCTTGCCGAGTTTTTGTCTGTCGCCTGTTGTCGCTGCCTCTCTTCCTTTTTCGTCGCCGCTTGGGTAAATGAAGATTATTGTGTTTTAGATCTAGGTTTTTTTTGGGTGTCTTGTTTGTTTGTTGATTAATTTTTCAATTCCATTTGCTCAATTTGAATCTTAGTTTGAATTTTAGTTACTCCTGAATCTTAGTTTGAATTTTAGTTACTTTTGAATCTTAGTTTGCTCAATTTGAGGCTTGAAACGCCATTATTTTTGTTAGGTGTAGGTTGTGGGTTTCTTAGATAAGTTTTCAACTGAGTACAAGGGAGGGATAGCTTAGTTTCTAGAAATAGCAAAGTTTCTCGTTACCAATTTAGGAAAAATACAGTATCCATGCAAAAACGGTATGAATGCAATGTAGCAGTCATTAGACATTTACAACAGTTGTTCCTGAAACCGTTTTTCTGTCAACGTGACAAGAAGTTCGTCGACAATACGGTTGCTATCGACGCCGTAGAAAATTGTGTCGACAAAAGGTCTGCCGACTATTCTATTTTGAAGTTCATTTTGGCGCGTAGAATCGAGTCGTAAGAGCCTTTGCCGATGCGTTTTCCAATTTCTGCTAATGTCATTGAGCGTCGAGAAAATGGTAAATTTCTATAGTGTATGGATTTTGAGTTTTTTCAAGCTTAGTTGGTCAAATTGTTGCTACGACCTTTCAAATGCTAATAAACCTGAAAAAGGTAGGTTTGGATCTTGTTTACAAAGTGAATTAATCAAATGTTTGATACATGATTGTTTTTAATATGAAGAAGTGTTATAACCACTCTATGACAATATTTTCATTTATTTTTCCTATAATGAATTTAGATAAAGTTTTTTTTTTTTTTTTTTAGTACATCAACCTTTGGGGTAGAGGAATTTGAACCTCTAACCTCATGGTCTAGAGTACGTACATGTCAATTACCGTTGAGTTATATGTTCGGCGAATTTAGATAAAGTTGATGGATAGTTATTAGTGAGTGAAAAGGCTATCAATATATAAAATCAAATCAACAACATGAATAATTCACGAATTCAAGACTAGGAATATTTCTTAAACTTTTTAAAGTTTAGAGTTATTATTGAAATGAGGTACAAATTTCAAGAATATTTTCTATAATTTAGCAAAATAAAACTTAACTATTGAATTTTAAAATTCAGATTTAATTTTTGATTTATTACCAAACACAATTTTATTTTATTTTTAAGAAATTACCAAACACAATGTTCACCACCTATTAAATCAAGAATCAAATGCCAAAGCAAGCTTAACTCAGTGGTAATTGACATGTATCCTCGACCAAGAGGTCAGACGTCCGAATCCCTACACCCCAATGTTGTTGAACTCAAAAATAAAAATGCTACACATGTTATAAATGGACACCTTCCACTTTTGGTGATACATATGTATGGCCTAAAATAATTGATTTATTATTATTATTACTATTATATGGAAATGGTCACATCTCAACATAAAAGACCAAAATGCCACTTTCTTTTATTGAAATTTATTCGATTAGGAGGAGGAGGATCCATCATTGTGAAATTTTTGGTTCATTTACGCGAGTCTAATTTCGTAAGGAAAATTATTCTTATTGTCCCTTTAGTTTCTATTTTTATTCATTATTATTCTTTAAAAATCAATATGAATTTTTTAATTAATCTTTAATTCCTTGTTATTTAAAGAAAATAATGTTAAACTTTCTAATAGAAAAAACAATATTTCATATCATATTATCTAATTATCCATGTACATGAACTCAAAATTGTTAAAAAATATATATATATCAAATTGTGTATACAATATCTCATAAGTCATTAAACAAATAAAACTTTAATTAAGAAAAGGAAAAAGAAAAAGAAAAAAACAAGGTGGGGACGAGAAATATTTCTTGTCTCCCCTTGGCTCTTGGGAAATCCACCCTCTCACTTTAAATTATTTTCTTTTACTTTAATATGCTAATTTAAAAATTACACACTATTTTATTTCAATATTGGTAAGTTCAAAATAAATTAATAGTTTTATCTTAAAATTAGTTATTAAAAATAATAAATTTCTTTAATCAAATTTTCCATTCTACTGTAGTACTAGAAATTTTCCCGTTTAGACATTTCATAATTAATGAATTCTATTTTTTAAAAAAAAAAATTAATTGGATTCAGAAAAGTTCTGCTAGTTCATTATAAATAGTTGTTTCGAACACTGTACTAGAAAAGAGACAACCCGCATAGAAACGGAAATAGAAAACAGAGACGAAATTCAAATTTTAGTTAAAAATTACTTTTGGTTCCTGAATTTTTATGAAAGTAACAGTTTAGTCACTGAACTTTTTGGTTTGTAATGAGATCTAGTCCATGTACTTTCTATTTTGTAACAATTTAATCCTTGTACGTACTTTCAAATTTGTAACAATTTAGTTTCCGTGATGAAATCGATGATGATGTTATTGTTGAAACAACTAAGTAGTGTGGAAGTTTAGGGTTGAGGTGTTGTGATGAATAGTCGACGACAGGACATGGGGGATCAGACAAAAAAAAAAAAAAAAAAAAATCTGAGTTCCTAACTAAGAATGAAATTAAAATAAAAATGTGTAAAAAGAGATGCGGCAAAATTTCATCTTTCTTTATGTGAAAATTATAATGATGTAGGAACATACATATATTGAATAAAATTTGGATGCATGCTAAATGCTTTATCGTAGTCAAAGTGAGTATAACTTAGTGATAATTGACATGTACCTTCAAACAAGAAGTTAGAGATTCGAATCCTCACACCTCCAATTGTTGTTGAACTAATAAAAAAAACTTTCTCGTAGCATTGTGTATAAATGCTATGCTTAAAGCTATTATTGCTCTATTTTGTTGCGAATGAGAACTAAAATGAACAAAATTTATTTCATTAGAATGAAAAATCATTTACATAAGAACTAGTGTGGCTCATTTGAAAATTAAAGCTTCACTCAATTCAACTATATATCGTCAACATGAGCATGATTCAACTGGCATAAAATTTGTATTAATGATCAAGAGGTCTGTGGTTCGAATGCTCCTCACCCCACATGTTGTCAACCCATTGTCGTAAGAAATTAGTCACATTTTGATTGTGCCATTGTAACAAATATTCAACAAGAGGAAAAGGGGAAAGGAAAAATGGAAGCAAACCTAAAAGAGATTGTTGGGTTTTGTTGGAGCCAAAATTGGGCCCATTTGTTGGATTTAAGCCCATTTTCTTAACTAGGTTTATTCATCCCACATATATATATGAACTTTGTGGTACAATGAGAAAGTGTAGTGATCTTTCAGTGCAGCTACTGTATTTTGTGGATGTGGCCATAAGTGTATTTCAAAGGGAATAGTATTTGATCTCTTTGTTGGATTGTTGTGATACTTGAAAAAGTCAGTAGCTTTTTGGTGAGCTATTAAAGATTGTTTTGTAACGCGGAGATTGATAATCTACAATTTTAGTTGAACCTATAGTTGCAAATGCATCGAGTAAGGGATGAACCAAATATTAGCTTTCAGTGTCATTTCTTTTTCCTATCTTTTTACTATAATTATTTTGGGACACTTAACTTGTTTGGTTTAATCTGTGTGGAAGTGAAGATCAATAGCAGTATTGTGTTTTCATCATAATATTATTATTTGTGTATTCTGCGTTTTTCTTCCAACATTCTAAATATTAGATCGTGGATTCTTTGGACGGTTAATGTCAAGATTGTGAGCTAACTTCTCAACCTCTCTAGTGAGCTCATCAATTTTCGATTGAGAATGATCTGAAAAATTGAGATAATTTTGAGAGGTTGATGTTTCAAAGAAAATAAACTTTTGCAACTCTTGGAGCATCTCTACTTCATTTGTACTAATCTTGATGCTCTCTTGTCCTTGATAATGAAGGGTTTGAAGAAGGGAGTGGTTTTGTCAATTGGAAGCAAAGGGATAAAGCTTTGCTTAGAATGAGAGATTGAGTGGGTTGAAGAATTTGTTTCTTCTCTATTATCTCAATTCTTTGCTAATGTGGAGAAAATCTTGTTTTAGAAGTTATTTTGGAGTTGGATATTATAAAATCGTTCATCAAATACTTGTTTCAGTTTGAACTCAACCTGTAACGATCTAACTTTTTCTTAGACTTAGAATGTTTAAGATCGTCACCACATGCATGTCCTAGACTTTGGAAAACTTCCTCGAGAAAAAACAGAGAGGGAAATAATTTTCTGTAAAAGAATTAAAAAAGATTAATTGGGATCTCATTGAAAAACATTGTAAAACATAAAATAAAATAAATTGTTTAATAAAGCTTGACATACAAAAGAGCTTAAAAGAAAACTTGCCAACTAATAAAAACTCATGCTAATGCTGAAGCGAAATCATCCATGACATAGTCGGTAGACATTCTTATTATTCGCCTTGTACTTCGTTGTTATTACTTGAGAAAAACTGTTGAGGAGGGTGATTATTAAAAAATACCTATTAAGCAGCCTCACTATCGGGATTAGAGATGCATATACACACATGATATGATTCAAAACTTCATAAAACATGTGAGAAAAAATCGAATATATTTAGCCTCTAAGCCTATTGTTCCTATATTTAGCCTCTAAGCCTAGAAAAAAAAAACTTTGGTCTAAAATGTATTTTATCCACCGTCCATCAAATTTTTAATTTTTTTTTTTTTTCTTTCCAAAAACGTCACACAATAATAGAGTGTCAAAACTGTCAAATATAATGCATGTATATTTATTTGACATTAGGATGAGGCTTTGAATTGGTAAGCTTTGAATTAATATTATTATTTATGAGAGTCCCACCAAGTATACAAGAAGCAAGTAGCAACCAACCACGTGGTTTGGGCTTTAAATTCTTTGATAGTTGCAGTATTTTATGGGTCAATGTTGGAGTTGACCAGATCAGCGTTTACTAACATCTCATTCAATTATAATTAGGATCACATCCACATGCTCCAAACTTCAACAATTACATTTTTAAATAAATAAAATTTTTAATATATATATATATATATATATATGAAAACCGCTTCTAACGTAGTCGTTATCGTTATAATTGTGTGTTCGAAGTTTCGGTTCGAGTCATTACTTTTTTTTTAGTTCATCATAATGATATATGATATTTGCCTACTTTGAACATTTGTCTTCGTGGTTTTGTTTCTTTGTTCCACTCCAAAGGTTTTCATATATACCAATGGAGATAATCGTCCTCGTTTATATACCCATGATCATTCCTTTCCCTAGCTAATGTGGAACTTTGTTAGTACTCCTAACAATCTCTCCCGTTAAACAAACTATACCACTTGAGCCGCCCTTTAAACAAATTCATCCCATTTCCGACAATGAAAACTTACTCTTCATCCTCGAGGATATCGAGTTCATCCTGAGGCAACATCCACACATATACAGACCACAAACACAAGTCACACTTACTCTTATATATATATTAGGGCGACCCAAATGGGGAACATCTAGATAGAGTATTCTTACCAATGTTGTTGCAATTATATCCTTAAATTATGAAATTAAATATTGTTACTAAGTCTAAACACTAACAAAGTTGTCAATACAAGAGCATAGCTCAACTGACATAAGGTTGTTGTAACGCTTCAGGCCCAGGATTCGGAATTCGGCTTCGGCACCTAAGGCCCCGACATTCCCTACGACCTGGCCACGTTATCATACTCGTCTTAAACTGCTTTTAAGAGTGAAGATTGTCCCCACAAACCAACACAGGGTCCTTTTAGGATGCTTTGTCCTCACTCACATGCTCCCTAGGAAAATTCCCAAGAGGTCACCCAACATAGAACTTCTCCAAGCTAAGCAGGCTTAACTTAAAAGTTCCTATGATTGAGCCACCGAAAAAGAAGGTGCACCTTGTTGGTATAGGTAGTATCTATCAATTCTTTTAAGCTTATCTTGACCATACTTCCATGTCCTCAGGATCCCTCTCATTCGGATGTGGTCTCGGTTCATTCATGTACCCATCTAACTCGGGTGTTACAGTTGTACTAATGGCCAAGAGATTTATGATTCGAATCTCTTATCTCACATATTGTCTAAAAAGAAAAAAGAAAAAAAAAACACTAACAAAATTTTAACGGTAAGTTCTAGTTTATTTTTTCTATTGTTCGAATTAAAAGTTCAAATGGGGTGATTATATGGTAACTCCTATAGTTTTTAAATTTTCCATAAATTTTATTTTGACTTTTGAGATTTATCATTGCCCACCATTTTGACCTCAACTTATTGTTTGCCATTCATTTTTTTTATAATTCATTAGACAGGTGTGTATTATTTAAAAGTATTGAATTTATATACCAACTCGAATATAGTTGTCACCTTTTTTTTATGGCAACTTAAAGCATAACTCAGCTAGTTAAAAGATATATTTTCGACCAAAAGATAAGGGTTCAAATTGTCACTCGCACATATCATAGTGTTGAACTACCAAGAAAACAAAATTGAGCATAGTTCAATAATAACCCACTTTTAAATTCAATGGCAAAGCAAAAAATTTCATAGAGAGAGAGACAAATTTTTACAATTTAACTTTTTATATATGTTATAGGCAATTTCAGACCATTTCGATGTACAAGGAGCTGATGAGGACAACCCAACACAAGTATGAAAATAGGACTAAAAAACAGACTCCAAAAGCGAAACAGGCCAGAGGCTCGGGCCAAGGTCGAGGCATGGTCGAGGCCAATCCTCGGCCCATTTGCGCAGGTCGAGCTCTTTCGCCTCTGTTTGGTTCCTAGTGCCCTCGGCCGCCCCGGTTCCACTTGGTTCAACCCAAATCGCCTTTGAATACCGGAAAACCCTAGAGTAGAAGCAAGTATTTAATTCCTTCTTGGTCACTGAAGAGGGGACCTCCCGAATTCGATTCTCTGATTCTCCTCTTGCTCTTACTCTTTTGCTTCCTCATTGTTCTGTTTGTTGACTTAAGCATCGGAGGTGGTGTGGCAAGCACCACACCGGTGTGCAGGTTTTACTATCTTTCAGGCCACTGGCCACGTCTTCCCCCTCTCAAAAAAATTTACCATTGGTGGCACGTGTAGGTCAGGTGAGTTCCTCCAGTCCAGATTTTGCCATTAACAATATATATAATCTTTCAATAAATTTTAACCAAATACCATTTATTAATTTTTTTTTTTTTTGAAACATTATTATTTATTTTTTTAAATAGTAGTATTTTTCTTCTATAAATATGGTAAAAATCAGATCAAATACATTCCAAATCATTAAAGTTGGAAAAATAATTAAAAGGTGAAATAATTGGCGACAAAAAGAGGCGTCGGCCGGAAAGGGAAATGAAAGAGAATCCAATAACTGTGTCCAATTATTAAACTCACTGTTCCATTAGCAGCATTTTGACAAAAAAAAAACAATATTTATTTTCCAAAAAAAACACACACACACACAAAAATATTTAATTTAAAAAAAAAAATTGACAAAAAGATTCGTATTTAACACGCTCGTCGAGTGGGAAGCACACGCGTTGACGTGGCACTCTCTTAAAGGCCTTCACTTGCCGACATAACATAACCACTTGCTCTTCAATTTTATTTTTTATTTTCCATCCCATGATTTTCTTTCAACTTAATTTTCACCCTTTTTTTTTAAGAAGAGAAATCGAACTTTTGGCCTCGTAGAAGATGACAGGTTTCTTGTTTGAGGGTATAGTTTTAACTCAAAAGCTTTATTCGTGCATATTATTTCTTTAATCGTATTAGAATGATATTAGGTGACTTATGAATACAAAAACTACTTTGAATATTCAACGGTATAGTATTTGTTGAAATGATTCCAATAATTGAGTTAGGTGTCTGATGACAACGTAAGAGGATAATAGTTCATTTAGAACGTTGATATGAGTTTGTTGAAAATATAATCCTAGTGGCCATGTATGTATATTGAGGATTAGGAGGCTCAAGTGAGTATGAATGTATAAATATTGTTCTACGGATTTTTGTTCAGCAGATCACACTACTAAATGTGAAGTCATAGACCCATGACCAATACCACTCAATATGTCCTTTAAAACAACTCAGATGTAATTGCTCTTTTAACTTATTACACTTTAACTCTTAAAGTAATTCCGAAGTAATGTTATTTCTAGAGACAATGCATGGTCGGACGATGTTAAAGATCTTGAATTGGTAAATTAGAGAGATCTTGTTGTAAATCCTAAAAGAAAAGGACGTGGTGTCGTGAAAGGTAGGATTTTGTGTCGAATCGAATCGTGCAACTATTTGAAAAAAAAAAAAAATGGGTAGAGGAATGAAACTTGGTCAAGCTAAGGGATTGCCTGAGTTGGGTATGATGGGGGAAAAGGAAGGGCTACTTGTGGTAGGTGATGTGTTGTGAGTTGATGTTGTTGTAATTGGTGTTTTGTGAGGACTAGACTTGGTCATGAGAGATGACACTTAAGATGTTGATGTTTAAGAAAAGATCCAACTTTATTAATAATTTTATTGACATTTAAACGAACTACGATTCTATTTAGAGCGTAATTAAGGGTTAAAATGTTGATGTGTCGACGCAATATCGAGGTCTCAATTTTATAGAAATATGGAATAAAATATCCACAAAACGTTGATGTCGATCGATATTTCTCAAAATATATTTAAAACAAATAATTCAAAAAATAATTACATTAATAAATAAATATTTTTCATTTTTAAAATAAGTTTAAATACTTATTATAAATATTTTATTCATGTTAGTTACATTTTGTTGTTATTTTGTTTATATTTTACCAATCTTTTTTAAGGTATAATGGAAATGTCAATCCAGCCCTCATGTCATTGTCAAACCCATGGACATGTGAAAATATTGATGAAAATGTCGATAGCTTGATGAAAATTTAATATATTGGGTGTAATATAGTATTGGAGGGGTATTAATTGAAATCTATGGGTAACAATAATACATTCTCGTGCATAGATTTATGGAACATGTACAACCATTCGATATTATAATTTTGAAATAATGTAAAAAAAAAAAAATGTGTGAAAAAAAAAATAATAAATCAGGATGTTAGGTATTGATACTTCTAAGCATGAAGATGTCATATCCATAAATAAATAAATACCTTGAGCTCGTTTGATAACTGTTTGGTTTTTTGTTTTTGAAAATTAAGCTTATATACATTATTTCTATCCATAAATTTATTTGTTTTGTACCTACTTCTTTCCATATTTCCAAAACCAATTCAAAGTTTTGAAAACTATAAAAAGAAGGCCCCGTTTGACAATCATATGGTTTTTTGTTTTTGGTTTTTAAAAATTAAGCTTCATTTTTCCCAAATTTCTTAGAATGGTTTTCATATTTGTTGATGATACATTTGCATTTCTAGCCAAATTCCAAAAACAAAAACAAATTTTTTAAAACTACTTTTTTTAGTTTTCAAAATTTGAGTTGGCCAGATTTTTAAAATATAGAAAGGGATAGATAACAATACAAAGAAACTTAGAAGTGGAAGTAGTATTTGTAGACTTCATTTTTAAAAACTAAAAATCAAAGACCAAATGGTTATCAAACGGGTCGTAGTGTTCAAAATTTTGTTTTTGTTTTTGTTTTCAGAATTTTGTTAAGAATTTCAATATGTCCTTACCGAAGATAAAAACAATTGTAAGAAAATTAGGAGAAAAGAAATATAATTTTCAAAACAAAAAAAAACAATCGTTATCAAACGGGCCTAAATTTCCTATGGACAAATGACTTTGTACACCAACCAAACTTTTATAACACAACCATTCTTTCAAATTCTAAATATATTTGATCATTTCCCTCACAATTTTTTGAGCGTATTACTAAACTTATTTTTGTTTTTTTTAACCAAAAACTATTATGTTATTACATTTTAAAATTATCTTGAGAATTTGAAACCCAATAAAAAATGTTGTTGATTAAATTATAAATTTAGTTTTTAAACTTTTAAGTTTTGGTCAGATAAGTCTCTGAACTTTATAAAATTTCTAATATATCCTTAAACTTTCAATTCTTTTTCTAATAAATCCTTAAAATTTAAAAAAGTGTTTGATAAATCTCTAAGCTTTTGATTTTGTCCTTAAACTTTTAATTCTGCGTTTAATAGGTTTTTGACCTATTCAACAGTTTTTAAAATTTAGGAATTTATTTGATACAAAATTGAAATTTTAATGTTCCCGGTTAAACACAAAAATCAACTTTATGCCTAATAGATTCGTTAATTTTAGAATGTTTTTTAACATTGTCATGGATTTATTAGACACAAAATTAAAAATTTCATCATCAAGATGGATTTTCGTTACGCGGTCAAGAAACTCATATTAATGCTATGACTTATCTATTGAAAATTTTAAAGTTTAATGATCAATTAGACACAACACAGATTTAATTAGATATTTTTTAAAATGGAGAGATTTATTAGACATTAATCTGAAAATTCTTTTTTTTTTTTTTTTTTTTTGAAAACATTAATCTGAAAATTCAGAAAACTAAATTTATACTATTTTCTTTTTATGTGAGGTTGCACCATCAATGCATCTATGTATTAACATTTTGTCTTTGTTATGGAAGTAATGTTTAATAAATAAAAAGTATTGTTAAATCAATTAAAGCTCAAGAAGTTGTTTGCATGAGACAAATTATTTTTTCCCTTTTAAGATGTTAGGAAATAGTGAACACATGTATCCCAAAGTGAGATGAATTGCTCAACTTTGAGTGCTTATATTCCAACCATGGAAACCACCAAACTCAACAGTATGTAATCACTATATCTTGTGAATACCAACTATATACCATTAATTATGGGATCCACCAAACTCAACATTATGTAACCAAATGGGACAATTTTGAAGAATGGGAAATTTTGGTTGCTTAAGGGTTTTTTTTTAAAAAAAATTGTTACCATTGATATAGGGGTCATATTCAAATAATCACATTACATGTATATGATATCAATTACCAAAAAGAAAATATGAAATAAAAAGGTGATGCAATTTTTTAGAACAATTTTTTTTCTCTTGATTAAAATGTATGTATGGTTTTCAATTTTAGTCTCAATTCTTCATGGAGTTTCGATTTAGTTCTCTGTATGTTTTATTATTTTTCAATGTAGTTTTCTTATTAACATTTTGGTTAAAATATCATTTTGATCCCTGTACTTTAGGTGATCTCATTCTATTTTAATCTTTGTACTTTCAAAATGTTTCATTTTAAGTCATGTGTTTTGAATAAAGCTTAAAAAAAATAAAAAAATAAAAAAAATCCCTCTATACATTCTGGAAATATGTTCACATTTTGATCCTTGTACTTTAGGTCTCATTCTATTTTAGTCTGTGTACTTTCAAATGTTTCATTTTAGTCTTGCATTTTGAATAAAGCTTAACTTTTCAAAAAAAAAAAAAAAAAAAAAAAATCTATTAGCATTCCCTCTATAAATTTTAGAAATACGTTCATATGTTGTGTCTTTTCTTATATGAAAATTATTATGATTATTTAACCAATTTCGAAAAAATTAACTTCAAACTAATGGTATGAGACCAATTTGAAGTTTTATTCAAAGTACGTGGATTAAAATTGAAAATTTGAAAGTGTAGGGACTAAAATGGAATGAAACTCCAAAGTACAAGTATCAAAATGATATTTTAACCCAACATTTTCAATTTAGTTCCTTACCATTGGTTGAATGTTAAATTGATTGATGATAAATTTCATGAAATGGACATTTAGATTACTTCATTTGTTTGGTAGGAATGTAGAATTTTTTAGCATGTAGGATGCCCAATATACAAAACATTATCAACTATATAATTCATAATTGGTTTCTTTTAAAATAAGTTAAATTGTTTCAAGTTAATATTGAAATTAATATTTAATTCTAAATCTTTTATAAAAATCTTAAAACAATATCTTCTCAAAAAAAAATCTTAAAACAATATAAATTAATTCCTTTTACAAAATAACAAAAAAAAAAAAAAAATCGTTTTACAAAATAACATATAAAATTAATATAAATTGAATTGATAAATTATTAAAGACAAAAATGTGGTATATACTCAAATTGTATTAAATTAGTATAAAAATTATTGTTGGAATAATACATCATCTTAAAACATCTCTATACAAAAATCCTACATAACAAACCTGATATCTTTTTAAATTTTCATGAAAAACAAACATGGTTATCTAAAGATATCGAATATTTATATTGTCAGATATTTAAATTTTTGAATATTTATGAAGATATCGAACATCCTGATTCTCTAAAAACAAACGATCCCTTAGTAAATTGAGAGAAGTCTAGAGGAAGAAAAAAAAAAGTCATATTAGAAAGGAGAGTTTCTAATTCTTTTTCCAAATTTCTAAGAATTTGGCAGAAATTTTAAGCTTTCTTTTATTAGATTATCTTTTCACTTCTCTACACTTTTGTCAATTCACTAAGTATTATGTCATGGAAGTTTATTATTAACTAATTTTAATATTGTCCGGCAAATTAAAAAATTTTAAATAATAAGGACTAAATTTTTTTAAAAAAAAAAACATACTTTGCTTAAAAAAAAATACTCAAACAAACTAAGAGAGCAAAAAAGGAAAAAAAAAACGCATGAAAGGTCAACCATAATTGAATTTAAACCTACATTTTAAAGTTTAATTTTTTTATGATAAGCTCTTCAACACTACATGGACACCTCATATATATAAATCCTCTGTCACATGCATCTGTCTTGCACAATATATATATTATCCAACTACTTTCGACTTTATTCTCAAAAAAAAAAAAAAAAAACTACTTTGGACTTTTATATACCGATTTTAACTCGAATATAAAATTGTTAATCCAAACATAGCTCAATAAATAAGATATTAATTACCATCTTAAAGATCAATGGTTTGATTTTCATCCTTACGTTCATTGAACTAAAAAAAATTGAATAATTTAAAATCAAAATTTTGAGATACTGACATTTAAGTTTCATGATTCTAATAATAAATATATAAAATATCAAATCACCTATTTAAATTCGAACGTAGCCACCATTAAGACGAATATTGATAGCCCAAAATTAAGGCTACATATTGGATAATACGAAGAAGTTGCAGGGACCCTTTCCACAAAAGGTCATACATCCTAAGGAAATTCAACAGTCACAACCATTCTTTCGGCATCAAAATTAAAGATTTTTTGTTTTGAAAAAATAGTATAAGCTATAGTGTTATAATCTCAAGCAATCAAATAATGAATAATGTGAGATGTGATATGTAACAAAACATTGGCCTAATTATTTCCTTTATTTTATTATAAAATGAATCTCTATTTCTTTAAATTGATTTTTCTTTTTCTCTAGGCAGATGCTTTAAATTGATTTGATAAATGGAAAGGAATGTGTGGCCATAATGGGATTTATTAATTAATATAAAGTTTGGCCAAATTATTAAATTAAAGATGAAAAAAGTTGCGTTGCTTGTGTTTGTGGAACCCTATCCAAAATTGGCCTAATGTTGATATTCTAGCTCTCTATAATTGTTGATCACACGTCATAAATAGTTAAACATGATTGAATTTCTTGTTTTTTTAATAGTGCATAATTATAAAATGTTATATTAAATATCATTTAATGAACTATATTTCAATTTTTTTTAACATATAACACTTTTTTTTTTTATAATATGTGAGGAGGAGGATTTGAACCACAGACCTCTCAGTTGAGCTATGCTCTTGTTGGCAACATATAACACTCTTGATTCAGGGTACAAATTTTATGTTAATTGAATTATGATTTGGTTGATATTTATGTTTTAGTTTTTGAAAACGGAGTTGTTTGATATTTCATTTTATTTTATTTTTGTTTTGAAAGTTTTGGAATAATATTTTTAAATTCTAGAGTAAATTAAATTAAATTTAAAATTTTTTAAAGAAACAAATTTTTATTTGTTTTTTTTTTTTTTTGTTAAAAATCATTTTTGGTCCCTGGACTTTCATGAAAGTAATAATTTAGTCCCTCAACTTTGATTTGTAACGATTTAGTCCCTGTACTTTCGATTTTGTAACGATTTAGTCTCTGTACTTTCAATTTTGTAACAATTTAGTCCTTCAACTTTAATAAGTAACAAATTAGTCCTTGTACTTTTAAATTTGTAACAATTTAGTGTAAAGTTAATGTAAAGATTTTCTTAATAAGCTACAAAGTTTAATCATTAAACAATAAAAAAACAACATTTAATTTTGATGATTTTTTTGGGATAAGGATTAAATTGTTACAAATTTGAAAGTATATGGACTAAATTGTTACTTATTAAAGTTAAGGAACTAAATTGTTACAAAATTAAAAGTACAAGGATTAAATCGTTACAAATCAAAGTTCAATGATCAAATTATTACTAAAAAAGTGATTTTTAACTTTTTTTTTTTTTTTTTTTTTATCTCACCTTTTCGTCTTTATACTTCATGCACTTCTCACTAGGTATAGCCTCTAAGAACAAGGACTTTGAGTAAGCTTGAATCAAAGTATATAATAAACGTCAAAAAAGAAAAATCTAAAAGCACATATATAAAGAATAAATTGAAACTAATGTTCTCTACCCAAAAAAGTAATAGTGGATTGATTGTGTTCCTTGGATTAGAGTTCTTTCTAAATTGTACATCATTTATCAATCTCGAACTACTATTTTAAAAGTTTTAATTTTATCTTATAAGGAATCTAAATTTTTTTAGTTAAATCTTTTTTTTACAACATGGATGGAGAGATTCGAATCTCACACCTCTTAATCATGATCAATAGTACAAGTTTTATGACAATTGAGTTATGCTCATGTTGGTGAAATCCTCGTACTTAACGATAATGCACTACTCTTGAAATTAAAAAATGATTTGATGATTAGAGATGTTAAAAAACTATTATTCGTTATGAGTATGCATGGTGTGAATACTAAATTTACACCTTACCCCATACTCGAGTAAAGAAGAAAAAAAAAAAAAACCATCTAATCCAACTTCTAATTATTATTAAGGGAAAAAAATTATTTTTAACCCTAAATTTTGGGGGTTGTATCAATTTTAACCTGAACTCTCAATTTCATCAAATTAAACTCTAAACTTAACGAGTTGTATCAATTTTAATCTTGAACTTTCAATTTCATCAAATTGAACCTCATACTTATCAGATTGCATCGATTTTAACCTCAAACTTGCATAACTGTTACAATGTATACCTTTGGTTAAACTTTCTGTTTGAACCACTGTACGTAATTAATTATTTCTTCATTTTATTTTCTTAATTCACACTACACTGAATTGGTTTCTTATAAATAAAATATTGGAGAATCTTTATTTTAGATGATTTTTTCTCGTTGTTGAGAACTTCAATTGTGAGGACTTTTTTCGCTACTATTTAAGATTATGAAAGCAAAAAAACATTGGAGGTTTTTTATTTTCAAATATTTGTTGGTTTTTTTTTTATTGTTGCTAAGAATTTTGTGGAATTTTTTTTTCTTCTTTTACGGTTTTTTTTTATTGCTGATTAGAAGAATGTACAAATGAAGGAAACGAAAATAAAGAAATTTCGAGTTTTTTATTTCTCATATTTGTTGGATTTTTCTTGTTGCCAATAAATTTGTGATTCTTTTTTGGATAACAATGAGAAGAATAGTTTGGGATATTTGATTTCTTTTGGTTTTTCCAAAAAATTCTTACAAAACACTAACTCAGGTGCAATATGAATTAAAAAAAATGAAAAGAAAATTTTCAATTGCATGTTTTAATAGCAATTCAAATGAAAAGTTGACCAAAGATCTACATTATAACATTTATGCAAGTTTGAGGTTCAAATTGATACAATTTGTTAAATTTAGGGTTCAATTTGATGAAATTGAAAGTTTAGGGTTAAAATTGATACAACATACTAATTCAGGGGTCAAAATTGATTTTTTCCCTACTATTAAAAAGTTAATTTGAGCCTAACTATAATTTAAACATTTTTAATTACCTCCTTTTAAAATTTATAATTTTTCATTTTCACGCGTTAAAATATAATAAATGTTGCACCCAAAGCTACTTTTTAAAATATCAATTTTCAACAAAAAAAAAGAAAAAAAAAAAGAAAAAAAAAAGGTTTGAAAAATGGATATGATGCATGAATGAAAATAAGATTACATGAAGAATAAGGTTCACACAAGTGACGAGGTTGTCCAAATTTTCAAACAATAGGTTGGTTTTCTTTGAATTGTTGCTATCACAATACTTTATTGGTCTTCTTTTTAATTATATAATCATTTTGTACTTTAAAATGTAAATTATATTGAAACTTCCAAAATATTTGAAAGAAAATGTATATACTTTCAAATTAAACCAAAGAATTACAAAATAATAACACCAAGTACGAATTATGAAAATTTTCACCAATTCGTGATGATTTGTGTGCCATTTTGAGTGGGTAGATAAAGAAATTTTCCCACTATAAAAGAGTGTGATTAATTTTTTTTTTTAAAAAAAAAAGAGTGTGATTAATTGATTATGCCTCTTGTTATAGGTGATTTTGGACCACCCCGATGAACAAGGAGCTGACAAGGACAATTGGACAGAAATCGGACTGGAGGGTGGACCCCAGGGGCGAAACGGGTCGGTGGGTCAGGTGGATCGGTGGCTCCGTGTGGTCCCTACTGCCTCTGGTCGCCCCGATTCCACCTGATTTGTCCCAAAACGCCTCCGAATACCTAAAAACCCTAGGAGGATGAGCAGGTATTTATACCTCTCTTCGCCACAGAAGAGAGGATGCGAATTCTATCTCCAAACTCTAATCCAGAACTCTATTCTCTATTTTCTCCTCTTGCTCTTACTTTCCTGCTTCCCATCGTTCTGCTTGCTGACTTAAGCATCGAAGCCGGTGTGGCTAGCACCACACCGGTGTGCAGGAACTGTCTTGCAGGTCACGTCTTCCTCCCTCTCAAACAAATTTACCGTTGGTGGCACGTGAAGGTCAGGTGAGTCACCCTGACCAAATTTGACCATCAACACCTCTCATAATAATATCATTGAACTATGTCAATTATTTCTCTAAGATAAATATAGCTCACCAATAATTAAGCTTTTATTTTATTATTATTTTTGTAAATCGGTGATTTTTTTTTATATCCAATACTTTATTTAAGCTTTTATTTTATTATTTTTTTTTAGAACAATTGAGCTTTAATTTAGTCTTTATGCTTTTAAGATTTTTATAATTGTCTCCATAAAATTAAATTAAAGTTGGTTGAGAAAAAAGTTGAATATATTAATTTTTGCAAGTATGTCACTATTACCGTCATATTTAAATTGCTTCACTCTAGTTTTTTTTTTTTTTTTTTCTTTTAGAAAGCTTCATTCTATATATAATACTTTTTTTTTTGTTTGAGTCATTTGGGGTGGGGGATTCAAACCTTTAACTTTTTGGTTGAGGATACATATCAATTATCGCTGAGCTATGCTCACTTTGACATTTGATATATAATATATAATAATTAATTTTTATGATAGTTAAGTTAACAAATGGATGATTACACCGCTCACTTAAAAACCACCCATCATTAAACTCAATTAATGGGGTTTTTTGGAAATGTAGGGAAAAAATTAAAAAAAAATTAGAGAAAAAAGAGTATTTTGAAACTATTTAGGGATATAAGGTGTCGCGTGGTCGCGTCTCTTGGAGAGACGCGACCAGATGGTACTCGGATGATTACTTTTTTTAACGCTGGTGGTAAGAGACGCGACCACCAGCCATGTGTCACGACCACATGGAGAGACGCGACCAGATGGTTACTTTTTTTTTTAACGCTTTCGTTTTTTTTTTTTTTTTAATTTGAAGATTCTAAAACATTATGATTTTGTTTTTTTTTTTTATAACTAACTATAATTTAAACCAAATAATATTTATAAAAAAAAAACCAAATGATTTTGTTTTTCTTTTTTTTGTTTAACTATGTAAATTTTAAACCAAATGATATTTCAAGAAAAAAAAAAAAACAACGAATGATTATATTTTTTTGTTTAACTAAAAAACTTATAAATTGTTTCTTTAGAATGAATTGTTATGGACCATCTATTATAATATATGTATAAACCAAATGATATTTAAAAAAAAAAAAATACTAAATGCATTTAATGAGTATAAAACACGTGTCCAGGATAAATTAAAAAAAAAAAGAATAAAATCAATAAGTAGTTTCAAAGAAAAACAAGGATTGTTCTTGAAATCTAAGAGTTGATTGAATCTTTTTTTTTTTTTTTTTTTTTTGAAATAGAGTTGATTGAATCTTTAATCATATATGTTAGTCATTCTGACTTAATTTTGTGGAAAACTTAATTTTTGTTCAAATTATGTAATTTGAAAGATTTTTACTTTAATTTTTTAAAAGTTAAAGTTAGTGATTGAATTTATCCTAAATTAAATTTAGGATAAAAGTGCACCACATATTTAAGTTTAAGATACCTAATACAATTTTACCACAAGTAAAAATTGAATTTTCTTTTTCTCCTAAAAAAACGGTTATTATTTTTTACCTTAAAAAGAATAGTGGTAAAAGAATATGAATATGATTATTTTTTATCAAAAAAGAATATGAATATTTGGAAATAGAGAGAATAAAATAAAATGGTGTGGAATAGCTTTTTCCATACGTTTTGCTTGTTTGCTTCTGAAAATGCTCATCTTTTGGCTTTTAACACTTCCAAAAATTAAAAAAAAAAAAAACGTTAAAAAAAAAACAATTCCAATTTTTTTAAAAAAAAAAATCTGGTTAGAGTGACTCAAAAACTTAAAAAAAAAAAAACGCTCTTTAATAATAATAAATTAATAACATCCAAAAATAATTTCCATCTGCCACGTGTCCCCCAAATTTCCTATCATCACTCTTCCTTCAGATTTTCGAGAAAAAAAAAAGAAATTAAACCACTGACGCGACTGATTTGACAGCATGTCTGGGATTGTACTTCCCGATGGGGTCACGTCTCTTGGAGAGACGCGACTCAACCGTTCCGTCTAGTTTGTCTTGTTGCCATCTTTTTCGTCTCGTTATCGTTTGGTTGTCGTCTGGTCACCGTCTCCTTCGACTCATTACCGTCTGGTCGCTGCAAGGTCGCGTCTGTTGAAAAGACGCGACCTTACATGTCGCGTAGGTTGACCCTACACGACACCTTAAATCCCTAAATATTTTCTGAACGCCCCTTTTTCTCTAATTTTTTTTAATTTCTTTCCTACTTTTCCAAAAAATCCCAATTAATGCTCCTAAAAAGAAGAAAGAAAAAAAAAACTCAATTAATGGTAGAAAAATAACTTATTTATAAGATATTATTGAGAGCAAAATACATTTTTGGTCTCTAATGTTTGAAGTTAATGTCTATTTGGTCTGAAGTTTCAAAAGATATACTCTAGTCCAGAAAATACTTTTAAATGGTCTTTGAGTTAATTTGACACTTAATTAACCAACAAAAAATGATGTGACAATTTTAAATGATGTGGATAAATTTTATTATTTTATATTAATTATTTAGATTACATTGGTTTTTTTTTTTCCTTCACCAATCACCATTCTTCTTCTCCATTTCAAATCTCTCCATAGCCAACAATGTTGTCCTCTCCAAGCTCATTCTCTCTCATCCCCTCTCCTTCTCTCTTCCCACCTTTCCTTTTCTTCTTTTCCATTCTCTTCATCTTTTTAGATTGGTGTTGTAGCTTTATGGTTAAGCAAATAACAAACTTCATTTTGTAAAAGAAAACATAGCAAGGAAAAAAAATCCAAATCCACCAAATTTAATTGTTAAATAAAATCAACATCTTGTTATAATCTATCAATTGTTTTTCAAACGAAAAAAAGTGTTGGAAAAATCAACAAAGAAAAGGCAAAATCTAATTTTTGTTTCAGCTTCCAAACAAAACCGTGGGAAAATTACCTACACCTCCTAAAACTTCTCTCTCTAAAAGTGTCTCGATCGCTTGTGTCTATTTTGTCTCTCTAGATGGAGAAAATTGAAGTTGCATTGCACTAATTTGGGAATAGAACAAGTCCAACTTAGCAAAACGTGAAAAAAAAATATAAAGATGAAAAAAACTCATAGATTACAACCTGGGGAGATGAATAGAAGGAGAAAAAAAAAAAAAGGAAGGGTGGGAGAGAGGAAGGATGATGGAGATGGTAAAAAAAATGAATGGTAATGTAATCTAAAAAAATTAATATAAAATATTAAAAATTTTCAACCTCATTTAAAATTGGTCACTCCAACATATCACTTCATTTTTCTATTAAAATTAACACAGGGATCATTTAAAATTATTTTTTCAAATCTCGAGGACTAAAGTGTATCTTTTGAAACTTCGAAAACCAAATAGGTATCATTCTCAAATCTCAGGGACCAAAAATGTATTTTGCACTATTATCAGAGTACAAAACTATAATGAATTTTTTTATATATATTTTTAATTACACAATAATAGGTTAAATTACTGGTGTAATTGTTGGAAATAACCTAAAATGTTCTGGTTTATAGAAAACTGACATCTTCCTTAGAACATAGTTTTTATGACCCCATTTGTTTTTTTTTGGTCAGGCTTGTGACTAGAAAAGGTTTTTAATGACCTTATTCTTCTTTTGTGTGTTTAGAAAATTTTAGAGTTCACCTTACTGTCACCTTCTCGGTCGAGAAGGTACCTTCCCAATCATGATCCTAACTGCGAAGGTACCTTCCTGGTCACGATCTTGACCAGAAAGGTAATCAGGAAACAACTTCCTGCCTAGGATCGTGATCCGAGAAAAAAGACATGGGGTCATATAAAACTATTTTTCAATAAAATAGCCAAATCTTCTATAATCCAAAATTTTATTAAATTTCTTTTAGTTCATCTACCCTTATTTTATCTAACTAGCTTATTCTCTTATGACATACGTTGTCACGTTATCACATCGTATCAAATTATCACTTATTAATTTGGGTTGGTTGCATATATAACAAAATGAGCCAAACTATTTGCAAATAAAGCAACCTGCAAAAAGATTTGCAAAAATTGGCAAAATATTATAATCAGATGGTTTAAATTACCAAACTACCCTATCAGTGATAGAAACCTTCCCTCGCGGATAAATTGATAAAAATCTTCTATCACTCATAAAATCTATCAATGATAAGTTTCTATAAGTGAACCATATCATTGATAGATTTCTATCATTGATAGAAAAACTGTCATATTTGTTTTTAAAACATATGTCACTGATTTTGTTTTTATAGATGTCGAAGCAAAACAATATGGAAATTGAATCGGAAGAAAAGAAAAACACAAAGCGTAAGTTGAAATTTAAAGAAGGGGAGACCTCAACCAAAAAAAAAAATAAAAAAAAAACAAAAGGTATGTACAAATTATCACGTAATCAAATACAATATTGGTTTCTATTAGTATTTCTATCACCGATAGAAATCAAAACAGGGACAAAACGAGAATTAAATAAAACGATTTAAAAAACTTGCTATATTTGCAATTTTTTTTATAAAACTTGCTAGATGTGCAATTAACCCTTAGATTTTAGACACCCGTTACAATTTTCCTATTAATTCAAACAACATAACCACATCAACATTCAAAATTTAATAATATTAACAATAGAAATGATCAAAATCAAAGTGAAAAAAGATTAACAACGCAATTGAATTTCTTCTCTGATTTCTTTATTTTTTATTTTTAAAAAAAAAAAACTAATATAGAAAATAGAAAACAACCACACACATATATATATATATATATATATATATTTGAGGAAATAGAAAAGAAGCATAATAATCCCGAAAAGACAATAAAATCAATAACTCCACAATATGGGGGCACATTACACAGACGACGCGCCAGAAAGAAAGACATTACATTACAGTGAATAGCGAAAAAAATAATAATTAAAAAAAAAAGAATGTTGAAAGTCTCCGTTGAAAGTGGGCCCCACGCCACCCAAAACAATCCATGCAAAATCATGAATATAAAATTATATCATATAATAACAATAATAATAAGATGGTTATTTAATTTAAATTTTCCAGAGAGAGAGAGAGAGAGAGAGTGCGTGGGGTCCACAGAAAAGTCTATGGCGAAAGTGTAAAATGGCAAAACGTTTTGGCATATCTCTCTCTCTCTAATCTCTATCTCCCCTGTATTTGTTTCTTCATTCCGTTGCTCTGTTTTCAACAACTTCCAACAGCCATACCCACCCTTGTTTTTCTCTCTGTCTTCTCCTCTCCACGCTTCCTCCGGATCTTCCTTTTCTCTTCTCCTTCTTCCCCTTTTCTTTTCATGTCACCCCTCAAATCCAAAACCAGAACACCCATCCATCTCTTCCCCTTTCTCGGCATCGAGAGCCCCCTCCCTCCTCTTCCCCGCTCTCGATCCGACCCCTGAATCCCACAATCCATGGACAACATCGCCGCCCAGCTCAAGCGGGGCATATCCCGTCAGTTCTCCACCGGCTCCCTCCGCCGGACCCTCTCCCGCCAGTTCTCCCGCCAGTCCTCTCTCGACCCACGTCGGAACAATCTCCGCTTCAGCTTCGGCCGCCAGTCCTCTCTCGACCCCATTCGCCGCTGCCCCGACGACGACAATGACCTCACCGTCCCCGAGAATCTCGACTCCACCATGCAGCTTCTCTTCATGGCCTGCCGTGGCGACGTCCGCGGCGTCGACGACTTGCTCAACGACGGCACCGACGTCAACAGCATCGACTTGGACGGCCGCACTGCTCTCCATATTGCCGCCTGCGAGGGCCATGCCGACGTTGTCAAGCTCCTTCTCAGCCGCAGGGCTAACATCGACGCCCGTGATCGTTGGGGGAGTACGGTATTGTTGCGATTGCCTGCCCTCCCCCCACTTTCTCACTCGAGATTATCTACGTATTGTATTCACCCTTTTCTCTCTCTCTCTCTCTCTCTCTCTCTTCATTCTCTGCAGGCTGCTGCTGATGCTAAGTATTATGGGAATACCGAAATTTACAACATTCTCAAGGCACGTGGAGCCAAAGTTCCGGTACAAACATCCCCATTCTTTCCTTTTATCTCGATGCCTGCGACCCACCTTTTTAATTTCATCTTCTCTGCTTTAGAAATTTAGGAAGACGCCAATGACTGTTGCAAATCCTAGGGAAGTTCCAGAGTACGAGCTTAATCCATTGGAGCTCCAGATTCGAAGGAGCGACGGTATATCAAAGGCACGCCCCTTCACCCTTTTCTTGTATAGCTTCATATTCACCAACTTCTATCAAAGTACTCAAGATTACCCACCAAATAATGGGTATTTGCTTAAAATACCAAAATGATTCCCAAACATGCTTAGTTTCAAATTTTGGGGGATCGTTGAAAATGGGATTTAATTCTGTGTTTTGGGTTATATGTGGTGTTTTAACTGAAGGGAGGTTTTGCCAGTCTGGGCCTCAAACTGGTATGGTTGCCGCTAGAATTAGGATATTGAATTGTTTGTTGAATCACTGGTGTCTATAAGTATCAGATATTACAGAGCAGATCTATTTGTTTGTTTTTTTTCATTCCATGTTCTTCATATGTTCTATCTGTTTCTCTAAATTCAGGAATAATTTTTCTCACAATAAGTTTTTTACTCGTATTTCTTTGCAGGGGGCATATCAAGTTGCCAAATGGAATGGTACAAAAGTAGCCGTGAAAATTCTTGATAAAGATTGTTATTGTAACCCGGATTCTATGTACGTGTTCGCTTGAATTCTGTTATGTTTGATTCACTTTGAATGATGCAATTATGTAGTTGTGTAAAATATTCCAGCATGTTGGTCTAAATGATTTGAAAAATGGATTTCATATGGTGGTAGTAGTAAGGTTTCTGTCTCTGCTCAAGAATTGCCTGCTTTTTGATGGCTATAGTATATAGTTGTAACCAAATGAGTCTCTTTAACCATCATGTTTGAAACTATTTGCTCATGTTTTATTTTGCTGGAACTAGTAGACTTTTTTGAGTTTTTCTTATTTTCTTGTATTTGGTACAGAAATGCATTCAAACATGAGTTAACATTATTGGAAAAGGTTCGACATCCTAACGTAGTTCAGTTTGTTGGCGCCGTTACTCAGAATTTGCCGATGATGATCGTTTCCGAATACCACCCAAAGGTATGGATGAACTTTCTCACTCTTTACTTGATTTCGATGACAATGATTTCATCATGTACCATAGCTACCATTTTGTCTTCCAGGGTGATTTAGGTTGCTATCTTCAAAAGAAAGGTCGTCTATCTCCATCTAAAGCCTTAAGATTCGCCCTCGACATCGCTAGGCAAGTTCTGTTTTTCTCCTATCATAAGTTTAGCATTTATAATTCTTATGATGCTACTATTTCCTTATATCACAGATCATATTGAACCAAGTCTTTGGGACATTCTTTTGATCTTTCAACTTTTGCTGACAGTTAATTTGAGCCTCAAATGGTTTGCTTATCAACAAGCATATTGATATTCTATATGTTTATTAGACATATCCTTTCTAAGTTCAAACACTCTCGAACGATATCTCTGTATCGTAGCAGGAGTCTTAATCTTCTATATTGTAACATTACGTACAATTTTCTATTATCAGGGGAATGAACTATCTTCACGAATGCAAACCGGATCCGATTATCCACTGTGATTTAAAGCCAAAGTAAGGCAACCATATTCAAAAGTCAGTCTCAGGATGATAATTGCTTTAATTTGAGATTCGTTTGCACTGTAGACATATTCTTCTTTAATATTGGAAGTTTTTGTAAGGTGCCAGAAATATTTTGCTGGATAATGGAGGACAACTCAAGGTTGCTGGATTTGGCTTGATAAGATTGTCAAAAATGTCCCCCGACAAAGCAAAACTAGCTCAGCCAGTGGTTATTGACTATTCGAGTAAGTCGTTGCATTTAATGATAAGATAAACTACCTTATTCAGAATTTTGAAGTTTATAATCTAGTGAAATTTTCTTGACTTCATATTTCTTTCATGGCTGTGTCTCCCTGTAGACTTGTACTTAGCACCCGAGATTTACAACGATGAAATATTTGATAGAAGCGTCGATGCATTTTCGTTCGGTCTTATTCTATACGAGGTATCTTCAATATGATCGCTTTTTAGTTGCCTTAATCTTTTCGTATTATTAAGAGGTGAAAAGAAAATCATGCCAGCTTTGGATTCTCAATCAATGTCAATGCATTTTGAAGCAAAAGGTTGACCACTTGATAGTGACTTGTTTTTTTTCTACTGTATTTGCATTTGGTTTTCATGGCAGATGGTTGAGGGTATTCAGCCATTCCATCCCAGACCTCCAGAAGAGGTTGCCAAAGCTATTTGTATAGAAGGAAAGAGACCTCCATTTAAGATCAAATCGAAAAGTTATCCACCTGATCTAAAAGAGTAAGTGTCATTCTCAAATGTTATACTATTTACCTAAATAGCTTGTAGTATATAAATGTTTAATCTTCTTATGCAGACATTATTTTAGCATCTTGATAATCAAAATCCGTAATAAAAATCCGCACGAACACACGAAACCAAAACCCGTAGAAACACACAAAGCAAACAAAATCAAAGAGCTTTCTCTCTTAGTAATTGATTCGTGTGAGACAACGTCTTGGAACAACGAAAAAAGATTTTAGAACATTCGAAGTACTTTTCGTAATTTTCATCATGATCTTTGGAGATCTAAACACTTGAAAGCACTTTAAATAGAGGGAGGAAGCACTCCTAAGAATACTTTAGAAAAAGTACTTCAGTTAAAACACTACTATCAAGTGACATCATATACTCACCTTGAATCAACTCACTCTAGACCTTTGGGGGGAAGGCCCAACTTGCATCAAATTCACCAATAGAGAGAAAAGCAAGAGAATTGTCCTCTTCTTCTTTACTTTTTGAAAGACATTGCAGAGAGAATTGGCTCTTGAAAGAAATTGCAGGCATTGCAAAATTAACTTTAAGTTGGTCGGCAATCTTTAAAAGCGCCATAAACACGATTCTCGATCTATTATGCTTGAACACGAGACTACGTTACAGGAGAATAAGATGTTATATCTGGATTCTGAGTTATGCTCATATATAATGCCATAAAATGCAGATTGATTGAAGAATGCTGGGATCCAGAACCTGTTGTGAGGCCTACTTTCTCTGAAATTATTGTAAGGTTGGATAAAATAGTTGCCAACTGCTCAAAACAAGGATGGTGGAAAGACACATTTAAACTTCCCTGGTATGTTCTTTTCACTGTTAAATGCTTCTGTACAACTATAGTTTTCTTGCGGTCTCATTTGATAACGTTTTCATTTCTTTCCTTCTAAAATACTCAGCAAATATGTATATAATTTTGAGAGTGTTTCTTAAAAATGAGAATTAGACATGTAACAAAAGACAAGAAATGAACAAATGATTTTAATGAAATCATTTTGTTGGAATGAACTTGTACTTTTCAGAAGAATATAAATTAAAAAAAGGTTTGGATAATGTGCAGGAAATGAGAAGGTAGGGAACTCAACCCACTGTCTTCAGAAGGGGGCAAAGTGATTATGAATGAAGGACAATTTTCAGAACATGGAGAGCTTCATATTGTTGAGATTTTGAGAACACCATTAATGATATATTCAAATTAAACCTTTTTTTTCCTAAAATTATTTGTCTCTCTCATTCATTTTCAGATTGTTTTGTCTCAATGGACTTGGAGGGGTTCCTGTGTAAAATGTGTGGAGAAGCTGTATTTTTTTTTTTTCTTTTTTCGGGTTTTTTTTCCCTCTCTTTTTCGATATAAAAGCAAAATACCATTCGTTCGAAGTTAATATTGCATTTTACTGCCAATGAGGGAACTTTTACTTGCAATTGAACTTGGACACGCGAACAAGTCATCCTTTGCTCACTTATGGTGAGTTAAAGGATGACCTAAGACGCACAAATGTAAACATAGGATAAAATATGACATGACAATTCATCGATGAGTGTTTATATATATATATATATATATATTATTATATATGTGTGTATAGGGATCTATTTAATACTTCATAATAGATCAAACATGTAAAAGTAACCTAATAAAATAAGATGTAATTCACTAAAAAGCATAAAAGGTAAAGTGAATTGATAATAGTAAAAAAAATCCATAATCCAACATTTAGCAAGACAAAATTTCCGATACAAACTAGAAAAGGGATTCTGAAGACTATTAGACTTGAGAGTAAATATAAAAAGGATATGGAAAATAGTTTTCCATAAAAAAAATTGAAAAGCTAAACTTACCCTCTCAAATTTTTATAAGATTTTCGTCCTTATCACCTCGATCGACCTCACCACTTTTGATGTTTTCGTAAATCTAGATCACAAATCCAAATAACCTAAAAAGCACAAATACGAACACGAGACATGGATGCGACATGACACGGACACGATGACACGTCATTGTTCACACGTAACTTCGGGGATGGAGACACGTGGAATAAATAATATATTTGTATTGATGTTTGTATGCGTGTGGGTGTACAATCTCTAACTTTAATCCTCTGATTCTCTCTCTTATGTGTGTGGGTGTGTTTCACTCGAGGGCTGGAACGCTTGATCTCGAGTCTGAAGCTTCAATGGATTCTTGGAGCTTGAAGTCTTCCAGTCTTGAAGGAGTCTTCAATCTTCAAGAAGTGTTGATGTCCTGAAGAGTCTTTGATCTTCAAGGAGTGTTGAAGTCTTGAAGAGTGTTGGGTCTTCGAGAAGTGTTGAAGTCTTGAAGAGTGTTGGGTCTTCAAAAAGTGTTCAACACTTGGACTTATGGATTGCAGAGAGTCTTCGGTCTTCAGACTTGGTGGAGTCTCTCTGAATTCTCTGGTTCTGCTTGAGAGCTTTGAAACTCTAAACTCTTGTCTTTGTGGGAGTGTAGAATTTCTGAACCCCTGAAATGGAGGAGAACCCCTCTATTTATAGGGTTCTCGCTAGATGGGCACTGGTGACTTTTGGGCCTAACAACTCGAGCTTAGACTTTATTGGGCTTGGGTCTGGTTTATATTTGACCCAAAACCATATGACCCAAATATTTAAAAGACCAAAATTTGATCCAATTAATTATTTTAATTAATTGGTCAAATCAATTAATCTTATCAAAATAATTTATTTTTAATTAATTGATCAAATGGACATTTGGCCTAAAAATTTATAATTGGCCAACTTTGTCGTCAAATTAAATTTGGGACACATGTCGATTTATAATTGGTCCCAAATTTAATTAATTATAATTTTGTCATTAATTTTAAATAATGACGTGGCAATTTGTCATTGGCCAAAATTTCTCCTCCAACAAATGCCCTTTTTCGAGAGTTAGTCACAAGTTATGTGTGAGTGAATCTCGAAAAAGATATTTTGGGATCAAAATGCAAGATATTTGTTCTTGATTTTGATTCCCTTTGGTGTGTCAATTTAATCAAAATATGAATTTTGGTCAAAATTTTGATTTTTTTTTATTTGACACACTTTTATCGCCAATTAATCAAAATTTGAAGTTTGGTCAAAATTTTGATTTTTTTTCTTATTTGGCAGCAAACTTTGATTTGAAGTTTGGGCAAATTTTGGTTTATACCCAAATTTTGATTTGAGGTAAAATCCTACCCAATTTTAACTCGCATTTGGAATAGAATTTGAGGTTTTGACTTTGGTTCATTTGGGATAAAATTTGGATTATGCCCAAAATTTAATCTAAGTAAATTTAAGGCTGCATCCAAAATTTGGTGGGAATTTGGAATAAAATTTTCATATGGAACTTAGAAAATTTGATTTAGGATAAGAGTTTAATTATACTCAAATTCAGTTGAATTCAATCCAAATCTATATAGGAGTTTATCAAATCAATTTGAATTTATCTCCAATTTGATTTAAATCAAATCTCATACTTTGGATTAAAATTTGAAACAAAATCTCCAAATTTTTATCTTTCAATTTGATTTAAATCAAATCTCATATCTTTGGGTTAAACTTTGAACCCATCTTTGATGAAGACTGTCGTTGGAGATAAGATTTATATTTGAACTTATCCCAAAATTGATGAAGATTGTCGTTGGAGATAAGATTTATATTTGAACTTATCCCAAAATTGATGATGATTGCCGTTGGAGATAAGATTTATATTTGAACTTATCCCAAAATTGATGGAGAATGACGTTGGAGATAAGATTTATATTTGAACTTATCCCAAAATTGATGAAAATTGCCGTTGGAGATAAGATTTATATTTGAACTTATCCCAAAATTGATGAAGATTGTCGTTGGAGATAAGATCTACATTTGAACTCATCCCAAAATTGATAAAGATTGTCGTTGGAGACAAGATTTATCTATTTGAATCCAACTTTCCATTCTATAAATAAGGTTGAACCTCAGCAGGGGAGAGCACACATAAATTGAGGGGAGCATTCAAGAAAGGATTCAAGTAGGAAACTTTCTTCTCTTTTTTTTTTTTTTTTTTGAATTTTCGTTTTTTTTTTTCCTTTTTTCGTTTTTTTTTTAATTTTCGATTTTTTCCTTTTTTTTTTTGAATTTTCGTTTTTTTTTTATTTTTTATTTTTTTTTTACCTTGCCTATGCTTCAATTATAAGCACAGTGCCTTCATCCACCATCAAAAAGGTAAGTACGTAGGTAAGTGATTTTTTTTTTTAGGCATACATATCCTTGTTTTCAATTTGCAGGTACAATGTCTTTCAGCATGAGTGCAAGGACGTGTTCCTTGAGTTGGGACATGTTCCTTGGACTTGTGTCGCTGCCACGCCTTTCAGCACGAGTGCAAGGACGTGTTCCTTGAGTTGGGACATGTTCCTTGGACTTGTGTCGCCGCCACGCCTTTCAGCACGAGTGCAAGGACCTGTTCCTTGAGTTGGGACATGTTCCTTGGACTTGTGTCGCCGCCACGCCTTTCAGCACGAGTGCAAGGACGTGTTCCTTGAGTTGGGACATGTTCCTTGGACTTGTGTCGCCGCCACGCCTTTCAGCACGAGTGCAAGGACATGTTCCTTGAGTTGGGACATGTTCCTTGGACTTGTGTCGCCGTCACGCCTTTCAGCACGAGTGCACGGACATGTTCCTTGAGTTGGGACATGTTCCTTGGACTTGTGTCGCCGCCACGCCTTTCAGCACGAGTTGCAAGGACGTGTTCCTTGAGTTGGGACATGTTCCTTGGACTTGTGCCGCCGCCACGCCTTTCAGCACGAGTGCACAGACATGTTCCTTGAGTTGGGACATGTTCCTTGGACTTGTGCCGCCGCCGCGCCTTTCAGCACGAGTGCACGGACATGTTCCTTGAGTTGGGACATGTTCCTTGGACTTGTGTCGCCGCCACGCCTTTCAGCACGAGTTGCAAGGACGTGTTCCTTGAGTTGGGACATGTTCCTTGGACTTGTGTCGCCGCCACGCCTTTCAGCACGAGTGCACGGACATGTTCCTTGAGTTGAGACATGTTCCTTGGACTTGTGTCGCCGCCACGCCTTTCAACACGAGTGCAAGGACATGTTCCTTGAGTTGGAACATGTTCCTTGGACTTGTGTCGCCGCCACGCCCTTTTCAGCATGAGTACATGGACATGTTTCTCGCTTTGGGACATGTCCTTGGACTTGTGTCGCCGCCATGCCCTTTTCAGCATGAGTGCAGGGACAATTGACGTCTTTGGACTTTAGGAAGTAGCGCAGCAATGTAGCCGAGCGTAGCATGAGGACCCTCGAACTTGGAGAAGGAAGCAGCGCAGCGTGAGGACAATTGACGTCTTTGGACTTTAGGAAGTAGCGCTGGAGTGCAGCGAAGCGCGTGAGAACCTTTGAACTTGGAGGAAGGAACTGCAGCGAAGTGCGTGAGAACCTTCGAACTTGGGGGGAAGGAACTGCAGCGAAGCGCGTGAGAACCTTCGAATTTGGGGGGAAGGAACTGCAACGAAGCGCGTGAGAACCTTCGAATTTGGAGGAAGGAATTGCACGAAGCGCGTGAGAACCTTCGAACTTGGGGGAAGGAATTGCAGAGCGAAGCGCGTGAGAACCTTCGAACTTGGAGGAAGGAACTGCAGCGAAGCGCGTGAAAACCTTCGAATTTGGGGGGAACGAAATGCAACGAAGCGCGTGAGAACCTTCGAATTTGGAGGAAGGAACTGCACGAAGCGCATGAGAACCTTCGATCTTGGGGAAGGAATTGCAGAGCAAAGCGCGTGAGAACCTTCGAACTTGGAGGAAGGATCGCAGCGAAGCGATGTGAGAACCTTCAAACTTGGAGGAAGGAACTGCAGCGAAGCGCATGAGCGCAGCGAAGCGACGTGAGAACCTTTGAACTTGGAGGAAGGAACTGCAGCGAAGCGCGTGAGAACCTTCGAACTTCGGGGGAAGGAACTGCAGCGAAGCGCGTGAGAACCTTCGAGTTTGGGGGGAAGGAAATGCAGCGAAACGCGTGAGAACCTTCGAATTTGGAGGAAGGAACTCACGAAGCGCGTGAGCGAAGCGAAGCGATGTGAGAACCTTCAAACTTGGAGGAAGGAACTGCAGCGAAGCGACGTGAGAACCTTCGAACTTGGGGGGGAAGGAACTGTAGTGAAGCGCGTGAGAACCTTCGAACTGTGAGGAAGGAACTGCAGTGAAACGCGTGAGAACCTTTGAACTTGGAGGAAGGAACTGCAGCGAAGCGACGTGAGAACCTTCGAACTTGGAGGGAAGGATCTGCAGCGAAGCGCGTGAGAACCTTCGAACTGTGAGGAAGGAACTGCAGCGAAGCGCGTGAGAACCTTCGAATTTGGGGGGAAGGAACTGCAGCGAAGCGCGTGGGAACCTTCGAACTTGGAGGAAGCAACTTCCATTCGCTGTGTTGCCCCCACTAGTGATGAATTTCCTCAATTTATATCGTCGTGCTTCAATATTTGTTGCACTTTCCTTTTTTTTTTGCAGAGACTGAACTTAAAGTTTTCTTTAAGCTGCCTACGTACCCTTTGAAAAAAAGGGATCAAGTCATAACGTAGTTCAAGATTTTTTTTTGCACTCACCTTTTAAGCTCGTGTGGGCTAGGAGCATCATGCAGTTTAGGCTCTTGCGACAAGGAGCTTTTACATTTAAAAGCTCTTATCTTTGTCATGGTCTTGATCAGATCCTTCATTTGCAGGATTGGTCAAGATAATGAGATTTGGCTTCACCTTCAAGGAACCTTCCGTATTTATGAGAACAGAAAACTTCCTCTTCATACGTGACGGGATGCTACTATGAAGCTTCTTGTCACTGTTTACTTCATCGAAAAGTTTCAACTCCAAGTTGTTCATCTTTCTTTTAGGTTGATCGTTTGTTACTTTGAGGCGATCAAAGACAGATGTTGAAGATCGACTTTTCTTCGATGTGGAGACACTTAGCCTTTGGAAAGCTGAAAGTCGAGTGGAGGTGGACATCGAACATTGATTTTCTTCCTCTGTCGTGGCCATACTCATTCTATGGAATACCGAAGGACGAGTAGTTGGAGGCTTGATGCGATCAAAGACGGAAGTCCTTTGTTCACTCTTCTTAGAATTGTCAACTTCTTCTACGTTGATGCAGTAGGAAGTCGCAAGGTTCTCTTTTTTCTTTTTGTGGAAAGTTTTGGAGAATGATTTATTCAACATCACCAGTTGTTGAGGTTGAGAGAACTTTTTACTTCTCTTTCTCTTGGGTTGAAGTTTCTTAGGATCCTTCTTTCTTTGATGTTTGCTCTTTTCTTTGATTGTAGCAAGATTTGATTGAGCTACTTCATCAAGGTCGAGCTCAATTTTTCTTTCCATAGCCAGCTTTAGAATTAAGTCCTTTAGGACGAAACATCTTTCCACTGGATGACCAATAACTCGATGATACTTGCAATACTTGGGATCATCGACTTTCTCCATCTCTTCTGGTCGTTTACACTTAGGAAGCTTTATCAGTTGCGCTTCCAATAGTTGTTCCAACATATCAGGGATGTCGGCATCAGGGAAAGGATAGATTTTCTTCTGTCTTTCCTGTAAAGTTAAGTGATGCGCTCCATTAGTTTGTCGCTTTTCTTTCGAAGACGACTTGGGAAGGGTTGTGTTTACAACCATGGATTCTTCTATAGTCTCTTCATCGTTCCTTCCTTCTTTTCTCATGTTAGGGAGGAGAAGGTCTTGGTTTTCTCGACTAGCAATACTTAGCTCCATATCGTGGGCACGAGTTGCTAGTTCCTCAAAGGTGCGAGGCTTTATACCTTTAAGGATGTAGAGGAGTTCCCAGTGCATGCCTTGAATGCACATCTCGACGGAAGAGAGTTCAGTGAGACGATCTTTGCAATCTAGACTCATGGCTCTCCAGCGATTTATATAGTTAACAACGAGTTCACCTTTTCGTTGTTTAGTGTTGGTGAGCTCAAACATGCTAACGGTTCTTCTAGTGCTGTAGAAGCGATTCAAAAACTCTCTTTCGAGTTCCTCCCAACTGTCTACTGACTCAGGTTCTAGATCAGTGTACCAGTCAAACGCATTTCCTTTAAGTGTTCGAACGAACTGTTTGACTAGTAGGTCCCCTCGAGTACCAGCGTTCTCGCATGTCTCAACGAAGTGGGCAATATGTTGTTTAGGATTGCCCTTTCCATCAAACTGCTGAAATTTTGGTGGCTGATATCCGATTGGCGTTCTCAAGCTATCAATCCTCTTAGTATAAGGTTTGGAATACAAGAGTGAATCTTGAGTAGGTCCACCGTACTGAGCTCTGATACAATTTGTGATCATATCTTGGAGCTGTTGGATGGTTAGTGAAGCGATCGAAGTAGAACACTGTGGCTGATCATCTTGCACTATAGCCTTTCCTTTGTCATGATTTTTTATGACTTGGGTTTGACTTGATTCAGCGATATGTTGGTTCTCAATTTGACACCTTAGTTGCGCGATTTGAGAATCTTTTTCTTCAATCGCCTTCATCAAGTTGTTGATGTGCTCTTGCATTTCAGTCATTCTTTCTTCCATAGTTCTTGTCTCAGTCATCATGACAGTCACTACGTCAGAATCAGGTTCAAACAGAGGGTTATACTTAACAAGAAACTTGTCATTAGTATATGCCCCCTGCAAAGTTGTTTCTTCGCTTGCAATGATAGAAGCTTTATCTTCTTGGAACCTCAGTTCATTGAAGCAACAATGGGCAGTTGAACCCATGTAAGACTTGTTCTTGACAGCGGTCATCGAAGAAGTCTTGAATGTCATGTTTACTTTTATGTTTTGAGATAAGAGAGAGAGATGAGAGGTAGAGATGGTCCCACTGGGCGTGCCAATTTGTTCACACGTAACTTCGGGGATGGAGACACGTGGAATAAATAATATATTTGTATTGATGTTTGTATGCGTGTGGGTGTACAATCTCTAACTTTAATCCTCTGATTCTCTCTCTTATGTGTGTGGGTGTGTTTCACTCGAGGACTGGAACGCTTGATCTCGAGTCTGAAGCTTCAATGGATTCTTGGAGCTTGAAGTCTTCCAGTCTTGAAGGAGTCTTCAATCTTCAAGAAGTGTTGATGTCCTGAAGAGTCTTTGATCTTCAAGGAGTGTTGAAGTCTTGAAGAGTGTTGGGTCTTCGAGAAGTGTTGAAGTCTTGAAGAGTGTTGGGTCTTCAAAAAGTGTTCAACACTTGGACTTATGGATTGCAGAGAGTCTTCGGTCTTCAGACTTGGTGGAGTCTCTCTGAATTCTCTGGTTCTGCTTGAGAGCTTTGAAACTCTAAACTCTTGTCTTTGTGGGAGTGTAGAATTTCTGAACCCCTGAAATGGAGGAGAACCCCTCTATTTATAGAGTTCTCGCTAGATGGGCCCTGGTGACTTTTGGGCCTAACAACTTGAGCTTGGACTTTATTGGGCTTGGGTCTGGTTTATATTTGACCCAAAACCATATGACCCAAATATTTAAAAGACCCAAATTTGATCCAATTAATTATTTTAATTAATTGGTCAAATCAATTAATCTTATCAAAATAATTTATTTTTAATTAATTGATCAAATGGACATTTGGCCCTAAAAATTTATAATTGGCCAACTTTGTCGTCAAATTAAATTTGGGACACATGTCGATTTATAATTGGTCCCAAATTTAATTAATTATAATTTTGTCATTAATTTTAAATAATGACGTGGCAATTTGTCATTGGCCAAAATTTCTCTTCCAACCGTCATCATTTTAAAATATAGGACATGGACACGACACATGCACGTTTGGAAAAATATACATTTTAAAAATATATATTGTTTTTATACAAGAAGAAAATTCAAAATCATTAAGTTTATGCATTTGTATGCTTGAAAAAATGAATTTAATGTATTTTACTCTTAAAATTTATTATTTTTGTCATTTAAGTATTATGTCTATTTAGTATACTTAACGAAACGATATAAAAAAAAGAACCTAGACATATGTTTTTGTTTTTTTTTACCCTAAACATAGGGTAAAGCCTACAGGGACCCCAAACATGGTGCAAAGCCTATAGGGATACTAGAGTTGCATGCCAATTTATCTGAGCTTTAGTTAGCCATAGACATATATGTATAATTGCTTAGGCTCCTAAAACCACTTAAGTAAGAGTTGAGAATAGGTGATGAACTCAATTCAACGTGTTAAGTGTTGAAAGGGTAGGTTATGGGTGTGAATTGGATGCCCATTCTCTTGGGGTTCAATACTTGGAATTCTTCCATTTTATATTACTTGATTGACAGCATGCACTTGCGCTAGGGACCGATTTAGTCTTTTTAAAAGGTTTTCACACCCACGATTTCAAGAATTTGAAGATTACTTTTCTAAGGTAGTGCACAATGCACAGTGGGGGGATTCAAACATCTAACCTCATGGTTGAGGGTACATGCCAATTATCGCTAAGCTAAGCTCATTTTGGCAACAACCTAGGGTTTTTGATTCATGAATACAATTGTATTCCGATTTCCAGAGTTTCTAATTCCGAACCAGGGCACCGAAGACCGTAGTGGTGGCCTCTCTCGTGCTACATCAAATACAAATCCCGATCCAACGGTCACGATTAGTGGAGAAAATTCATCGTAGCTTATTACAATGTACCACGCTGCACTCGAACATAACGAAACGCCAGTCTTCTTCAGCTCCACAAGGCGTAAACAATTACAATTCTTCAACCTCTCTAAAACCCCATTTCCTCGCGCAGGCAACTCTTCTTCTCCATCGCTCTCTCCCTTCCCTTCCCTTTACTTCCTCCATTGCAGGCGCTTTCTGTTGCTACCACCGGTATTCTTCCATTTCCTTTCTCTTGCGCTTTCTTTTTCTCCTTTCGTTTCTGCCAAACTGCTCACTCTTCGCAGTTCCTGCTCTGATTGATGTTAATGCTTCTTTAATGTATGTGGAAACCGCTTTTCCTGTTTGATTGGATTTCCCCGCGCAATTTCGCTGCGTGAGGATTTGTGATTGTTGTATGTAGTGCATGGTGAAATCTTGAACTGATTTGTAGGAAGCTTGACGCCCTGAGCGCAGGGCTACGTGATCTTGTCGATTTTTATTGCTGGCGCTGGTTATGATTCATCATTTCTTCTGGAGTTCATTGGATTGGATGTTCCTTTTTCTTTTTGGTTCTTGTTGTTGAGTGTCTTTTTTGCGTTTTTGATCGGTGCTATTTCAAATCCATATTTACATTCACTTTTTAAACCGGTATTTTACTCCCTGTCTGTGTAGTTTTTATTTGAATTTCAGGTCAAGGAAATGAAGCGCGAGCGGTTTTGGATTTTGTAGATTATTTTTCATGTCCAAAATAATCTAAGTTTCAATTTTAGTATGTATATCTTTTATTTAGAGGGTGGAAATTGTTAAATAGAAATTAGCTCCTCCATCATTTGTGATCAAGAAGTTGATACTTTGTGGAAGATATCATTTTTGAGCTGCAATATATATATATATTTTTTTTTGATATCCATGAGAGTCTGGGCCAACTTGTGCTCACCTCGACTAATCTCACGGGACAACTGTCTGACCCTACTACATTTGATTGCCACAAAACACACATAATATTAAATCCTAGGTAGGTGGCGGCCATCATGGATTGAAACCATTCCCTTTTAGCACTTTATTTTTTCCATGGTCTTTATTGACCACTAGCCAACTCATGATGGTTTTTTGAGCTGCAATATTCAATTTGTTATTTTGATTTGCTAAAGGAGTAAGAATAATACTTGTATTGCTTGCAGTGGAGTGGAACTGCTGTGATATGAACTTTCATGTGAAAAATTCTATGTATGTAATCTTTTCAGTTATGGCGCACTAATTGGAAGTTCTGGATGTTTCTTTTGTAGCTGACTATTAGCTTGCTCAAGAAACGTTCATGTGTATATGCTCATAAAGATAGTATACTTTGATAATGGCTTCCAATGCAATTTTAAGACAGAAGAGGTTTATTTCTCATTATGGGAACTCGTACATACGCACAATTCAAAGTTTACAGTGGACTGGGCATGTTGGTCAGAATGCTGGCTCACTTGATTCTATTTCCAATAATGATGATCCCTCTGCTATTCCAAATCATGGTATAGGAAATAGAATTGGACCTCCTGCCAAGAAAAGCGAATTGCTTAATTTTACAGGACTTCAGAAGTTTAGGCATATATGCTATAGCATTCCAATATCAAATCATGGAGATTTCAATGTTTATACTCCTGGTGGAATTGGATTGATATCACAACCGGTCCGGAATGCTTCCACTTCTGCGGCTAAACAACCTGATTTGCCCAGTGATGAAGAGGAGAACAATGAATTAATTGCGAAAAAGAGGAAGGAAGCATCTCCAGAGGAATGCGATCAAGCTGTGGAAGGTCTGAGCACTGCCAAAGCCAAAGCAAAGGCTAGACGATTACAAGAGTCTCAAAGCATAGTTACCGCCAGTTTGCGAAGACTATGGGCAATTGTCATAGGGATAGGTCCTGCTTTAAGGGCTGTTGCTTCAATGAGCAGGTTAACTTTATTTTCTATGCTATCTCTTAGTGTAAATTTTCTAATACCTTCGCTTTATAGTTTATATAGTTACGCTTCCCTATTAACCAACTAGGAATGCTTTTTGTGATTCTCATGGATTTTTCATCCCTTTTGTAATTTTATGCATCAATGAAATTGTTTCTTACCTAAAAAAAAACTTTGTTCTTCTTGATTTATAAAAATGTTATTTTCATGATAGCTTCAAATATGATCTAGGGTGTGTTTGGTTTAACTTTTCAAGTGTTTAATTTTGAATAAAAATCATTTTGAAAAAATTTAGTGTTTGGCAACCACTAAAAATGACTTATTAAAAAATGAGAGTGAGAAATAAACTATTTTGAGAGAAACACTTTTAAAGCAAATTTTTTAAAAAGAGTTTTTAAGTATATAATAACTTGTGTATAAAAACATTTATGGGAAATGTAACCAAACATATGAGTTTTTAAATTCTAAACAATTTTTATACAAAATGTTTAGAAAAAATGCATTCTTGAAAAACACTTAAACTAGAAGGTATTCCAAACAGACTCTTAGTGAGCACTGATCTAGTTCTTTCTATTCATTCAATTCATTCAGGGAGGATTGGGCAAAGAAGATTGTTCACTGGAAAGAAGAATTTGTATCAACCTTACAACATTACTGGTTGGGTTTCAAGCTTTTGTGGGCTGATGTGAGGATTAGTTCAAGATTGCTTCTAAAACTTGCTGGTGGGAAGAATCTGTCAAGGCGAGAGAGACAGCAGCTAACCCGGACCACAGCCGATATCTTTAGGCTGGTTCCTTTTGCTGTTTTTATCATAGTTCCATTCATGGAATTTCTCCTGCCAGTCTTTCTTAAATTATTTCCCAACATGTTACCATCAACTTTTCAAGACAAGATGAAAGAACAGGTAACCCTTAAATGCATGCTGTTTGTGGTGCGTGGCATTTTATATATTTTGCCTAATTTTAATCAACAATTAGCAATTTATGACGTATAATGGAAATATAATTGACAATCCCTAAATTTGTCACTAATGAGCTTTTATTTATTTCACCAATATGTTTGGATATTCTTCATAGACGTTCGTTATAACTTATAAGATGAAAAAAAAAACTTATAAGATGTTTGCTTGCTTGTTTGTTTTTTGCTTGGATTATTGGCCAATTTGTCATTGTTCTGGTTTCTTATATGGCGTCCTTCCCTTTTTAGGTTTAATAATATGTGGCTTAATCATTCCTTGTTTAAGGACTCTCTTCTTTGGTGGTGGTTTAAAACCATGGAGGAGGGATGGGAGGGTTTCAAATTTATGAGAAACTCAGAACTTCTTAGGCATGCTCTTAAAGATCGACATTGGAATATTTTTGGTGATCTGTCTCTAAAAAGGAAATTTCTAATTCAGTGCGATTCCTTGATGGGTTGAATGAGAGTGGAGGGATGAGTGACTCATTTAGAGGGGAGATAGTTCTCCCAAGACGAAGTATGAGGGGAAGATATGTAAGTAGAAGGTCAGTTGGAGCCTGAAATGTAGAGTTAAGTGAGTTGAGGAGGGTGATTGCGGTCTGGCTTTCTTTCATTGAATTACCAATTCTTGAATTTCTAGGAATTTTTATCCCTTCGACTGTAATTACTGAGATGGTCCTATTTGGAGGGGGAGAGAGAGATTGAAATGAAGTGATTCTTTTTTCTTGGCCTTGTATGTGCCTCAAATTTCCAGGCACTCATTTTCTTATTATGCGAACCGGAGAGATATGGCTTATACTTTCTCCGTTAATACATAAATCCTGTGGCCTATCTTATTTATTTTTACTTGCTTAAAAGAACACAGTTTGTCACTCCCTTGATACATAAATTCTGTGGCCTCTTTATTTTTACTTGCTTAAAATGAATACAGTTAGTCGCTCTTCTTCTCATTCCCTTCAACACCTTTTTTCTTCTTGATTTGCTCAACGTAGGAAGCATTGAAAAGGAAGCTTAATGCAAGAATAGAGTATGCAAAGTTCCTTCAAGACACGGCCAAAGAAATGGCTAAAGAAGTTCAAAACTCGAGAAGTGGAGAAATTAAGAAGACAGCTGAAGATCTTGATGAGTTTTTGACCAGGGTAATTAATTAACAGGCTACTTTTTCTTATTCTCCTTTTCCGAGCATTTTTTGTTACCCCTGGCTATTTGTTCCTGCAGTTGAGGACTGGTGCTCGTGTATCTAATGAGGAAATTTTAGGATTTGCCAAGCTTTTCAATGATGAACTCACATTAGATAATATCAGCAGGTTGTAACTCTAACTATGTACAAATTCTCTTGTATGTTAATTAGTTTCTTTAGTTTCATATAGAATTAGTAAACATAACGACTCTCTTTGAAGCCTAATCTATCCCCCCTTTTCTTTTTCCTGTTGTCAGGCCTCGACTAGTAAATATGTGCAAGTACATGGGCATCAGCCCTTTCGGAACTGATGCATATTTACGATATATGCTCCGTAAAAGATTGCAGTGGTAATTTTTGTTTTTCTCAATATTAATCTTTAGCTTCGTAATATACTTACTTGCTCCCTTTCTCCCCCTAAAAATCTGCAAGAGCCAAGAGCATCAGTACATACTTGGGTAGAATTAATCTTAACGACAGAGTTAAAACTGTTACAGGGCAAGTGAATCTATTGGAAATTGTGTTAATTTATGTCTTATCTTTTTTTCCACAGGATAAAGGAAGATGATAAATTAATACAAGCAGAGGGTGTGGAGTCCCTTTCTGAAACTGAGCTTCGTGAAGATTGTCGGGAGAGAGGCATGCTTGGATTGCTCTCGGTAGAAGAAATGCGCCAACAGGTTCCTTGGTTTTGACCATTTTGCATATCAGTTGCTTTTGCTAATTTATTATAAAATGATAGATAGGATCTGATTCATTATATTTATATTTGAACACTAGAGTGTTTGCCACCGGTACTTGTTAAAAGTATTGATATAAGGTTAAATTTACCCTAATCCATCAACTTAAGCTGCTTTTAGGTTGAGTGACGATTTAATATGATATTGGGCAGGAGTCTTGTGTTCAAACTCCTTAATGTCATTTATTTCCCAATTAATATTGATTTCCACTTGGTGGGTCTTCTACAAATTTCCTAGTCCACAAGAGGGTGTGTTAGTATTGATATAAAGTTAAATTTATCATAACCCATCAGCTTAAGCCTTGGGTTGAGTGGTGATTTAATATTTCTTTTGCACCGTCTTTTTCCCTTTATCTTGAAACAGTTGAAACTTGAAAAGGGAAAATTGTTTAATAGGTTGTAACACCTGTGATTCTATAAAATACAAAGTTCAATGAATGTGCACAAACCATAAAGCTAATCTCTTGTCATCAGAAGCTTTAACTCTTTATCTTATAATTGATACGAGAAGTTTCAGACTAGAGTCTGGTGTTCTTATTTTGTTGTCAACTCACTTGCAGCTTCGTGATTGGTTGGATCTGTCACTTAACCATTCAGTTCCATCTTCACTTTTGATCCTTTCAAGGTGATTTCATGTTGCATCAGTTGTCTCTTTTCTTCAAATTTTCAGCCTAGCTGTTTACTCACATCAATATGAATTGCTTGTTTTATACCTTTCTCAGAGCATTCACAGTATCTGGAAAGTTGAAACCAGAGGAAGCTGTCCTGGCTACCCTGTCTTCTCTGCCAGATGAGGTTGTAGACACCGTTGGTGTTACTGCTCTGCCATCTGAAGATTCCATATCAGAAAGGAGGAGAAAGTTAGAATTCCTTGAGATGCAGGAGGAAATGATCAAGGTTGTTTTTTATTGGTTTTTTTAAAAAAAGTGAATGGTTTTCTGCTCGTGTTCTGAACTATTTGAATCCTCCCTAGTTGATATTTTTTATAATTTTGTTGCACAAGACATTTATATTATCTTCATTGATAATGGTCGTTCTTTGTTATTTCCATTTTAGCATGTATTGTGAATCTTGAGTGCGTTTGCAGATACTCTTACTATGTGAGCTTAGGCATTGCTTTCTAGCTTCTATGGATCTTAAACTTATATTTGGATCAAGATAAAGAGTAGATTCAGTTTCTAGGTTGAAGTCTAAGCAAACTGTTTCTGCATGTAGGAGGAGGAGGAGAAAGAGGAAGAGGAACAAGCTAAAAAGAAGGAATCCAAATCCAGCCAAGAAGATATAGCACTGAAGGAGATGGTCAACCCGATGGCAAGAGAAGCTATAGAACAAGCTAAAGCAAAAGCTTCAGAAAAACAGGAGCATCTCTGTGAAGTCAGTCGTGCATTGGCTGTTTTAGCTTCTGCCTCTGTAAGAAATTAAAACTAGGCTCTTGTCAATAGTTAGCTCACCTTTGTTTCCGCTGAACAACTTTCAAGTGATAGGCCTGTCTTTGATCTCGTTCCTGTTGCTTATGTACATGCAGTCTGTCAGTAGGGAGCGTGAAGAATTCCTGCAGCTTGTGAATAAAGAGGTACACATCAGTTGCATAACTTATGAATGTCTATAGCTTCCTGGTTATTATATATAGAAGTGAATATGGTAATTTCAACTCTATTGGTAGAGCAATGGACATTGATTTTAATGCTAGGACATGAAGCTTTACCTTACCCTGCCTGTTTTTTCTCTCTGGTTTTCATAAATTCTTTTATTTGTTTTTTATTTTCATATATTTCCTTCCCATTCATTCCTAATCTTTCTTGTGATAGAAAGAATGCTAACATTTTTATTTATTTTTTGGGTTTAAAAGTAGTGTTTGTTAACTTTGCTGGCTTCTATTACAGACCTTCTAGACACCATCGAGAGAACATATATTTTTTCCTTAAGCAGATACATCCTTTTTGTTGATATTTCATTTGTATCTCTAATTTCAATATATCAAAAGGAGAAATGTTGAGGAATCATTTTTGGGAACTCTTAAAATTTCCAGACGTCTCTTTTCATTTGATCATATGCATGAACACTTGCATATGTTTAATACACGCCATACTTAATGATATTAGCTAGATTTTTATTGTTATCAAAGGTTACAAGCTGTATAGAAAGCTTTCTATATGTTAAAAAAGTAAGGTTAATAGTCTTATAGCAAAATTTTATAAATATTTTAGCTAATTATCTCCATTACTAGCATGTTGAAAAATAAGCTTGAAATTACTTTACTGTTATATATTAGTTTCTTTTTGACTTTAACTACAATATTCTTGATTCAAATAGATAAAAGAAATCTAAAAGAATTATTTTCTATTGTTTTTAGTTGAAACAGAAAAACAAAAATAATAATTATGTCATAGAAAAAATAAAGGGCTTAGAGGGAATGGGTTCAATCCATGGTGGCCACCTACCTAGGATATTTAATATCCTACGAGTTTCCTTAGCAACCAAATGTAGTAGGGTCAGGCGGTTGTCCCGTGAGATTAGTCGAGGTGCGCGTAAGCTGGCTCGGACACTCACGGATATAAAAAAAAAAAAAAAAAATTAAGGTTAAATTACAAGTTGTCTCTCAACTTTCGTGTTTGTGTCTAGTAAGTCCTTGAACTTAAAAAGTGTCTAATAGGTTTCTAAACTTTCAATTTTGTGTCTAATACGTCATTGACATATTCGACATTTTTAAAAATTAACTAATCTATTAGACATAAAATTGAATTTTGTAGTCACTATCATTTGACATTCTTTCTTTCATTGGATACTCTTCTGGTAGTAACTATCATATTATGTCATGATATATATAGATAGAACTCTATAATAGCATGGTAGGAAGAGAAGGCACAGATGGTGAAAAGGAGGTCATGGAGGCATATAGAGCTGCTCGAGAAGAAAGTGATCAATCTACTGAAGTGTCAGAAGGAGATGACATTTCATCAGCACTTGTTGAAAGAGTGAGACTTCCCTTTGAAACTTCATATATTTTTTAACTTCTTTTTGTATCTCATAGTGTGTAGAATGTTTATGATTTGATGTATTCTCATTCTTGATCATCTTTCAGGTTGATGCAATGCTCCAAAACCTAGAAAAGGAAATCGATGATGTGGATGCCAAAATTGGTGATCGTTGGCAATTACTCGACAGGTATGTTTGTTACACTTTACTTGCTATCATGCAAGTTTTTTATATCCCTTAGACATGAAACTACTTCTTTACATGATCGAGACTTGTGATGATCTGAGCTATGCTCTCTAATGTTTCCCTTCATTATTTATCCTCATTTAAAATCCCCTCCATACTAGCTTGATTGTAGAATTCTTCTGAAGTAGATAATTTTCAAACTAGCTGAGATCAGAGGTGAGCCTTTATATATATATTATTCTTGGAGGGAGAGGTTATGTCAATTGTGGTTGTTAGTGAGTGGTCTTTTATTTTATGTCTTGATCTTGTAATCTTGATAGAAAGGAATTATGGAACCCAGTGCTATAAATAGGAAGTTCCAAAACCGGATGGATCTTCTCATTTTTGGAGGAAGGCTTATTTTTGCTTAAGTAATCCTCTGTAGCTCACATACCAACTATTTCTAGATTTTCAAGATCTCCAAAAGAAGTTGGAAATTTAAACTATAAAATTTTCAGGGATTTCTTTCGTGAAGGTGTAAAGATGGAGATCTCCGTTTATTTAATTGGAAAAAGGTTTTTCCAGCCCGAGAGAGTTTGGATGTTTTGGTTTTGGGAATGCCTTCAGAAAATTGAGGTTCTGTTTCATAAGGAATCTTTCTTCAAAGAGAATATACCAGGTTCCCTTTATAGGAAGATTCCTTGGATGAGATGAATATGGTGTTTAGATACAAAAACCTCATTTAGGGCCTTCTCCGTACTCCCTAGTTCTCCATACCAATAAATAGCTTGTCCTTTTCAAGTACTAAATTTCAAGTGGAGGATGGATTTAGATCAGCTTTTGGTTGGATCTATGTATGACCCCTTTGTCTGAAGTTTTTCTATTCAGATTAATCAGGAACACTCTGAAAAAGTATTTTGCTCACAAACATTACTCTTAAAAGTCATCCAGAACTCACCCACATTTTTTAAATACTTGGCTTGAGCACAATAAAAGGTTTTCTTAATGATGTTTGTAGAGATTCAAGTGAGATTTGGGAACAATACTTTTTGTTTTAGAATTCCACAAACTTTCCTCCCTCTATGTCTTCCAATCGGGGTGTCTTTTTGTAATTTCCTTTGAAGTTGTAAGTTTCATTTTCATCAATAAATAGCTACTTGTTATCAAAAAGTGAAAGTATAATTCCCTGTGAAAGGAGCATTAAATCTTGAAAAACCAAAACCCCAACTACGTTGTCTCTATGAGACAAACTAATCATATCTATATGAATACTGGCCTGTCACACTTTCGGACAATCCTTTCCTTTTTCTGTTGACCCCTATCTTATTGGTCTGTTCTTTGGATCTTTCTCTCAAAGCATTTTGAATTTCCTTCTACACTGTCATACTTAATCAGTGGAATTTGTTATTTTTTCCAGATGACAGCTGACGAGGAAAATTTTAGCCAGAAAACCTCTAATTTTAACATTTTCCCCTGTGACATTTGTCACAGCCTTTCATGTGAATATTCCTCAAAACATTTGCTAAATTAGCATAAATACGTTTTTACAATTTTTCAATCAAACTAATCTTGTAGGTGCATTATTCTGAGGTCCTCTGTTTCATATTTTGCATATATTTTTGTGTTCTCTTGCAGGGATTTTGATGGTAAAGTAACTCCTGAAGAGGTTGCAGCTGCTGCTATGTACTTAAAAGATACATTAGGAAAGGAAGGCATCCAAGAACTTATCAGCAGTCTTTCTAAAGATAAAGGTATATTCTTTGCTGTATTATATTCTCTGTTTTACTGTCGGCATTTTTTCATTTTCGTCTAGGACCGTATATAATTTTCACTATTTTCCTTATTTTTGTTTTGTTTTGTTTTGTTGTTTTTTTTTTGTCCTGATACAAGATCAAAGGAATCCCTGAAACCATTATGAATTGGTTCTTATATCATTGGGTTTTTTCTGGGGGGGGGGGGGGGGGTGAACTGGGTTTTAAAAAGGTGGGTGGTATAGTGTTAAACCGGGTAACCTCTCTCAGTACTGTGTGTTCTCTCATAACTACCGCTTCCTCCCAATTTCCTTTCCCGATAGGTAATCATGTCCTCTTTCTTTTAGTTCATCTGTTTCCTCTCATTATGATGGGTTCCCTTCTTAATCTTGTAATGAGAAATTATGGCCAGTATGTCTGTCCTTTGAGGTGTGGTGTAGGACTGTGTACAAATTTTTGGTGGCAACAGATTTTCAGTGAACGTGGTAAGTACAAATCCTCTTTTTTATGTCCTCATTATGTTCCTTGGTAAGATGGGTCAACTGTCTTTTGAACCTTGTTACCTCTCTTTGGTACTCAAGTTTTTTCTGAGAAACTTGTGATGAAGGTTTCTCGTGTGCCCAATAAATTTCTTTTTATCCTGAGAAACTCGTGCTGATTACGATGGAAAGTATCATGCTAATCTTGAGATGGCAAAGCAGTGTTGGTGATCATGAAAACATTTCTCCTCAAGGCAATCTCTCTTGCCCTTTACTAGAAAAGTTCTATGAGAAATATCACCTTTTAGAATTTTTTTGGGGGTTTGAGAAGAATTAGGATTTAGCTGGTTCAAAACTTGGAGGGAGCTGTGGCCCAAATTTGTAATGATAGTAATGCGTAATGCCGGGTAGCCATGCAATTTTATCTCAAGAATTGCATTCACATGGTCCCAACTCCCTGGGAATTGAGGGTGGTTTCTGCCTGTTGAATATAGTAAGTTCTTGGCTGTCGAAGAAGGGAAGAATATTCTGTCACCTATTCTGGATCCTGCTTTTGATTCCCAGAATGATTTGAATCTACTAGTTGTGTGACGATTTTCCTAAAATCAGTTTCATCTTTCAATAAACAACTTGTTCAATGAATAACTAATTCTACTATGAACATCTTAAACTTGCTCATTTCTGACGGATGAGTTTAAATAACCATATCTTGATTGTTCTTTTTCTTCATGGATGAAAGAACTGCTGCTTAGGAAGGTTGCAATGTTATTTAAATTTAACTTGGTATTGCCATTAATTTCAATGCAACAGATGGTAAAATTCTTGTAGAAGACATTGTGAGATTGGGCAGTCAGGCTGAAGACGCCAACTCTTGAATATTGAATTTCGACCGAAGGTAAGAGATTCACATTTTTGATAGATGCTTTCGGAACTCTGATAGATAGTCGAAACCAGAATCCTCGTCATATCTTTTGTCAGGAAACAGTTGCTAAATCTTCATGTCGAAGCCAGGAATACTTTTAGGTATTGTTCAGCTCATGTAATCAATCTATTCAGATAGCTTCCTTAGTGCTTTGCGATTTTTTAAAGGTTAGCAAAGGTTCAATGGGTATAAATACATGTAAACAAAATGGGAGGACTCTTAGCTGTGTATTCTTTTAAATTCTATGAGTTCATTGGGAACTCTGAAATTTAGTAACTAACAGATGTAATATTACAGTAACGTTTTTTTTTCTTCTTTCCATGTTTGGAGTTAAGTGAATAGAAATATTAGCTCTCAATTGTTAATGTTTGTTAATTTAGAGTTTGGTTCGAAATTGTAGTTTAATTTAGGTAAGTATTATTGAAATTGGGAAGTTGGGTTTGAGTTCTCTGGTCCAAAGAGTCAGTACATGGACAAATCTCCCCCACCCCTTCAGAGATCTAACTTTGTGGGTATGTTGTGATTTATTTAAATAATTATCATGTGAAACTTTTTCTTTTTGCTTTAATATTATAAAATATAAATGTACGACCTTTACATGTGCACCTTCAATTACCTAACTTCTAACATAATGTAATGGAGGACATAAATTAAATCACTTAAAGAAAGTTTAAGGTTTTAATGGATGAAATCATTAGTTTAGGTCTCATTTGATAATTATTTGGTTTTTGGTTTTTTGAAAATTAAGTTTGTTTTCTCTCAAATTTCTTATCCATTTGAATTCTAGTCAAATTTAAAAAACAAAAACAAGTTTTTGAAAACTATTTTTTCAGTTTTCAAAACTTGAGTTGGATTTTGAAAATATAGAAAGAAGGTAGATAATAAAACAAAGAAAATTATTAGTGGAAGTAGTGTTTATAGGCTTTAATTTTTTAAAACAAAAAATAAAAAACAAAATGGTTATCAAATGGGGTTTTAGAGTTTTTTTTTTTATTATTTTTTTTAAGTACAACAAATATAGCACAAAGATTTGAACTTCCAATCTCAAGTAACATGCAATGAAGCTATGTTTTCTTCACGAGTTGTTCTACAAAATGAGTTATGTTTTTGTCCGAGCTGCCACCTTCGTCCATGGCTGCTTTTGCCAGTTCCCTCCACTTCCTCAAATTCTCTCTCAGTTGTGTACTATCTTCTCCCTCCATAACTTCATTAACACAAGACTCTATCTGCTCTCTTATGCAAATTCCATCTTCATCCATTCTCACCCTCTTCCCAATCTTCCACACATCTTCCACATACTTGGCATTGGTCGGTTGGTCCGACCACAGTGGCATAGCCACCAATGGCACTCCCAAGCTCAAAGCTTCGAGCGTCGAGTTCCAACCGCAGTGTGTAACAAAACATCCTATGGACTCGTGACTCAAAACTTGCAGCTGAGAGCACCAGTTCACTACCAGCCCTTTCTCGGGCGTCTCGTCAATGAAACCGCTCGGAAGCTTATGGATCTCAGATTCTCTAACCACCCACAAGAACAATCTGTTGCTCAGTTTCAAGCCCCACGCTAGCTCCTCTATCTGCTCCTTTTTGGCTTCTGCCAAACTTCCAAAGGAGACGTAAACTACAGAGTTATTAGGTTTAGAATGAAGCCAATTCATGGTAGAATCCATGTTTGATTCGAATAAACTAAGCCCATAACATCTGTCGTCTCGCAACCTTCCATCCAAGTAGATGGAGGGAAGCATTGGTCCAATGCTCTTGAACGGAAGCTGCTTTCTCATCCACTCACCTTCCTGGTACATTTTTTTTTTTTTTTTTTTTTTTTTTTAAATTCATTAGCCAAAACAAATGCTGTATTTTAATTAGAAGAGAGTATGGCCTTGCCACGATTTTTTTTAGTTGAGGTTAATGGGATTCAAACCTTTGATCTCTAAGTTGAGAGTACATGTCAATTATCGTTGAACTATGGTTACTTTGACTATCGTGTCAAGATTTTAAATTTCAATATATCTACTGGTATATTCTATATATTGGAATGTCTGGTATTCATATTGAAAGGTCAACTGATATTTCTCACCCATTAGATGAATGTCAATAAAATACAAAAACATACTCACAAAAAATAATCCATAGAAGTATATAAATAGTAATTAGGTTAAAAAAATATTATTGATGTTTAAACTTTCATAAAAGTAACAATTTAGTTCTTGAGTTTTAGTTTGTAATGAGTTATTCTCTTTATTTTCCATTTTTATAACAATTTAGTCCATGAGCTTTAAAATGCAATAATTTAGTCTCCAAACTTTAAAATTTGTAATGATTTAGTCCCTGTTGTGAAAAATACTATTAAGATTTAATTGAATTTCTTACCTATATTGATTGACTAATTGTGTTCACAAACTACAAAGATTAAGTCATTACATAATAAAAATTGACACTTAATTTTGATAAAAAATTTCACACCAGATTCTAAATTGTTACAAATTTTAAAGTACAAGAACTAAATTCTACAAAATTGAAAGTTCAGGAATCAAATCATTGCAAATAAAAATTCAAGAACTAAGACCTCGTTTGATAATCATTTGGTTTTTGAAAATTAAGATCTCGTTTGATTTGGTTTTTGAAAATTAAGCTCATAAATCCTACTTCCACCTACAAGTTTCTTTGTTTTTCTAATACTTTTCTTTCCTTGTTTTTAAAAACCAAGCAAATTTTGAAAACTAAAAAAAAGTAGTTTTCAAGAACTTGTTTTTGTTTTTAGAATTTGGCTAGCCAAGAATTCAAATGTGTCATTGACAAATATGAAAACACTGGTAGGGAAATTGGTACAAAAGAAACCTAATTTTCAAAAACTAAAAACAAAAAACCAAATGGTTATCAAACGGGGCCTAGACTTTTAAACACTTCTTCCACCTATACATTTATTTGGTTTCCTATATCTACATCATTCCATTGATTCCAAAAACCAAGTCAATTTTGAAAAAAAAAAAATAGTTTTCAAAAACTTGTTTTTGTTTTTGAAATTTGGCTAAGAAATCTAATGTCTCATTGACAAAAATGAAAACCATGGTATGAAAATGGGGAGAAAGCAAGCATAAGTTTGAAAAAACCAAAAACAAAAAACCAAATGATTATTAAACGAGACCTAATTTTTATCTTTATGAAACTCCGGAACCAAAAATGTTTTTTAACAACCATACTAATGATGAAATTTATAAAATTTATGGCTTATTTAAAAGCTATAAAATACTTATTCATTAATTCAAATAATTTTTATAAGTTCCTTCGTCAATATACATATTTTATCAACCATTGACATAACATAATGAGCTAAGGTTTTACCTGCGGCTCCAAAGAATCAAAGGTGTTGACGAAGATCCAATCGGCATCGCTCAAACGTGAGAATTGATCGGCCAAGAACCCAAGAATAAATGGGTATTTCGTCGGATCAAAGATGAAGGATGGAAGCTCGTACGCCTCAAGAACTGGAAACCCATCAAAAGAAACAAAGCTCCGTTGCAATGGAACATCAATCCATCCCTTGTGGACACTGTAATAGATCGAATTCACAGCAAACGACTGAGTGAAGAACGCCGCCGCCCGAACTCCAAGCTCTCGAGCAACGTCCAGAATCCAAGGCATCATGGCGTCGTACACGACGCAGGCAACTCCCTCGCCGTCGCCGGCGGTTTCATGCCGAGCAATGAGCTCCGTGAGATGCAAACGGACGGAGGTTTGGGTCCGTTCCCAGAAGGCTGCGGGACTCTCCGGCTCGGCTCCGTCGTACGGCAGTAAAGACACTTGTTGGAGGGTGAGTGAGGCGGCCGCCGCCGGCAGTACGGCGGCGGCGGCGTCGCTGAAGACGGTGGGGAACGTGACGGTGAGTCCTCGATGGGCGAGGTGCTTGGAGAATTGGAGAAGCGGATTGATGTGGCCTTGGGCTGGCGATGGAACTACAACTATATGAAGTGCTCGAAGTTTCTGATCGCCATTTTCATGGCTTCCCATCTCTCTGTAATTTCTCCTTCTAATTTCTTTGTTTGTCGGATGGTTTTAAGCAGCTGTGGCGGTGAAGTCTATGTGTGAAACGGAAGGCCGGCCTTAGCAATAGTTTATTAATGAAAATTGGTAAGCTATCAAAGTGACAAATTAAAGGTTTGAAATCTTTTATCTACACCGATAAAAAATGTAGAGTACGAGTATTATATTTATATGATGTTTGTTTATTTATTTTTCTTTAAACGATAATATTTAGTATTATCTTTAGGCTAAATTATAAAAAATAATAACTATGGAATTTGTTTAAAAAATGTCCCTGAAATTTAAAAAGTTTCAAAAATACCACTGAACTTTACAAAACGTTTCAAAAATACCCTTGCAGTTAATTTTTGGATGGGAACGTTAAAACCGTGAAAATACCATTCCCGAAAATCTAGTCAAGCTTTTGGGATGATGTGTTGAAAGAGAAGAAAAGCTTCTTGTGTATGAATACATGAAAAATAGGTAAAACTTCTAATTAATTTTCATGAAAGAAGAATTTATGGTGTGATAAGGAAATAAGAAGGAAGCATTTTCTAATAAGCTTATTTTTTAAAATCTTTTGAAAATTGAAGAGTATTAATGAAACTAAAATTTTTAATGGTTTCTGTTGATGCCAAAATTTGGCCAAGGGACTCACCTGACCTTCACGTGACATCAACGGTGAATTGGTAGAAACTGGGGAAGACATGACCTGCAAGACCAGAAAAAACCGCACATCGACGACGTGGTGTAGGCCACACCGCCTCCGATGCTTAAGTCAGAAAATAGGGGAAAGCAGGAAAGTAAGAGAAGAAAGTGATCATTCAGTTCGGGTCCCCTTCTTTAGTGGCGAAGAGGGGTATAAATACCTGCTCATACTCCTAGGGTTTTTTAGGAGTTCAGAGGCATTTCGGGACAAATTAGGCGGATCTGGGGCGGCTGGAGGCTACAGGGACCAAACGGGGCCCGACGGGCTCAGCCCGCACGAGCGGGCCGAGCAGGGGGTTGAGCCAAAAGCCCGACCCCTTCGGTCTTGGTCTGTCCCGCTCGTTGGTTTTGCCTCTTGGGTCCATCTTCCGGTCTGATTTATGCTTGGTTGTCCTTGTCAGCTCTTCGTGCATCTGGGTGGTCCAAAATTACCTATAACAGTTTCCATAAAAAAATTAACGATAAGAGTATTTTTGAAACATTTTTTAAAGTTCAGGAGTATTTTTGAAATTTTTTAAAGTTCAGGGATATTTTTGAAACAAACCCGATAGTTCAGGGGTATTTTTTTTTATTTTATTTTATTTTTTTTTATAATTTAGCCTATCTTGTAATTTTTAAATTTTACTTTAAAAATTATTTTAGTCATTTTCATATTGTTTTTGTTTAAATCATGTTTTAGTTCCTATACTTTTAATTTTACCTTTTTTTTTTGTCATTATTATTTTATGTTCCTAATACTTTGAAAGTTGATTATTTGAATAACATAAAACTAATCCTCCGTACTGTCATTCAATAATATTATAAATATCAATATATGTATTGAGAAATGTAGTTGGATTATAGAAATAATATCCTAAAATAGAGATACGTCCTATTACGAGTTAAATTGTCCAATGAAAGTACATTAAAAAGAGGGAAACAAGTAATAAAAGGAAGAAAAATATTTGAAGTGTTGTTTGAACTTAAAACATAAAGATCGGCCCTTGAAAGCTACAAAGTGGATAAGACAAAGTACCTAAAAAGGGTAAAAAAATGAAAGTGGAGGAGGCCAAAATTAAGTTAGCCTAACAAACCTAACACAACTCCTTGAAGCCAAAGTGTTTTATTGAATGTGCCTAAGTGACCTTTAAGGCCAAAATCGGGCTAGAAATGATCTTGAAGCATCTACCCCCACCCCTTAGGAGCAAACAAAGTGACTAGGAAGTGCCCAAAAAGGGTAAAAAAAAGTGGAGAAGTGTCCTTTGGATCGAGGCCAAAATAAAGTTAAACGTGTCATAGTCGAGCTTAACGAACCTAACACCACCCCCTATAGATACGAAAGTGTCTTGAATGAGCCTAAGTGACCTTTGAAGCCAAAACCTAGCTAGAAATGATCTAGACGAAGCGTCTACACTGCCCCTTAAAGCGAACAAAGTCGCTAAGAAGGGCTAAAAAAGGGTTTAAAAAAAGTGGGGAAGTGTCGTTGGAGGCCAAAACAAAGTTGAACGTGCCATAGTCGAGTCTAATGGACCTAACACACACCACCACACCGAAGCTACGAAAGTGTCTCAAATGTGCCTAAGTGATCTTTGAGGCTAAAACCTAACTAGAAATGATCCTGAAGCATTTGCCCTACCCCTCGGAGCAAACAAATTAAAGTGGCTAAGAATTGTCCAAAAAAGATATAAAAAAAAGGAGAGAAGTGTCGTTTGGACACAAAAAAAAAGTTGAGAGACTTATATTAGACATACATTGAAAGTTGAGGGACCTATTGAACACAAAAGTGAAAGGTTTAAGGACGTACCATATACTTTTTAAAGTTCTAGAGATCTCTTAGACACAAAATTGAAAGTTCAGTGACCAGACACAAAACTGAAAGTTCAAGGACTAAACTTGTAATTGAACCAAATAAATTAATAAAAATATACATGTGATTTTTGAATAACAAAATAATAGGTATGTTAGTAAAATGTTAACAACTTTATGAAATGAAAATTACATAAATGAATTTAAGTTATCTATAAAATTATAAACGATATCATATTATATTAGTAATTAATCTATTGTTTGTATAATTTTACATCATTATTTTATTAGTTTATAAGAAAAAAATATGCATAATTTAATATATAAACGTGCATCGCATGTGCATGATAAAAACAAAGCCGATTGGACTAGGAGTCCGATAAGTACCACTAGCTATTGCACGTTTTTGGGAAACAACTTAATCTCTTGGTCGTCCTCGAAACAGAAAACTGTCTCCCATTCTGTTTCTGAATTTGAGTATAAAGAGAGTTGAAAAATGTTGCAGCTAGGCTGAGATTGTTTGGGTTGTTTCTATTTTTACGGAGCTCGCCCTTTCATTTTTTGTGACAATATTAGTGCCACCTATATTGCCACTAATCCAATTATGCACCAAAGGACAAACCACATTGAGATTGATCAATACTTTGTTCGAGATCGTATTTTAAACAAATTGTTCAAGATTGGATCACTGTGATATTAGATCCCGATGTTTTAATTTTGATCTTTTGATTTCGTACGTTTCAAGAGCCAAATGTTTTTTTTTTTTTTTTTTTTTTGTAAAAAAAAAAAAAATAATAATAGAGGTACTTGTAATTTAACTTGTTATACTAACTCCAACATATTTGATTATTTGAATCTTGTTTGATAATCAGTTGGGTTCCATTTGTTAACCATTTGGTTTTTTGTTTTTAGTTTTTGAAAATTATGTTTGTATTATATTCTCTCAATTTCTCTACTATGATTCTCATCGTCTTTGTTAAGCACACATTTGAATTCTTCGTCAAATTCCAAAAACAAAAACAAGTTTTTGAAAACTGACCCCGCTTGATTACCATTTGATTTTTAGTTTTTAGTTTTTGAAAATTAAGCCTATAAACTATCCTTACACCTATAAGTTTATATGTTTTATTACCTACATTTTTTCCATGGTTTTGAAAACTTTTTCAAAATCTAGTTTTTGTTTTTAGAATTTGGCTACGAATGCAATGTGTACTTAACAAAGATGAAACCCATTATAAGAAAATTGAGAGAAAACAAGTATTATTTTCAAAAACAAAAAACCAAAAACAAAATGATTATCAAACGAGACCTACTTTTTTTAGTTTTTAAGATTTGACTTGGATTCTGAAAAACATGGGAAGATGGTAGATAACAAAACAAATAAACTTATGGATGGTAGTAGGGTTTATAACCTTAATTTTCAAAAACCAAATGGTTATCAAACAAAGGCTTGGTTTTTAGTTGGGGAAAAATCATTTTTAACCCTAAACTTTGGGGGTTTGTATCAATTTTAACCCTGAACTTTCAATTTCATTGATTTGAACCCTAAACATACCAAGTTGTATCAATTTTAACTATAAACTTTCAATTTCATCAAATTGAACCTCAAACTTATCTGATCGTATCGATTTTAACCCAAAACTTGCATAAATGTTACAATGTATACTTTTGGTTAACTTTCCGTTTGAACCACCATACGTAATTGATTATTTCTTCATTCACACATTGCACCTAAATTGGTTTCTTATAAATAAAATATTGGAGAAACTTTATTTTAGATGATTTTTTCTTGTTGTTGAGCACTTTGTGAGGGTTTTTTTTTTGCTACTATCTAAGATTACTAAAACAAAGAAACTTTAGAGGTTTTTATCTTCAAATATTTGCTAGTTTTTTCTTCTTTTATTGTTTTTTTTTCTTGTTAATTAGAAAAACGTACAAATGTAAGAAACAGAAATAAAGAAATTTCAAGTTTTTTATTTCTCATATTTGCTAGATTTTTCTTCTTGCCAATAATTTGGTGATGTTTTTTTGGATAATGATGAAAAGAGTAGTCTGAGATATTTGATTTCTTCTGATAGAGAGTTTTTCCAACAAATTTCTTACAAAACACTAACTCAGGTGCAATGTGAATTAAAAAAAAAAAAAAGAAAAGGAAATTATCAATTACATATAATAGCAATTCAAATGAAAAGTTGACCAAAGGTTGTACATTGCAACATCTATGCAAGTTTGAGGTTAAAATTGATACGATTCGTTAAGTTTGAGGTTCAATTTGATGAAATTGAAAGTTTAGGATTGAAATTGATACATGTTAAGTTCAAGGATCAAAATTGATTTTTTTTTCCTTTTTAGTTTTCTAAAATTAAGCTTAAAAATACTACTTTCACATTAAGTTTTTTGGTTGTGTTATATACCTTCTTTCCATATTTTCAAAAACTAAGTCAAGTTTTGAAAATTAAAAAAATAGTTTTAAAAAACATGTTTTTGTTTTTGGAATTTGACTAGAAATTCAAATGTACTCTTAACAAAGATGAAAATTATGATAAGAAAATTGAAAGAAATCAGAAAATCAAATAGTTAACGAACGTTGGATTCTATAATTTATCTCTAGTTGGCAGGAATTGCGGTTATACTGTGCGGTACTTCATATGCAATTCGGAATGGTTTAGGTTTCTATTATCTATGTAGAGGACCAATCCTCTACTTGTTCCTATGTGGTGTTTTCTAATCTCAATGAATTAAAATTTATTTAAAAAAAAAAAGAAAAGAAACATAATAACAGCTACTTTTTTTTTTTCTTTTTTTTTTCCTTCATTATCAACAATACAATGTTAGGTGGCTGGGTTTGTTTGTTTGTTTACTTCTTAAGACTCAACGTGCTTTATATAATTTTTTAATGGGACAGTTGCATAGATGACAAATTTGACCAAATTAATAGTAAATATAGCACAGTTGCAAACTAATTGCAAATATAACAAAATTAATTGTACAAGACCAAAAAGTTGCCGTCATATTCTATCCGTGTCTATCACTGATAGACTCTGATTATTCAAAGTCTATCAGTGTCTATCGCTAATAGACTCCGATTAATCAAAATCTATCAGTGACTATCACTGATAGAATTTGATTAATCAAATCCTTAGCTCCATACACCAACTTGTAGTCCCTCGTTCTCCTAAGGTACTTGAGGATGTTTTTAACCGCAGTCCAGTGGTTTAACCTTGGATTGGACTGGTACCTACTGACTATTCACACAACATAGTAAATGTCTGACCTAATGCAGAGCATAACATACATTAAGCTGCTTACAACTGAGGCATAGGGATAACGTCTCATATCCTCAACTTCTTGAGGAGTCTTAGGACATTGTTCCTTAGACAAATGAACCCCGTGTCTGAAAGGTAATAAACCTTTCTTAGAGTTCTGCATCGAAAATCGAGATGATAATTTGTCTATATACGTTGCTTGAGACAATGCTAGCGTTTTGTTCTTACGATCCCTAATTATTTGGATCCTAAGAACATACTGCGCCTCTCCCAAATCTTTTATTTGGAATTGGACCAGTTTTTCACATCAGTAAGGTATCCTACATCATTTCCAATGAGTAGAATATCTTCCACATAAAGTACCAGGAAAACTACTTTACCCTTGATGATTTTCTTGTATACCAAGGCTCATCAGAGTTTTGGTCAAAACCAAGAGATTTGTTTGCAGAATCAAATTTGATGTTCCAAGATCTGGAAGCTTGTTTCAACCCATAAATGGATCGATTTAGCTTGCAAACTTTTTGCTCCTGACCTTGGGCTATGAACCCCTCGGGCTGAGACATAAAAATATTATCTTCAAGATTGTCATTAAAAAAAGCAGTCCTGACGTCCATTTGTCAAATCTCATTGGCTATGGATAAGAGAATTCTTATAGACTTAAGCATAGCAACAGGGAAAAAAGTAATTTCCTCATAGTCAACTCTTTTTTTTTGGTTATAACCATTTGCTACCAGTCTAGTTTTGAAGGTCTGTACCTTTCCAACTGCATCTCTTTTTTCTCTCATAGATCCATTTGCACCCTAGGGGTTTTACTCCTTCAGGTGGATCTACAAGCTTCCATAATTGATTGAAGTGTATAGACTCCATTTCAAGGTCCATGGCTTTGACCCATTGGTTTTTGTCGACGTCATTCATTGCCTGTTTATAAGACAATGGATCATCAATGTCATCATCAAGTATGACGACTTGTGTTTCAATTAAACCCAGGTAACGATCAGGTTGTGTTACAACCCTCCCACTGTTTCGAGACAGTCTCAACGTTTGAGAAGAACGAGACTGACCTGAAGTGCTGGTTTCTTCATCAACTCTTGATGAAGGACCAACTTTATCAATAACCCTTGTTGATTCTTTAGTAGCTTCATTTAGTACTAACTTGCTCTGTGGTTGTCGATACAATCACTTTGTTTTCTTGTGGATCGAAGGAAAAACCACCTCTCATTTCTTTAGGGTAGCCAAAAAATTGACACAACTTTGAATGATGTTCCAATTATTTATTAGGATTTGTCACAAACACGTGTGCTGAACAACCATAGATTATGAAGTAGCGCAAACTAGGTTTACGCCCACTCCATAACTCGAATGATACGTGTTTCAGAAACACTCTTTGAGGAAACGTTGTTCAAAATGTGAACTGCAGTCTCTACTGCATGCTCCCAAAACGAGCTAGGCAACTAAGCATAGCTCATCATAGAACGAACCACATCTAACAAAGTTCTATTTCTCCTTTCTGATATACTGTTTTGCTCGGGTGTACCAAGTGCTGGAGCATATAGTCCTGGAATCTTAGATCCATATACTCTCCACCTCGATCAGATCAAAGTGTTTTTATTGTTTTACCTAACAACTTTTCAACTTTCATCTTATATTCCTTGAACTTTTCAAGGGCTTCAGACTTGTGTTGCATTAGGTAGAGAGATATCCATACCTTGAATAATCTTTATAAAAGAGATGGAAATATTCATACCCTCCCCAGACTTTAATAAATCATCTATAAAACCACTCTTCTCTTAAGATCAAGTACATGTTTTTTGAGACCTAAGTTTTCTAAACAAGTTTTTAAATTCTTAAAATTATGTTTCTTGGGTTCGTATACTTTAAACATTCATGTGTAACATAATATTGAAATCAAATATTTAAATATGAAAGGATAAGATTTTCATTCTAATTTGAATCAATATTGTTATAAGAATCATGTTAAATTGAGTTTAACACAGTACATTTTACTTAATTAAATATTTAACATGAGCCGACGATTTTGCTCATTGAATAATGGACTGTAAAATCACATGGTGTACATAATCACTGTTCCCCACTTCCACTAAATTAAGTAGCCAAAGTGTGGTTTGTCCATAAACCAGAAAACAGATGACTGTTATTTTTATATAAGCTATAGCTTATATATATTTTAGGAAAAATTACACTACCACACACCTGAAAAACTAGGATTAGGTTTGTTACAATCACACTTTTGAATTTTTAATTTGATCAATTAACCCCTATACATTGTTAAGTACGTGTTGCAATCAATCTCAGTACTTTTTTTAAGTGTTGCAATCGACCTCTTTTATTAGTTGTAAACGAGGTTGTTTATTTCAGTACTAATACAAAGACTGATTGTAACACTTAACGAACTACATGGACTGACGATTGATTCAATTAAAAATTCATGGGTGTGATTGTTAACTCATATGAATAGGAGGAAGAAGAAAGAAGAAAGGAGGTAAACAAACGAGGGTTTCTAGATTTTTCTCTAAAAAGACCTTAGAAAGAAAGGCGGTGAATAAATACAAGAGCATGACAGGGAGAGCTCCCTGTCGTAGGTTTTTCAAAGTAAATTAGAACAAATTTAGTACACCTACGACTGCGAGGAAGCAATAATAATTGTTGATCTAAACTGAGATTACAATTCCAAACCTCAGCGGTCTTCGATCAAGACAAAACAACACAACCATAAACGAAAAAAAACAAGACCATATAAGAGAGAGAGAAGACAAAGAGATTTATAGTGGTTCCACCATTGTTGGTGTACATCCACGGTTAAAGGCACCAGAGAGTATGTTTATTTCTTGTGAGAGAAAGATACAAAGATGAATAATCCAGAAGAGATGAGAACAGAGTATTATATACTCTGTTTTTTCTAAAGCTATATTGAGAGCTCAATAACTAACTTACTTTATAAAAGCTCATGCTTTACACGTGACTTCAAAGAAGTGTAAAACAGAAGTAAGTATCAACCATTACTCAACATTTCACCCTCTTGATATGTAAGTTCTGTTTATTATCAATCTCAGTGAGTGGCAAACTCAACAGACAACAATACTCCTTCTACTGGTGCCTTAAGGTATTGAAGCTATTCTTCAAATCAGCCATAGTCCAATTTAATCACCTCACAAAGGTAATCAAACTTATTAACAGGTAGTGCCTTAGTCATCATATCAGCTGGGTTTTGGCTTGTATGCACTTTACACAACTTGATCTCACCCTCTTGAACAATCTCTCTAACATAATGGAACCTCACATCTATGTGTTTGGTCCTATCATGAAAAGTTGGATTCTTGGATAGTGCTAAAGCACTTTGGCTATCACAGTGAATTAGAACTTTACATTCGCCATGAAACATTGCTGACACACTACCTTTAAGCCACATTGCCTCCTTTACAGATTCAGCAAGGGCAATGTACTCGGCCTCAGTTGAAGACAACGCAACCACTGATTGAAGGGTGGATCTCCAACTGACAGCATTACCAAATAAGGTGAATATGTAACCGGACAAAGACCTTCTCTTATCAAGGTCAGCAGCGTAATCAGAGTCTACAAAACCGGTTATTATCTCACATTTTCCTTCAGACTTTGTAAATACCAGCCCCTTACTCAAAGTTCCTTTAACGTATCTTAGGATCCACTTTGATGCTTCCCAATGTGGACGACCTGGGTTGCTCATAAACCGACTGACTACACTCATGGAATGTGCCAGATCTGGGCGACTACAAACCATCCCGTACATAAGGCTTCCAACAAGGTTAGCATAAGGGACACTTCGCATTTCAGCAAGTTCATGAGCATCAATAGGCGACTGTGATGATGACAGTTTAAAATGTGCAGCAAACGGTGTCTTTACTAACTTTGCAGCCTCCATGTGAAATTTCTTTATTACTTTCTCAAAATATCCAGCTTGGTTAATCACCATTTTATTTCTAGACCTGTCTCTAAGTAACTCCATGCCTAATATTTTCTTTGCTTCCCCTAAATCCTTCATTTTAAATTCTTTACACAGAGCAACCTTGAGACTTTTAATCTCATTTATATCAGATGAAGCTATGAGAATATCATCAACATAGAGTAAAACCAGCACATACACAGCAGCAGATATTTCCCTTTTATACACGCAACTATCACAAGGACTTTTATGAAAACCAACAGAATGGATAAAAGTGTCAAACCTTTTGTTCCATTGGCGTGGAGACTGCTTCAACCCATATATAGACATTTGAAGATGGCACACTAGATCTTCCCCTCCAGCTTCAACGAATCCCGGGGGTTGATTCATGTAAATGTCCTCTTCTAAGCTTCCATAAAGGAATGCGGTTGTCACATCCATCTGCTCAAGCTCCAAATCAAATTGCACAACTAAGGAGAGTAGAATGCGGATGGATGTGTGCCTGACAACCGGAGAGAACACCTCAGTAAAGTCTATACCTTCTTCTTGGGTGAATCCCTTAGCTACCAAACGTGCTTTAAATCTAGGTAGCTCAGAAGGAATGGGATTCGGTTTGAGCTTATAAACCCACTTGCAGTCAATCACTTTCTGTCCATAAGGTCGTTTAACCAAGCTCCAAGTGTCATTCTCCTTCAAGGACTCAAGTTCCTGAAGCATAGCAGCCATCCATTGATCAGAATGTGGAGATTTCATTGCCTGATTAAACGTATTTGGTTCTGTACTGAAATTTTCATGGAGGCAATTGAAAGCATATCACACAAAATCTGAGTTGTTGTATCTAGTGGATGGCCTGATTGTTCTTCTTTGCCTATCCCTTGTGAGCTGGTAATTAGAAAGCTCACTGTCTCCTTCATTTTCAGTGTTCTGTGAGGGTCCTGCCTCTGTTTCATCTTCATTTTCCTCTACTTCTTCAGATTGAGGAAGTGTAGATTGATTAGTAGTATTCGAATGAGGCACACTGAGACTCGAGGGCAGTAAATCAATTTCAAAACCTTCACTATCCTTCTGATTTGTATCACTAGAATGACTGGTTTTCCAAGGCATAATCTCTTCGTTAAAAGTGACATCACGGCTGATAATGCACTTGTTTTCTCCTTTTTCAAGAGACCACAACTTATAAGCCTTGACTCCATGAGGATACCCTAAGAAGATACACTTCTTTGCCCTTGGTTGAAGTTTATCTTGCCGAGTGTGAGCATAGGCTGCACATCCAAAAACTCTTAGATGCTTCAAATTCGGTGGATGGCCAGTCCATTTTTCTTGTGGAGTCATAAACTTCAAAGCTGATGAGGGGCTTCGGTTGATGAGATACACGACTGTATTTACAGCTTCCCCCCAAAAAACTCTAGGCAGCTGTGCATTAGATAACATGCACCTTACCCTCTCAAGAATGGTTCGGTTGAACCTTTCAGCAAGGCCATTTTGTTGAGGTGTCCCAGCTGCTGTCAAATGCCTTTCAATACCATAGGTCTTGCACAAACTCAAGAATTTGTCATTTAAGTACTCCAATCCGTTTTCAGTTCTCAAAAGCTTTATCTGCCGGCCAGTTTGATTTTCAACTAAAGATTTCCATTCAACAAATCTACTGAAAACCTCATCTTTAGTCTTGAGCATATACACCCATACCTTCCTTGTATAGTCGTCAATTAAGGTCAGAAAATATTTGGAACCTCCATGAGTAGTTACCCTGGCAGGTCCCCACAAATCGGAATGGATGTAATCTAGTTTCCCTTTGGTAACTTGCGTGGATGGCTTGAAGCTTGCTCTCACTGATTTACCAAGTACACAGTGCTCGCAGAATGATAAACTTCCAGGGTTTTTCTTCCCAATTAAGCCATGCTTGTATAGATAATTCAGACCCTTTTCGCCAATGTGTGCAAGCCTCCTATGCCACAAGGCAGCTTCCTTTGAAACGTTTCCAAAAGTCACATTAATTTCTCCAGAAACTGTCTTTCCTTCCAAGACATATAAACCATCACGCAGCTTACCTGACAATTTTAACTCACCAGCTTTAGTCACTGATAGCATACCATTTTCAGACTTGTAACTGCACCCAGCTTTATCAAGAGTTCCCAAGGAGATCAAGTTCCTCTTTAATTCGGGTACAAATCTCACATCCTTTAGAATCTTCAAGGAACCGTCTGCAAGCTTCAAGGTGACTGAACCTATGCCTCTAACCACACAATGTTGATCATTTCCCATGATTACCTTGCCACCTTCGAAGAGATTAAGGTTTGTAAAGAAATCCTTGCAAGGTGTCATGTGAAATGTACAACCTGAGTCCATAATCCATTCATCCTTGTATTCTTTGTCTGTCACCATAAGGACTTCGGCAGATTCATACCCTTCGTGCAAATTAGCAGAATTTTTGCTCTCCATTTGAGACTGTTTTCTGGCCTTACGTTTCAGCTGAGGGCAGTTCCACTTGATATGACCTGACTTATGGTAGTAGTTGCACTTAAACTCTCCTTTGTCAGCTTGCTTGCCGTGATTTTGAGACTTACTGTGCTGTCTACCACCTCTTTGCGAACTGTTTTGGCCTCTAGATTGAGAACTTTGCCCTTTATTCTGAGTTTGCTTCCCATGGTAGTTCTGCTTCTGATTTCCGTTAACAAATAGGGCTTCAGATTCTCCTTTCTCTTGTTTTAACTCTAAATCTCTCAGCCTCAATGAATTAATAACCTTGTCAACAGTGACATCATCTCTCCCATACTTCATAGCGGATTTGACTTCTTTGAAGGCCTCAGATAATGAGTTCAAAAGGATTACTGCTTGATCCTTATCTTTAACTTCCTCTCCTGTATTCTGCAAATCAGTACAAATGGTACTAAAAACGTCTAAATTTTCCTCTAAACTTTTAGATGAATCCATCTTGAAACCAAAGAAACGCTCTTTAAGATAAAGTACATTTGTTAAGGTTTTTGGCAAATATAATTCATCAAGTTTCATCCACAAATCCTTAACATTAGTTATTTTACTAACTTTCCTCAGGACATTATCACCAAGATGAAGGATAATCGAACTATAAGCAATGTCATGCATTTCTTCCTTGTCTGTATCAGACATTGTTACAGGGAGTTTAGTCTGATCAAGTAAAATTTTGGAAACCTTTTGTTGAACTAACAATGCTATCATTTTCGTTTTCCATAAACCAAAATCACTCTTACCATCATATCTCTCTAGATCATACCTAGTTGTCATTTTTTTTTTCTTCCGAAGGTTTAACCTAGAAAGATTTAAAGACTTTACAGAAGATGGTAATATCAAGATTTAATCAAAGAATCTGCCCTAATCTTGTGAAATCAATTCGCGCAAACAAAAGATTAAGACCTCACAAGATTCAATATAAAAGAAAGCTGAAAGAAACGAAAAACTTATCTGGAATCCTTGCGTCAAGAAGCTCTGATACCAAATTGTTGATCTAAACTGAGATTACAATTCCAAACCTCAGCGGTCTTCGATCAAGACAAAACAACACAACCATAAACGAAAAAAAACAAGACCATATAAGAGAGAGAGAGAAGACAAAGAGATTTATAGTGGTTCCACCATTGTTGGTGTACATCCCCTGTTAAAGGCACCAGAGAGTATGTTTATTTCTTGTGAGAGAAAGATACAAAGATGAATAATCCAGAAGAGATGAGAACAGAGTATTATATACTCTGTTTTTTCTAAAGCTATATTGAGAGCTCAATAACTAACTTACTTTATAAAAGCTCATGCTTTACACGTGACTTCAAAGAAGTGTAAAACAGAAGTAAGTATCAACCATTACTCAACAATAATAAAAAAAAAAAATAAATAAATAATCGATGTCGTTCTCGATGTTTTAATTATGAATTTTCGACTTCGTACATTTCACAAGAGCCAAACGAATTCATTGTTTAATTAACATTAATTGACTTGACTTATTATTTAACATAGAAAACAGAAACCCATGTAGTATTTTCCTTACCTTGAAGTGAATGATCAAACAAAAAAAAAAAAAAAAAAAAGAAAAAAACGTGAAAAACAAGGCGGCAATTCTGGATGATTACAAGACAGTGAAGTTTGGAAAAGCAAAATGAAAGGGCAGAAAATAGAGAATAATGGAAGTGGGAGAAGGCAAAACTCACATTTTGGTGGTTCCTTTCCCAGACGAACAAGGCCACATAAACCCCATTCTCCAATTCTCTAAACGCCTCGCCTTCAAAGGCCTTAAGGTCACTGTCCTCAACGTCGTCGAGTGCCCTACAACGACTGCCGACCAGGTGGCGGGGATCAACGTGGAGCACAGGGCTCGAGCGCCCTACACCGGCACACGGGACGACCCAGAGTCCTACATGCACCGTCTCCAAGCCTCCGTTTGCTTCCACTGAACCAAACTGGTCGCTCACTCCGGTGCGTGGTGTACGATTCGGTGTGGCCTTGGGTTCTGGGTGTTGTCAGAGGATTTGGGCTTCCTGGGGCTCAATTCTTCACCCAGTCCTGTGCTGTGAATGCCCTTTTCTATCACGTCAACCGTGCAGGTTCGTCGCTGCCTGGGCTGCCGGCTCTTCAGATCTCGGACCTTCCTTTGCTGATCTCTAATGCACACCAGTATCCAGTACTGTTCTTCAAGTTGATGATCGACCAGTTTCGTGACGACCCTGATTGGATGTTCATCAATACTTTTCACGCCTTGGAACCGCAAGTAATCTCATCTGTAAACAAAAAGAACAAATAGTGGAAACAAGATAGAAATTGCAAGAAAGGAAGTGAATCAAATTGAGTTGTGATGCATTGAAATGAAAAACTTACACGAATTTATAGAAAAGTAAAATGGACACCCACTAACCCACTAACCTTGAAAATCTCTTCAATTAAGCCACTATCCTAAATAAATGCCACTAGCCATTACTTTCTACACAAGTAAATTAGCTAAATCAAACTACTTGCCTACCAAGTTTGCACTAATTTTTAACACTCCCCCTTAGTGCAAACATACGATCAACAACACCGAGCTCCTGAGTTCTTCAAACTTGGATTTACCAAGAGCCTTGGTAAATATATCAGCAACTTGCTCCTTGGAATGTATCTTCTGTAATTTGATGTCTTGCGTCAAAACTTTCTCTCGAACAAAATGAAAATGAGTTTCAATGTGCTTTGTACGAGCATGAAACACTGGATTCCCTGCAAGCTTGATTGCACTTTCGTTGTCACAAAAAATACAAACTGGATAGTCCAAATTGGAAAAAATTTCTGCCATGAGTCTTTTTAACCAAATGCATTCTTGAGTAGCCATAGTTGCTGCTACATATTCTGCTTCACAACTTGAAAGAGCAACGGATGCTTGCTTCTTACTGCACCATGAAATAGCCCCTGAGCCTATATTAAAGCTGTATCCAGTTGTGGAACGTCTGTCATTTACATCACCAGCCCAGTCAGCATCAACAAAACCGCTTAACACGAAAGATTTAGCTTGTTTGTACAACAAGCCAAAACATAAGGTACTCTTAACATATCGAAGAATTCTCTTTGCAGCAACTAAATGAGCTTCACATGGCTTATCCATAAATTGAGCAACAACACCTACAGAGTAAGATATGTCAGGTCTTGTGATAGTTAAATAAATTAGACTACCAACAAGTTGTCGAAAAAGTGTTGCATTTGCCAATCGTTTTCCTTCTTCCTTAGTCAACTTCAAAGATGGCTCCATAGGAGTAGTCATTGGTTTTGACTCATTCATGTCAAAACGATCCAATAAACTTGCTGCATATCCTTTCTGTGAGACAAAGTATCCATCTGACCTTTCAACCTCCAAGCCAAGAAAACATCTTGCTTCACCCAAACTCTTCATTTCAAAACGAATTGACAAAGCATCTCGAAGACTATTAATTTCAACTTCATCATCACCTGTTATGATCATGTCATCAACATATAGTAAAAGCATTGTACATACTGAAGTTGTCTTTTTAACAAACAGACTCGAATCTGCACTTGAGGACCTGAACCCACAGAACTCAAGATATTGAGCAATTTTACCATACCAAGCACGGGGAGCTTGCTTAAGACCATATAAAGCCTTCTTGAGTCGACACACATAATTTGGAGACTCCTTGGAAACAAAACCTTGAGGTTGTTCCATAAAAATGTCTCGATCTAACTCTCCATAAAGGAAAGCATTCTTCACATCTAACTGCCATAATTTCCAATCTTTGTAAGCAGCTAATGAAATAATTGTTCGAATAGTTACCATTTTAGCAACAGGACTGAATGTCTCTTCATAATCTAGACCATATTGTTGTGAAAAACCACGAGCAACAAGACGAGCTTTATACCTGTCAATAGTACCATCTGGCTTTTTCTTTAACTTGTAAACCCATTTACAAGTAACTAACTCAACATTCTTCGGCTTTGGAACAAGTTCCCAAGTGTCATTCTTATTTAGAGCCAAGATTTCCTCCTTCATTGCTTCTTCCCATTCAAGAACATCTCTAGCTTCATTATAAGACTTGGGTTCACCTTCACAAATATCACCCATCAAAAAACAAGATACAATTGAACAGTTATTTAACTGTACCTCATAATCAGATAAATAACTGGGTCGTGTTCTTTGCCTAGAAGATCTTCGAACAACAGTCTGATCTGCATCTTCATCTGTTTGATCATATCCTCCAATACTGGTATTGGTCTCCTTTTCATCTGAGGCATCATCAGTAAAGAAAGGCGATAAATCAACAACACCTTTCTTTGAACTTGTATCCATTTGATGTGACGAAACTTCATCAAATACCACATCTCGAGAAACAAAAACTTCTCTTGTGCTTTGATCCATACATTTCCATCCTTTCCTGTGAGTATCATATCCAACAAAAATACAACGTCTTGCCTTTGGGTCAAGTTTAGTACGCTTATTTTTTGAAACATGAACATAACAAACTGACCCAAAAACTCGAAGATAACTCACATTAGGTTTACGACGATATAATACCTCAAAAGGAGACATATTCGATCCCGTCCATGGAGGTAGACGGTTTATGACGTGACAAGCTGACTGAATAGCTGCAGCCCAAAGCTCCCTTGGAAGGTTCTTTGCATGCAACCAACACAAGCACATAGATGTAAGATGTGCTAATTTACGTTCAACAACTCCATTCTGTTGTGGAGTGTCAGGACATGTCATTTGACGTTGAATTCCATGCTCTTTGCAATAATTCTGAAATTGATCAGAAATGTATTCTCCCCCATTATCTGTGCGAAGACACTTTATTGACAACATAAATTCATTTTCCACTTGCTCCTTGAACTGGACAAACTTGGAGAAAGTCTCACTTTTAGCTTTCAAGAAATACACCCACGTGAATCGAGAAAAATCGTCCACAAAAACCATCACATAACGACAACCAGAATAACTGAGTGTTCTAGTTGGCCCCATCAAATCTGAATGAACCAAATGCAATGCAACAGCAGCCTTGTTATCTGAATTTGGGAAAGGAAGACGATGTGATTTCCCAAATTGACAACCGGGACAAACTACATCATGATGAATTTCCTTAAAAAGAGGAACACCATCAAGAAGCTTTTTCATAGAAATTCTCTGTAGTAACTGATAACCAACATGGCCTAATCGAGCATGCCAAAGTGTTGCACTATCATTCTGACCTGTCTTTTCAACATAAGCATCACTTGCAGACAAAATGTAGAGAGAATCTTTTCTCTTTCCAGTTAATAAAACATCAGCTTCAAATTGTTTAATATTAGAAACAATTTTCACATCATTTGGACCAAAGATAACATACCTCCCAGAATCAGCAATCTGAGAGACTGAAACCAAATTCTTCTTTAGGCCTGGAACATGATAAACATCTTCAAGAGAAACACCAACAACATTTGGTGCATCATCCTTAACATTAACACGCCCTTCTTCAACAACAGGATGTAAGGAATTATCGGCCGTTGCAATAACTCTTTTTCCCTGATGGGTATGGACATCAGAGAGAAGAGAAACATTTCCAGTAGCATGATGAGAACAACCAGAATCAATAATCCAATCCTCATCATAATCTATAGAAGCATTAGCATGCAGATTAATGGGTTGATATAAAGTTTCAATTGACAAGCATTGTTCCCAAGTAAGTTGTTCAGGTTTGTTACTTTCCTGTACAACATTTGCTTCTGCTTCTTTGAGATTCACCCGGCAATTTGGTCTAATATGACCCGACTTCCCACAACGATGACACACCACCTTTGCCCGACAATCACGTTTGATGTGTCCTGGCTTGCCGCACCTAAAACATCCTTTGAAATTGCCCTTGGACTGCCCTTCAATCTTGGAATTCTTGCTATCATTTGAAGAACGCTTGGCAGAAGAATTAACTTTTCCTTTATCTTTTGCATAAACAGCAGCTTCCACCTCATAGTGAATTTGCTTGTCGTTGCCAAGCATTTGTTTCATCAACGCTTCCTGATTTGAAAGCAAGTTTTCCAGATCAATGATAGAAGGTTGATTTACCCAACCTTGTATCGAAGAAATAAACGACATAAACTCCTTTCGCAGTCCACGAATAAGATACCGACGCAACCGAGCATTACTAATAGGCTCCGTCTTGTCCAATTCTGTAATTTCTGAACACAAAGTCTTAACTTTCAGAAAATATTCTGAAACTGACAAGTTACCTTGAATAGTTCCGGCAAGTTCATTCTCCAAATTCTGCAACCTTGTCGTGTTCTTTTGAGCAAACAATCTTTCAAGTGTTTCCCACACTTGCTTTGGAGAATTCACATCACGAACATGCTCAATATACTCCTTGCCAATAGAAGTTCGCAAAGCAAATAAAGCTTTGCCACATTTGACCTTCCACTTCCTCCGTGCCTCAACATTTTCCAAAGTATCTCTTGGAATTTCAGTATCATCACCGGAAACAAGATCCCACAAATCTTGTCCTTGTAGGAAAGCTTCCATACATAGCTTCCAATAGCTATAATTATCACTGGTAAGCTTGTCCACACAAATATTGTTTCCACCATTCATTTTCACTGAGTATAAGACTCAAACACGAAATAAAGAACCTGGAAGCTCTGATACCATGTAAACAAAAAGAACAAATAGTGGAAACAAGATAGAAATTGCAAGAAAGGAAGTGAATCAAATTGAGTTGTGATGCATTGAAATGAAAAACTTACACGAATTTATAGGAAAGTAAAATGGACACCCACTAACCCACTAACCTTGAAAATCTCTTCAATTAAGCCACTATCCTAAATAAATGCCACTAGCCATTACTTTCTACACAAGTAAATTAGCTAAATCAAACTACTTGCCTACCAAGTTTGCACTAATTTTTAACATCATCCTCCAACTCCGACCACCTAATAATCTCTTCTAACTTCCTTACATTTTTCTTCAATAATTATGCACTCATCGTTTTTCTCTTACCACCATTCACTTTTTCACAAGTACCAAGGTTAAGAATGCATCACCAAAAAAAAAAAAAACATAATAATAAAATAAATAAAAATAAAAATTAAACAATTGGTAAAATTTTAGATGTGGTTGTTTGATGATTATTTGGATCTGTTTGATAACCATTTAGTTGTTGGTTTTCGAAAATCAAACTTATTTTCTCTCAATTTTCTTATCATGGTTTTCATCTTTGGTGAAGACACGTTTGAATTCCTAATCAAATTCCAAAAAATAGAAACAAGTTTTTGAGAACTATTTTTTTTTTAGTTTTAAAAAATTGATTTGGTTTTTGAAAACATGAAAATAAGGTGGAAAAAAAAACTTATAGATGAGAATAGTGTTTATAAACTTAATTTTCAAAAACAAAAATCCAAAAATCGAATTGTTATCCGATGGGACCTTGTTTTCTTGCTTATTTTCTCTCAATTTTTTTTAACTTTGTTTAGTACACATTTGCATTCCTAGCAAAATTCAAAAACCAAAAAACAAAATTTTGAAAACTACTTTTTTTTAGTTTTTCAAAACTTGGCTTGATTTTTGCAAACATGAGAATAAGGTAAATAACAAAACATAGAAAACTTATGGGTGGAAGGAGAGTTAATAGGGTTTAATTTTCAAAAACTAAAAACTAAAAAAAAAGGCCCCGTTTGATAACCATTTGGTTTTTGGTTTTTGGTTTTTGAAAATTAAGCTTATATACACATTTTCTTGGTTTTATTATCAATCTTCTATCTTGTTTTCAAAAACCAAGTCCAATTTTGGAAAAAAAAAATAGTTTTCAAAAAGTAGTTTTTGTTTTTAAAATTTGGGTAGTAATTCAAATGCAACCCTAACTATGATGAAAGCCATGGTAGGGAATTTAATAGAGAACAAACATAATTTTCAAAAACCAAAAACAAAAAACGGGTTATCAAACAAGGAGTCTTAATGGTGGTCAACAAAATTATGACCTATTGTGAATAGTTTTCTTCGTATTTGCCACCATTAAAATTTGACAACTTGAACATGATTTTTTTATTGCGTTGAGAAAGCTAACAAATAACATTTTATTTTATTTCAAAAAGTAATTATTAATATGATTTCAAAACTATGTTAGGGTTGAATCATCTTTAAATTTTAGGTTTTTTTTTGGAGAACCTTTAAATTTTAGATTTAAAATTTGTTAACATTAAAAAAAATTGTGCAATAATAATGTAAGTGACTCTTCGTATTCTAAAAGGTCAGGATGCTTCACAAACAAAGAAAGAAATTCTATTCACCACGTCCACCATCGGAAGGATTTTTTTCACGTACCGTCTGCTCTTATTCCCCTTATCCCTATAGATGGACAAATTATTAAGTACTATCAGTGCAATGAGGTTCCGTCTTTAAACTGTCGGATGTAAATTTTCAATTTTGTCTGTCATCCCCTAATAACCGTTGGATACAAAATTGAAGTACTTTCACAATTTCTTTTCTCTTACATCCAACGGTGCAAAACTACCAACCTCATTGCACCAGCCGCACCTAATCATTTCTCCCATAGTTGAGCTCGGAAACAAGAACCTTCTTTCTCTCATGCCCTTTTACCTTAAGGCCTGACAAATCTAGAATGTTTCACTTGTCCTACCACCTTCATTGCCCCGTAAAGACTTGAGATCTCAAATAACTAGGGATCTTCTCTTCTCTTCTGGCTGTTGAAAACATTCCAATTGTTTTTAAGGATTCATTCAAAAGAGCATTTCCCTAATCTAATGCCATGACTTGAGTCCTAATCTCTTAATGCCCATGCTCTAACAACTAAATGGTATCACTGATTTTCTTCCCCAGCAAAGATCTAATTCTTGCTCTTGGGTTCCTTCACTTAGAGTAATGGATCCAATGAAAGCTACTCGTAGAGCGGCATACCCAGAAAAAAAAAAATCTTCCATTGGGCCCCCTCCATTTTAGCTAAAGAAGGAATGAATCATGTTAGTCAGAATTCCGGAGAGCGAAACTTCTCTTTTAAGATCCTGGCCTTGGTAGGGCTTGTCTTTGATTTGGAATTTCGATTGGAAAGATGTTAGACTTAACTCGGCTCACTTACCTTTGAAGTTGGAAATGCCTTTCTCAAAATAGAATAGAGGAGTCCCCAACTCACTTGCCTTTGAAGCTGGAATGCCTTTCTTGAAATAGAAAAGAGGAGTCTTCGAGGAATCAAAAAGTTTGGAGTGGAATGTGAAATGTGATTGGTGATGGATGAAGGTTATGAAATCTGCTTTGCATTAGATGGACCTGAACAAGATATACAAATCCCCTCAACCCCTTCTTCTTTACTAATGGAAGCTCATTTTATGTAATCACCATGCATGTCGGCCGGAATAATATACTAGACATAATAGATTGATACAACTTTAAACCTTCAAGAATTTTTATTTAAAACTCATTTTTGATAGAACGAAAAGGCTCAAAAATCTAACATGAATACACAGGTAATAAAGTGGATGCAGAGCCAGATGCCAATGAAGCCAGTCGGACCAACAGTTCCATCCATACTCACAGACAAGCTGCAGAAGGACGACAGCCATTACGGCATGGATCTAACGAAGTCAACCGAAGATGACAACAAATCAATCCTGGAGTGGCTGGACTCTATGGACAGGAGCTCAGTGGTTTACGTCTCATTCGGAAGCGTAACGAAGCTGGGAGAGGAACAAATGAAGGAGCTGGCATGGTGGCTCAAAGCAGCCAACAAAACGTTCCTTTGGGTCATCAAGGAATCGGAAACCCCAAAGCTTCCAAGCAGGTTTCTTGAAGAGACGAAAGAGATGGGGATGGTGGTGAAGTGGTGCTCGCAAGTGCAAGTTTTGGCTCACGAATCGGTGGGTTGTTTCGTGACGCATTGTGGGTGGAACTCGGTTTTAGAGAGCCTTAGCTCTGGGGTGCCGATGGTGGCGGTGCCGCAGTGGGCGGACCAAATGACGAATGCCAAGTTTGTGGAGGATGTGTGGAAGGTTGGTGTGAGGGTTAGGCTCAAGGAAAACGGCGAGGTTGGAAGAGAAGAGATTGAATTGTGTGTTAGGCAAGTGATGGAGGAAGTCAAGAGCCTTGAGATCAGACAGAATGCAAGCAGGTGGATGAAAGCTGTGGCTGAAGATGAAATCTCTGATGCCAACATTGATGAGTTTGTGGCACAACTTAAAACTCGTAACCTATGATTTTTTTAAGAAAAAAAAAGTTTATTTAAGAAGAATAATGACGATGGCTATATTCTGTTAGGAGTTGTGTGTTAGTGTATTCATGCATGGGCAAGACATCTTCACTACTTGTTAAGGACGAGAACACGATATAGATCGAGGATTTTTGAGAAAGAGGATACTTGTGTTATTACTCAAAATCTAGCTTTTTGGCTTGATACAAAAAATTTGAAGACACCACTCCTATTTATATTAGTTTTCACCTCGTGGTTAGGATTTTTCTAATATATAACTATAATCTTGTGGCTACAAATGATTCTTTAGGATACACAATTTTCTCGAGAATTCTACATCACATCCTAAAAATCTTCCAAAGAGATTTATCTAGATTTTTCCTCTACTTAAATAATAGAGTGTCATTTATCATTATTGTTTTCTAGTCTATTTATCTTGTAATGGTCCCTTCTTCTGTTTTGTCTTAGCCTATTGGTTCCTTCCGCGTGTTGTCCTTTTCTCTGGCTATATTTCTCTGTTTTGGGCTATGTCTGTATTACACAGAATACTTTACCATTCTCTCTGATTCAATTTATTTCCTCTCTGGGTTTTATCCCTCTTGATGGTATCAGAGCTTTGAGCTCAGCAATCCACGATGATGACCGGAGATTCTTCTTCTTCTTCTTCTTCGGGACCAGATATTACCCCTGTTGTTTCTCCTTCTACACCAATTACCACACCAGTTATTACCCCCATATCCCAAAGACCTATCTCTGACCCCTCGAATGTACCTCATCCGCAAAATCAGACCTCTGTTCATCCTCGAGCTCCTGTTGCGTCAATCCCTCAGCTCTCAAATCAGTCGCCTACCCAGCCTCGAGCACCGCCATCTCAGCCTTTCTTTGCTCCTCATCAACCGCAACAATTTCCCTACACTACCGCTACTGCTCAACCATTTTACCCAGCCCCAACGTTCTTTCCAAGAGCTACTTACCCTGCGCCTCAACCTTTTCCCCAACCTACTCATCCGAATCCTTACCATAATCCCTTCTCTCCAAGTCCATTTCCCACTCTTCCTCAACCTCTAGCCGTTCAACTCAATGACAACAATTTTCTTCTGTGGAAAAATCAACTTCTGAATGCTGTCCTTGCTAATGGGCTTCATGGATTTCTCGACGGATCGATTCCTACACCGCCGAAATTTCTGGATGCTCAGCAAATGCAACCGAACCCGGATTTTCTGTCTTGGGAAAGGTATAATAGACTTATCATGTGCTGGATGTATTCTTCCTTGTCTGAAGAGAAGATGGGTGAAATTGTTAGTTTAGAAACTGCCTTTGATATTTGGAACTCTCTTAAACGTGCTTATGATTCCAAAACTACTGCTCGAATAATGGGTCTGAAAACTCAGTTGCAAAAGATTAAGAAAGATGGGCTGTCGGTTAGTCAATATTTATCTCAGATTAAGGAGGTTGCCGATAAATTCGCTGCTATAGGTGAACCTATTTCTTATAGAGATCATTTAGCACACATTTTGGATGGCCTTGGTAGTGAATATAATGCTTTTGTGACTACTATACAAAATAGGACCGATAATCCAGCTTTAGAGGATGTCCGAAGTTTACTGTTGGCTTATGAAGCTCGTCTTGAAAAACAAAATGTTGTTGAACAACTTAATGTAGCTCAAGCAAATCTCAGTACTCTCCACCTTCAACCTGTTCATCGCCGTCAGTCACATCAAACTCGTCCTTCCTCTACCACATATAGACCTCCCTTCAATCCATCTCCTATGTCTTTTTCCTCTATTCCAACGTTTCCTTCTAGTATTTTAGGAAAACCTTCACCTTCACCTTCACAAAATAGACCTCCCAGAACCAATTCCAACAAGCCACAATGCCAAATTTGTGGTAAATTTGGCCATACCGCTCTCATTTGTCACCACCGTACTAATTTGGCATATCAAACCCCATCACCCCAAGCCTTACTCACTACCACTCAACCTGCTATACCTTCCTCTTTCTCCGACTCTATATCCACTTTTTCTACTTATTCATATCACCCAGATCAGAATTGGTATCTTGACTCGGGAGCCACTCATCATATGACTCCGGATGCGTCGTCCCTTCAATCTTTGATGCCTTACAATGGTGGTGAACAAGTCACGGTTGGAAATGGTAAGCAAATTGCTATTTCTCATGTTGGTAATTCTTTTCTTACTTCCTTTCATAAACCAGTTTATCTTGATGCTATCTTATATACTCCTGCTATTTCAAAGAAACTTATTAGTGTTGCTCGTTTGTGTAAGGATAACAAAGCCTTTGTTGAATTCTATTCTTCTTTTTTTCTTGTAAAGGACCTTCGATCCAAGCAAATTCTCCTCCGGGGCACTCTTAAAGATGGATTATATAGCTTGTCTTCTGCTGTTTCCAGCCCCTCTGTTTCTTCATCAATCTCCTGGTTGCTGCCTTTTTTACTACCACTTCAGCTCCAAATTGGCACATTCGATTGGGGCATCCAGCAGCATCTACTTTGCGGCAAATTTTGTCTTTATGTCATGTTTCTTGTTCAAGTGTTAATGACTTTTGTAACTCTTGTCAGTTAGCTAAGAGTCATCGTTTACCTTTTCCATTATCTGAGTCAATGTCATGTGAACCCTTTCAGTTAATTCATTCTGATGTATGGGGACCCTCTCCACATGTTTCTATTAATGGAGCTCGATACTTTTTGCTATTTGTGGATGATTTCTCTCGTTTCACTTGGCTTTATCTGTTAAAAACTAAAGATGAAGTGTTTCCTTGCTTTCTTCATTTTAAAAAGTATGTTGAAGTTCAGTTTAATACTCATATTAAAAGTATGCAAACTGATTGGGGAGGTGAGTTTCGTCGTGTATCCTCCTTTTTATCTTCCAATGGCATTATTCATCGAGTTGCTTGTCCTCATACTCCTCAACAAAATGGGCGGGTTGAGCGTAAAAATAGACATATTGTGGAAATCGGTTTATCTCTTCTCGCTCACTCTAATTTACCATTGTCTTTTTGGAGTTATGCTTTTCAAACTGCGGTTTATCTCATAAATCGTTTGCCTACTCCCATTCTTAAATCTAGATGTCCTTACCAAATGCTTTATAATCGTTTGCCTGATTACTCTTTGCTTCGTAGTTTTGGTTGTGCTTGTTTCCCTTTTCTCCGACCTTATAATGCTCACAAGCTTCTTTTTCGCTCAAAAGAATGCATTTTCATTGGCTATAGCTCTAACCATAAGGGTTATTTATGTCTCGATCCGTCTTCGGGTCGTCTTTACGTGTCTCGTCATGTTATTTTCAATGAAAATGTGTTCCCATGTTCTCAAAAAGATTTCTCTTTTGGCTCTGTTAAATACCCCCCACCAGATCATTACTTTCATTCTACTGCCCCCTTTCCCATTTATTCTTCTCCCCCTATATATGTTCCTCCTTCACTCCCTGAGTCTTCGTCTCATCTGTCCACATCTTTGTCTCACCCCCCAGGATTTTCTCCCTTGCCGTGCACTTCAGTTCACCACCATCCACTGTCTGGGAACGATGCATCTGTTGTTTCATCTAAAGCTCCTTTGTCTGTCCCTTTTCTTCCCTTACCGACAGCCTCCCAGCCCACCCATCATTCATCCGTTTCTCCTATTACTCCTTCATCCCAGCCTACCCAGATTTCTGCTTCTTCCACAAATTCTCCTTCATTTGCTTCCGCTTCATCCTCTGCCTCTAAATTGCCTTCAGTCTCGGCTTCAGCAGTTTCTCCCTTGCCGTGCAACATACCAGCTCCCGTTACTAATTTACATCCAATGATTACTCGTGCCAAGGCTGGTATAACTAAACCAAAGTGTTGGCTATCTACTTCTCCTCTTCCCTCTTCCATTACTGAACCTACATCCTTTAAAACAGCGGTAAAACAGGTTGAATGGTGTGAGGCTATGGAGAAGGAGTTTGCTGCTTTGGTTTCTAATAAGACATGGACTCTCGTTCCCCCATCTCCTGATTATAAAGTCATCAGTTGTAAATGGGTGTATAAGGTTAAACTCAAACCAAATGGGGACATTGAGCGCTATAAAGCTCGTCTTGTGGCTCGTGGTTTTGATCAGGCATACGGCATCGATTATTTTGAAACTTTCAGCCCAGTTATAAAGCCTTCTACTATACGTATTGTGTTATCTCTTGCTGTTCAGTTTAATTGGGTTATTAAACAGTTGGATGTTCATAATGCCTTTTTGAATGGGGATCTTCATGAGGATGTGTATATGCATCAACCTCCTGGTTTTGTTGATAAACATAAATCCGACTATGTGTGCAAGTTACATAAGGCGTTATATGGTTTAAAGCAGAGTCCTCGTGAATGGTTTATGAAATTGAGTACATGTCTTGTGCAGTGGGGTTTTAAGGCTTCTAAATCCGATACATCTATGTTTGTGTTGAACAAAGATTCTGTTTTGGTGATCATCTTGGTTTATGTTGATGATATTTTGGTTACAGGGAACAATTTATCATTTATTCAGAATTTCATTAAGTCTCTAAATGAGTTGTTTGCTCTCAAAGATCTTGGTGACCTTTCATATTTTTTAGGCATTGAGGTACGTCGAGATTCTAATTCCTTGCATTTATGTCAGAGTAAGTATTTCCATGATATTCTCCAACGAGCTGCAATGCAGGATTGTAAGCCAATAGCTACTCCTATGGCTAGTGGGACTGTTATGTCTATACATGATGGTGAGTTGTTGTCAGATCCTAAACAATATAGAAGTCTTGTTGGTGCTCTTCAGTATTGTACCTTAACTCGTCCTGATCTGAGTTTTGTGGTTAACAAGGTTTGTCAGTTTCTCCATGCCCCTACTTCAGTGCACTGGAATGCAGTTAAGCGTATTCTGCGTTACTTGAAGGCCACCATTTCTCTTGGTCTCTCTTTTACACGCTCTGATAGTAACTCATTGTTATGTTATACTGATGCTGATTGGGCAAATTGTCCAGATGATCGAAGGAGTACTAGTGGCTACTGTGTCTTTCTTGGGAACAATTTGGTTTCATGGTCTTCAGCCAAACAAAAAGTTGTCTCACGCTCTAGTGCTGAATCGGAGTATAGAGGTATGTCTAATGCTGCAGCTGAAATAGTATGGATTCAATCAGTTTTATCTGAAGTTGGTATGGATTTTTCCGCTGTTCCTTTGTTATTATGTGATAACATTAGTGCAACTTACTTGGCGGCGAATCCGGTGTTTCACAATCGATCAAAGCATATTGAGATCGATCATCACTTCATTCGAGAGCGGGTTCTTCGAAAACAACTTTTAGTTCGCTTTGTCCCTTCTGAAGATCAGGTTGCTGATATTATGACTAAACCGTTGTCTACGACTCGTTTTCAATGTCTTCGTTCCAAGCTCACGGTTTTTAGTCGCCCAGTTTCGCTTGCGGGGGGATAATAGAGTGTCATTTATCATTATTGTTTTCTAGTCTATTTATCTTGTAATGGTCCCTTCTTCTGTTTTGTCTTAGCCTATTGGTTCCTTCCGCGTGTTGTCCTTTTCTCTGGCTATATTTCTCTGTTTTGGGCTATGTCTGTATTACACAGAATACTTTACCATTCTCTCTGATTCAATTTATTTCCTCTCTGGGTTTTATCCCTCTTGATTAAAAGACATTTCTATAATTTGGGCTAGACTCAAATTCTAATTATCTAAAATCAAGTTTATATTTCAACAATGGGAATATCAAAAACTACAACTTATTCCTATGTTATATTTATACCTATAATCTAAAATTCATAGTATACTAAGGAGGAAGACGAAGGACATAAACAAACGAGGGTTAAAAAGACCTTAGAAAGAAAGGCGACGGGAGCTTCCGGTGGGTGCAGAGTTCAGCAGCAAGGGAGCTTCCGGTGAATAAATACAAGAGCAAGAGAGCTCCCTTTAGTAACTACTAGGAATAATCAATAAAACAAGAGGAAAAATACAGTTTTGTTTTCAATCATATCCTTCATTTTGATCAAACTACTGCTGTACCATTTTCATAATGGTACATAGTACAGGAAGTTGAAGGAAGTACTCTTCATTCTGATCAAACTGCCGCTGTACTTGAGGAATTCCCTTATCGTTTCTAGTTCTTTTTTCCTTCAATAATGGATCAGCTGTTTCCAAATGGTTTATGAGAGGGAAAAGAAATGATGAAAACGTGGGAGAAAGAAATCTGGGAAAACCATGGGCCTATGGTTGCAGATTGCAATACAATTTTTTTTTTTTTGGAAAAATACATTTTTGGTCCCTGAGATTTGAGTTAAGTTTCATTTTGATCTCTGAATTTTTAAACTCAACAATTTAGCCATGAGATTTGGTTTTAGTTTCATTTTAGTTCCTTCATCCGTTTATGCTAAAATTCACAGCCCGAAAATGTCGAAGGAGAAGACGCACCGGCGGGCTTATTGCTGCGACGGATGGCTCGAAGGTGAGAGGAGAGAGTGACGGTAGAGAAGAAGAGAGATGGGTGTGTTAAGGGTTGGAAAAAAAACAAGAAGATGGGTTACGTTCCAGATCTGTTCCCCTTCGTTTCAGATTGAATCAAAGGGGATCCCCTTCGATTCCTAGAGAAGGAGAGGCGCGACGACCGAATCTGAAACGCGAGGACGGAGCGGCAGTGACGAAGGGACATAGATGAGGTCGATCTGAAAAGTTCTTCAATTTTTTTTTTTAAAAAATAAAAAACAAAAAGAAAAGAAGGTTGGAGGAGGAAGAAGAAAAGAATGAGAAAAAGGGAAAAAAGATATATTTTGGCGGCCGGTGGCAGGTTGGTGGTGTGGGGGTGGTTGAAGAAGAGGAAGGAGGGTGGTGGTGAAGGGGTTGGAGAAGAAGAAAGAAAAAAGAATTAAAAATATATTAAAAATTAATATTTTGGGCCGGTTGCAAGGATAGCAATATGGGCCAAAATAATTACAAATCTAGCAACCCACAAAAAAAATTGCAAAAATGGCAAAATCTAATAGTTTGTGTGTTGCATTTACTAAAATACCCCTTCAGATTTTCTTTCACTGATAGAAATTTTTTCTATCACTTATAGATACTATCAGTGATAGAAATTTTCTATCACTGATAGATTCTATCAGTGATAGAAATGTTCTTTCACTGATAGATTCTATCATATGATAGAAAATTTTTCTACTACTGATAGATTCTATCGGCGATAGATATTTTTCTATCACTTTGTTCGGTGTTCTATCAGTGTTTGGTTGTTGTTATTTGGTTTTCTATCAATGTTTGGTTTTTGCTTTTCAGTGTTTGATTTCTATAAATCATTCGTTTTTGCTTTATTTTTCAATGCTCGATTTCACCATGTATCACCATCGCTGATAGAAACAAAAGATCTAAAGTATCAGTGATAGAAAGATTTTCTATAACTCACGAAAAGTTTTTCTATCGATCTCAGTGATAAAGATAGAAAGTTTTTCTATCACTCATAGAAAGATTTTCTATGAATGATAAAAAAATTTTCTATCACTCATAGAACAAATTTCTATAAGTGATAGAAGATTTCTATCAATGATAGGTTCTATCAGGGATTGAAAGATTTTCTATCAAGAGTTTTCTAATAGAAATCTTTTATACTGATAGAAAGCTTTTCTATCGATGATAGAAAGTTTTTTCTATCACTTATAGATTATATCGGTGATAGAAAGATTTCTATCGGAGATAGAAAGATTTTTATGGGTGATCAGGGATTGAAAGATTTTTTATCAAAAGTTTTTCTATGATTTTCTATAAAAAGCTTTTTTATCACTGATAGAACCTATCAGTGATAGAAATCTTTTATCACTGATAGAAAAAGTTTCTATTAGTGATAGAAATCTTCTATTCTATCAGTGATAGAAAGTTTCTATCACTGATAGAAAATTTTTCTACCACTGATAGAATCTATCAGTCATAGAAATATTAGTGATAGAAACTTTCTATCGCCGATAGAAAATTTTTCTACCACTGATAGAATCTATCAGTGATAGAAATATCACTGATAGAAACTTTCTATCACTAATAGAAACTTTATTCTATCAGTGATAGAAACTTTCTATCACTGATAGAAAATTTTTCTACCACTGATAGAATCTATCGGTAATAAAAAGACTTTCTATCAGTAATAAAAAAAAACTGACGAGGAAGAAGAATATGGGCACATAGGGACAATTTAGGAATATAAAAAATTAATTAAAAAATTTTGCCATATTTGCAAATATTTTTAAAAATTGCTATATTTGTAATTATTTACCTTCATGTTGCCCCCCATTACAATTATCCTAATATTTTTATTATTTTTATTTTAAAAAATGAAAATAAAATAATTTTTTAATAAAAAAATAGATGTCACGTTAGCACGGTCTGTTAAAATCTAATGAAAAAATGGATGGAGGGACTAAAATGAAACGAAATCCAAACCTCAGCCACTGAATTGTTAAGTTTGAAAATTCATGGACTAAAATGAAACCTAACTCAAACCTCAATGACTAAAAATGTATTTTTCCATTTTTTTTCAATAAATAAGAGTAGATCGATCGGTAGTTGTTTTTTTTTTTAAGAAAACCGACCATCGACCGAATAAGCCTCTAAACCGACCGACCGATTGGTTTATGTCGGTTTGGTCGGTTTAATTTGTTCACCTCTAATTTTAGGGGCCGTTTGGGCCCCCGAATTAGTTATGATAGCATGCGTTATTTTCTCCCACACGGTGTTTGGCCCACGATTTATTTTACACGGGTTGTTCGATTTCTTTACACACCGTTTCGCTACAGTACATTCCTATTTCTCCACGCCCGTTTTCTTTACTCGTTACGCACAGTTTTCGCTCTCTCTCTCGAATCCTTCTTCTCTCCCCCTTTTGGATTCGAGAGAGAACCCTCGTTACGCACACAGCTCTCTTTCTCGAATCCTTCTTCTCCACAGGGTTGTTTCAGCCTCACTTCTTTACTCATTCTCCACAGTGGCATTCTTGCTCTCTTTCTCGAATGGTTATTCTCCCCTTTCAGATCTAGGGTTTCACTTTCGCCTGCAAGACTGCAACGTTGCTCTTCCCCCCAATCGGATGTCTTCGTTGCTCTTGTTCTTGTTCTCTCAATCAGATCTCTTCGTCTCTCTTGTCCATCAATTTATTCTTCTATTAGTCGTATCGATTTGCCTTCTTCATTCATGTGGTTCGATTTTCGGTTTTCAGATCGGTGTTTTTCATCAGATCTGAAACCCTCTTTTCTTTTATTCTCCCTCACCGCTCCGAAACATTGTTCCTCCTCTTGCCGCATTCCTATTCATCTATTTGATGCTGCATGTTGGATTTGATGGGTTAATTTGCTTGGTAGGGGTTGAATGGAGCATGTCCGCGAGCCTGGTGGGGGAAGGTAATTCGAAGGTGAGTCTTGACTGGCCGATGATGAACGTTTTCTACCATTTTTTTTAGTTAAAATTGTTCTCTGATTTTCTGAAACATTTGTATCTGATGCGTGTAAAGGAAAAGAGTTACAAATTTCTCTGTATATTTGCTCTCTTTGCTTACATTTTTTAAAAAAAAAATCCTGTTCTTGATTGATTTGTTTTATGGTTAATTTGTGTTTTTTCTATTTGTGTTTTTATTTAGTTTGGTTGGATTGCTTTTGTCGATGTGTTAGGATTGAATTGATGTTGGATTGCCTTTTTGAAATTTGCTAATTGTTGTTGATGCTCTTGGACGATCATTCTTCATGTTTCAATTTTTGGGATGACTGTAAATTTGAATTCTTCTTGTTTATTTTTTTCCTTTTTCAGTATGATTGATTGCTTGTGTTGCTGCATTAGAAATTGATGTTGGATTGCCTTCGTGAAACTTGTTGATTATTGTTGATGTTTATGGACGATCTTCTTGTGTTTTGATTTTGAACCTTGAGGCACCTCCTTTGTGATATCTGTTTCTGTATTCAAACATTATACATGAAATTCAATACACATGAATGAATTTCAAGTACCTGAAGCCGGCCAAGTTTTCCACTTTATGCAATAACATAATCTTTTTCCCATCTCCAATTAATAAATGTGTTTGTTGAGTTGACATTGCCTAATTTGTAATAAATGTATATCTAATACACTGTTGAGTTCAGATTTCATTTTTTAAAAAAATGATGATTGCTTAACACACATTCATGGTTTATTCAATGGGGATTTGACATTATTTAACACCCCTCTACCTACTATTGGAATGTTGGTTGTGTGCAATAAGTGCACAAACCAACATTGAAACCCACCTTAGCATTCTTCATTCTATATATACATGTGCCATACTGTATTGTTCTTCAGGCAGCCTCATCTCTTCTTCTCTTCATCTACCTACAAGTGGGTTAGTCTCTTCTCTCTACCTCCCTTTTCCTCAACTACTTCTAAAGGTCTTTTGCTTAATACTAATTCTATATTCTCTTGCAATAGAGGCTGACTCATTCGTGGAAGGAAACTTGTTTTCTTCACATATTCTGCTTCTCCATCTCCTCCTAGTAAGGTTAGTCCCGTTGTCTTTTTTGTATTGAGTAGTTGATAACTGGTTGTAATCTTGATCATTTTTTGTTTTCAGGTTTTGGAAAACATACATTCACCGACCTTACTTTGAGGTTCGTTAAAACAAACATTCATCTACCTTTTCCTCATCGAATGTTGCTTATGTAATTAATTCATTTTGCACAATTTTTTTTGTTCATGTATAATGATAATTTATTTTGCACTAATTTGTTTGTTCGTGTATATTGATTGGACACTGTTTTTTTTATACATAGCGTGACTGTGTGAATGCAGAATTTTTATTCCTATTCTATGTACACCTTATTCTGAACATTATTCTGACAATGAAGCTTCGGAAGTATGTATTTTTTTTTTTCACAACCATTTGAAAGTTTTACAACAATATTTAAGTTTTGTGGATGTAAAATGTATGGTGGAAGAAAATGAAAAAGAAAAATAATAAAGAAGACGAAAAATGTTTTGTTCTTGGAAACAAAATCTTCCATATTCTAGCCTTTTGCATTTTAGGTATATTTTATCTCTAAAATCAAAATTATAAACACTATTTTCCCTTAACATCTATAAAAGTTCTTTGTTTTTGTTATCTAACTTCCCATCCTGTTTTAAGAAAACCAAATTGTCAAAAAAAAAAAAAAAAAAAAAAAACTTATTATTGTTGTTTTTAGAATTTGAGATGTCTTTGATAAAAATGAAAACCATAGTAAGTAAATAAAGAAAAAAGTCAGATGGTTATCCAATTTGACCTTATTTTTTCATTATTAAAAAAAATCATAAATGTTGAACAAAATTTAAAAATGATTTTATTTACGGTTTTAAAATGGGTTACAAAATTAAGAATGTATGAACATGATCGAAAAAAAATTGTTATGGTTTTCGCCTTAAAATATTTATTATCAACCTAGACTAATTATATTTCATTACAATGATTTCAATATACTAATCCTTTCTTAATTTTTATTTTATGGGTAAAATAGTCCATTCGAACTTAATTTAACCGGTTAAAGTATTATACTATCCAAAAAAGAAAAAAAAAAAAAACAAATTCACACCCTGTGATATTGAACTTAAAAAAAATCAAATATAAGTTTGGGAGGAGTTTTTTTTTTCTCACCTTTGTGTTATTTAAAGAGGAATAGGACCAAACAAAAAATAAAAGGGGTTAATAAAAGTGTGTCAATTAAAAAAACTCACTTCCACAATCAGTTTCTTGAAACACATGTTTTGTGTTATTTCGATATATTTTATCTCTAAAATCAAAATTTTGAAACAAAAAAAGGCATGTTTCTTATATAAAAAAAAATCAATTAATTATTTAAGACTTACCGAAATTGAAATCTGGTTGCTCAATTAAAAAAAAAAAAAAATCAATGTTTTGTTCTTGGAAACAAAACCTTCCATATTCTAGCCTTTTGCATTTTAGGTATATTTTATCTATACATTGATTTGAATTTTAAAATTTATATCCTACCAGATTTTTGGATAAATCATTGTTTTCAATTTGTTTTTGCAATATTATCATTTCTTAAAGCAACTACAATCAAATTTTGAATACTTTCTTAACGTTTTTTCTAATTTTTTTTTTATTTAATCACATCATTTAAACAATACCTCGAATATATATTATATTTTTTTTAACCAAACCCCACTCCTAAAGTTATGTTGTTTTCTTTTTTAACAAATAGGTCTCAATTTTCCTTAACAAATTATTATCCTTTTAAGCCCTATTTGAATCTTGATTTATTTAATTAAACAATACCTTCGTCCTCGAATATATATATATTTTATATCACATTCCACAGGCTATTATTATTTGTGCGATGCTGGGTACCCTAACGCAAAGGGTTTCCTGGCACCGTATAGAGGGGAACGTTACCACCTCTCTGAATGGCGTGGTGCAGGGAATGCACCAACTACTCCAAAAGAATTCTTTAACATGAAACATTCATCTGCGAGGAACGTGATTGAGAGGGCATTTGGTTTGTTGAAAGGAAGGTGGACTATCCTCCGAGGGAAATCGTACTATCCAGTTCGAATTCAAGGGCGGACCATCGCAGCATGCTGCTTACTTCACAATCTTATTAATAGAGAGATGGGTGACCGTGAAATTCCTGATGAGCTGGATGAGGTGGATTCTGCTTCTATTACAACTGATGGTGAGAATATCAATTTCATTGAGACTTCCGACGAATGGAGCCGGTGGAGGGATGAGTTGGCAATACAGATGTTTTCGAATTGGGAGTTACGTAATAGCTAATGAATTTAGGAATTGCTTCTTATAGTTCAAGTATTATTCGCTGGTTGTATTAACTGTTTAGATTCTAATTGTTAATGTACTCGTGTATCTTAGTTAATGAGATTTTCATTCATGGTCTTCGTGTACATGATTTTTATTACGTTATAGTTTAGTTTAACATTTTCACACTATGCGTATTCACATAACAGAATGACCAGTTCGTCAAGAGCTCCAAAACACATTTGGACAAAGAACGAGGACGCAAAGCTGGTGGAGTCCCTCGTGTCCTTAGTTCATGCAGGCGGTTGGAGGTCCGATAATGGGACATTCAAAGCTGGGTATTTGGGGCAGTTGGAGAATTTGATGAGGGAGAAACTGCCTGGACATGACGTTCCAGCACAGAGCAGTATCGACTCTAGGGTTCGCACCTTAAAGAAACAATACCAAGCAATTGCGGAGATGTTGGGCCCTGGATGTAGCGGCTTTGGCTGGAATGATGAATTTAAATGCATCGAGGCAGAGAAGGAAACATTTGACTTGTGGGTGAAGGTAAGAACGTGTCATTGTGTTAACTTCTCATATTTTGACTTCCTAACATAAACTTTTGGGTTAATGCAGGGGCATCCTATCGCAAAAGGCATGCGTAACAAGCCTTTCCTGCATTTTGAAGACTTGGCATATGTCTTTGGGAAGGATCGAGCCACGGGGAAGGTGTCAGAGGTGATGGGCGAGATGGGATCGAACATGCTAGATGATGAGATAGACCTGAGTGCATCCCCAGAGAACGACACCCACATCCCGCCGTTCACCATGCCCACTGCGAACATGTCAGAGGATGAACCTCGGGGTACGCCAGGCAGTCAAAGTTGCCCAACTGGAAGGTCGTCACGTGGGAGCAAGAGGAAGAGGTCTGGGCCTGACACGCACATAGCAGAAATTGTCACCTCGTTTACAGAGCAACTGAAGTCAATTGCAGAGTGGCCTGAAAAAAAACGTGTCACAGAGGCTGACTTCCGAGATAAAATTGTCACCCACTTGATGGAGGTACCGGAATTGGATAACCAAAAGAGGGTCAAGCTCATGGATATCTTTTTCAATAATATGAAAGCGACAGAGAGCTTCTTCTCCATTTCGGCTGCTCTAAAGTTGGAGTACTGTGAACTCCTCCTGCACAAACACGGCTGACCCATCACTCTTCAACCAATGATGCTGATTCACAATTACCTTTGTTTTCAAGAATTTTCTACCTGTCAGTACTTAAATATTTGGTGGAAACAATATTTTTTTGCCACAATCATGGTGGCCCATAGAAGACAACACTAACTCCCAAATATAATTTTTTGTGCAATTCTAGGGAGTTAAATACTATGTTGTCTTTGTACGTATATAAATATAAAGTTCTATTACATAATTACTTTTGATCATGGAGTATATGAATGTTTACCTTCACCATACTATTTTTTTCATTCCAAATTATACTAACCGTACAGAAGTTTACCATGATAATAATAATTAAAACAAATACTACTCAAGTTTTTATTTTATTTGATTTCTAGTTTATTCGATTCTTTTGATAATGAAGAATACAAAAATGGTGGAAATATATAAATGAAACAAATATTGTTTTTCTATATGAAATCATAAAATTACTTATTTGGTGAAAAAACCATGACTCTGAAACAAAGAAAATCAACCTTTATCTTAAGTTATTCTTGTTTCCTTTTAAATTAAGCACATAATTTAACCCTATACGTGCAACTTTATTATTATTTTTTTATTTCTTACAGCTAAACTCAAACATTTTTCTTATTAATATTAGCAAAATATGGTATTTGGCGTACAAAGTTACATGAGGAAAATAAACAAAAAATTCAGGAAAAAAAAAATAATTAGCTTGAACCTTTGATTCAGAACCTAATGTTAAACATATCAACATTGCAAACACAGATTATTTTAACCCATACTAAAATAATCTGCATCCCAAACACAGACTATTTTATCCCATATTATAATAATCTGCACCCAAACACAGACTATTTTATCCCAGACTATAATAATCTGCACCCCAAACACAGACTATTTTATCCCAGATTATAATACTCTGCACCCCAAACACAGACTATTATAACCCCCAGATTATTATAATCCCCCAACCCCCAGCTATTATAACCAACCCAGCGCCCCAAACAGCCCCTTAACGAGCATGTTGATGATCTCATACCTCATCATTTATAAGATACACCACTCTTCCACCTTAAGACGAAACCTCAACTTATTTAATAAACCCAGGTGTATTTTTCTTACCTAAATGAAGTGAATGAACAAACAAAAAAAAACGTGAAAAACAAGGAGGAAATGAGATGAAACCTGACCTTATTTAATAATTAACTCATGTGTATTTTCCTTACCTCAATGAAGTGAATGAACAAACAAATAAAAACGTGAAAAACGAGGAGGAAATTGTAGGTGATTATAGTAAAGTGAAGTTTAACTCTTCCAAAAAAAGGAAAAAAAAAAAAAAAAAAGTGCAGTGAAGTTTGGAAACATGGAAGTGGGAGAAAACACTGAGATCGTGGTGGTTCCTTTCCCGGACGGACAAGGCCACGTAAACCCCATCCTCCAATTCTCCAAACGCCTCGCCTTGAAAGGCCTTAAGGTCACTGTCCTCAACGTCGTCGAGTGCCCTACCACGACTACGGACCAGGTGGCGGGGATCAACGTGGAGCACAGGGCTCGACTGCCCTACACCGACACACAGCCACAGTCCATTGAGTCCTACAAGCACCGCCTCCAAACCTCCGTTTCCTTCCACTTAACCAACCTCATCACTCATCATCAGACCTCCGGCTCGCCGGTTCGCTGCGTGGTGTACGACTCCGTGTTGCCTTGGGCTCTGGATGTTGCCAGAGGATTCGGCCTTCCTGATTGGAACCGCAGGTAATCTCATCCAACTCTTTAGATTTGTTGATGATATTTTAAATTTTAGACTTCTAATTTTTTTACTTTAAAAATAGGTTGTGCAAACAATGAAAGAAGTTTTATTTACCAACAACAACTTTCTTTCTCTCATGCCCTTTATCCTAAGCGTGACAAATAATCTCAAATGTTTCAATATAACAAGGGATCCTCTCTCTGTTCTTAAAGTTAAGATTTGTTCAAAAGAGAATTTCCCTAATTTAATGGCATCACTGATTTTGTTTCCCCTTCGAAGGTAAGGTGTGATTTTTCCTATTGGGTTCCTTTACTTTGAGTAATGAGTAATGAATCTAGTGAAAGCTGCTCGGAAGAAAAAAACAAACCCATCTTCCATTGGGCCCCCTCTTTGTTTGCTAATTAAAGAAGGAATGAATCATGTCACTCTCAATTTTGGAGAGTGAAACTTCTCTTTTAAGATCCTGGCCTTACTTCGTCTTTGAAGTTGGGAATGTCTTTCTCGAAATAGAATAGAAGAGTCTCGAATGTGATTGATGACAGATTGTGATTATCAAATCTTCTTTACATTTAGATGGACCTGAATAACACATAATTACTAATGAAGCTTATTTTAATTTAAAAAAGAATACTTGGATACACTGGTATCCTCCTATCCTTCCCAGTAAATTTTTCATACTTAGTGATAAAAGTAAATAAGTTCTCTATTCTTCTTTCTACATTTGGTGGGGTACGAATGGACAACTAAGTATTGTTGTTTTCAATTTTGTGTGTCTTATAAATTTTTATTTGTTTGCATTTGCTCGACCATACATCTTATAACCTTCCTATAATAAACAATGTGATTGATACAAACTTAAACCTTCAAGAATTTTTATTAAAATCCCATTTCCAATAGAACGAAAAGGCTTTAAAATCTTACACGAATACACAGGTAATAGAGTGGATGCAGAGCCAGATGCCAATGAAGCCAGTCGGACCAACAGTTCCATCCATACTCACAGACAAGCTTCAGAAGGACGACCGCCATTACGGCATGGATCGAACTAAGTTAACCGAAGACGACAACAAAACAATCCTGGAGTGGTTGGACTCTAAGGACAGGAGCTCAGTGGTTTACGTCTCATTCGGAAGCGTATCGGAGCTGGGAGACGAGCAAACGAAGGAGCTGGCGTGGGGGCTCAAAGCAGCCAACAAAACATTCCTTTGGGTCATCAAGGAATCAGATACCCCAAAGCTTCCAAGCAGCTTTGTTGAAGAGACGAAAGAGATGGGGATGGTGGTGAAGTGGTGCTCGCAAGTGCAAGTTTTGGCTCACGAATCGGTGGGTTGTTTCGTGACACATTGTGGGTGGAACTCGGTTTTAGAGGGGCTTAGCTTTGGAGTTGCGATGGTGGCGATGCCGCAGTGGACGGACCAAATGACGAATGCCAAGTTTGTGGAGGATGTGTGGAAGGTTGGTGTGAGGGTTAGTCCTAAGGAAAATGGTGTGGTTGGAAGAGAAGAGATTGAATTGTGTGTTAGGCGAGTGATGGAGGGAGACAAAAGCTTTGAGATGAGAGAAAATGCGAGGAGGTGGATGAACTTGGCCAAGGAAGCTGTGAATGAAGGAGGAACTTCTGATACCAACATTGATGAGTTTGTGGCACAACTTAAAAGATCGTAAAATTCCTTAGACTCGAACGAGATGATAGCTTGTTTCTATGATCTACTCTTATAACATGTCTGGGAGTGATTCTTGAATGGTTTTAAGTTGTGATTTTAGTGGAAATGATTTGTTTATGTGGGAGAAATTATAAATAACAAAACTCATCATCTATGATTTTTTTTAAGAAAAAAAAAGTTTATTTAAGGAGAATAATGATGGCCATATTGGGTTAGGAGTTGTTAGTATTCATGGGTCGTTCGCCAAAACTTTATCTATTAAATCATGTTGTCGAAATTACAAGATATGGCGAGATTTTGGTAAAATAATTTTGTCTTTAATTAGTTTTTTTTCTTGAGCATGCCACCTAGAACTACACTTTTCTATTATAAATGATGAGAATTAAGAAAAACAATGCTGGCAAAAATGATAAATGTTCTACCTTTTTAATTTAAGGTTATATGTCATTTTGCTTGTATCAACCTCATAGTAAAATTAATTACCCTCTACTCTAATGTCTTTCTCTCTTGTTATTCTTGCTCTCACTCTAACTTCTCACTCTCTCTAATTTCTCTCTCCAATCTCTTGCTTTTCAATCTCGGTCTCTCTCTCATTTCTCGCTCTTCAATCTCTCTCTAATCTCTCTCCATTCTCTCGCACTTCAATCTCACTCTCTCTCATTTCTTTCTCCAATCTCTAGCTCTCTTTCATTCCTAGCTCTTCTATCTCTCTCTCATTTCTCTCTCCAATCTTGGTCCCTCCCTCTAATTCTCCCCTCCAAGCTTGCTCTCTCTCTCTCCAATTTCACCCTCTCCCCAACTTCTCATTCTCTCTTCAATCACTTCAACCTCTTGCTCTCACTCTCATTATGTTCTCTTCAAAGGGAGGAAAATGGGAGAAGAAACGAGATGCGAGAAAAAAATGTGTTTTCATATAAAGTGTAAAATGCTAATTTTGGTAGGATGATACGTAAGCAAAAGGACATATGACGGAAAAAGATTGTTGCGATCTCTTGTCAAATAAAATTTATAATCCACAACTCCTAAATCTATCTTGTAGCAGTAGTGGTCGAGGTCGATCACAGGGAACAATCGGTTTATTTCTAAATTCTTTTGTGTTTTGAAGTAACCAAAGGCGGTTTATGGATGAAAGATTATTAAGACATAAAATAAAGACAAGAAAATAAATATGAAAAATTAAATGCAAGGAAAGTAAAAGGCATGGTTAGTTGATCTTACTATGAAGTTTATGTAATCGGTTCTCGGGATGTAAGTTTGGTGATTCAATCATTGACTCTCTTAATTAATTGAATTATTTAACAAATTGTCTAACCGTCACTGGAACCAGTGATTAAAGACCCCTAATATTTCCAACCCAACTAATACATCAAAGCCAAAGCCTAATTAGATGTTCGTTTAAGCCATCGTTGAGACGCTGCCCCCCATTTAAGGAAAATAGTCGTTGCAATTTGCCTAGCATCGAGACGTTGGGACACTAGGGCTTTCAGCGTCTCGACTCTAAGCCTTGGGTTTGCGGTCCAATTTTCCTTATTTGCAAGGAGTCTCATCGCTAAGTTGATGTGGTCTCGACGCTGGCAAAGGCTCCAAGGGCAATATGGTCTTTTTACGCTTCGGTTTTGTCCGTTTAAGCCCCGAATTGCCTCTAATGCTCCGCTAAGGACCTATGCACATATTATACTCATTTTAAAGCATTTTTCGCAAGGAATTCAACAAAAATAAACAAATTGAGAGATTATAAACATATAACAATTTAGACCGATCAACATATAACCTTAAATTGAAAATATATAACATTTTTCATTTGGATCTCCATAAATTTGTCATCCCCATAATTCTTCGAAAAAAATTGTGAAGAAATTGTATCATCCAATGTTTGCGTACCAAATGATGAAATCCATAGAGGTATTTTACGCCTGAGTTTCTAAAAGATAAATAGTATTTGTGAATTGATTATCCATAGAGATCTTTTTTAATAAAATTTCTTAAAGAAAAAGAGAACAAAATTTTGTGCACTCATGAGGAGGAGAAATTTTTAGGTAGAAATGATAAAAATACACCGGTTTTGTATCTAACTGTTATTAGGGGTAGACAAATTTGAAGATTTACATACAACGATTTTGAATGCGAGGCCTTATTGTACCAGGAACATCTAATAATTTTTTAATGAGAGTTTCGCTTTCGGTCTCTGCTTTCGGTCTCTTTTTTAGGTTTATTTTGTATTCTCAACTTTGATTTTGAGCTTTATTCTTTTTTTTTTTTTTTAATGAACTTCATTAAATCAGAAGAATTAGGTACGACTACTTGAAAGAAGGGCAGAAGAGACAACCACGAGAAAAGTTTCCTTCCCAAAAACCAGAGATGATTCATCTTCCTCAATGAGAGGGATTGACTAATTTACAAAAATTTGGATAGCAGCCCTAGCTAATTCATGGGCTATAGTTGCAGATTCTATTGTATTTCAAGAAGGAGATGATACACAACCTAGACGCTTCAAATTTAATTTCATCCAACACATTCTTATTAGTTTGTAGAGTGTTGAGGGAAAATTATTAGATGTTCCCGGTGCAATAAGACTCCATATTTTAAAACGTCGGATGTAAATCTTTAAATTTGTCTGCTCTCTAATAACCGTTGGATATAGAATCGAGGTACTTTTGTCATTTTTCTCTCTTTTACATCCAACAGTTGCAAAACTACCGGTCTTATTGCACCGGGAGCACCTAAAAATTTGTTAGTGTCGAGGGTTTGTGTTTCTTATTAGTGATAATTATAACATTTTTTTTAGAAGAGTGATAATTATAACATTAAATATTCTTATTATACATTCTTCTTATATTAGTAGATAATTTTTTCCCTCCCTAAGATATAAATGAATTTATAATTACTGGAACTATGCTCACTTTTAGCTAGTAATTTAGTATTTACACATTGACAACTTTTCGTATTTTGTATTATTTTGTATGGCATAGATATTCATATTGATATGATATTGATATAATGCAATTAAAATATTAATTAATTCATCATGTGTCAATATGATCCCCTATAGCTCTCTATTTTAAAATATTTTTAAGTTTAAAATATATTTTGTTTCGTGTCTCCAGTCTTTGTTTATATTTTTGGTTTCGGTACTTACTTTTAAAGGTCAATTTTGGTGTCTATATTTTTAGCTTCGTTCTATTTTATTCTCAATACTTTCAAGACGTCTTATTTGGTGTTGTACTTTCAAAGCTTGCTTACAATTTTTGACTTTAACTACAAAATGTTAACACAAATTCAAATAAAAACCTTTTATGACAAAGCTATTACAATATTTTGGGCAAGGATGTCCTTAGAAAAAGAAGTTAGCCTTATTGAATGCAACAAGGAAGGGTTCCCGAATCAAGGATCACATATACAAAATATTTATTGAGTGCAATATTGTATTGAATTCATGATTAAAAAATGTAATAAAAAGTAAAATAAAGGGAGTTAAACAATCGTTTTCTAATGGCCAAAACGAGTATAGTTCAGTGGTAATTGGCATGTACACTCAACCAAGAGATTCAGAGATTTGAATCCCTCACTTTCAACAGTTGATATACTAAAAAAAAAATAACTTTCTAATGGAATATGCACATAAAATGGAAAGTGCAATAACAAAAATGAATGATTTAAAAATACAAGACCAAAATGACAAGAAAAAGAATTAAAAAAAGAGGTACGTTAAACTTGTTTTGAACTTTTTTATTGCAAATCTAGCAATCCATAAAAAAAATTGCAAAAATGGCAAAATCTGATGTTCTGCATGTTGCATTTACTAAAATACCCCTCCAGATTTTCTATCTGATAGAAAGTTTTTCTATCACTGATAGATTCTATCAGTGATACAAATTTTCTATCACCGATAGATTCTATCAGTGATAGAAAAGATTTCTATCAATGATATGTATTTTTCTATCAATGATAGAAAAATTTTCTACACTGATAGAAGATTTCTATCAATGATAGAAAGATTTTCTATCACTTCTATCAGTGATAGAAATCTTCTATCAATGATAGAAAAGTTTCTATCAATAATAGAATGTTCTATCAGTTTCTAGAAGTTATAGAAAGTTTCTATCACTGATAGAAAAACTTTCTATTAGTAATAGAAAGAGAAGTGATAGAAAGTTTCTATCATTGATAGAAAAACTTTCTAGGGAAAAATACACTTTTGGTCCCTGAGGTTTGGGTTAAGTGACACTTTGGTCCCTGAGTTTTCAAACTCAACAAAAATACCCCCGAGGTTTGAGATAAGGAGCACTTTGGTCCCTGCCGTCAATTTTTCTGTTAAATACTAACGGTTGCTGACGTGGCACATATTTTTTTATTTTAAAAAAATATTTTTTAATTTTTGAAAATAAAAAATATATTAAAATAATAAAATATTATTATTTTAAAATTTTTTAAATTCCTTTCTCTCCCATCCTCATTCTTTAACTCCATCACCCACCTACCAGAACCACCCCCTTCCCTACCGGCGGCAGCACCGGCCAACAGCCACCGACGCCGGCGACGGCCGCCACCGCCAGTAACCATTTTCCGGCCGCCGGTCGTCGGATCTTTTTTTTCCTCTTTCTTTCTCTCTCCCTCACCACCTCACGCCGCCGCCGTCGTCGACCACCCACAACGCCGCAAGCCTTCCGGTGAGTCCCTTCCCTTATCCCTCTCGTTTTCTTTCTCTTTCCCTCGTCTTCTTCTCTCATCCTCTCTCACTCACTCGTTCGGTCTCCCTCTCGTCTCTATAACGTTTGGCCGCACCACCGCTCACCTAGAACCGACCGTCGTGAGACCCACGCCGCTGCGAAATAGACGGCAACGCGAGCTTGGCTTCAGATCTGACGGCGGGCAACCTCACGAGCGGTGAAACTTCACGAGTGGCGAAACCTCACCACGAACGAACCGACGACGGGCAAGCTTGGTTCCAGATCTGAAACCCCCCCCCCCACGAACCTCAGGCGAACGTGAACGACGACGACACGAGCTTCTTTCCAGATCTGACGAAAACCCCCCTCCCCATGAACCTTAGGCGAACGGTGACCGACGACGACGCGAGCTTCTTTCCAGATCTGACGAACCCCCCTCCCCCCACGAACGTTTTGCGCCGACGACGCCTCCTTCTCCCTCTTCTCTATTTATTAAAAAAAGAGTGAAGAAATGGAAGGGGGGAGAGAAGAAAAGAGATAGAAAGAAATTAAAAAAAAAAAAAAACTCGCCGGCGGCCGACGACTGCCGGCAGACGAACGACGGCGGCCGCCGGCAGCCGGAGTTGAAGAAGAAGAAGTTGGAGAAGGAAGTGGGAAGAGGAAGAAAGAGAGAGGGATAAAATATTAAAAAGAAAAGGATAAAATAATAATATTTTATTATTTTAATATATTTTTATTTTCAAAAATTAAAAAATATTTATTTAAAATAAAAAAATATGTGCCACGTCAGCAACCGTTAGTATTTAACAGAAAAATTGACGGCAGGGACCAAAGTGCTCCTTATCTCAAACCTCGGGGGTATTTTTGTTGAGTTTGAAAACTCAAGGACCAAAGTGTCACTTAACCCAAACCTCAGGGACCAAAAGTGTATTTTTCCCAACTTTCTATAAGTGATAGAAAGAAAAGTGATAGAAAATCTTTCTATCACTAATAGAATGTTCTATCACTGATAGAATCTATCAGTGATAGAAATACTTTCTATCATAGAAGATTTCTGTCTATATATATATATATAAAATGATGAGGAAGAAGAAGATGCACGCGCCAATCAGTTTTTCAATCAGATTCTATCAGTGATAGAAAAAGTTTCTATCAGTGATAGAAGATTTCTATCACTGATAGAAACTTTATTCTTGATAGAAACTTTCTATCACTGATAGAAAATGTTTCTACCACTGATATAATCTATCAGTGATAGAAATACCAGTGATAGAAACTTTATTCTATTGGTGATAGAAATTTTCTATCACTGATAGAAATTTTTTCTGCCACTGATAGAATCTATCAGTGACAGAAAGACTTTCTATCATAGAAGATTTCTATCAATATATATATATATATAATTGACGAGGAAGAATAAGATGCGCGCGCCAATCAGTTTTTCTATCACTGATAGAAAGTAGTTATAGAAACTTTATTCTATTAGTGATAGAAATATATATATAATTGACGAGGAAGAATAAGATGCGCGCGCCAATCAGTTTTTCTATCACTGATAGAAAGTAGTTATAGAAACTTTATTCTATTAGTGATAGAAATTTTCTATCGCTGATAGAAAATAGAATCTATCAGTAGTAGAAAAACTTTCTATCAATAAAAAAAAAAAAAAAAAAACTGACGAGGAGGAAGAAGATGTGCGCCAAGGGCAATTCGGGAATATAAAAAATTAATTCAAAAATTTTGCCATATTTGCAAATATTTTTAAAAATTGCTATATTTGCTATTATTTACCTTCATGTTGCCACCCATTACAATTATCCTTAAAAAAAGAGGTACGTTAAACTTGTTTTGAACTTTTTTATTTTTTAATATTTCCATTATTTTTGTCCAGCATCAATATTTCAATTTTTTTTTATTATATAACCTATCTTTATGATAATTGGAAGTCAATAATTATAGCCCAATTAAACTTCAATCAAACCCACGTTAATTCATCAAAAAAAAAAAAAAAAAATCATCAATCTCTATGCTTTCCCCAATATTTTTCCTAATTTTTTTTTGTCAAATTGATTTAATTTTTTTTTATTATTATTATTATATTTTGCATGTTATTGGAAATTTTGCACTGTCCCAATAATTTTGGAACATATCAAGCATGGATCAAGTATGGAAAAGACCACACAAGATTGAGTTCATAATAAAGAAAAGGCTTAGCCTCAATAACGTTGAGGCCGACCTTAGACCTTATCAATGGGACCTCCTTTGTCTTGTTCATGTTCAGCTCTTGGAGTCTCCTGTAGGCCCGATTCAATCTGATTCAATCCCAAATTGTCCTCAAATAGGTAAAATCCTGAAAGGTCAAGGTAAAATATCCTTCTTCAACCTTAGGGGATGGAATTACAAAACCCTAACTTCTAAACTCTCATCTTCTACCTCTTGTTTTCTACTTTTCATATTTCATCTATCTCCTTACTAACTTAAGCATTGGAGTGGTTGTGGCAAACACCACATCACTGTGCAATTTTCTCTTATTTTGCAGGTCATATTTTTCCCCTTAAACAAATTTACGATTGCTATCACGTGAAGGTTAGGTGAGTTTTCTCCTCGGAAAATTTGGCAACAAGATTGGGTAGGGAAGAGATAAAATATGATAACAAAAACGAAAATTAGTTCCTTTGGCAAGTTTGAGATAAAAATTGGAATTATAACCTAAAAAAAAAAAAAGAAAAAAAAATTGGGGATAAAAATTGAAAATTCTCATTTGGCCTAATGCCTTGGAATCATCTAACGGCGTGAATCACGACGGAAGGGAAAGTTTATGTTTTTTTTAAAAGGCTTTTATGATTCCCTGCATTCGATATTACTGCACCTGCAGATGCGCTTTCTCGTGAGTTCTACCACATGATATGCCGATCAACGGCCCATGCAAATATAGAAAAAATAAATGGATTCAATTATTATTTAAAAAAATAATAATAAATGGATTCAATTATACAACATATTCCGAAACTTTCAAATAACTTTCAATTTTTTTATTTTTTTTGGAAAAATCAATTTTGACCCCAAAACTGAGCAAGTTGTATGAATTCTAATCCTAAATTTTCAATTTCATCAAATTCAACTCCAAACTTAACAAATTGTATCAATTTGAACCTCAAACTTGCACAAGTGTTGCAATGTAGACGTTTGATCAACTATTCATTTGAATTGTCATTAAAACATGTAATTGACAATTTTTTTTTTTAATTCACATTGCAAGTTGGTTTTTTGTAAGAAATTTGTTGGAGAAACTCTTTATTAAGAAGAAATCAAATATCCCAAACTATTCTTTTCATTGTTATCCAAAAAAAAATCATAAAAGTTATTGGCAACAAGAAAAATCCAGAAAATATGAGAATTTAAAAAACTCGAAATTTCTTTGTTTTAGTTTCCTACCTTTGTACATTCTTCTAATTAGCAAAAAAGAAAGAAAAAAAAAGTCCACAAAGTTCTTCTTAGCAACAAGAAAAAACCAACAAATATTTGAAGATAAAAAATCTCCAAAGTTGCTTTGCTTCGTAATCTTAGGATGGTAGCAAAAAAAAAAAAAAAAAAGTTCTTACAAAGTTCTCAACAATAAGAAAAAATGATTTTTTTTAGTTCAACAAGTAGGGTTCAATTTGATGAAGTTGAAAGTTTAGGATTAAAATTGATATAACTTGCAAAGTTTGAGGTTTAATTTGATGAAATCGAAAGTTCAGAGTTAAAATTTATATAACCTCCCAAGTTTAGGGTTAAAAATGATTTTTTTTCCTTTTTTTTTTTAGTTCAACAAGTGAGTGATTTATGCCAAAGCGAGCTTGGCTCAACGGTAATTAGCATGTACCATCGACTATTAGGTTAGAGGTTCGAATCCCCCTACCTCCAAGCTATGCTCACTTTGACAAATCAATTGTTGCTATTATATATATTTTAGTTCAACAAACTTTCAGAATGGCGAGATTCAAAATTCTAACCTTTTTGGTCTTAGAGTATATGTTTTATACGGTTGAATTATGCTCAAGTTGATAGCTATTATAATACTTAGGGAAAAAATCAATTTTGACCCTTGAACTTTGTAGGTTGTAGCAATTTTAACCATAAACTTTCCATTTTAGCAAATTGAACCCCAAACTTAACAAATTGTATCAATTTGAACCTCCAACTTGCATAAATGTTGTAATGTAGACATTTTGTCAACTTTTCATTTGAATTGCTATTAAAATATGTAATTGACAATTTCCTTTTATTTTTTTAAATTCACATTACACCTGAGATAGTGTTTTGTAAGAAATTGGTTGGAAAAACTCTTTAAGAAATCAAATATCTCAGACAATTCTTCTCATTATTATTAAAAAAAAAGTCAGAGTTATTGGCAACAAGAAAAATCTAGCAAATATGATTATTTCCGTGTCCTAGATTTGTACATTCTTCTAATCAGCAAGAAAAAAAAAACATTAAAAGAAGGAAAAAAATCGCACAAAGTTCTTAGCAACAAGAAAAGACCAGCAAATATTTGAAGATAAAAACCTCCAAAATTTCTTTGCTTTCGTAATCTTAAATAGCAGCAAAAAAAACTCTCATAAAATCCTCAACAACGAGAAAAAATCATATAAAATAAAGTTTCTTCAATATTTTATTTATAAGAAACCAATTCAGATGCAATGTGAATTAAGAAAAAAAAAAAGAAATAATCAATTACTTACGGTGGTTAAAAAAAAAAACCAAAGGTATACATTGTAACACTTTTGCAAGTTTAGGGTTAAAATCGATACGATTTGGTAAGTTTGAGGTTCAATTTGATGAAATTGAAAGTTCATGGTTAAAATTGATACAACTTGTTAAGTTTAAGGTTCAATTTGATGAAATTGAAAGTTCAAGGTTAAAATTGATACAACCCCTAAAGTTTAGGGTTAAAAATGATTTTTTCCCTAATACTTATTTCATGGTCGTGTGAATATAGTTCTAAAAATTTATAGAAAGAATGTTAATGGAGACTTTAAAAAAAATAAAATAAACAATAAGTTCAAGTATAGGGACTAAAATTTGACATTTGAAAGTACATTAATATTTGGGGTGAAGGGATTTGAACCTCTAACTTCATGGTCGAGGGTACACGCCAATACTCACTTTGGCCTACATTATATTACTAATATAACATATATATACAATAAATGGTAGCGTGAAAAAAGTTTCATACCACCATAGTAGTAAAAAAATTTTGCCTACCATCTCATTAAATGTCTCATGTCTACCATCTCATTAAATGTGTATCGTGTCTACTAAGTAGAATATAGTTTAAATCATTTCAAAAAAAAAAAAAAAAGAATATAGTTTAAATCCGGAGATTAATGTCTTCAAAAAAGAAATCGAGAGATTAAAAGTTTTAAGTTTCTAAAATCTAGGAACCAAAATAAAAATATAGTTTGAATTGTGTAGAGATCAAAAGTGTTTTTACCCAAAAGAATTTACAAAAATAATAGTTATAAAGGACAAAAAGTGCTTTTACCCAAAAAGAACTTACAAAAATAATAGTTTAAAGAATTATAAATCCAAAAAAAGTATTAGCATATGTTTTCATTGAATTATAAGACATATTTATGGTATAAAATTGATAAAATTTTAAAGAAAATATGACATTTGAACTACATTTGGTTAAAATTTGTGAGTTTTGAAAAAGTTATTCAATAGTTAATTTGTGTCTTAATCAAACTTAAACTTGAGTAAAACTTGATATTATTGAAATTAGTAATTTTGTATAAAGATTTTAATTTTTTTTTTAAATTAGTGGATGGATTAGAAAAAAAAATAAAACAAATATATATAGGAGGGTGGTAGATTCAAACCACAGATTTTATGGTTATCAATACATTTTTATGCCAGTTGAGCTATGTTCATGTTGACAATATATATTCTCCCTTATCATCTTAAAAATTCAATTGTAATCAATTATCCTTGAAAAACCACAAAATTTATGGGGTTTAACGAACAAAAAAAAAGATTATTTATCCTCATTCTAGTTTCAATATTTCTTCAATTATACTAGAGTCAACTAGTTCGAAGGATGACGCTTTTTATTCCTCAACTTTACATGTTTTTCTATCTCCAACATATCTATCTAACTTTTTAAAACTACACAAACAATTATCAAACATATTTGATTTTCTATTTTTTTAAAACAAAAAACATAAACAGTTATGAAACATTCAATTTTTTTTTTTTTTAAAAAAATAGGGTATCATAGGGAGTCTCAATATTAAAAAACTAGATATGATAGGATACAATGAACCAAAATGAGCATAGCTCAAACAACATAAAACCTGTACTAATGACCAAGAGGTTTGTGTTTTGAATCCTGCTTACACATCTTGTCAAAAAAAAAAAAAAAAAAAACGATACAACGATTCCAACCTATTTAACTATTTTTTCGTAAAGTAAATATGGATTCAGTAATTCTCATGTGCTTTTATTTATTTATTTATTTATTTTTGAGTTCAACAATAATTGTAGCAGGGGATTCGAACCTCTAACCTTCTAGTCGAGGTTACATGACAATTACTATGAGCTATGCTCACTTTGACAGTAATTTCTCTGATGATGGTAGTGTTATATTTTTGTTTGAGTTCAACACAACATTTGGAGATAGGGGATTTGAACCTCAGACCTCTTGGTCAAGGATACATGTCAATTACCGTTAAATTATGCTCACTTTGGTGCTTGTGGTAGTGGTATGTCATGAGCTGGTTGCACATGCAATTTCAAAGTGGAAAATTTTCCTAATCTAACATTCTCTTTATGAAGAGACAACCATCCACACATGTTGCCATAGATCATGTGGTATTTCTATTTTCCTACTCCATGAAGTTGATTTATCAAAAAAAAAAAAAAAAAAAAAAAAAAAAAAAAAAAAAAAAAAAACAATCCTTTCACTCTTCAGGTTTGACCACAATTTTTTCACATCTTAATTCCATTTAAAATATGTGTATATGGTAATTTAACAATTTTTTTTTAATGCGAAATGCTCTTTAAATGGCATATACCCATTTTAAATGTTTTTTCTAATGATTTTTTTTTTATCTTTTTTAAGGAATATTCATTGGTATTTAAACCCCCTAGATCCTAAGGAAATTATTTTTTCAAAAAAAAAAAAGATCCTAAGGAAATTATTTTTTCAAAAAAAAAAAAAAGATCCTAAGGAAATTATTAGAATGAGTAAATATTAGGAAAAAAAAAATGTCTGCAGAACGGCATCATTGATCACTTACCTATGTTTGATGCATAAAGTGTTATTATTCTCAATCAATTTTTTAGGAAGAAATTTAATTTGAAATAGAAAAGATTAAGGCTTCATCTTATAACTATATTTGAATTTTTGTTTTATGGCCATGAAAATTATGTATTTCTTTGTATTGCTATTTTTTTTAAAATATATATATATATATATATATATATTTTTAAAATTTAAACCAAAATGCAAAAGTTGGTTAACTTTTAAAAAGTTGTTTTAGCTTTTTATGTTTGGTTATGAATTTAGCTATGCTTTAAAGAAAGGTTAAAAAAAAGAACATCAAAATAATAATAAAAGAAACAAACATATATAAATTTTTAAAAACAGATTAGTAAAATATGAAACTTTCTTTTTTAGTAATAACAATATACTAGAGTGATCTCAATATATATATATGTATAATACTAGAGTGTTATTTAAAAAAAAAAAATACTAGAAAGGAGATTTAAAACACTGATTTTTTAATGAAAATATATGAATTTTAAAATATTATAAAAGGCCAAAATAAACTGAGAATAAATTATAAAAAATACTCCCGATAGAAAATGGATTTTAGCTCTTGAAGTTTGAAGTTTGTTCCAAAACTACCTTTAGAGACATTTTCACTTAAATATATTGACAAAAAATGATGTGTTTGTATGTGTTTTTATTATTATTTTTTCTACGTATGTGTTCAAATCTATTCACGTAAGGATCGATACATATGCAAACATGCCCCATTTTTCTGTCTATAAATTTAACGAAAAAAAACTTCCATGATCACTTTGAAACAAAGTGATTTAAACTTAAAGTTAAAATGAAATTTTTGAAAATTCAGAAACATGATTGAAACCAATCTCATAGTTGAGGAATATTTTTTTTTATAATCTAACTCAACCGAATTGACCATAGACTAGATATTATAATGAAACAATGTTTGCATTTAATTACCTTTAAAATTTTGTACTTGTTCCTCAAAACATGTGAAAAACGTGGTTCAGAGCCAACAAGTGCAAAATATCCGCGCTGAGGCTTTTGCCCATGATCTTGTTTTAGGGTAAATTTTGTAATCCTTAAACTTATTTTGTAGTTTTAATTTTAAAACTTTCACTTTATTTTATAATATAATTTAAAATTTTCAATTTAATATCTTATATTTTAATAGTTTGTGATTATATCGTTTGAATGAGTGAACGTTAAATGATTGAGAACTCCGACAAGATCGAAATGCATTTTGTTAAATTGACTTAAAATAAGTTTATATGAAATATGATACTTAATGAGTTTACAATAAATTTAGAAAATCAATTATGCTATTTAAAGAGAGAAAATTTTCTAATTTCTTCCCCAAGTTTGGAAGAAAGGAAAAGAAAATTTGATTTTTCTAATTATTCAATGAAGCTGCCACAATATAACATTATAGCCACCCCTTTAAAATCGTCGAACGTAGATCTTAATATTTGTTTGCTTCTTAATTTGTAGATATTTTTACAACTTCTCTCTCTTACATCCAACGTGCAAAATTATAGACTTCATTGTAGTGACCAGCTCATCAAATAATTTCTCCCGAAGTAGCTCAATATCTCTAACAAAATTTCTTCCAACCTTTTGCAATTATATCACGCAAGGTTACAACCAGTCAATCTTAACATTCATCTATGGGAAAAGTATAATCGAAAAATATCAAGTTAAACTAATATAGTTTGTATAGTGTGAACATATATTATCAATTTGGTTCTCGTGATTTTAAAATCAAACAATACTTAACTACATACCTCATTATAATCTAGAAAACTAAGAAAAAGAAAGTTGAAAATGGAAAAACTTTTTTATCTCTCCTTATTGTTAATATTTTAGTAGTGGTATATACGTAGATCCTTACATACCAGTATGTAGCCAAATATTTTGTTTTAAAGTTTTCAAATTCATCTCCTAACTCTCACAAACCCGTCTCTAAAATGTGTGAATTAGGTTTGTGATCCCAAAAACAGAAGCCAAAAATGGCAGTGAGAGAAGGCAACAAAGTTCACATTCTGGTGATTCCTTTCCCCGACGGACAAGGCCACATAAACCCAATACTCCAATTCTCCAAGCGCCTCGCCTTCAAAGGCCTTAAAGTCACTCTCCTCAACGTCCTCAACGCCCACGGACCCGCCACCGACCTCGGCAGCTGGCTCGGCGGCTCCGTCGTCAAAGTGGAGCACAGGCCTCGAGCGCCCTACACCGGCACAGAGCCAGAGCCCCTCGAGTCCCACATTCACCGCCTCCAAACCTCCACTTGCTTCCACTTAACCAACCTCCTCACCCACCACCAGACCTCCACCTCCCCGATTCGCTGCGTCGTCTACGATTCCCTCTCGCCTTGGGTTCTCGATGTGGCCAGAGCGTTCGGCATTCCCGGGGCTCAATTCTTCACCGAGTCCTGCGCTGTCAATGCCATTTTTTATCACGTCAACAGCGGTTCCTTCACCATTAATCCCGTTCATGGCAGCTCTCTGCCGCCGCCGCTGCTGCCTGCGCTGCCGCCTCTTCGGATCTCCGACCTTCCTTCGCTTATCCCTCATCCTCAGCAGTATCCGGTGTTCTTGAGGTTGATGATCGGCCAGTTCTGTAGCGACCCTGAATGGATGTTCATCAACACTTTCCACGCCTTGGAACCACAAGTAATCCATCTCACTCTCCTTACAATGCATAACGGTAGCGAATTTCCATTAAAATGTTAATAGGGATTTTTTTTTTTCTCTTCTCGTTAACATTTTAATGATCAGATCAATATGTAGTCGAGTATTATTCAACTTTATTTTGGTATGATATGTTTGGAAAAATTAGGGAGAACCTTAGATGATATGTTCTTTTCTAAAAAATAGAAGAATCTTCATGTGAAGAAAAAGAATTGTTGGGTATTGTTTAAGAATGATACTTATTATTTACTCTTATATAAATAAATATTTTTTTTTAAAATTAAAAACTATTTTGGTCCATGTATTTTGTGTTTTACTCTATCTTAGTTCATATATTTTTACCTGTCTAATTTTGGTTCGTGTAGTTTCAATGAAGCTTGAAATTGATTTGTATAGTGATATTATTTTTTCTAAAAAAAACTAGTCTCTGGTAGCTATTTTTCTCTAAATTTTAGAAGAATACTCAGGATGAGTCTTTTCTTTTATGGAAATTATTATTGTTATTTTAATCAATTTTAGTAAAAATTAATTCAAACTTTGGTAGAAACCAATTTTAAGTTTAATTGAAAATACTTAACTAAATTTTTTTTTTCTGACAATAATGTGGGGAGGAGAATTCGACCCTCAAACCTTGTAATTATCAATATAAGGTTATACCAGTTGAGCTATTTACAAAAACTACATTGAAACAAAACCCAAAATACAGAGATCAAAATGGTATTATACCTGCTATTCACAAAAATTTGGAAGTTGTTTATTTATTTAAATTTCTCTTCCTTTATGCATCCCTTTCTCCTGATTATATGATTAATAAAACATAATGGTGGTCACAAAAGTGGAATATTTTTCGTGGTTTGTGTAGTTCTTAAGCTTCCTGAGAATGACAGCTAGTGTTAAAATTAGTGGTCTCTAGTGGGTTCTTTTGTCCTGAACTTTATCAGAACATCGAATCTCTACACATATGTTGTAAAAAAGAAATTAAAAGAAAAAAAAACTTTATTGGTCCTTGCCATAAGTTTTAAATTCATTTTTTTTATTGAGATTAGTTAAATAATAGTAATAATTTTTATATAAAAAAGACGAACATATTTCTAAAATATATAAGACAAAGACTAATAGAGATTCATCTTCTTAAAATAATTAACAATAAACTTAGTATATTGTATAATTTCTTGAATGATTATGTATAAAAAACACTTTAGAAATAAATTATCCAAAAATAACTTTAAATCGATTAACCAAATATATATTTGAAATTAATAGGTCATCCAAAAATGTTATCTTAACCAAATACATATAGTGAAAAAAAAAAAAAATTGAGACAATTAGATCCACTACTTTTTTAACTTAAAAAAAAAAATGGTTCTTTAAAACAACCCTTAACATTTTTATTGAAAATATTTAGTCAGATAGTGCTTAAATTAGAAGAAAACACCCACCATAGAAATTATTAAGTGCTCCAGTACAATGAAATAGATAGTTTTACGGTGTTAGATATAATATAAAAAAATTTAAAAGTATCTCGATTTTGTATCCAACTTGAAAGATATACATCCATACTTGAAACCAACATTTTTAAGAAAAAAGCTTCAAAATCCATGCACATTAACGACCTGTCTCTCCTTACATGAATACGCAGGTAATAGAGTGGATGCAGAGCCGCACGCCATTGAAGCCAATCGGACCAACGGTTCCATCCATACTCACAGACAGGCTGCAGAAGGACGACCGCCACTACGGCATGGATCTAACGAAGTCAACCGAAGACGACAACAAAACAATCCTGGAGTGGTTGGACTCTAAGGACAGGAGCTCAGTGGTTTACGTCTCATTCGGAAGCGTATCGGAGCTGGGAGACGAGCAAACGAAGGAGCTGGCGTGGGGGCTCAAAGCAGCCAACAAAACATTCCTTTGGGTCATCAAGGAATCAGATACCCCAAAGCTTCCAAGCAGCTTTGTTGAAGAGACGAAAGAGATGGGGATGGTGGTGAAGTGGTGCTCGCAAGTGCAAGTTTTGGCTCACGAATCGGTGGGTTGTTTCGTGACACATTGTGGGTGGAACTCGGTTTTAGAGGGGCTTAGCTTTGGAGTTGCGATGGTGGCGATGCCGCAGTGGACGGACCAAATGACGAATGCCAAGTTTGTGGAGGATGTGTGGAAGGTTGGTGTGAGGGTTAGTCCTAAGGAAAATGGTGTGGTTGGAAGAGAAGAGATTGAATTGTGTGTTAGGCGAGTGATGGAGGGAGACAAAAGCTTTGAGATGAGAGAAAATGCGAGGAGGTGGATGAACTTGGCCAAGGAAGCTGTGAATGAAGGAGGAACTTCTGATACCAACATTGATGAGTTTGTGGCACAACTTAAAAGATCGTAAAATTCCTTAGACTCGAACGAGATGATAGCTTGTTTCTATGATCTACTCTTATAACATGTCTGGGAGTGATTCTTGAATGGTTTTAAGTTGTGATTTTAGTGGAAATGATTTGTTTATGTGGGAGAAATTATAAATAACAAAACTCATCATCTATGATTTTTTTTAAGAAAAAAAAAGTTTATTTAAGGAGAATAATGATGGCCATATTGGGTTAGGAGTTGTTAGTATTCATGGGTCGTTCGCCAAAACTTTATCTATTAAATCATGTTGTCGAAATTACAAGATATGGCGAGATTTTGGTAAAATAATTTTGTCTTTAATTAGTTTTTTTTCTTGAGCATGCCACCTAGAACTACACTTTTCTATTATAAATGATGAGAATTAAGAAAAACAATGCTGGCAAAAATGATAAATGTTCTACCTTTTTAATTTAAGGTTATATGTCATTTTGCTTGTATCAACCTCATAGTAAAATTAATTACCCTCTACTCTAATGTCTTTCTCTCTTGTTATTCTTGCTCTCACTCTAACTTCTCACTCTCTCTAATTTCTCTCTCCAATCTCTTGCTTTTCAATCTCGGTCTCTCTCTCATTTCTCGCTCTTCAATCTCTCTCTAATCTCTCTCCATTCTCTCGCACTTCAATCTCACTCTCTCTCATTTCTTTCTCCAATCTCTAGCTCTCTTTCATTCCTAGCTCTTCTATCTCTCTCTCATTTCTCTCTCCAATCTTGGTCCCTCCCTCTAATTCTCCCCTCCAAGCTTGCTCTCTCTCTCTCCAATTTCACCCTCTCCCCAACTTCTCATTCTCTCTTCAATCACTTCAACCTCTTGCTCTCACTCTCATTATGTTCTCTTCAAAGGGAGGAAAATGGGAGAAGAAACGAGATGCGAGAAAAAAATGTGTTTTCATATAAAGTGTAAAATGCTAATTTTGGTAGGATGATACGTAAGCAAAAGGACATATGACGGAAAAAGATTGTTGCGATCTCTTGTCAAATAAAATTTATAATCCACAACTCCTAAATCTATCTTGTAGCAGTAGTGGTCGAGGTCGATCACAGGGAACAATCGGTTTATTTCTAAATTCTTTTGTGTTTTGAAGTAACCAAAGGCGGTTTATGGATGAAAGATTATTAAGACATAAAATAAAGACAAGAAAATAAATATGAAAAATTAAATGCAAGGAAAGTAAAAGGCATGGTTAGTTGATCTTACTATGAAGTTTATGTAATCGGTTCTCGGGATGTAAGTTTGGTGATTCAATCATTGACTCTCTTAATTAATTGAATTATTTAACAAATTGTCTAACCGTCACTGGAACCAGTGATTAAAGACCCCTAATATTTCCAACCCAACTAATACATCAAAGCCAAAGCCTAATTAGATGTTCGTTTAAGCCATCGTTGAGACGCTGCCCCCCATTTAAGGAAAATAGTCGTTGCAATTTGCCTAGCATCGAGACGTTGGGACACTAGGGCTTTCAGCGTCTCGACTCTAAGCCTTGGGTTTGCGGTCCAATTTTCCTTATTTGCAAGGAGTCTCATCGCTAAGTTGATGTGGTCTCGACGCTGGCAAAGGCTCCAAGGGCAATATGGTCTTTTTACGCTTCGGTTTTGTCCGTTTAAGCCCCGAATTGCCTCTAATGCTCCGCTAAGGACCTATGCACATATTATACTCATTTTAAAGCATTTTTCGCAAGGAATTCAACAAAAATAAACAAATTGAGAGATTATAAACATATAACAATTTAGACCGATCAACATATAACCTTAAATTGAAAATATATAACATTTTTCATTTGGATCTCCATAAATTTGTCATCCCCATAATTCTTCGAAAAAAATTGTGAAGAAATTGTATCATCCAATGTTTGCGTACCAAATGATGAAATCCATAGAGGTATTTTACGCCTGAGTTTCTAAAAGATAAATAGTATTTGTGAATTGATTATCCATAGAGATCTTTTTTAATAAAATTTCTTAAAGAAAAAGAGAACAAAATTTTGTGCACTCATGAGGAGGAGAAATTTTTAGGTAGAAATGATAAAAATACACCGGTTTTGTATCTAACTGTTATTAGGGGTAGACAAATTTGAAGATTTACATACAACGATTTTGAATGCGAGGCCTTATTGTACCAGGAACATCTAATAATTTTTTAATGAGAGTTTCGCTTTCGGTCTCTGCTTTCGGTCTCTTTTTTAGGTTTATTTTGTATTCTCAACTTTGATTTTGAGCTTTATTCTTTTTTTTTTTTTTTAATGAACTTCATTAAATCAGAAGAATTAGGTACGACTACTTGAAAGAAGGGCAGAAGAGACAACCACGAGAAAAGTTTCCTTCCCAAAAACCAGAGATGATTCATCTTCCTCAATGAGAGGGATTGACTAATTTACAAAAATTTGGATAGCAGCCCTAGCTAATTCATGGGCTATAGTTGCAGATTCTATTGTATTTCAAGAAGGAGATGATACACAACCTAGACGCTTCAAATTTAATTTCATCCAACACATTCTTATTAGTTTGTAGAGTGTTGAGGGAAAATTATTAGATGTTCCCGGTGCAATAAGACTCCATATTTTAAAACGTCGGATGTAAATCTTTAAATTTGTCTGCTCTCTAATAACCGTTGGATATAGAATCGAGGTACTTTTGTCATTTTTCTCTCTTTTACATCCAACAGTTGCAAAACTACCGGTCTTATTGCACCGGGAGCACCTAAAAATTTGTTAGTGTCGAGGGTTTGTGTTTCTTATTAGTGATAATTATAACATTTTTTTTAGAAGAGTGATAATTATAACATTAAATATTCTTATTATACATTCTTCTTATATTAGTAGATAATTTTTTCCCTCCCTAAGATATAAATGAATTTATAATTACTGGAACTATGCTCACTTTTAGCTAGTAATTTAGTATTTACACATTGACAACTTTTCGTATTTTGTATTATTTTGTATGGCATAGATATTCATATTGATATGATATTGATATAATGCAATTAAAATATTAATTAATTCATCATGTGTCAATATGATCCCCTATAGCTCTCTATTTTAAAATATTTTTAAGTTTAAAATATATTTTGTTTCGTGTCTCCAGTCTTTGTTTATATTTTTGGTTTCGGTACTTACTTTTAAAGGTCAATTTTGGTGTCTATATTTTTAGCTTCGTTCTATTTTATTCTCAATACTTTCAAGACGTCTTATTTGGTGTTGTACTTTCAAAGCTTGCTTACAATTTTTGACTTTAACTACAAAATGTTAACACAAATTCAAATAAAAACCTTTTATGACAAAGCTATTACAATATTTTGGGCAAGGATGTCCTTAGAAAAAGAAGTTAGCCTTATTGAATGCAACAAGGAAGGGTTCCCGAATCAAGGATCACATATACAAAATATTTATTGAGTGCAATATTGTATTGAATTCATGATTAAAAAATGTAATAAAAAGTAAAATAAAGGGAGTTAAACAATCGTTTTCTAATGGCCAAAACGAGTATAGTTCAGTGGTAATTGGCATGTACACTCAACCAAGAGATTCAGAGATTTGAATCCCTCACTTTCAACAGTTGATATACTAAAAAAAAAATAACTTTCTAATGGAATATGCACATAAAATGGAAAGTGCAATAACAAAAATGAATGATTTAAAAATACAAGACCAAAATGACAAGAAAAAGAATTAAAAAAAGAGGTACGTTAAACTTGTTTTGAACTTTTTTATTGCAAATCTAGCAATCCATAAAAAAAATTGCAAAAATGGCAAAATCTGATGTTCTGCATGTTGCATTTACTAAAATACCCCTCCAGATTTTCTATCTGATAGAAAGTTTTTCTATCACTGATAGATTCTATCAGTGATACAAATTTTCTATCACCGATAGATTCTATCAGTGATAGAAAAGATTTCTATCAATGATATGTATTTTTCTATCAATGATAGAAAAATTTTCTACACTGATAGAAGATTTCTATCAATGATAGAAAGATTTTCTATCACTTCTATCAGTGATAGAAATCTTCTATCAATGATAGAAAAGTTTCTATCAATAATAGAATGTTCTATCAGTTTCTAGAAGTTATAGAAAGTTTCTATCACTGATAGAAAAACTTTCTATTAGTAATAGAAAGAGAAGTGATAGAAAGTTTCTATCATTGATAGAAAAACTTTCTAGGGAAAAATACACTTTTGGTCCCTGAGGTTTGGGTTAAGTGACACTTTGGTCCCTGAGTTTTCAAACTCAACAAAAATACCCCCGAGGTTTGAGATAAGGAGCACTTTGGTCCCTGCCGTCAATTTTTCTGTTAAATACTAACGGTTGCTGACGTGGCACATATTTTTTTATTTTAAAAAAATATTTTTTAATTTTTGAAAATAAAAAATATATTAAAATAATAAAATATTATTATTTTAAAATTTTTTAAATTCCTTTCTCTCCCATCCTCATTCTTTAACTCCATCACCCACCTACCAGAACCACCCCCTTCCCTACCGGCGGCAGCACCGGCCAACAGCCACCGACGCCGGCGACGGCCGCCACCGCCAGTAACCATTTTCCGGCCGCCGGTCGTCGGATCTTTTTTTTCCTCTTTCTTTCTCTCTCCCTCACCACCTCACGCCGCCGCCGTCGTCGACCACCCACAACGCCGCAAGCCTTCCGGTGAGTCCCTTCCCTTATCCCTCTCGTTTTCTTTCTCTTTCCCTCGTCTTCTTCTCTCATCCTCTCTCACTCACTCGTTCGGTCTCCCTCTCGTCTCTATAACGTTTGGCCGCACCACCGCTCACCTAGAACCGACCGTCGTGAGACCCACGCCGCTGCGAAATAGACGGCAACGCGAGCTTGGCTTCAGATCTGACGGCGGGCAACCTCACGAGCGGTGAAACTTCACGAGTGGCGAAACCTCACCACGAACGAACCGACGACGGGCAAGCTTGGTTCCAGATCTGAAACCCCCCCCCCACGAACCTCAGGCGAACGTGAACGACGACGACACGAGCTTCTTTCCAGATCTGACGAAAACCCCCCTTCCCCATGAACCTTAGGCGAACGGTGACCGACGACGACGCGAGCTTCTTTCCAGATCTGACGAACCCCCCTCCCCCCACGAACGTTTTGCGCCGACGACGCCTCCTTCTCCCTCTTCTCTATTTATTAAAAAAAGAGTGAAGAAATGGAAGGGGGGAGAGAAGAAAAGAGATAGAAAGAAATTAAAAAAAAAAAAAAACTCGCCGGCGGCCGACGACTGCCGGCAGACGAACGACGGCGGCCGCCGGCAGCCGGAGTTGAAGAAGAAGAAGTTGGAGAAGGAAGTGGGAAGAGGAAGAAAGAGAGAGGGATAAAATATTAAAAAGAAAAGGATAAAATAATAATATTTTATTATTTTAATATATTTTTATTTTCAAAAATTAAAAAATATTTATTTAAAATAAAAAAATATGTGCCACGTCAGCAACCGTTAGTATTTAACAGAAAAATTGACGGCAGGGACCAAAGTGCTCCTTATCTCAAACCTCGGGGGTATTTTTGTTGAGTTTGAAAACTCAAGGACCAAAGTGTCACTTAACCCAAACCTCAGGGACCAAAAGTGTATTTTTCCCAACTTTCTATAAGTGATAGAAAGAAAAGTGATAGAAAATCTTTCTATCACTAATAGAATGTTCTATCACTGATAGAATCTATCAGTGATAGAAATACTTTCTATCATAGAAGATTTCTGTCTATATATATATATATAAAATGATGAGGAAGAAGAAGATGCACGCGCCAATCAGTTTTTCAATCAGATTCTATCAGTGATAGAAAAAGTTTCTATCAGTGATAGAAGATTTCTATCACTGATAGAAACTTTATTCTTGATAGAAACTTTCTATCACTGATAGAAAATGTTTCTACCACTGATATAATCTATCAGTGATAGAAATACCAGTGATAGAAACTTTATTCTATTGGTGATAGAAATTTTCTATCACTGATAGAAATTTTTTCTGCCACTGATAGAATCTATCAGTGACAGAAAGACTTTCTATCATAGAAGATTTCTATCAATATATATATATATATAATTGACGAGGAAGAATAAGATGCGCGCGCCAATCAGTTTTTCTATCACTGATAGAAAGTAGTTATAGAAACTTTATTCTATTAGTGATAGAAATATATATATAATTGACGAGGAAGAATAAGATGCGCGCGCCAATCAGTTTTTCTATCACTGATAGAAAGTAGTTATAGAAACTTTATTCTATTAGTGATAGAAATTTTCTATCGCTGATAGAAAATAGAATCTATCAGTAGTAGAAAAACTTTCTATCAATAAAAAAAAAAAAAAAACTGACGAGGAGGAAGAAGATGTGCGCCAAGGGCAATTCGGGAATATAAAAAATTAATTCAAAAATTTTGCCATATTTGCAAATATTTTTAAAAATTGCTATATTTGCTATTATTTACCTTCATGTTGCCACCCATTACAATTATCCTTAAAAAAAGAGGTACGTTAAACTTGTTTTGAACTTTTTTATTTTTTAATATTTCCATTATTTTTGTCCAGCATCAATATTTCAATTTTTTTTTATTATATAACCTATCTTTATGATAATTGGAAGTCAATAATTATAGCCCAATTAAACTTCAATCAAACCCACGTTAATTCATCAAAAAAAAAAAAAAAAAATCATCAATCTCTATGCTTTCCCCAATATTTTTCCTAATTTTTTTTTGTCAAATTGATTTAATTTTTTTTTATTATTATTATTATATTTTGCATGTTATTGGAAATTTTGCACTGTCCCAATAATTTTGGAACATATCAAGCATGGATCAAGTATGGAAAAGACCACACAAGATTGAGTTCATAATAAAGAAAAGGCTTAGCCTCAATAACGTTGAGGCCGACCTTAGACCTTATCAATGGGACCTCCTTTGTCTTGTTCATGTTCAGCTCTTGGAGTCTCCTGTAGGCCCGATTCAATCTGATTCAATCCCAAATTGTCCTCAAATAGGTAAAATCCTGAAAGGTCAAGGTAAAATATCCTTCTTCAACCTTAGGGGATGGAATTACAAAACCCTAACTTCTAAACTCTCATCTTCTACCTCTTGTTTTCTACTTTTCATATTTCATCTATCTCCTTACTAACTTAAGCATTGGAGTGGTTGTGGCAAACACCACATCACTGTGCAATTTTCTCTTATTTTGCAGGTCATATTTTTCCCCTTAAACAAATTTACGATTGCTATCACGTGAAGGTTAGGTGAGTTTTCTCCTCGGAAAATTTGGCAACAAGATTGGGTAGGGAAGAGATAAAATATGATAACAAAAACGAAAATTAGTTCCTTTGGCAAGTTTGAGATAAAAATTGGAATTATAACCTAAAAAAAAAAAAAGAAAAAAAAATTGGGGATAAAAATTGAAAATTCTCATTTGGCCTAATGCCTTGGAATCATCTAACGGCGTGAATCACGACGGAAGGGAAAGTTTATGTTTTTTTTAAAAGGCTTTTATGATTCCCTGCATTCGATATTACTGCACCTGCAGATGCGCTTTCTCGTGAGTTCTACCACATGATATGCCGATCAACGGCCCATGCAAATATAGAAAAAATAAATGGATTCAATTATTATTTAAAAAAATAATAATAAATGGATTCAATTATACAACATATTCCGAAACTTTCAAATAACTTTCAATTTTTTTATTTTTTTTGGAAAAATCAATTTTGACCCCAAAACTGAGCAAGTTGTATGAATTCTAATCCTAAATTTTCAATTTCATCAAATTCAACTCCAAACTTAACAAATTGTATCAATTTGAACCTCAAACTTGCACAAGTGTTGCAATGTAGACGTTTGATCAACTATTCATTTGAATTGTCATTAAAACATGTAATTGACAATTTTTTTTTTTAATTCACATTGCAAGTTGGTTTTTTGTAAGAAATTTGTTGGAGAAACTCTTTATTAAGAAGAAATCAAATATCCCAAACTATTCTTTTCATTGTTATCCAAAAAAAAATCATAAAAGTTATTGGCAACAAGAAAAATCCAGAAAATATGAGAATTTAAAAAACTCGAAATTTCTTTGTTTTAGTTTCCTACCTTTGTACATTCTTCTAATTAGCAAAAAAGAAAGAAAAAAAAAGTCCACAAAGTTCTTCTTAGCAACAAGAAAAAACCAACAAATATTTGAAGATAAAAAATCTCCAAAGTTGCTTTGCTTCGTAATCTTAGGATGGTAGCAAAAAAAAAAAAAAAAAAGTTCTTACAAAGTTCTCAACAATAAGAAAAAATGATTTTTTTTAGTTCAACAAGTAGGGTTCAATTTGATGAAGTTGAAAGTTTAGGATTAAAATTGATATAACTTGCAAAGTTTGAGGTTTAATTTGATGAAATCGAAAGTTCAGAGTTAAAATTTATATAACCTCCCAAGTTTAGGGTTAAAAATGATTTTTTTTTCCTTTTTTTTTTAGTTCAACAAGTGAGTGATTTATGCCAAAGCGAGCTTGGCTCAACGGTAATTAGCATGTACCATCGACTATTAGGTTAGAGGTTCGAATCCCCCTACCTCCAAGCTATGCTCACTTTGACAAATCAATTGTTGCTATTATATATATTTTAGTTCAACAAACTTTCAGAATGGCGAGATTCAAAATTCTAACCTTTTTGGTCTTAGAGTATATGTTTTATACGGTTGAATTATGCTCAAGTTGATAGCTATTATAATACTTAGGGAAAAAATCAATTTTGACCCTTGAACTTTGTAGGTTGTAGCAATTTTAACCATAAACTTTCCATTTTAGCAAATTGAACCCCAAACTTAACAAATTGTATCAATTTGAACCTCCAACTTGCATAAATGTTGTAATGTAGACATTTTGTCAACTTTTCATTTGAATTGCTATTAAAATATGTAATTGACAATTTCCTTTTATTTTTTTAAATTCACATTACACCTGAGATAGTGTTTTGTAAGAAATTGGTTGGAAAAACTCTTTAAGAAATCAAATATCTCAGACAATTCTTCTCATTATTATTAAAAAAAAAGTCAGAGTTATTGGCAACAAGAAAAATCTAGCAAATATGATTATTTCCGTGTCCTAGATTTGTACATTCTTCTAATCAGCAAGAAAAAAAAAACATTAAAAGAAGGAAAAAAATCGCACAAAGTTCTTAGCAACAAGAAAAGACCAGCAAATATTTGAAGATAAAAACCTCCAAAATTTCTTTGCTTTCGTAATCTTAAATAGCAGCAAAAAAAAAACTCTCATAAAATCCTCAACAACGAGAAAAAATCATATAAAATAAAGTTTCTTCAATATTTTATTTATAAGAAACCAATTCAGATGCAATGTGAATTAAGAAAAAAAAAAAGAAATAATCAATTACTTACGGTGGTTAAAAAAAAAAAACCAAAGGTATACATTGTAACACTTTTGCAAGTTTAGGGTTAAAATCGATACGATTTGGTAAGTTTGAGGTTCAATTTGATGAAATTGAAAGTTCATGGTTAAAATTGATACAACTTGTTAAGTTTAAGGTTCAATTTGATGAAATTGAAAGTTCAAGGTTAAAATTGATACAACCCCTAAAGTTTAGGGTTAAAAATGATTTTTTCCCTAATACTTATTTCATGGTCGTGTGAATATAGTTCTAAAAATTTATAGAAAGAATGTTAATGGAGACTTTAAAAAAAATAAAATAAACAATAAGTTCAAGTATAGGGACTAAAATTTGACATTTGAAAGTACATTAATATTTGGGGTGAAGGGATTTGAACCTCTAACTTCATGGTCGAGGGTACACGCCAATACTCACTTTGGCCTACATTATATTACTAATATAACATATATATACAATAAATGGTAGCGTGAAAAAAGTTTCATACCACCATAGTAGTAAAAAAATTTTGCCTACCATCTCATTAAATGTCTCATGTCTACCATCTCATTAAATGTGTATCGTGTCTACTAAGTAGAATATAGTTTAAATCATTTCAAAAAAAAAAAAAAAAGAATATAGTTTAAATCCGGAGATTAATGTCTTCAAAAAAGAAATCGAGAGATTAAAAGTTTTAAGTTTCTAAAATCTAGGAACCAAAATAAAAATATAGTTTGAATTGTGTAGAGATCAAAAGTGTTTTTACCCAAAAGAATTTACAAAAATAATAGTTATAAAGGACAAAAAGTGCTTTTACCCAAAAAGAACTTACAAAAATAATAGTTTAAAGAATTATAAATCCAAAAAAAGTATTAGCATATGTTTTCATTGAATTATAAGACATATTTATGGTATAAAATTGATAAAATTTTAAAGAAAATATGACATTTGAACTACATTTGGTTAAAATTTGTGAGTTTTGAAAAAGTTATTCAATAGTTAATTTGTGTCTTAATCAAACTTAAACTTGAGTAAAACTTGATATTATTGAAATTAGTAATTTTGTATAAAGATTTTAATTTTTTTTTTTAAATTAGTGGATGGATTAGAAAAAAAAATAAAACAAATATATATAGGAGGGTGGTAGATTCAAACCACAGATTTTATGGTTATCAATACATTTTTATGCCAGTTGAGCTATGTTCATGTTGACAATATATATTCTCCCTTATCATCTTAAAAATTCAATTGTAATCAATTATCCTTGAAAAACCACAAAATTTATGGGGTTTAACGAACAAAAAAAAAGATTATTTATCCTCATTCTAGTTTCAATATTTCTTCAATTATACTAGAGTCAACTAGTTCGAAGGATGACGCTTTTTATTCCTCAACTTTACATGTTTTTCTATCTCCAACATATCTATCTAACTTTTTAAAACTACACAAACAATTATCAAACATATTTGATTTTCTATTTTTTTAAAACAAAAAACATAAACAGTTATGAAACATTCAATTTTTTTTTTTTTTAAAAAAAATAGGGTATCATAGGGAGTCTCAATATTAAAAAACTAGATATGATAGGATACAATGAACCAAAATGAGCATAGCTCAAACAACATAAAACCTGTACTAATGACCAAGAGGTTTGTGTTTTGAATCCTGCTTACACATCTTGTCAAAAAAAAAAAAAAAAAAAACGATACAACGATTCCAACCTATTTAACTATTTTTTCGTAAAGTAAATATGGATTCAGTAATTCTCATGTGCTTTTATTTATTTATTTATTTATTTTTGAGTTCAACAATAATTGTAGCAGGGGATTCGAACCTCTAACCTTCTAGTCGAGGTTACATGACAATTACTATGAGCTATGCTCACTTTGACAGTAATTTCTCTGATGATGGTAGTGTTATATTTTTGTTTGAGTTCAACACAACATTTGGAGATAGGGGATTTGAACCTCAGACCTCTTGGTCAAGGATACATGTCAATTACCGTTAAATTATGCTCACTTTGGTGCTTGTGGTAGTGGTATGTCATGAGCTGGTTGCACATGCAATTTCAAAGTGGAAAATTTTCCTAATCTAACATTCTCTTTATGAAGAGACAACCATCCACACATGTTGCCATAGATCATGTGGTATTTCTATTTTCCTACTCCATGAAGTTGATTTATCAAAAAAAAAAAAAAAAAAAAAAAAAAAAAAAAAAAAAAAAAAAAAAAACAATCCTTTCACTCTTCAGGTTTGACCACAATTTTTTCACATCTTAATTCCATTTAAAATATGTGTATATGGTAATTTAACAATTTTTTTTTAATGCGAAATGCTCTTTAAATGGCATATACCCATTTTAAATGTTTTTTCTAATGATTTTTTTTTTATCTTTTTTAAGGAATATTCATTGGTATTTAAACCCCCTAGATCCTAAGGAAATTATTTTTTCAAAAAAAAAAAAGATCCTAAGGAAATTATTTTTTCAAAAAAAAAAAAAAGATCCTAAGGAAATTATTAGAATGAGTAAATATTAGGAAAAAAAAAATGTCTGCAGAACGGCATCATTGATCACTTACCTATGTTTGATGCATAAAGTGTTATTATTCTCAATCAATTTTTTAGGAAGAAATTTAATTTGAAATAGAAAAGATTAAGGCTTCATCTTATAACTATATTTGAATTTTTGTTTTATGGCCATGAAAATTATGTATTTCTTTGTATTGCTATTTTTTTTAAAATATATATATATATATATATATATATATTTTTAAAATTTAAACCAAAATTCAAAAGTTGGTTAACTTTTAAAAAGTTGTTTTAGCTTTTTATGTTTGGTTATGAATTTAGCTATGCTTTAAAGAAAGGTTAAAAAAAAGAACATCAAAATAATAATAAAAGAAACAAACATATATAAATTTTTAAAAACAGATTAGTAAAATATGAAACTTTCTTTTTTAGTAATAACAATATACTAGAGTGATCTCAATATATATATATGTATAATACTAGAGTGTTATTTAAAAAAAAAAAATACTAGAAAGGAGATTTAAAACACTGATTTTTTAATGAAAATATATGAATTTTAAAATATTATAAAAGGCCAAAATAAACTGAGAATAAATTATAAAAAATACTCCCGATAGAAAATGGATTTTAGCTCTTGAAGTTTGAAGTTTGTTCCAAAACTACCTTTAGAGACATTTTCACTTAAATATATTGACAAAAAATGATGTGTTTGTATGTGTTTTTATTATTATTTTTTCTACGTATGTGTTCAAATCTATTCACGTAAGGATCGATACATATGCAAACATGCCCCATTTTTCTGTCTATAAATTTAACGAAAAAAAACTTCCATGATCACTTTGAAACAAAGTGATTTAAACTTAAAGTTAAAATGAAATTTTTGAAAATTCAGAAACATGATTGAAACCAATCTCATAGTTGAGGAATATTTTTTTTTATAATCTAACTCAACCGAATTGACCATAGACTAGATATTATAATGAAACAATGTTTGCATTTAATTACCTTTAAAATTTTGTACTTGTTCCTCAAAACATGTGAAAAACGTGGTTCAGAGCCAACAAGTGCAAAATATCCGCGCTGAGGCTTTTGCCCATGATCTTGTTTTAGGGTAAATTTTGTAATCCTTAAACTTATTTTGTAGTTTTAATTTTAAAACTTTCACTTTATTTTATAATATAATTTAAAATTTTCAATTTAATATCTTATATTTTAATAGTTTGTGATTATATCGTTTGAATGAGTGAACGTTAAATGATTGAGAACTCCGACAAGATCGAAATGCATTTTGTTAAATTGACTTAAAATAAGTTTATATGAAATATGATACTTAATGAGTTTACAATAAATTTAGAAAATCAATTATGCTATTTAAAGAGAGAAAATTTTCTAATTTCTTCCCCAAGTTTGGAAGAAAGGAAAAGAAAATTTGATTTTTCTAATTATTCAATGAAGCTGCCACAATATAACATTATAGCCACCCCTTTAAAATCGTCGAACGTAGATCTTAATATTTGTTTGCTTCTTAATTTGTAGATATTTTTACAACTTCTCTCTCTTACATCCAACGTGCAAAATTATAGACTTCATTGTAGTGACCAGCTCATCAAATAATTTCTCCCGAAGTAGCTCAATATCTCTAACAAAATTTCTTCCAACCTTTTGCAATTATATCACGCAAGGTTACAACCAGTCAATCTTAACATTCATCTATGGGAAAAGTATAATCGAAAAATATCAAGTTAAACTAATATAGTTTGTATAGTGTGAACATATATTATCAATTTGGTTCTCGTGATTTTAAAATCAAACAATACTTAACTACATACCTCATTATAATCTAGAAAACTAAGAAAAAGAAAGTTGAAAATGGAAAAACTTTTTTATCTCTCCTTATTGTTAATATTTTAGTAGTGGTATATACGTAGATCCTTACATACCAGTATGTAGCCAAATATTTTGTTTTAAAGTTTTCAAATTCATCTCCTAACTCTCACAAACCCGTCTCTAAAATGTGTGAATTAGGTTTGTGATCCCAAAAACAGAAGCCAAAAATGGCAGTGAGAGAAGGCAACAAAGTTCACATTCTGGTGATTCCTTTCCCCGACGGACAAGGCCACATAAACCCAATACTCCAATTCTCCAAGCGCCTCGCCTTCAAAGGCCTTAAAGTCACTCTCCTCAACGTCCTCAACGCCCACGGACCCGCCACCGACCTCGGCAGCTGGCTCGGCGGCTCCGTCGTCAAAGTGGAGCACAGGCCTCGAGCGCCCTACACCGGCACAGAGCCAGAGCCCCTCGAGTCCCACATTCACCGCCTCCAAACCTCCACTTGCTTCCACTTAACCAACCTCCTCACCCACCACCAGACCTCCACCTCCCCGATTCGCTGCGTCGTCTACGATTCCCTCTCGCCTTGGGTTCTCGATGTGGCCAGAGCGTTCGGCATTCCCGGGGCTCAATTCTTCACCGAGTCCTGCGCTGTCAATGCCATTTTTTATCACGTCAACAGCGGTTCCTTCACCATTAATCCCGTTCATGGCAGCTCTCTGCCGCCGCCGCTGCTGCCTGCGCTGCCGCCTCTTCGGATCTCCGACCTTCCTTCGCTTATCCCTCATCCTCAGCAGTATCCGGTGTTCTTGAGGTTGATGATCGGCCAGTTCTGTAGCGACCCTGAATGGATGTTCATCAACACTTTCCACGCCTTGGAACCACAAGTAATCCATCTCACTCTCCTTACAATGCATAACGGTAGCGAATTTCCATTAAAATGTTAATAGGGATTTTTTTTTTTCTCTTCTCGTTAACATTTTAATGATCAGATCAATATGTAGTCGAGTATTATTCAACTTTATTTTGGTATGATATGTTTGGAAAAATTAGGGAGAACCTTAGATGATATGTTCTTTTCTAAAAAATAGAAGAATCTTCATGTGAAGAAAAAGAATTGTTGGGTATTGTTTAAGAATGATACTTATTATTTACTCTTATATAAATAAATATTTTTTTTTAAAATTAAAAACTATTTTGGTCCATGTATTTTGTGTTTTACTCTATCTTAGTTCATATATTTTTACCTGTCTAATTTTGGTTCGTGTAGTTTCAATGAAGCTTGAAATTGATTTGTATAGTGATATTATTTTTTCTAAAAAAAACTAGTCTCTGGTAGCTATTTTTCTCTAAATTTTAGAAGAATACTCAGGATGAGTCTTTTCTTTTATGGAAATTATTATTGTTATTTTAATCAATTTTAGTAAAAATTAATTCAAACTTTGGTAGAAACCAATTTTAAGTTTAATTGAAAATACTTAACTAAATTTTTTTTTTCTGACAATAATGTGGGGAGGAGAATTCGACCCTCAAACCTTGTAATTATCAATATAAGGTTATACCAGTTGAGCTATTTACAAAAACTACATTGAAACAAAACCCAAAATACAGAGATCAAAATGGTATTATACCTGCTATTCACAAAAATTTGGAAGTTGTTTATTTATTTAAATTTCTCTTCCTTTATGCATCCCTTTCTCCTGATTATATGATTAATAAAACATAATGGTGGTCACAAAAGTGGAATATTTTTCGTGGTTTGTGTAGTTCTTAAGCTTCCTGAGAATGACAGCTAGTGTTAAAATTAGTGGTCTCTAGTGGGTTCTTTTGTCCTGAACTTTATCAGAACATCGAATCTCTACACATATGTTGTAAAAAAGAAATTAAAAGAAAAAAAAACTTTATTGGTCCTTGCCATAAGTTTTAAATTCATTTTTTTTATTGAGATTAGTTAAATAATAGTAATAATTTTTATATAAAAAAGACGAACATATTTCTAAAATATATAAGACAAAGACTAATAGAGATTCATCTTCTTAAAATAATTAACAATAAACTTAGTATATTGTATAATTTCTTGAATGATTATGTATAAAAAACACTTTAGAAATAAATTATCCAAAAATAACTTTAAATCGATTAACCAAATATATATTTGAAATTAATAGGTCATCCAAAAATGTTATCTTAACCAAATACATATAGTGAAAAAAAAAAAAAATTGAGACAATTAGATCCACTACTTTTTTAACTTAAAAAAAAAAATGGTTCTTTAAAACAACCCTTAACATTTTTATTGAAAATATTTAGTCAGATAGTGCTTAAATTAGAAGAAAACACCCACCATAGAAATTATTAAGTGCTCCAGTACAATGAAATAGATAGTTTTACGGTGTTAGATATAATATAAAAAAATTTAAAAGTATCTCGATTTTGTATCCAACTTGAAAGATATACATCCATACTTGAAACCAACATTTTTAAGAAAAAAGCTTCAAAATCCATGCACATTAACGACCTGTCTCTCCTTACATGAATACGCAGGTAATAGAGTGGATGCAGAGCCGCACGCCATTGAAGCCAATCGGACCAACGGTTCCATCCATACTCACAGACAGGCTGCAGAAGGACGACCGCCACTACGGCATGGATCTAACGAAGTCAACCGAAGACGACAACAAAACAATCCTGGAGTGGTTGGACTCTAAGGACAGGAGCTCAGTGGTTTACGTCTCATTCGGAAGCGTATCGGAGCTGGGAGACGAGCAAACGAAGGAGCTGGCGTGGGGGCTCAAAGCAGCCAACAAAACATTCCTTTGGGTCATCAAGGAATCAGATACCCCAAAGCTTCCAAGCAGCTTTGTTGAAGAGACGAAAGAGATGGGGATGGTGGTGAAGTGGTGCTCGCAAGTGCAAGTTTTGGCTCACGAATCGGTGGGTTGTTTCGTGACACATTGTGGGTGGAACTCGGTTTTAGAGGGGCTTAGCTTTGGAGTTGCGATGGTGGCGATGCCGCAGTGGACGGACCAAATGACGAATGCCAAGTTTGTGGAGGATGTGTGGAAGGTTGGTGTGAGGGTTAGTCCTAAGGAAAATGGTGTGGTTGGAAGAGAAGAGATTGAATTGTGTGTTAGGCGAGTGATGGAGGGAGACAAAAGCTTTGAGATGAGAGAAAATGCGAGGAGGTGGATGAACTTGGCCAAGGAAGCTGTGAATGAAGGAGGAACTTCTGATACCAACATTGATGAGTTTGTGGCACAACTTAAAAGATCGTAAAATTCCTTAGACTCGAACGAGATGATAGCTTGTTTCTATGATCTACTCTTATAACATGTCTGGGAGTGATTCTTGAATGGTTTTAAGTTGTGATTTTAGTGGAAATGATTTGTTTATGTGGGAGAAATTATAAATAACAAAACTCATCATCTATGATTTTTTTTAAGAAAAAAAAAGTTTATTTAAGGAGAATAATGATGGCCATATTGGGTTAGGAGTTGTTAGTATTCATGGGTCGTTCGCCAAAACTTTATCTATTAAATCATGTTGTCGAAATTACAAGATATGGCGAGATTTTGGTAAAATAATTTTGTCTTTAATTAGTTTTTTTTCTTGAGCATGCCACCTAGAACTACACTTTTCTATTATAAATGATGAGAATTAAGAAAAACAATGCTGGCAAAAATGATAAATGTTCTACCTTTTTAATTTAAGGTTATATGTCATTTTGCTTGTATCAACCTCATAGTAAAATTAATTACCCTCTACTCTAATGTCTTTCTCTCTTGTTATTCTTGCTCTCACTCTAACTTCTCACTCTCTCTAATTTCTCTCTCCAATCTCTTGCTTTTCAATCTCGGTCTCTCTCTCATTTCTCGCTCTTCAATCTCTCTCTAATCTCTCTCCATTCTCTCGCACTTCAATCTCACTCTCTCTCATTTCTTTCTCCAATCTCTAGCTCTCTTTCATTCCTAGCTCTTCTATCTCTCTCTCATTTCTCTCTCCAATCTTGGTCCCTCCCTCTAATTCTCCCCTCCAAGCTTGCTCTCTCTCTCTCCAATTTCACCCTCTCCCCAACTTCTCATTCTCTCTTCAATCACTTCAACCTCTTGCTCTCACTCTCATTATGTTCTCTTCAAAGGGAGGAAAATGGGAGAAGAAACGAGATGCGAGAAAAAAATGTGTTTTCATATAAAGTGTAAAATGCTAATTTTGGTAGGATGATACGTAAGCAAAAGGACATATGACGGAAAAAGATTGTTGCGATCTCTTGTCAAATAAAATTTATAATCCACAACTCCTAAATCTATCTTGTAGCAGTAGTGGTCGAGGTCGATCACAGGGAACAATCGGTTTATTTCTAAATTCTTTTGTGTTTTGAAGTAACCAAAGGCGGTTTATGGATGAAAGATTATTAAGACATAAAATAAAGACAAGAAAATAAATATGAAAAATTAAATGCAAGGAAAGTAAAAGGCATGGTTAGTTGATCTTACTATGAAGTTTATGTAATCGGTTCTCGGGATGTAAGTTTGGTGATTCAATCATTGACTCTCTTAATTAATTGAATTATTTAACAAATTGTCTAACCGTCACTGGAACCAGTGATTAAAGACCCCTAATATTTCCAACCCAACTAATACATCAAAGCCAAAGCCTAATTAGATGTTCGTTTAAGCCATCGTTGAGACGCTGCCCCCCATTTAAGGAAAATAGTCGTTGCAATTTGCCTAGCATCGAGACGTTGGGACACTAGGGCTTTCAGCGTCTCGACTCTAAGCCTTGGGTTTGCGGTCCAATTTTCCTTATTTGCAAGGAGTCTCATCGCTAAGTTGATGTGGTCTCGACGCTGGCAAAGGCTCCAAGGGCAATATGGTCTTTTTACGCTTCGGTTTTGTCCGTTTAAGCCCCGAATTGCCTCTAATGCTCCGCTAAGGACCTATGCACATATTATACTCATTTTAAAGCATTTTTCGCAAGGAATTCAACAAAAATAAACAAATTGAGAGATTATAAACATATAACAATTTAGACCGATCAACATATAACCTTAAATTGAAAATATATAACATTTTTCATTTGGATCTCCATAAATTTGTCATCCCCATAATTCTTCGAAAAAAATTGTGAAGAAATTGTATCATCCAATGTTTGCGTACCAAATGATGAAATCCATAGAGGTATTTTACGCCTGAGTTTCTAAAAGATAAATAGTATTTGTGAATTGATTATCCATAGAGATCTTTTTTAATAAAATTTCTTAAAGAAAAAGAGAACAAAATTTTGTGCACTCATGAGGAGGAGAAATTTTTAGGTAGAAATGATAAAAATACACCGGTTTTGTATCTAACTGTTATTAGGGGTAGACAAATTTGAAGATTTACATACAACGATTTTGAATGCGAGGCCTTATTGTACCAGGAACATCTAATAATTTTTTAATGAGAGTTTCGCTTTCGGTCTCTGCTTTCGGTCTCTTTTTTAGGTTTATTTTGTATTCTCAACTTTGATTTTGAGCTTTATTCTTTTTTTTTTTTTTTAATGAACTTCATTAAATCAGAAGAATTAGGTACGACTACTTGAAAGAAGGGCAGAAGAGACAACCACGAGAAAAGTTTCCTTCCCAAAAACCAGAGATGATTCATCTTCCTCAATGAGAGGGATTGACTAATTTACAAAAATTTGGATAGCAGCCCTAGCTAATTCATGGGCTATAGTTGCAGATTCTATTGTATTTCAAGAAGGAGATGATACACAACCTAGACGCTTCAAATTTAATTTCATCCAACACATTCTTATTAGTTTGTAGAGTGTTGAGGGAAAATTATTAGATGTTCCCGGTGCAATAAGACTCCATATTTTAAAACGTCGGATGTAAATCTTTAAATTTGTCTGCTCTCTAATAACCGTTGGATATAGAATCGAGGTACTTTTGTCATTTTTCTCTCTTTTACATCCAACAGTTGCAAAACTACCGGTCTTATTGCACCGGGAGCACCTAAAAATTTGTTAGTGTCGAGGGTTTGTGTTTCTTATTAGTGATAATTATAACATTTTTTTTAGAAGAGTGATAATTATAACATTAAATATTCTTATTATACATTCTTCTTATATTAGTAGATAATTTTTTCCCTCCCTAAGATATAAATGAATTTATAATTACTGGAACTATGCTCACTTTTAGCTAGTAATTTAGTATTTACACATTGACAACTTTTCGTATTTTGTATTATTTTGTATGGCATAGATATTCATATTGATATGATATTGATATAATGCAATTAAAATATTAATTAATTCATCATGTGTCAATATGATCCCCTATAGCTCTCTATTTTAAAATATTTTTAAGTTTAAAATATATTTTGTTTCGTGTCTCCAGTCTTTGTTTATATTTTTGGTTTCGGTACTTACTTTTAAAGGTCAATTTTGGTGTCTATATTTTTAGCTTCGTTCTATTTTATTCTCAATACTTTCAAGACGTCTTATTTGGTGTTGTACTTTCAAAGCTTGCTTACAATTTTTGACTTTAACTACAAAATGTTAACACAAATTCAAATAAAAACCTTTTATGACAAAGCTATTACAATATTTTGGGCAAGGATGTCCTTAGAAAAAGAAGTTAGCCTTATTGAATGCAACAAGGAAGGGTTCCCGAATCAAGGATCACATATACAAAATATTTATTGAGTGCAATATTGTATTGAATTCATGATTAAAAAATGTAATAAAAAGTAAAATAAAGGGAGTTAAACAATCGTTTTCTAATGGCCAAAACGAGTATAGTTCAGTGGTAATTGGCATGTACACTCAACCAAGAGATTCAGAGATTTGAATCCCTCACTTTCAACAGTTGATATACTAAAAAAAAAATAACTTTCTAATGGAATATGCACATAAAATGGAAAGTGCAATAACAAAAATGAATGATTTAAAAATACAAGACCAAAATGACAAGAAAAAGAATTAAAAAAAGAGGTACGTTAAACTTGTTTTGAACTTTTTTATTGCAAATCTAGCAATCCATAAAAAAAATTGCAAAAATGGCAAAATCTGATGTTCTGCATGTTGCATTTACTAAAATACCCCTCCAGATTTTCTATCTGATAGAAAGTTTTTCTATCACTGATAGATTCTATCAGTGATACAAATTTTCTATCACCGATAGATTCTATCAGTGATAGAAAAGATTTCTATCAATGATATGTATTTTTCTATCAATGATAGAAAAATTTTCTACACTGATAGAAGATTTCTATCAATGATAGAAAGATTTTCTATCACTTCTATCAGTGATAGAAATCTTCTATCAATGATAGAAAAGTTTCTATCAATAATAGAATGTTCTATCAGTTTCTAGAAGTTATAGAAAGTTTCTATCACTGATAGAAAAACTTTCTATTAGTAATAGAAAGAGAAGTGATAGAAAGTTTCTATCATTGATAGAAAAACTTTCTAGGGAAAAATACACTTTTGGTCCCTGAGGTTTGGGTTAAGTGACACTTTGGTCCCTGAGTTTTCAAACTCAACAAAAATACCCCCGAGGTTTGAGATAAGGAGCACTTTGGTCCCTGCCGTCAATTTTTCTGTTAAATACTAACGGTTGCTGACGTGGCACATATTTTTTTATTTTAAAAAAATATTTTTTAATTTTTGAAAATAAAAAATATATTAAAATAATAAAATATTATTATTTTAAAATTTTTTAAATTCCTTTCTCTCCCATCCTCATTCTTTAACTCCATCACCCACCTACCAGAACCACCCCCTTCCCTACCGGCGGCAGCACCGGCCAACAGCCACCGACGCCGGCGACGGCCGCCACCGCCAGTAACCATTTTCCGGCCGCCGGTCGTCGGATCTTTTTTTTCCTCTTTCTTTCTCTCTCCCTCACCACCTCACGCCGCCGCCGTCGTCGACCACCCACAACGCCGCAAGCCTTCCGGTGAGTCCCTTCCCTTATCCCTCTCGTTTTCTTTCTCTTTCCCTCGTCTTCTTCTCTCATCCTCTCTCACTCACTCGTTCGGTCTCCCTCTCGTCTCTATAACGTTTGGCCGCACCACCGCTCACCTAGAACCGACCGTCGTGAGACCCACGCCGCTGCGAAATAGACGGCAACGCGAGCTTGGCTTCAGATCTGACGGCGGGCAACCTCACGAGCGGTGAAACTTCACGAGTGGCGAAACCTCACCACGAACGAACCGACGACGGGCAAGCTTGGTTCCAGATCTGAAACCCCCCCCCCACGAACCTCAGGCGAACGTGAACGACGACGACACGAGCTTCTTTCCAGATCTGACGAAAACCCCCCTCCCCATGAACCTTAGGCGAACGGTGACCGACGACGACGCGAGCTTCTTTCCAGATCTGACGAACCCCCCTCCCCCCACGAACGTTTTGCGCCGACGACGCCTCCTTCTCCCTCTTCTCTATTTATTAAAAAAAGAGTGAAGAAATGGAAGGGGGGAGAGAAGAAAAGAGATAGAAAGAAATTAAAAAAAAAAAAAAACTCGCCGGCGGCCGACGACTGCCGGCAGACGAACGACGGCGGCCGCCGGCAGCCGGAGTTGAAGAAGAAGAAGTTGGAGAAGGAAGTGGGAAGAGGAAGAAAGAGAGAGGGATAAAATATTAAAAAGAAAAGGATAAAATAATAATATTTTATTATTTTAATATATTTTTATTTTCAAAAATTAAAAAATATTTATTTAAAATAAAAAAATATGTGCCACGTCAGCAACCGTTAGTATTTAACAGAAAAATTGACGGCAGGGACCAAAGTGCTCCTTATCTCAAACCTCGGGGGTATTTTTGTTGAGTTTGAAAACTCAAGGACCAAAGTGTCACTTAACCCAAACCTCAGGGACCAAAAGTGTATTTTTCCCAACTTTCTATAAGTGATAGAAAGAAAAGTGATAGAAAATCTTTCTATCACTAATAGAATGTTCTATCACTGATAGAATCTATCAGTGATAGAAATACTTTCTATCATAGAAGATTTCTGTCTATATATATATATATAAAATGATGAGGAAGAAGAAGATGCACGCGCCAATCAGTTTTTCAATCAGATTCTATCAGTGATAGAAAAAGTTTCTATCAGTGATAGAAGATTTCTATCACTGATAGAAACTTTATTCTTGATAGAAACTTTCTATCACTGATAGAAAATGTTTCTACCACTGATATAATCTATCAGTGATAGAAATACCAGTGATAGAAACTTTATTCTATTGGTGATAGAAATTTTCTATCACTGATAGAAATTTTTTCTGCCACTGATAGAATCTATCAGTGACAGAAAGACTTTCTATCATAGAAGATTTCTATCAATATATATATATATATAATTGACGAGGAAGAATAAGATGCGCGCGCCAATCAGTTTTTCTATCACTGATAGAAAGTAGTTATAGAAACTTTATTCTATTAGTGATAGAAATATATATATAATTGACGAGGAAGAATAAGATGCGCGCGCCAATCAGTTTTTCTATCACTGATAGAAAGTAGTTATAGAAACTTTATTCTATTAGTGATAGAAATTTTCTATCGCTGATAAAAAATAGAATCTATCAGTAGTAGAAAAACTTTCTATCAATAAAAAAAAAAAAAAAAAACTGACGAGGAGGAAGAAGATGTGCGCCAAGGGCAATTCGGGAATATAAAAAATTAATTCAAAAATTTTGCCATATTTGCAAATATTTTTAAAAATTGCTATATTTGCTATTATTTACCTTCATGTTGCCACCCATTACAATTATCCTTAAAAAAAGAGGTACGTTAAACTTGTTTTGAACTTTTTTATTTTTTAATATTTCCATTATTTTTGTCCAGCATCAATATTTCAATTTTTTTTTATTATATAACCTATCTTTATGATAATTGGAAGTCAATAATTATAGCCCAATTAAACTTCAATCAAACCCACGTTAATTCATCAAAAAAAAAAAAAAAATCATCAATCTCTATGCTTTCCCCAATATTTTTCCTAATTTTTTTTTGTCAAATTGATTTAATTTTTTTTTATTATTATTATTATATTTTGCATGTTATTGGAAATTTTGCACTGTCCCAATAATTTTGGAACATATCAAGCATGGATCAAGTATGGAAAAGACCACACAAGATTGAGTTCATAATAAAGAAAAGGCTTAGCCTCAATAACGTTGAGGCCGACCTTAGACCTTATCAATGGGACCTCCTTTGTCTTGTTCATGTTCAGCTCTTGGAGTCTCCTGTAGGCCCGATTCAATCTGATTCAATCCCAAATTGTCCTCAAATAGGTAAAATCCTGAAAGGTCAAGGTAAAATATCCTTCTTCAACCTTAGGGGATGGAATTACAAAACCCTAACTTCTAAACTCTCATCTTCTACCTCTTGTTTTCTACTTTTCATATTTCATCTATCTCCTTACTAACTTAAGCATTGGAGTGGTTGTGGCAAACACCACATCACTGTGCAATTTTCTCTTATTTTGCAGGTCATATTTTTCCCCTTAAACAAATTTACGATTGCTATCACGTGAAGGTTAGGTGAGTTTTCTCCTCGGAAAATTTGGCAACAAGATTGGGTAGGGAAGAGATAAAATATGATAACAAAAACGAAAATTAGTTCCTTTGGCAAGTTTGAGATAAAAATTGGAATTATAACCTAAAAAAAAAAAAAGAAAAAAAAATTGGGGATAAAAATTGAAAATTCTCATTTGGCCTAATGCCTTGGAATCATCTAACGGCGTGAATCACGACGGAAGGGAAAGTTTATGTTTTTTTTAAAAGGCTTTTATGATTCCCTGCATTCGATATTACTGCACCTGCAGATGCGCTTTCTCGTGAGTTCTACCACATGATATGCCGATCAACGGCCCATGCAAATATAGAAAAAATAAATGGATTCAATTATTATTTAAAAAAATAATAATAAATGGATTCAATTATACAACATATTCCGAAACTTTCAAATAACTTTCAATTTTTTTATTTTTTTTGGAAAAATCAATTTTGACCCCAAAACTGAGCAAGTTGTATGAATTCTAATCCTAAATTTTCAATTTCATCAAATTCAACTCCAAACTTAACAAATTGTATCAATTTGAACCTCAAACTTGCACAAGTGTTGCAATGTAGACGTTTGATCAACTATTCATTTGAATTGTCATTAAAACATGTAATTGACAATTTTTTTTTTTAATTCACATTGCAAGTTGGTTTTTTGTAAGAAATTTGTTGGAGAAACTCTTTATTAAGAAGAAATCAAATATCCCAAACTATTCTTTTCATTGTTATCCAAAAAAAAATCATAAAAGTTATTGGCAACAAGAAAAATCCAGAAAATATGAGAATTTAAAAAACTCGAAATTTCTTTGTTTTAGTTTCCTACCTTTGTACATTCTTCTAATTAGCAAAAAAGAAAGAAAAAAAAAGTCCACAAAGTTCTTCTTAGCAACAAGAAAAAACCAACAAATATTTGAAGATAAAAAATCTCCAAAGTTGCTTTGCTTCGTAATCTTAGGATGGTAGCAAAAAAAAAAAAAAAAAAGTTCTTACAAAGTTCTCAACAATAAGAAAAAATGATTTTTTTTAGTTCAACAAGTAGGGTTCAATTTGATGAAGTTGAAAGTTTAGGATTAAAATTGATATAACTTGCAAAGTTTGAGGTTTAATTTGATGAAATCGAAAGTTCAGAGTTAAAATTTATATAACCTCCCAAGTTTAGGGTTAAAAATGATTTTTTTTCCTTTTTTTTTTAGTTCAACAAGTGAGTGATTTATGCCAAAGCGAGCTTGGCTCAACGGTAATTAGCATGTACCATCGACTATTAGGTTAGAGGTTCGAATCCCCCTACCTCCAAGCTATGCTCACTTTGACAAATCAATTGTTGCTATTATATATATTTTAGTTCAACAAACTTTCAGAATGGCGAGATTCAAAATTCTAACCTTTTTGGTCTTAGAGTATATGTTTTATACGGTTGAATTATGCTCAAGTTGATAGCTATTATAATACTTAGGGAAAAAATCAATTTTGACCCTTGAACTTTGTAGGTTGTAGCAATTTTAACCATAAACTTTCCATTTTAGCAAATTGAACCCCAAACTTAACAAATTGTATCAATTTGAACCTCCAACTTGCATAAATGTTGTAATGTAGACATTTTGTCAACTTTTCATTTGAATTGCTATTAAAATATGTAATTGACAATTTCCTTTTATTTTTTTAAATTCACATTACACCTGAGATAGTGTTTTGTAAGAAATTGGTTGGAAAAACTCTTTAAGAAATCAAATATCTCAGACAATTCTTCTCATTATTATTAAAAAAAAAGTCAGAGTTATTGGCAACAAGAAAAATCTAGCAAATATGATTATTTCCGTGTCCTAGATTTGTACATTCTTCTAATCAGCAAGAAAAAAAAAACATTAAAAGAAGGAAAAAAATCGCACAAAGTTCTTAGCAACAAGAAAAGACCAGCAAATATTTGAAGATAAAAACCTCCAAAATTTCTTTGCTTTCGTAATCTTAAATAGCAGCAAAAAAAAACTCTCATAAAATCCTCAACAACGAGAAAAAATCATATAAAATAAAGTTTCTTCAATATTTTATTTATAAGAAACCAATTCAGATGCAATGTGAATTAAGAAAAAAAAAAAAAGAAATAATCAATTACTTACGGTGGTTAAAAAAAAAAAAACCAAAGGTATACATTGTAACACTTTTGCAAGTTTAGGGTTAAAATCGATACGATTTGGTAAGTTTGAGGTTCAATTTGATGAAATTGAAAGTTCATGGTTAAAATTGATACAACTTGTTAAGTTTAAGGTTCAATTTGATGAAATTGAAAGTTCAAGGTTAAAATTGATACAACCCCTAAAGTTTAGGGTTAAAAATGATTTTTTCCCTAATACTTATTTCATGGTCGTGTGAATATAGTTCTAAAAATTTATAGAAAGAATGTTAATGGAGACTTTAAAAAAAATAAAATAAACAATAAGTTCAAGTATAGGGACTAAAATTTGACATTTGAAAGTACATTAATATTTGGGGTGAAGGGATTTGAACCTCTAACTTCATGGTCGAGGGTACACGCCAATACTCACTTTGGCCTACATTATATTACTAATATAACATATATATACAATAAATGGTAGCGTGAAAAAAGTTTCATACCACCATAGTAGTAAAAAAATTTTGCCTACCATCTCATTAAATGTCTCATGTCTACCATCTCATTAAATGTGTATCGTGTCTACTAAGTAGAATATAGTTTAAATCATTTCAAAAAAAAAAAAAAAAAGAATATAGTTTAAATCCGGAGATTAATGTCTTCAAAAAAGAAATCGAGAGATTAAAAGTTTTAAGTTTCTAAAATCTAGGAACCAAAATAAAAATATAGTTTGAATTGTGTAGAGATCAAAAGTGTTTTTACCCAAAAGAATTTACAAAAATAATAGTTATAAAGGACAAAAAGTGCTTTTACCCAAAAAGAACTTACAAAAATAATAGTTTAAAGAATTATAAATCCAAAAAAAGTATTAGCATATGTTTTCATTGAATTATAAGACATATTTATGGTATAAAATTGATAAAATTTTAAAGAAAATATGACATTTGAACTACATTTGGTTAAAATTTGTGAGTTTTGAAAAAGTTATTCAATAGTTAATTTGTGTCTTAATCAAACTTAAACTTGAGTAAAACTTGATATTATTGAAATTAGTAATTTTGTATAAAGATTTTAATTTTTTTTTTTAAATTAGTGGATGGATTAGAAAAAAAAATAAAACAAATATATATAGGAGGGTGGTAGATTCAAACCACAGATTTTATGGTTATCAATACATTTTTATGCCAGTTGAGCTATGTTCATGTTGACAATATATATTCTCCCTTATCATCTTAAAAATTCAATTGTAATCAATTATCCTTGAAAAACCACAAAATTTATGGGGTTTAACGAACAAAAAAAAAGATTATTTATCCTCATTCTAGTTTCAATATTTCTTCAATTATACTAGAGTCAACTAGTTCGAAGGATGACGCTTTTTATTCCTCAACTTTACATGTTTTTCTATCTCCAACATATCTATCTAACTTTTTAAAACTACACAAACAATTATCAAACATATTTGATTTTCTATTTTTTTAAAACAAAAAACATAAACAGTTATGAAACATTCAATTTTTTTTTTTTTAAAAAAAATAGGGTATCATAGGGAGTCTCAATATTAAAAAACTAGATATGATAGGATACAATGAACCAAAATGAGCATAGCTCAAACAACATAAAACCTGTACTAATGACCAAGAGGTTTGTGTTTTGAATCCTGCTTACACATCTTGTCAAAAAAAAAAAAAAAAAAAAACGATACAACGATTCCAACCTATTTAACTATTTTTTCGTAAAGTAAATATGGATTCAGTAATTCTCATGTGCTTTTATTTATTTATTTATTTATTTTTGAGTTCAACAATAATTGTAGCAGGGGATTCGAACCTCTAACCTTCTAGTCGAGGTTACATGACAATTACTATGAGCTATGCTCACTTTGACAGTAATTTCTCTGATGATGGTAGTGTTATATTTTTGTTTGAGTTCAACACAACATTTGGAGATAGGGGATTTGAACCTCAGACCTCTTGGTCAAGGATACATGTCAATTACCGTTAAATTATGCTCACTTTGGTGCTTGTGGTAGTGGTATGTCATGAGCTGGTTGCACATGCAATTTCAAAGTGGAAAATTTTCCTAATCTAACATTCTCTTTATGAAGAGACAACCATCCACACATGTTGCCATAGATCATGTGGTATTTCTATTTTCCTACTCCATGAAGTTGATTTATCAAAAAAAAAAAAAAAAAAAAAAAAAAAAAAAAAAAAAAAAAAAAAAAACAATCCTTTCACTCTTCAGGTTTGACCACAATTTTTTCACATCTTAATTCCATTTAAAATATGTGTATATGGTAATTTAACAATTTTTTTTTAATGCGAAATGCTCTTTAAATGGCATATACCCATTTTAAATGTTTTTTCTAATGATTTTTTTTTTATCTTTTTTAAGGAATATTCATTGGTATTTAAACCCCCTAGATCCTAAGGAAATTATTTTTTCAAAAAAAAAAAAGATCCTAAGGAAATTATTTTTTCAAAAAAAAAAAAAAGATCCTAAGGAAATTATTAGAATGAGTAAATATTAGGAAAAAAAAAATGTCTGCAGAACGGCATCATTGATCACTTACCTATGTTTGATGCATAAAGTGTTATTATTCTCAATCAATTTTTTAGGAAGAAATTTAATTTGAAATAGAAAAGATTAAGGCTTCATCTTATAACTATATTTGAATTTTTGTTTTATGGCCATGAAAATTATGTATTTCTTTGTATTGCTATTTTTTTTTAAAATATATATATATATATATATATATATATTTTTAAAATTTAAACCAAAATTCAAAAGTTGGTTAACTTTTAAAAAGTTGTTTTAGCTTTTTATGTTTGGTTATGAATTTAGCTATGCTTTAAAGAAAGGTTAAAAAAAAGAACATCAAAATAATAATAAAAGAAACAAACATATATAAATTTTTAAAAACAGATTAGTAAAATATGAAACTTTCTTTTTTAGTAATAACAATATACTAGAGTGATCTCAATATATATATATGTATAATACTAGAGTGTTATTTAAAAAAAAAAAATACTAGAAAGGAGATTTAAAACACTGATTTTTTAATGAAAATATATGAATTTTAAAATATTATAAAAGGCCAAAATAAACTGAGAATAAATTATAAAAAATACTCCCGATAGAAAATGGATTTTAGCTCTTGAAGTTTGAAGTTTGTTCCAAAACTACCTTTAGAGACATTTTCACTTAAATATATTGACAAAAAATGATGTGTTTGTATGTGTTTTTATTATTATTTTTTCTACGTATGTGTTCAAATCTATTCACGTAAGGATCGATACATATGCAAACATGCCCCATTTTTCTGTCTATAAATTTAACGAAAAAAAACTTCCATGATCACTTTGAAACAAAGTGATTTAAACTTAAAGTTAAAATGAAATTTTTGAAAATTCAGAAACATGATTGAAACCAATCTCATAGTTGAGGAATATTTTTTTTTATAATCTAACTCAACCGAATTGACCATAGACTAGATATTATAATGAAACAATGTTTGCATTTAATTACCTTTAAAATTTTGTACTTGTTCCTCAAAACATGTGAAAAACGTGGTTCAGAGCCAACAAGTGCAAAATATCCGCGCTGAGGCTTTTGCCCATGATCTTGTTTTAGGGTAAATTTTGTAATCCTTAAACTTATTTTGTAGTTTTAATTTTAAAACTTTCACTTTATTTTATAATATAATTTAAAATTTTCAATTTAATATCTTATATTTTAATAGTTTGTGATTATATCGTTTGAATGAGTGAACGTTAAATGATTGAGAACTCCGACAAGATCGAAATGCATTTTGTTAAATTGACTTAAAATAAGTTTATATGAAATATGATACTTAATGAGTTTACAATAAATTTAGAAAATCAATTATGCTATTTAAAGAGAGAAAATTTTCTAATTTCTTCCCCAAGTTTGGAAGAAAGGAAAAGAAAATTTGATTTTTCTAATTATTCAATGAAGCTGCCACAATATAACATTATAGCCACCCCTTTAAAATCGTCGAACGTAGATCTTAATATTTGTTTGCTTCTTAATTTGTAGATATTTTTACAACTTCTCTCTCTTACATCCAACGTGCAAAATTATAGACTTCATTGTAGTGACCAGCTCATCAAATAATTTCTCCCGAAGTAGCTCAATATCTCTAACAAAATTTCTTCCAACCTTTTGCAATTATATCACGCAAGGTTACAACCAGTCAATCTTAACATTCATCTATGGGAAAAGTATAATCGAAAAATATCAAGTTAAACTAATATAGTTTGTATAGTGTGAACATATATTATCAATTTGGTTCTCGTGATTTTAAAATCAAACAATACTTAACTACATACCTCATTATAATCTAGAAAACTAAGAAAAAGAAAGTTGAAAATGGAAAAACTTTTTTATCTCTCCTTATTGTTAATATTTTAGTAGTGGTATATACGTAGATCCTTACATACCAGTATGTAGCCAAATATTTTGTTTTAAAGTTTTCAAATTCATCTCCTAACTCTCACAAACCCGTCTCTAAAATGTGTGAATTAGGTTTGTGATCCCAAAAACAGAAGCCAAAAATGGCAGTGAGAGAAGGCAACAAAGTTCACATTCTGGTGATTCCTTTCCCCGACGGACAAGGCCACATAAACCCAATACTCCAATTCTCCAAGCGCCTCGCCTTCAAAGGCCTTAAAGTCACTCTCCTCAACGTCCTCAACGCCCACGGACCCGCCACCGACCTCGGCAGCTGGCTCGGCGGCTCCGTCGTCAAAGTGGAGCACAGGCCTCGAGCGCCCTACACCGGCACAGAGCCAGAGCCCCTCGAGTCCCACATTCACCGCCTCCAAACCTCCACTTGCTTCCACTTAACCAACCTCCTCACCCACCACCAGACCTCCACCTCCCCGATTCGCTGCGTCGTCTACGATTCCCTCTCGCCTTGGGTTCTCGATGTGGCCAGAGCGTTCGGCATTCCCGGGGCTCAATTCTTCACCGAGTCCTGCGCTGTCAATGCCATTTTTTATCACGTCAACAGCGGTTCCTTCACCATTAATCCCGTTCATGGCAGCTCTCTGCCGCCGCCGCTGCTGCCTGCGCTGCCGCCTCTTCGGATCTCCGACCTTCCTTCGCTTATCCCTCATCCTCAGCAGTATCCGGTGTTCTTGAGGTTGATGATCGGCCAGTTCTGTAGCGACCCTGAATGGATGTTCATCAACACTTTCCACGCCTTGGAACCACAAGTAATCCATCTCACTCTCCTTACAATGCATAACGGTAGCGAATTTCCATTAAAATGTTAATAGGGATTTTTTTTTTTCTCTTCTCGTTAACATTTTAATGATCAGATCAATATGTAGTCGAGTATTATTCAACTTTATTTTGGTATGATATGTTTGGAAAAATTAGGGAGAACCTTAGATGATATGTTCTTTTCTAAAAAATAGAAGAATCTTCATGTGAAGAAAAAGAATTGTTGGGTATTGTTTAAGAATGATACTTATTATTTACTCTTATATAAATAAATATTTTTTTTTAAAATTAAAAACTATTTTGGTCCATGTATTTTGTGTTTTACTCTATCTTAGTTCATATATTTTTACCTGTCTAATTTTGGTTCGTGTAGTTTCAATGAAGCTTGAAATTGATTTGTATAGTGATATTATTTTTTCTAAAAAAAACTAGTCTCTGGTAGCTATTTTTCTCTAAATTTTAGAAGAATACTCAGGATGAGTCTTTTCTTTTATGGAAATTATTATTGTTATTTTAATCAATTTTAGTAAAAATTAATTCAAACTTTGGTAGAAACCAATTTTAAGTTTAATTGAAAATACTTAACTAAATTTTTTTTTTCTGACAATAATGTGGGGAGGAGAATTCGACCCTCAAACCTTGTAATTATCAATATAAGGTTATACCAGTTGAGCTATTTACAAAAACTACATTGAAACAAAACCCAAAATACAGAGATCAAAATGGTATTATACCTGCTATTCACAAAAATTTGGAAGTTGTTTATTTATTTAAATTTCTCTTCCTTTATGCATCCCTTTCTCCTGATTATATGATTAATAAAACATAATGGTGGTCACAAAAGTGGAATATTTTTCGTGGTTTGTGTAGTTCTTAAGCTTCCTGAGAATGACAGCTAGTGTTAAAATTAGTGGTCTCTAGTGGGTTCTTTTGTCCTGAACTTTATCAGAACATCGAATCTCTACACATATGTTGTAAAAAAGAAATTAAAAGAAAAAAAAACTTTATTGGTCCTTGCCATAAGTTTTAAATTCATTTTTTTTATTGAGATTAGTTAAATAATAGTAATAATTTTTATATAAAAAAGACGAACATATTTCTAAAATATATAAGACAAAGACTAATAGAGATTCATCTTCTTAAAATAATTAACAATAAACTTAGTATATTGTATAATTTCTTGAATGATTATGTATAAAAAACACTTTAGAAATAAATTATCCAAAAATAACTTTAAATCGATTAACCAAATATATATTTGAAATTAATAGGTCATCCAAAAATGTTATCTTAACCAAATACATATAGTGAAAAAAAAAAAAAATTGAGACAATTAGATCCACTACTTTTTTAACTTAAAAAAAAAAATGGTTCTTTAAAACAACCCTTAACATTTTTATTGAAAATATTTAGTCAGATAGTGCTTAAATTAGAAGAAAACACCCACCATAGAAATTATTAAGTGCTCCAGTACAATGAAATAGATAGTTTTACGGTGTTAGATATAATATAAAAAAATTTAAAAGTATCTCGATTTTGTATCCAACTTGAAAGATATACATCCATACTTGAAACCAACATTTTTAAGAAAAAAGCTTCAAAATCCATGCACATTAACGACCTGTCTCTCCTTACATGAATACGCAGGTAATAGAGTGGATGCAGAGCCGCACGCCATTGAAGCCAATCGGACCAACGGTTCCATCCATACTCACAGACAGGCTGCAGAAGGACGACCGCCACTACGGCATGGATCTAACGAAGTCAACCGAAGACGACAACAAAACAATCCTGGAGTGGTTGGACTCTAAGGACAGGAGCTCAGTGGTTTACGTCTCATTCGGAAGCGTATCGGAGCTGGGAGACGAGCAAACGAAGGAGCTGGCGTGGGGGCTCAAAGCAGCCAACAAAACATTCCTTTGGGTCATCAAGGAATCGGAAACTCCAAAGCTTCCAAGCAGCTTTGTTGAAGAGACGAAAGAGATGGGGATGGTGGTGAAGTGGTGCTCGCAAGTGCAAGTTTTGGCTCACGAATCGGTGGGTTGTTTCGTGACACATTGTGGGTGGAACTCGGTTTTAGAGGGGCTTAGCTTTGGAGTTGCGATGGTGGCGATGCCGCAGTGGACGGACCAAATGACGAATGCCAAGTTTGTGGAGGATGTGTGTAAACCAAAAATTGAGAATTGGTAGAAGAGTTTAGCAGCGTAAGGACCAAGCCAAATAATTGAGTAAGAAAGAAACTATGAAATCTTTCTCATATATGTTTCATGTACAGCAACTTACTTATATATACTTGCACAAAGGAATAATAAATGATCCAATTAAGGGAAATGGACCTTTGATTTAGCAACGGTACAGTCAAACTAAGGAAAATAATCAAGATTTGAAAGATTATGCAAAATCAGAGAGATTTCAGCTTATTTGATGGCAATTTATTAGTTGAGTAGTTTCCTTATAAAGCTGTCATTGATATTCCAAAACTGTTGTAATTTGCTGTCATTGAAATTCCTCCAGATTAGTGTTATTGTTTTCATCTTTCCTCAAACTGGAGGTAGGTGCATCACGAACTCCAAGTTTGCTTCGAAGACCTTTAAAGGTAGCTTTGGGTAATGGTTTGGTGAAAATGTCTGCCAATTGGTCTTGTGAAGGAACATATCTAGTGATAAGTGATCCAAGAGCAACCTTTTCACGCACAAAATGATAGTCTAACTCAATGTGCTTGGTGCGCGCATGAAAAACTGGATTAACTGACATTTGCAGGGCACTTAAATTATCACAAAACAATTCTGGAGGTTTGAGTAAAGGGATACCGAGTTCTCGAAGGAGGAAGGTTAACCAAGTTATCTCAGCTGTGGTTGTGGCCATTGCTCGATATTCAGCTTCAGAACTGGACCTAGCAACAGTTGGTTGTTTCTTTGATGACCAAGAGATGATGTTTGATCCAAGGTAAACACAAAAGCCAGTTGTGCTTCGACGAGTAATTGGGCATCCTCCCCAGTCAGCATCACAAAATGCATAAAGGTGGAGGTTACTATTTTTGTAGAAAGTGATCCCAAATTGAGTTGTGCCAACTAGATATCGAAGGATCCTTTTGACTTCTTTAAAGTCTTTGATGGTAGGATTTTGAAAATGTTGACAAACTTTATTGACTGCTTGAACAAGATCTGGACGTGTGAGAGTGAGGTACAATAAGGAACCTGCTATGCTACGGTAGGAGGTTGCATCCACGGGTGTGTCATCTGTTGGTGTTTTGGAGGATGCAAGGGCCATTGGAGTTGCACTAATGGAGGCTTCAAGCATCCCTGCCTTTTGTAAAATAGTTTGAGCATATTTCCTTTGGGAGAGCATAATACCATTGGATACGGAGTGCACTTCAATTCCTAAGAAGTAGTGGAGAGCTCCAAGGTCTTTAATGGCAAATTCTGTACTGAGTTGATGAATAAGATCCTGTAGATATTGGTTGTCATTTCCTGTCAAAATAATGTCATCAACATAAATTAACATAAGTATAGTGATTGAGTTCTTTTTATAAATAAACAAAGATGGGTCAGATCGACATGAAAAGAATCCTAGATGCATTAGAAATTTTGATAATCTATCAAACCATGCCCTTGGGGCTTGTTTTAGCCCATAGAGTGAACGGTTCAGTTTGCACACATAGTGAGGATTCTTTTCATCTTGAAAGCCTGGTGGTTGTGAGATGTAGACGTCTTCTTTGAGGAATCCATGTAGGAAGGCGTTTTTTACATCTAATTGTTTGAGAGCCCATCGAGAGGTCACGGCCAAGGCTAAGACGACACGAATAGTTGTTGGCTTGATAACAGGGCTGAATGTTTCAGCATAGTCCAAACCTTCAACCTGTGTGTAACCTTGTGCAACAAGTCGAGCTTTGTATCGATCAAGAGATCCATCTTCCTTTAGTTTTGTTTTAAAAATCCATTTTGATCCAATCACATTCGTGTCTGAAGGAGGTGGCACAAGATCCCATGTGTGATTTTGGTGTAGTGCTTGAAGTTCCTCCTCCATGGCTGTCTTCCAATGAGGGATTTTTAGTGCTGTCTTATAGGACTTCGGTTCTGAGATGGAGATAGCTGCTAGGAGGGAATGGTTTTGATTTTCCTTATGGAGCTTTAAATTTTGTACTTCTCTGTGTAATTGTGGATCAAGTGAAGGATTGGAAGTGAGCTTTTTTCGTGTGATCATTTGATGAGTGGATGAGGAGTGCGTTGAAGTATCTTGACAGCCCATGTTTTGAGAAAGCATTGGTTGAGTGAAGCTTGATTCTCCTGTAGACAAAAAAGGAAGGTCAACAAAGAGTTGGTTGCTTATATCAGGAAGATACTGTAAAGAATTTGAGTTAGGATCAGAAATATGGTTTGTATCACTAATATTTTGTGGATAGGCAGCTTGATGGTTTGTTGAGTCACCTGCAGTAGAAGATAAATTAGTTAGTGAATGATTAGTACAATGATTTGGATCATACAAAGAGGAAAAATTTAAGGGTTCTAAATGCTCATTGTAGGCTGCTACAATGTCCTTTTGTTGGCAATTGTCAGAAACATGTTGCGAGGCTGGATGTGAAGCTTCATTTGATTCCGTTTGTTCTGCAGCTGCTATGGTGGCTATTGGCAGTACATGCTCTTTCCTCAATGTTAGCCTTGTTTGTTCAGCACCTTGTTGCTCAAATTTGTTTGCAATTTCTGAGTTATTTCTAACTCTTTCCTCAATGTTGTCTAGCGGAGGATCTTCAAGTAGCCTTATTTTCTTTGGTTGATCATTTACTAGGGCATTGTTGTCTACAGTGGTTTGATAGGTGGTTTTGCAATTTATCCAACCTTCCAAATCTGTAAACTCTGTAACCTCTAGTTGTGTTGTGCTTGATGAATTAGTTAGTGTGGGCTTAAAAGGATATACTTCTTCATCAAAAATTACATGCCTAGATATATATATTCTATTTGTTTTAGGATCTAGACACCTATAACCTTTGTGAATAGGACTATAGCCAATGAACACACATGGGTATGTTCTTTTATCAAACTTGTTATGACTATAGTTTCTTAAATATGGAAAACAACGACAACCAAATACTCTCAAGCTATCATAAGTAGGTTCCTTTTTGTAAAGTAAGCTAAAGGGGGTTTTCATGCTTAAGGATTGACAAGGCATGCGATTTATCAAAAATACAGTCGTGAGAAAGGAGTCAACCCAATATTTTGTAGGAACATTCCCTTGGAAAAGAAGAGTCAAACCTGTCTCCACGATGTGTCTGTGCTTCCTCTCCACTACGCCATTTTGTTGCGGTGTATGAGGACAACTAAATTGATGTTGAATACCTTTTTCCTCGAGGAGAGCTTTCAAAGCAAGAGAAGTGAATTCTCCACCTCCATCGCTATGAAAATTTTTGATCCTTTTGCCAAACTGTGTTTCTGTCATTTTTAGGAACTTCACAAAACAATTAAAAAACTCTGATTTCTTCTTTAAAGGGTATATCCATGTAAACCTTGAATAGTCATCTATAAAGCATGCATAATACTTAAAATTTTGACAAGATGATGTCGGAGCTGGCCCCCAAAGGTCACAATGTACTTTATCAAAGCTAGAGAGACTTACATTATGACTTGAATGAAAAGGTAGCCTTGAGCTTTTGCCCAATTGACAGTCAGTACATATATTTTCATCTTTTTTCCAACTAGAAATATCAATAGCTTGACTATTACTTAGAATCTTAAGATAACTTTCATTTAAATGCCCCATTCTTTTATGCCAAATGGAGTAAGAAGCTTTATTTGAATGACAGGCTGCAAAATAAGCATATAACTCGTTGCTTTGCTTCGGTTGGTGTAGATCCAAAGCGTAAAGTCCTCCTTTTTTATGCCCCCTGGCTAGTATCTCGCCCTGTTTGTTCTTCACAACAAAATGATTAGTGGAAAAAGTAATTACGCAGTCATTGTCCTTAGCTAACTTGCTAACAGATAATAGATTTTTTGTCATGCTAGGTACCACAAGAACATCTTTAAGAAGTAAATGCCCAAAATCAGTGTTTATTTTGCTGTGACCTATATGAGAGATTTCTAGTGCATTTCCATCACCTATATATATTGATTCATTACCTTTGTAAGTTGTAATTGAAGATAGCTTACCAGTATCATTTAGAACATGAGATGTGGCCCCTGAATCTGCATATAAATTTGGATCTGATGTGTCTTTGAGATTGAATGCAGCTAAGGCTTTAGGCAACTCCTCTGGTTGGAAACTATGGTCAAATCTATTCCAACACTCAATGGCAGTATGATTTGCCTTTCCACATATTTGACAAGTCACCCTTCCTTCAATTTTGAAGGGTGAATTGTTATTTGCTTTGTCTGTTTTGTACTGCAATGGAGATTGATTCCAATCGTTGTGTTGCACTGTGGGAGATCTACTCTGTTGAAAGCCTCGACCTCTTGAAGAAAAATGTCTCCCTTTGCCTCTACCTCGACCACGTTGAATGTAGAAGGCTTGGTTATGATCTAGGATAGTTGTTTTTTCTTCTTCGGCTTCAATGTTCAGTAGTTGTTCATGATTTTTCAGTGCAAGTACAAACTGGTTATACGTTGGATATGGAGGTTTTGACATCATGGCTATTCTGAATTCACGATATTTGCTTCCCAATCCTCTAGATAAATGCATTACCTTAGTCAGATCGTCAAGTGGTTTCTTCATGGCAGCTAATTTGTCGCATATGGATTTGAATTTCTTGATGTATTCATCAAGTGACAGATTTCCTCTCCTCAAGTTGATGAGTGCTTCATTTAAATGAAGTTCATTTTCTTTGGTTTTGGTGAGCAGCAACTCTTCTAGCGAAGTCCATACTTGATATGCAGATTCAGATGCTTCCAGTTGGACAAGGATTTCTTCAGATATGATTCCTAGTAACCAAGAGATTAATAGGCCATCATTATTCATCCAGATGCTATGCTGCTCGTTGGTTGTGTTGTTCTCATCATTGTCTTTAGTCTTCTCCTTAAATGGACATTCTTCTGTTAGATGGCTCTCTAGTCCCAAGTTTCGAATGAGTGGTACTACTTGGGATTTCCACATGAGGTAATTTGTGGGGCTAAGTTTGATGGAGATGAGACTTGAGCATTGATGAAAAGTTTGAATAGAGAGGGAGGTTTCTGTCTTTGCCATGAAAAAAAAAAAGCTTTTCCTTTGTGCAATAGCTCTGATACCATAAACCAAAAATTGAGAATTGGTAGAAGAGTTTAGCAGCGTAAGGACCAAGCCAAATAATTGAGTAAGAAAGAAACTATGAAATCTTTCTCATATATGTTTCATGTACAGCAACTTACTTATATATACTTGCACAAAGGAATAATAAATGATCCAATTAAGGGAAATGGACCTTTGATTTAGCAACGGTACAGTCAAACTAAGGAAAATAATCAAGATTTGAAAGATTATGCAAAATCAGAGAGATTTCAGCTTATTTGATGGCAATTTATTAGTTGAGTAGTTTCCTTATAAAGCTGTCATTGATATTCCAAAACTGTTGTAATTTGCTGTCATTGAAATTCCTCCAGATTAGTGTTATTGTTTTCAGTGTGGAAGGTTGGTGTGAGGGTTAGTCCTAAGGAAAATGGTGTGGTTGGAAGAGAAGAGATTGAATTGTGTGTTAGGCGAGTGATGGAGGGAGACAAAAGCTTTGAGATGAGAGAAAATGCGAGGAGGTGGATGAACTTGGCCAAGGAAGCTGTGAATGAAGGAGGAACTTCTGATACCAACATTGATGAGTTTGTGGCACAACTTAAAAGATCCTAATGTTTGTTGTATGATTGTTCTTTTAATTACCTTCTTAAACTCGAAAGTTGGCATGTTTAAGATGATGGGCTTGGTTTTGTGATCTACTCTTAGTGTTTGGAAGTGATTCTGGAATATGATTTTATAAGTAGTGATTTTAGTGGGATTTGTTTATGTTGAGGGAAATATTGAGAAACAAACACGTAAACAAGTAGTTTGAAGTGCGGGTATATCGCAAGAGATTTAAGCCCTTTTGTGGTGTATAATTCTTTATCAGCTATCGGTGCAGCAGGGAAGAAGAGAAGAAAGAAAGAGAAAGAAGAAGAAGGGAAGAAGAGAAGAAGAGAAGAAGAAGAAAGAAGGAAAAAAAAAAAAAAATTCCGCCGACCGCCGCCGTTCGCCGGTAGCCGACGGCGGCCGGCCACCTGAGCTGAAGAAGATGGGAGGGGGAAGGAAGAAGATGGAGGGAGAAAGAAGGTGGAGAAGAAAGAAGATGGAGAAGATAGAGAGATAATTTTAAAAATAATAATATAATAATAATATATTTAATATTTTTATATTTTTTATTTAAAAAAATTAAAAATTAATTTTTTTAATTAAAATAATAGTGCCACGTCAGCTTACCGTTAGGGTTTAACAGAAAAATTGACGGCAGGGACCAAATTGCTCCTTATCTCAAAGCTCGGGGGTATTTTTGTTGAGTTTGAAAACTCGAGGACAAAAGTGTCACTTAACCCAAACCTCAGGGACCAAAAGTGTATTTTTCCCTAATAATAATATATATTTTGTTGTCCTTCTCGCTTGGAAAAACGAGTCAATTATGCTTCTTCCTTGTACTAAAGTCATAAAGGCACTCTTCTAAAAAAAAAAAAAAAGTCATAAAAGCACATAATGGATTAAATCTTGACCATCCAATGACTTATGGAAGTGGAGGGTTGGGATTGTCTATGAGCAAATGTGATCCATGATGAGTGGATTGGAGATTTTGACGCTAAATTATTAGGTGCTTCGAGACAATGAAACTCTCTTTTTAAATCTGTTGGATATATATATCTTCAAATTTGTCTGTCTCTAACAACCGTTGGTTATAAAATCAAAAGTACTTTTACATTTTTTTTTTCTTTCTTACCTGTAACGGTGCAAAACTTGATAGGATGTGGAGACAAACCCTAGTTTGTCATACAAGAAAGGAAAAGGAAGGCTAATGGGCTTGGCCCACTTGTGAATTAGGTCTCATGCATGCAACTATATATATATATATATATATATATATATATAGGAAGAAGAAAAAATAGAAGTAAAGAAAATCAACCTCAGATGCGAAAATAGAAAGAAAAAAAATAAAAAATCAAGAACTGCGTTCGTGGAGGAGGCGGCGGTGGGAAGGAGTCGACGTCGTTTCGCAATGGAGGAGGCGGCGATGGGGGAGTCGATGCCATTCGTTTCGTTCTGGAGGAGACGGCGATCGAAGAAAAGAATCGTGGAGGAGACGGCGGTCGAAGAAAAGAATCATGGAGGAGATGGCGCCTTTGTTTCATTCCCGCTTTTATGAGTATTAAAATGGAAATTTGGTACTAGCTTCAGGAAGAAACGACGCTGGTGAGTTTTGAGCCACCAACTTTGAGAGAGAGACAGCGAGAAAGGGCAAAACAAAAGAAGCAGCTCTGGTGAAAGACTAAAACCCTAGGTAAAAGTTGATTTTATATTAAAATTGAGAACCGAACCGGTTCGGTTCGGTTTGATCCAGATAAACTAAGAAACTGAACCGAATCGACTCGGTCCGATTCGGTTTATCGGTTCGGTTCGGTTTTTTTCACCCCTATGTGCAACAGTGTTTTCTTGAGTGATAGTAGTGAGGTATTTTGAGATAATAAGTCTTATTCTCTCGTCGTGTTGGGTTGAGAGTGTTCTTTTCGTTGTTTATCCCAAATTATCGGATTGTGATACTTGGAAGTTAATAGTTACCGTTGGGCTATTGAGGGTTTGTTTGTGGCGTTATTGAAGGCTTTATGTAATCTCTCTATCATCCTAGTAAAACCTGCAGTCTTAACGCAGTCCCGAGCTTGGGATGAACTAGTATAATTTTTTGCCGTCGTTTTCTTTTTCCTATCTTTTATTATTTTTCGTGACTATTATTATTGGTTTGTTTGGCTTAACCTATGGAATGAGAGATAGTTATGATATTATTGATTGTCGGCATAATATTATTGTTATTTGTATTCCGTATTTTTCTTCCAACAAAGCACCTAATAATTTCTCAATTTTGACAGGTTGGTAGATTGTATATTTTGGAATTGTTCACCAACGAGGTCAGTTGCATTGATTGATTTTCTGTTGCTATGTGTGTGGTGTGATTGGCTCTTCAATGTGGCGTGAGTGATTTAGTTGTTTATCCATACTGAATTTTATTTGAACTAAAAAAGAAACAATTATCAAACACATTTTTATTTTTAATTCTTCTTTAAGAAATTAAACATGATTTTATATTGAGTTGTTAAAACCCAAGAAACAAAGAAAAAAAAACAAAAAAAAACAAGAAACCAGAAAACAGAAGCGAGAGATGAGAACATCATGACGATTTTCTTTCTTTGAAACAAAAAGGTTGCTTAGTTAAAGTTTTCCACATTTTCCTTTACATTTTTTAGTATCGATTGTGTTATTCATTTGAACAAAACTTGGCTACATGCAGAATGTAGAGATCTCCCTTCACACCCCATCAAAATCTTGACAACTAAGCAAGAGAAATGTAGAAAATGACAAAAAAAATTCTCTCCTAATTGTCAACATTTTAATGGTGGTGTCAACATTTTAATGGTGGTATGTAGGGAGACCCCTACAAAAGAGAAAAAAATATATATTTTTTTGTTTTTTAGGGGCAGTAGCATATTTGGCAAAATAAGTCGTGTTGATTCTGATATCCAGTATTCTGCTTTGAAGTTAATAGATGAAGAGAACACGTGCCAGTCTAAGTGGTCAACGACCTTCTGTTATTGGCTAACTAACAAGTCCGAGTACACTCACTATTTTTCATTAAGAAAACAGAGTATAAAAAGGCAGCTTGTGTATTATCACAGTGTGTGATCATTTTACTCATTCATTTTCTCTTCTTGTAACTTTGCTTCTTCAAACACTTGAACAAAAGATCCTCTCTCTGGTGCTTTTGTGTTGGAAGCGTGTGATGGACACTCACAAATTAGAATCAAATAAAAATATTTGAGAAGAAACAATTCACTTGTATTGAACAAAAAACTCTTAAAGAAAGCTACAAACTTGGTTCACACTTTTTCTCTCTAACTCTTTTGTGTTTTCTTCTCCACACACTTGCTTCAACACATTCTAAAACTATCCTATTTATAGGATTACATGGAAAAGTTTAGATCTAAAACTCCCATCCCATCTTAACTTCATGAACATAAAACTCCCTTCTAATATGAATGTTAAACTTAACCTCCAACAATTTAAACTTACAAAACTTACTTATTAATTTACTAATAACTTATATAACTTATGCACTTAATTAATTAGAACATGTTTAACTTACAACATCCCCCCTTAAACATGTTTTTCTCAAAACTCCGAGCAAAGTTCTTAACTTGCTAAACACATCGACCTTAAGTGGCTTTGTGAAAATATCTGCAATTTGATCTTCTGTCTTCACATATTCTACTTGAATCTCCTTTCTTGAAATGCAATCTCTGATAAAGTGAAATCTTGTATCAATGTGCTTACTACGATCATGAAACACTGGATTCTTGGCTAGAGCAATTGTTGACTTATTATCCACATTGATCACAGTTGCATCTTCTTGCAAAATTCCAACTGTCTTAAGCAAATTTCTCAACCAGACTGCATGACAAACACATGATGCTGCAGCAACATACTCTGCCTCACAAGTAGATAATGTTACGATAGGTTGCTTCTTAGAACTCCAAGTAAAAGATGTATTGCCAACAAAGAAAACATATCCACTTGTACTCTTCCGATCATTAAGATCTCCAGCCCAATCACTATCACAATAACCTTCAAGCTTGAATTCTTTAGACGATGAATAAAATAATCCATAGTCAAGCGTACCTTTGAGGTAACGAAGAATTCTCTTTGCCACTTTCAAATGAGTAGTTGTAGGAGATTCCATAAACCGACTCACCAATCCAACACTGAACAAAATATCTGGTCTTGTGCAAGTTAAATACCTCAAGCTTCCAATCAAACTTTTGAAATACGAAGGATCTACAACATCTCCATCTTCATATTTGGACAGTTTTGTCCCAGTTTCCATCGGAGTTGTGACAGGTTTAGAATTAAACATCTTAAATTTCTCAAGAATTTCTTTAGTATATCGTTCTTGAGAAATGAAAATACCTTCCTTCGACTGCTTCACTTCGATGCCAAGATAATATGACATGAGCCCAATATCTGTCATTTCAAATTCTTGAGTCATTGCCTTCTTGAGATCTTCAAACATACTTGGACAATTTCCTGTAAAAATTAAGTCATCCACATAGAGACAAACTAACAAAATATTTCCATGACCATTAGTCTTCATATAAAGAGAATGTTCATGAGGGCATCTCAAATACCCATTGTCAAGGAAATATTTGTTAATTCTGCTATTCCACATTCTTGGCGCCTGCTTCAATCCATACAAAGCCTTTTTTAACTTCAAGACTTTATCTTCATGACCTTTCACTGCATAACCAAGTGGTTGTTCCAAGTAGACTTCTTCTTCAAGATATCCGTTCAAGAATGCCGATTTGACATCCATTTGAAAAATCTTCCATCTATTCTGAGCAGCAAGTGCAATTAACAACCTTATGGTCTCCAAGCGAGCAACAGGAGCAAATACTTCATCGTAATCAATGCCTTTTCTTTGAGAATAGCCTTTTGCAACTAATCTCGCTTTGTGTCTCTCCACTTCTCCTTTTTCATTTCTTTTTATCTTGAACACCCATTTGACACCTACTGCTTTCTTTCCACTTGGAAGAGTAGAAAGCTCCCATGTATCATTCTTCTTTATGGCTTTTATCTCTTCATTCATAGCAGTCTTCCAATTTTCATCTTGTGAAGCTTCTTCAAAATTTAATGGTTCACTGTCACCAAAAAGACAAAAAAGAGTAAGATCACTAAAACTTTGACTTAACTCTTCTGTTTCATCATATATGTCTCGTAAACTTCTCATGCGATGAGGCCCTTCACATGAACTTGCTGTTGATGATGAAGGTGTAGTCTGTTCTGGATTGACCGGCGATGGAGGTGGTGTTGATGGAGAAACAACCACATCACCAGTTTCATCATCATCTTCAGGAAAAAGTAGGAACTTATAATCTTTGGGTTCATCATTCCAATTCCATGAAGCTTCCTCATCAAACACAACATCTCTACTTACCACCGTCTTTTCTATGGTTGGATTATAAAGCTTGTAGCCTTTTGAGCTTGCATCATAGCCAATGAAAATAAGTTTCTCACTTTTATCATCGAGCTTACTTCGCCTTTGATCTGGTACATGTGCATAAGCAATGCTCCCAAATACTCTCAAATGAGAAATAGATGGTCTTCTTCCAGTCCATGCTTGTTGAGGAGTTTTGTTCCACAGACTTCTAGTGGGAGAACGATTAGACAAATACACTGCACATTCAACCGCTTGTGCCCAAAACTCTTCTGGCATCTTCTTACTCTTCAACATGCTTCGAGCCATATTGAGTATAGTTCTATTCTTCCTCTCAACAACACCATTTTGTTGTGGAGTATATGGAACTGTCATAGGTCGACGAATTCCATTTTCTATGCAAAATTCTTTGAATTCATTTGAAGTGAATTCTCCTCCTCTGTCTGATCTCAATGCATTTATGTAATAACCACTTTCCTTTTCGACAAGAGCTTTAAATCTCTTGAACATGTCGAATACCTCTGATTTCTTCTTGACAAAATAAACCCAAGTTTTTCGACTGAAATCATCAATAAATAATAAGAAATAATTATTCTTACCGAAAGAACTTGGCTTTATTGGTCCACAAAGATCAGTGTGGACAAGCTCTAATGGTCTCCTTGCTCTTGAAGAAGATTCTTGTGGAAAACTCTTTCTTGATTGCTTGCCATAAAGACAACCTTCACAAAATTGATCCGGATGCTTGACATATGGCAATCCTTTCACCATGTTCTTCTTAGCTAATAATCTCAAGCCATCGAAGTTCAAATGCCCAAATCTCAAGTGCCAAATCCAAGACGGATCTTTCAAACACGACTTCAAACATTTTGCAACATCTGTTTGAATATTTAACAAAAACATTCTGTTCTTCGTCATTTGCACTCTAGCAATCATATTATCACGATGATCTCTTATTGAAAGACTATAATCCTTCATCAAAATATTATAGCCTTTCTCTAAGAGTTGTCCTAAACTCAAAATATTGTTCTTCATATCTGGCACATAGTAGACATTAGAGATAAACTCATGCTTCCCATTCTTCAAGTTTATCAAAATTTTACCTTTTCCTTTAACAGGAATTTTTGTATTATCACCAAATGTAATATTTCCGCCAACCGATTCATCAAGTTCCACGAACATTGATTTACTTCCACACATGTGATTGCTGGCACCGCTATCAAGATACCACAAATTGTTTTCACATGTCTCTTCACCTTTGCATGCTAGAAGCAAAGACGACTCACTGCTTTTAACGTCTTGTTCAGCATAGTTGGCATTTTCTTCAACTTTATGTCTACATTCCCAGGAATAATGACCAAATTTATGACAATTGTAACATTCAATTTGACTTTTATCATACCTCCGATCATTATTTGATCTTCCTCCATATGGCCTTGAATTATTTTGTCTTCCACGACCTCTTGATGAATTAGAGTATGAATTACTCTCATCAAATTTCCTTTGTCCGTCATTTCCTCGACCTCGACCACGTCCACGATTGTTACCACGTCCTCGACCTCGATTGCTCTTTTCTTGGCTATCTTCTTTATCTCTCAACTGCAACTTTGATTGAAAAAGTTGCTCAGTTGTTTGTTTACTTTTCTTGAGAAGCTTCTCTTCATGGGCTTGCAAAGTACCCGTAAGTTGATCAATGGACATTGTGCTCAAATCCTTCGATTCTTCAATAGCTACAACGATGAAATTGAATTTTTCATCCAATGAGCGAAGTATCTTTTCAACTACTTGCTCATCATTTAATGTCTCACCATACCTCTTCATTTCATTTACCACTGCAAGCAATCTAGAAGTATAATCTGAAATTGATTCAGACTCCTTCATATTTAATGCTTCATAGTCACCTCTTAATTTTTGGAGGCGAACCTTCTTGACTCGATCTACTCCTTTATAAGTATTCTCCAAAATTTGCCATGCTTGCCTCGCAGTAGTTGCTCCAGAAATTTTCTCAAAATTTGTATCATCAATTGCTTGATGAATAATGGTGAGAGCCTTTTGGTCTTTCTTTCTTGTATTTTGCAAAGCTTCTCGTTGGGCTTGATTCAAAGCCGCATCATTTTCTGGTTCTTCATAGCCTCTATCAACAATTTCCCACGCATCTTGTGAACCAAGTAGAGCTTTCATACGAATACACCAACTGCTAAAATTTTCCTTAGTAAGTCGAGGCACTTGGAAAGGAACCAAATTGTTGTTTGCCATTTGCAAAACAAATTTTCCTTTTCTCAAACTCAAGCTCTGATACCACTTTGTTGGAAGCGTGTGATGGACACTCACAAATTAGAATCAAATAAAAATATTTGAGAAGAAACAATTCACTTGTATTGAACAAAAAACTCTTAAAGAAAGCTACAAACTTGGTTCACACTTTTTCTCTCTAACTCTTTTGTGTTTTCTTCTCCACACACTTGCTTCAACACATTCTAAAACTATCCTATTTATAGGATTACATGGAAAAGTTTAGATCTAAAACTCCCATCCCATCTTAACTTCATGAACATAAAACTCCCTTCTAATATGAATGTTAAACTTAACCTCCAACAATTTAAACTTACAAAACTTACTTATTAATTTACTAATAACTTATATAACTTATGCACTTAATTAATTAGAACATGTTTAACTTACAACATTTTGAAAGTGGATGTACACCTAAATGGTGGAACCACTATAATCTTGTTGTTGTTCTCTCTCTCTTTCTCTTTTCTTTCTCAACCTTGTTCAGTACTGTTCTATTACTTGTGTGAGTTTCTGTCTTCCGCTCGTGAGCTTAGAATCTACAAGTCGAACAATTAATTGCAATATAGCAATTAAAAAAAAATTGCACCCCTTATTTTGACTTTTTTTCCTTAAAAAAATTGTTACACCCTTACTTAAACATCTATATTGATAGATTAAAGTTGTTAAATTAATAGATTGAAATAGGTAATTCTATATAGTTTGCATGCTCATTTGCTTATCATTGATATCATATCAATATATAAAATAAACATAAGGATACCTAAGTTGACCTTTCGTTTTATTTTCCATCAATGATTGTCTTCATGTGTGTGTGTGTATATATATATATATATATTTGTTTAATCCAATCAATTAAACCAGTCCAATAACTGAAAAACAGTATTGAACTTAAACAATCAAGAATAAAATCAAGAAAGATGAGAGGAAAGAACACCGAAGTTATAGTGGTTCGACCAAAAACAAGGTCTACATCCACTTTAGTCCCTTCATTAATCAGTAGCTTGTATTACAGAGAATAATCACAACTCTCATCAACACCAATTCGGCACTCTATTCAGCCCAATGCACAGCTACTCAGCAAACCAGCAGCTTCCCTGCTTCTCGAAAAACTTCTCTTCCCAACCACACTCTCTAAGCAAAAACAGTGACTACAAGCTCTCACTCTTACAATAATGATCAAAGGGTAAAAAACCCTATTTACAAGCAAATGGTCACTCACGCTCATTACACACACTAGGATCCATCGCATGTGGAATTCGGTCAGCATATCAGGTACCATGTGCAAGATTACACCTGTAAGAAATTTGTTAGAAAGTTGGTTATGCGGCTGAGTTGGATACACAATCCAGCTGAGATTCCAGCATGGATTAATAACCCCATCTGACAGTCTACAAGGCAATCTGTAACTATTTGTCAGCACAACAAATCTCCACCTTGACAAATACTTACACAAACTACATCATCATAAATAAAGGGACTTTATCAGAAAATAATCATTCCTTAGCAAAGCTGAGAGCCTTTAAGCAGCCCTCAGACTTTTTAACAGGTAATACCTTTGTAAACATGTCTGCAGCATTCTCCTCAGTTGTTATCTTCTGCAAACATACCTTTCCATCAGACAATACATCACGAATAAAATGATACTTAATGTCTATGTGTTTTGTCCTGTCATGGAAAGTTTGGTTTTTAGACAAAAACACAACACTTTGGTTGTCATAATGGACAACCACCTGATCATCAAAACTCTTACACAACTCACTCATCATTTCTCTTAACCATAAAGTTTCTTTGACAGCTTCTGATGCAGCCATATACTCAGCCTCGGTGGTTGAAAGAGCAACCACAGATTGAAGCACTGACCTCTAGCTTATAGTATTTTGTGCAACTTTGAAAACCCAACCTGTTAAAGACCTTCTACGATCACAATCAGCAGCAAAATCAACATCCACATAACCTTCAACACTTAGGCTATTCATGTTATTCTTCTGATACCGTAATCCAGCATTCGCAGTTCCTTTAAGATACCTTAGCATCCATTTAACTACCATCCAATGTTGTCTACCAGGGTTAGACATATACCTACTAATCAAGCTCATTCCATAAGCCAAATCAGGCCTAGTACAGACCATTAGATACATTAAACTACCTACTGCACTTGAATATGGAACAGTAGCCATATCTAATTTTTCTGTGTCTGTTTTAGGGGATTGATTAGCAGATAGTTTAAAATGTTGTCCAACCGGAACTGACACTGATTTGCAGCTGCTCATTTCAAAATTTTCAAGGATTTTCTTAGAATAGGAACACTGAGACAAGTTTAACACTCCACGTTTCCTATCTCTAATAATATCATTGCCTAAAATCCTTTTAGCTTCTCCAAGGTCTTTCATTTCAAAGTTTTGACTCAACTGACACTTTAGTTTTCTGATTTCTTCCTTATCAGAGCAAGCAATAAGCATATCATCCACGTATAAAAGTAAAAATACACTTTTATACTAACATGCTTATAATACACACAGTGATCCAGTTGACACTACAACAATTTTGGACTTAGATGTCAGTTCTGCACCGTTATTAAACCCATATGATCACGGATTTGAATCCGTTGTTGTTCTGGGTGTGATCTAACCCCTACGATCACATATTACAACAATAACGGTTTAAAACCGTCATGAAACGCCTCCGTGATCTTTCATGTATAATCACAGATTACAACAATGATGGTTTAAAACCGTGGTTGTTCTAGGTGTGATTGAACACGTACAATGACGGATTACAACAATGACAGTTTAAAACCGACATCTTTGTCAACCCCTATGATAACGGTTTACAACAATGACAGTTTACAACCGACATATATGACTACATTAATGACGGTTTTAAAATGACATCTTTTCCTGAACACGTTCGATTACAGTATGTTATGATGACGTTTATAACTGTTATTATAGTGTCATAAGATGACAGTTATAAACTGACATCTTTCCCCATACCACCTGCAACATCTTTATTGTCATAATTCAAATTCACATCCTGAATACCTATTATTGTAATTCAATATATTTTAATTGATCCAATAATCTACGGATATTTAAAACGAACATTTGACAATAATATTCAATCCAAACACAACAATTGAGAAAACATCAAATACTTTATTTCATTCTATCCAAAAAACTCAAAACGTCACAATACAATATTCAAAACCACTAAATTGTTCTAAACTATATAGTAAACTGAAATATTTACAAAAAAATAAATAAAATAAAATGTAAGCACAATGGTTTTTTGTCCATTCAAACAACCACATATATATGTCATGAAAACCCTACCCATATCCTATATCGTCTAAAAGGAAACAGCTAGCTACCACAAGGATGAATACACTTCACGTGAAGTTTGACACATGTGTCACCCATTCAACTCGCACATCGTCCAGCTGTTTTTGTGTGAATGGATTCTTTGTATTAAACTGCAAAAAAAAAAAAAAAAAAAAAAAGAAAATTACGACTTAACATATCCACAAAACAAACTAGGCCATGATTAAAATAAACTACCACTTTCACTTTGAGAACTTTTTAGCCAAAACCAAAAGTTCTATCAACCAATCTCATTATTTCCATCTAGAGCTTAGTGATCTCCCAAGTAGTTGGATGGCCCACCTCGTGTTCAATATTATCTCTCTCTTGATATGTTGTGCGATACATATCTACATAGTCCTTTTGATGTTTCAACATAAACTCTTCAAGAGCACCAATGCTTTCAAGTTGATTTAAGACAAGTAAAGGAGTCAAACATGTTAGCCGCATATACATATACACTTTTAAGTGTCGCGAGCATTTGAGTAAATTTTTGCACACGTTTGGAAGTTGTAATCCTGAAACACATCAACGAAAGAAATCAATTTATGTTCCAACTAAGTTCTCATGAAAGGAAAAAAAAAAGTACAAATACTATATTTGATAATTCTACCGTTTTCAGGGCAGCTTTAAGAAAAAGTGACCTTTGCCGAGGTTTCTGAATAATGAAAGATGTCGTAATAGTCGCCAACTTGGACTGGAAAAAAGTTGAAATTAACATAAGGATGTTTCGACAGAAACACTAAATCATTTGTAATTGAAAACAAGAGTTTCTAGCTATGAAGCACAGAAACTACACTTACAGTTCCTAATGATAAAATAACATCTTCGATCAACTTGAAAAACACATAGAAAATTTTAAAAAGACAAGACTATTGTAATACACGTTAATGCTAGAACTTGGTGTAGTCTGATCATTTCCTATAAAGAAAACAAGCTAATCTTACACCAGAAACATATAGTCCAAGTTCAACATCAGCAAGCAACTATACTTTGAGAAAAAGCATACAAACCTCGTTATATCCTAAAGAAACTGCACAATGCCGCACAACATCTTTAAAATCTTCAGTCCTATCCCTGAACTTCGCCATTCCTTTCTCAATGAAGCTGAAAATGTATTAACAAATTAAAAAACCACAAATGACTTGAATGAATTATGGAATACAAAAGAAAATTTTGAAAACTGTCAAACGAAAGAACAAAGTAAGATATCTCGCTTTGCACCCACCTCAATTATGTAAGAAGCCATAATCGAAATATTGTTATTTATAGTATCTTCCCACCCAGAAGAGCGTACTATAGGATTGATATTAGAAGTCAAAATTCTAGACAAAGCAGGAAATAAAAGATCATAAAAAAAATTCAAAACAGAAGTCCAAAAATCACTATTCAATTCCCTTTCGACACATAGGCGTCAAAATTTTACTCATTTAGAAAATGCGATTAACATATCTACAAAATGGAAACCAAAAATAGAAAAACACGAACAAGTTGATATACTACAAGTTCTCAAGCTGAAGAGTTATGGGTAACTCAATTTAAGGTCGTTCGGGTTATGGGCATTCGTCGAACACCAATTTCGAGCCCAAACGCTCCTTGGTTGGCTTTCAAAGAACATTTATAGAAGCCTTCAGTGAACGGGTAATCTAAAATTCTAAAATTGAATCCGAATAAGCATGGATTCAAGCTAAACTTACCGAAAGCGTTGGAGGCTGGAAATCGCGTATCTTGCTGTACTGAAGCTACTCGCGTGGGACTTGCAGTTGTAGGTGTCGATTTCCGGTGAAGAACGACAGAGAGGGAGGGGCGGCGCTGTGTGGGTCTTCGTTTTCCGACTAGAACTGACGGTGGCGCAGGAGGAAGAAGAGAAAACGAGGAAGGCGGCGTGGGTTTCTTTGCTATCGTAGCCCAAATTTCCAAAAATTTTCGTTTTTTTTTTTAAAGTGGCATCTTTTTAGTAATCCGTTATCTTTGAGTCAATCCGTCATTGTTTAAAAATTACAATCCGACACCGTAGCCCCAAATTGTTTTAGTGTGACTTCGGTTAAAACCACACGAAATAATGAATGAATCGAACTTTAAATACCATTGTCGTGGTGACTGTTTCAACCCATATAACGATTTCTTCAGCAAACACACTTTACCTTCTGTTTCCTCAGTACTGAAGCCTGGTGGTTTTTGCATATATATCACCTCAGACAATTCTCCATGAAGAAACGCTGTCTTCACGCCCATCTGTTCTAATTCCAGGTCAAAAGTAGCAGTTAGAGAGAGTATAAATCGTATTGAAGTATGCCTTACCACAGGTGAGAAAATCTCATTGTAGTCTACTCCATCCACTTGTGTAAAACCGCGAGCTACAAGTCTAGCTTTGAAGCGGATTGGTTCCTTAGGATCAACAGTTTCCTTACGCTTGAAGATCCATTTGCAGCTTACTAATCGTTGCTTAGCTGGTCGACTAACCAATTCCCAGGTCTCATTCTTGATAAGTGAATCATACTCATCATTCATGGCCTGAAGCCACTTATCTTTATCTCTAGACTTCATAGCAGCATCATAGGAGATTGGTTCATCTCCTTCTTGCTCCACCTCAGTAATAAGAGCATAGTATACTAGATCTGCACTAGCAAACCTAGAGGGTGGTCTGACCTGTCTGCGTGTTCTGTCCCTTGCAAGCCTATAATCTTGCAAATTTTCTTCCTGACTTGTGTCTGTCTCGACAAGCACCTCATTATTCACTTCAGGAGATGTTTCGGTTTGTGTCTCAGAAGATTTCTTTGAACTTTTACTCAAGTCAAACTCTACTTCATTTAATTTCTTCTCATGATTTGTACAAGTACTCACAGGTAGGGGTCTTTCCAGGGCTATAGATTGTTCATCAAACACTACATCGCGACTTATCAGGCACTTTTCTTCTCCCTTTTCCAAACACCATAAACGATACCCTTTAACACCTTGAGGGTATCCTAAAAATAGACACTTTTTAGCTCGATGCTCCAGCTTGCCTTCCTTTGAGTGTGCATAGGCAACACACCCAAATACCCTTAAGTTATCCAGGTTCGGAGGCTTGCCTGTCCATTTTTCTAGTGGTGTTTTAAAATCAATAGCAGATGAGGGGCATCTATTAATTAAATATGCGGCTGTCATCACAGCCTCTCCCCAGAATTCCTTGGATAAGTTTGCATTTGACAGCAAACATCTCACACGTTCAAGGAGTGTCCTGTTCATCCTCTCTACAAGACCATTTTGTTGAGGAGTGCCTTTTACTGTTAGATGTCTTAAAATCCCTTCCTTTTGACACATGAGCTTAAACTCATTGCTTAGGAATTCTAGCCCGTTGTCTGTCCTCAAAGCCTTCAACTTTCTTTCAGTTTGCCTTTCCACAAGTGTCTTCCACTCAACAAACTTGGTATAAGTTTCTGCCTTGCTCTTCAATAGGTACACCCAAACTCTACGAGAAAAATCATCAACTATAGATAGGAAGTAATGAGCTTCACCTAAAGTTGATATTTTCTCCGATCCCCATAGGTCAGCATGCATATAATCAAGAATGCCTCTTGAAATGTGCATAGTACCCTTGCTGAATGATACCCGAGTGGTCTTCCCGTAGATACAATGTTCACAATTGTCAAGGGTGCTTATTTCACAATCTCCTAACAACCCCTGTTTATGGAGTTCTTTGAGACCTCTCTCACTCACATGCCCTAGCCACATGTGCCACAACTTAGCCTTTTTCTGATCTTGGGAAGAAGCAATAGCAGCTGTTCCGCTGTTCCCAACACTGTGTTTCCTTGTAATAGGTACAACTCATTAGTCAGCTTTCCCTTCAGTTTAACCATGGCACCTTTTACAATCTTCATAGTGCCATTTTTTGTTTTACAAATATACCCAGCTTTGTCAAACATACCAAGGGATAACAAGCTTCTCCTAAGTTCAGGTACGTATCTCACATCAGTGATAATCCTCACTTGATTATCAAACATCCTTACCTGAACTGAGTCTATACCTTCTACACAACATTCTTGATTATTTCCTAGCAAAACCTTGCCTCCTTTAATGTTTTCAAAGGACTAAAACCAATGTTTTGTTGGGAGTCATATGGAATGAACATCCCGAGTCTAATATCCAATCACTAGTAACTTCAGCCTCGGATACCATTAGTACTTCCGCAGACTCATATCACTCTGAACATTCACATTATTAGTATCATCTTCCCTTTTATTTTCATTATTTCTCTTGTTCTTAAGCTCATATCAGTTCCTTCTAATATGACCTTCCTTATGGCAGTGATAACACCTTTTAGTTTTACCTTGCGATTTAGATCTACCACGACTGTTACTACGGTTATTTGATTTCTTCTCTAGTCTTCCCCTAGCGATTAAGGCTTCACTTTCTTTGGACTTAGCCTTTCTCATATCTAATTCCCTAGATCTCAGTGCATTTAGAACAATGTCCATGGTTAGGTTGTCTCTACCATAACGTATGGCTGACTTAACTTCATTATACGATTATGGCAGGGAATTAAGCAATATAATAGCCTTATTTTCATCAGAAATTTTTTCTCCAATGTTATTCAAGTCCAAAGTGATCCTATTATATTCATCTAGATTATGTTCTAGATCTTTGCTAACATCCATCTTATAGCCAAAGAATTTTTCTTTCAAATACAGCTTATTTGTAAGAGATCTAGTCAAATATAATGCATCCAGCTTAGACCATACCTCAAGAGCTAATTTAGCCTCATGTACCTGCCTCAACACGTTATCTGCCAGGTACAAAATGATGGTCGAATATGCTGTTTCTAGCATCTCTTCCTTTTCAGCTGCTGTCATCGTTGGTGGATGTGTCGCCGGATCATCTAGAGCCTTTGAAACCTTCTCCTGCACAAGAAGGGCTCGCATCTTCTTTTTCCAGAGCGAGAAATCTCCTCGGTCGTCAAATCGCTCCACCTCAAACTTTGCCGCCATAATCAATAGCTCAAGGAACTTAACTCAGAATATCAGGGTTCTTCAACAACAAGCTCTGATACCAATTGTTGTTTAATTCAATAAATTAAACCAGTTCAATAACTCAAAAACAATATTGAACTTAAACAATCAAGAATAAAATCAAGAAAGATGAGAGGAAAGAAGAACACCGGAGTTATAGTGGTTCGACCAAAAACAAGGTCTACATCCACTTTAGTCCCTTCATTAATCAGTAGCTTGTATTACAGAGAATAATTTAGCCCAGATGCACAGCTACTCAGCAAACCAGCAGCTTCCCTGCTTCTCGAAAAACTTCTCTTCCTAACCACACTCTCTAAGCAAAAATAGAGACTACAAGCTCTCACTCTTACAATAATGATCAAAGGGTAAAAACCCCTATTTACAAGCAAATGGTCACTCACGCTCATTACACACACTAGGATCCATCGCATGTGGAATTTGGTCAGCATATCAGGTACCATGTGCAAGATTACACCTGTAAGAAATCTGTTAGAGAGTTGGTTATGCGGCTGAGTTGGATACACAATCCAGCTGAGATTCCAGCATGGATTAATAACCCCATATGGCAGTCTACAAGGCAATCTGTAACTATTTGTCAGCACAACATATATCATTGATATCAATGATAGAAAAAAATTTCTTTCATTTGTGTTTTTTTATCGGATAAACATGAAGTTCAATCTCAAAACCAATAACTTTATGTATCTTATAAATTCCAAATGGGTATTCAGTCCAAGAAAAAAAAATTGATCAAATAATGGTGAACCTAAAGATGTACTATTTTGAGGGGCATGTTGAGGATTCTATATCGAAAAGATAAGGAGACATCACAATCTTTGTAAGATAACTAAGTTACTCCTCTTATTGTTCAATTGATTTTGAGATGGATCCCCATATATTTATCCCAACACGTTTTCCTTGTTTACCCGTGCAAATAGACTAGACATCAATCCCTTTAGTTTATGGAGTCTCTAACTAAAGATTCACCCACAAATCTTGTCTAATATGAATTTTAAAATTCAAACTTCAGATTTGTTATGTTTTGAATTGATGGTGGAGGTGGAAGCGAGTGTTAAAAAGAGCACTTCTATAAATGGGAGTGAAAATGCCTAAAGAAGAATACACATATAGGGGCCGTTTGGCCCACTGTGTTGGTTATAATAGTGGGGGCTATTATAATCAACCCAATGTTTGGGGCACCAACAAAAATAAGGGGTGGAGTTGGTTATTTTTCCCCTACGTGTTGCTACAGTAACACTATTCAACCCACCCCAAATATTTTATCAATTCTCTACAGTAACTCTTTTCTCTCTTCTTCCATGTGACTCATTGACTTTCCTACCGACAACCGGCCGAAGACTTTTTCGGCGACCACCAACAACTTTTTCGGCGACCGACGTCGACTTTCCGATCACTTTTCCGGCGATCACCGATGACTTTTTTTTTTTTTAAAAATATTCTCTTCTCGTTTTCATTTCGAAAAATATAAAAAACGAAAATAAAGAAAATAAAAAAAATAGTTAAAAAAAAAGGTAGAAGAAATGAAAGGAAAAAAGAGGGAAAAAAATTTCAATCGCCGAAAAATTTGTTGGTGGTCGTCGGAAAAATCGAAAAAATTATAGAGAGTTAGATACTAGGTTGTTTTTGTATAAATATGGAGTTTTATTACATAATTACTTTTGATAATGAAGTATATGAATGTTTACCTTCATCGTATCATATTTTTCATTCCAAATTATACTTATCGTATTTAAGTTTACCGTGATAATAATAATTTTTTTAAAAAATACTAAAGTTTTTGTTTCATGTGATTTCTATTTTATTTGATTCTTTTGATAATGAAGGTAAAATGAGTTTTGAATAAGCCTTTACCATTTTTATGTTGGAAATACAGAAATGAATCAAATATGGTTTTTCTATATGAAATCATAAAATTACTTATTTTGTGAAAAAAACCATGACTCTGAAACAAAGAAAATCAACATTTATCTTAAGTTATTCTTGTTTCCTTTTAAGTTAAGGACATAATTTAACCCTATACCTATAACTTTATTATTATTATTTTTTTTACCGCTAAACTCAAACATTTTGCTTATTAATATTTGCAAAATATGGTATTTGATGTACAAAGTTGCATGAGGAAAATAAACAAAAAATTCAGGAAAAAAAATAATTAGCTTGAACCTTTGATTCAGAACCTAATGTTAAACATATCAACATTGCAAACACAGACTATTTTAACCCATACTAAAATAATCTGCATCCCAAACACAGACTATTTTATCCCAGACTATAATAATTTGCACTCCAAACACAGACTATTTTATCCCAGACTATAATAATCTGCACCCCAAACACATACTATTATAACCCTCAGACTATTATAATCCCCCAACTATTATAACCCCCAGCTATTATAACCAACCCAGCGCCCCAAACAGCCCCATATTGTGTATTTAATTAGACAAAATTCACAGCATTTGCTGGGGGTTCTTAATTGTCTCTCATGCCACAAAGGAAAAAAAATCATAATTCTATACCTAAAACACTTTTTACCTAAGTTATAAATTCCATCTTTGCTATCCAGAGGAGCATAATTCAACTAACATAAAATCTATACTAATAATGAGATAATTACGTGGATGACCCATTTAGAGAGGCCAAAATGAAGAATGATCTACCTTTTCAAAATAAGGATGTGTCCTTATGCTTACGTCATCATCCTAGCAAAATTATCATTTTACTCTCTATATGAAAACGACATTAAAATGCATTTAAGAGCGAGAGGTTGGAGCGAGAACGAGATTGGAGATGGAGCAAGAGATTGGAGAGAGAATTTAGAGAGTGAGTAAGAGATTGAAGTGAGAAATTGGAGAGAAAGAGCGAGAGTGAGAGCGAGAGCGAGATTCGAGAGCGAGCAAGAGATTGGAGAGAGAACTTGGAGAGAGAACGAGAAGCTAGAGGGAGAGTAGCACGAGAGAGAGGTTAGAGTATAGAGTAAAATGATAATTTTACTAGGATGCTGAGACAAGCAAAATGATATATATCCTTCTTTCTAATAATCAAGAGGTCTGAGGTTCTAATTTTCCACCTTCACATGTTGTACTCCCCACTTTGTAGCCAATATTATTCATTCTTTATTACTAAAAGTGGTGCAATTTGATTTGATGGGATTTCTTAAAACTCTCTTTCCCGAGTCCGACCAACCAAAAGCGCGATCTGTTGGTCGTAAGACAGTCAGAAACCAACGGCTGAAAACCTAAAAGCCCACAAACATACTTAAACAACGCGCAAAAGTCTCTCTATGGCACAATGACAAAGCTCTCTGTTCTTGAGACCTATATATATATGATACAGAACTTCCACTTGTTCATTCATCAAAATCACAAAATCCCAATTTGAATTTCCTTTGATCTTTCTTTTTTCCACCACGATTCAGAATGAGCGTAGAAATCTTGGACAGTGCCACCATTGTCAACTTTGTGGAAGATGAAGAAGTTTTCGGTGCGACGGTCAGGGAGCATTTCAGTCACCTCGACATCGATAGAGATGGCGCTCTTTCTTATGGCGAGATGTTGAGGGAGTTGCAGAGTCTTAGAGTGTTAGAGACTCATTTCGGAATCGATGTGAAACCCGACCCCGAAGAGCTTTCTTCGGTTTATGGCTCGTTATTTTTGCAGTTTGATCAGGACTGCAATGGAAAAGTTGATCTATGTGAGTTCATGGCTGAAACCAAGAAGATGATGCTAGCTATGGCCAATGGAATAGGGTTTTCGCCGGTTCAAATGGCGCTCGAAGAAAACAGTTTTTTGAAGAAAGCTGTCGACAGAGAATCCACTAGAGTCGCTGCTTAGTTATTATTATTATTATTTTTTTTACATTGTTGAGTGTTATTAATTCGTTCAATTTTGATTTTTTTTTAACAACATGTGGGGTGGGAAAATTTGAACCACAGATCTCTTGTTATTAGTACCTGCGTTATACTTAGTTATGCTCATGTTGGTTGGTTCATTTTTTATTTTCTATTTTGGTTGAAATTTGATTTTCTATACAAGGATACTCGTTATTTAATCATCACAATATTGAGCAAAAGATAAATCATTAATTCGAAGTTTGTACATTGAATTTGTACATTGTGTGGTTGTAAAAATCAAATCTACCTTTGATACAAGAATCTATTTAACTTGGATTATTAAACTTCTAAAATCTACTTATATATATATATATATTTTGATATCACTCGTTTTTTTAAAGCCAAATGCATTAAATGGAGAAAATATTAAGTACAATTACCCTCATTATTAAGGAGGGAAAATATCCAAACCGGTAACTTAGGGGACCAAAACGATTGCCCTTCTTCCCGCGAGGAATAACTCCCCTAAAGCTCAACTAGCTACACAGTGGGCTACTATGTTGGATGGTTTGGGACAATGGCGAAAATCCACCTTCCCCAAGCTTCTGCAAACGTCTCTAATGGTTTCGACAAATTTTTTTACCTTTGTAAGCTCCTTCCATTCTACTGTTCAAAACATTGATTATCTCCTAAGCATCAGATTCAACTATCATATCGACGCTCGAATGAGGCTTCTCAATTCGGTAACCTTTCGTAACCCTTCCCAAATCGCAGCTGCTTCCAGTAATTTAATCGGTCAATTTCCTCTTCATTTTCTTCATATTGCAGCCAATTGGGGATCTTTTAGAGTCACGAACAATCCAACCTATGCCTACAATTATTTTTTGATATCACTCGTTACTCTACTCAATACAATTATTTGCATCATAAGTTTATACTTCCCAATTTCAAGTTATACAAATATTTTTCGTTAATTTTTCGTTATTTTTTAAATTAATCTAAATTTTATTTAGAATTCTAAAACCTAATCTACTATGTACATATACATAGCTTTGAATACTTATTCATGGTAAATATCTAATAATCAAATAAATGAACAAAACGTGTGTATGTGTAGGGTTTTAAATTTGCTGAGTAAATTAAAAAAGAAATGAAAATGGCTAAATTGAATTATATTTATAATTAAAATAAAACTTGGTTTAAGATAATCAATTTGGTTCTGATTATATTATTTGAGCTTAGTGTATGTTTGGGAGTGATTTTTTAAAATAGCGAAAATCACTTTTGTTATGTTTGAAGTAAACATACCTTTAGTTATTCAAAATCAGTTTCATGTTTGATTTTACTCTTTTAAACATGATTTTCATATCATTACAATTAATTTTGAATTATTAAAAATGTGTTTTAGAGTGATTTTGATTATGACAAAAGTGATTCTAACAGTTTCAAAATCACTCCCAAACATGCACTTAGTTTCAATTTTCTCTACATGATTATAGTTCTTATAGTTTGGTTAAACCCCACAACTACTATTTTAATTAAACTATTTTTTTACCCACTTTTTTAGGACAAAGTGCACCCTTTCCTTATCATGTGGGATGACATCCGGCCCTTTGGTCTCAACTACCTCTAAAGCTTTCTCTAATAATTATTGTGCTTCCCATATCACTTTGAATCGAGAATCTTTCATGCAACACTCTTTTGCATGATTCTCACATGTTCTTCAAAAAGTATTATCTTTTCTAAAAAAATATTGTTATCATGGTTAGTTTGAAATTAATTTTTATTTAACATTGACAAAATAATAATAATAGTTTTTATTGAAGAAAATACGTAAAAACTTATATAGAAAAGATTGATAGAGACTATTTTTTTTTGTTGAGAAAAGTTAATTATTAACTAGGTTAAATTTTAAAAAAAATACCCCTAAATTATGGCGTTTGTTTCAAAAATGCCCCTGAACTTTGAAAAACGTTTCAATACCCTTGTCGTTAATTTGGAACGAAACTGTTAAAGTTTCAGTTTCAAAAATTTCCTTGAACTTTAAAAAAAGTTTAAAAAATACCCTTGTTGAAAAATGCTTCTTCTTTTTTCCTCCTCTCACCGTAAATTCTAACGGTTTCAAACTTGAGTGCAGCCATTATCGCATATTGTGATGGAACTGTATAGATCGAGTATGTTTATAGGTGTTACTTCTTTTCTTTATACATTATTTTGTCTAATAAGTTTGTTTGTAACGAGCATACATGATGATTGTGATTTAATCTTTTGTTTATATTGTTTGATGGCCCGTGTGAGCCGCTTACTTAATACGTGATTTGTATTGACCCATCACTAGACTTTGTAGGTGATAAGGATGACTAGTGATGTTGAGGGAGAGGCTTGAGAAATAATAATAGTTTATTAGATAACTTGACTACATTTGTTGAAGATTCCACATTGAAAAGATAAGTCTCACAATCTTTATAAAATAAATGGGTTACTCCTCTCGTTGTCAATTTAATTTTACAATGGAACCCATGTTAATCTAATATAATATTAGAGTCCATAAAACCCAAATGAGTATTCAATTCAAGAAAAAAAAATGGAACCCCATCCATTATTGAAATTGAACTTGGTGCTATGCGAGATTGGACTCATATATTTTTGTTTTGGATATTCTTTGAAAGTTATGTCACTGTATTATCATATTGTTAAATTTTTGGGAAACTGTGGTTACAGAAAACTGTGGTTACTCTGTTATGCTGCTGAATTTTTTATAGCATTATAATGGGTAACAAAGTTAAAGTTTAGTAATGTTCCTTAAATTAGGACAAATTTTTTTTTGGAACATTACATTGTTAGAAAAATGTGGAAGACAAGTATGAATGGAGATAATTTTTCATTCAACTAAGCATGCCTTTATATAGGCTTACAAAAGTAACCATAGAATACCAATGGTTCATAACTTTAAATGTGATAAAATGCTCATAACTCGCCTAACTCCCAAAACTCAAAAGTCACTATTGGTTACAAGAAACCAAAAGCCAAAAGTCACACAAACCAAAAGTCACACTAATTGTCAAATAAAGTTTAATAATGAAAATGGAAAACCTTTCATTTTCTCAACACCCCCCCTTAAACTTGATTTGTTACACCAAGTAAACTCCTCATTCTGATAAAAGTCTCCAACTTGAGGGGCTTTGTGAAAATGTCTGCCGCTTGGTCTTGTGACTTGATATATTTGAGTTCCACTTCTTTATTCGCAACGCAATCCCGAATGTAGTGAAATCGGGTATCAATGTGCTTGCTCCTCCCATGAAATACCGGATTTTTGGCTAAGGCAATGACCGATTTGTTGTCAACATAAATCTCCATTGGACCTTCCATTTGAAACTTCAACTCCTTCACTAAGTTTCTTAGCCAAATTGCATGACATACACAGGAAGTTGTCGCGACGTACTCCGCCTTGCATGTTGATAATGTGACTATGGGTTGCTTTTTTGACATCCATGTGAACGCCGTTTCACCAATAAAAAATACAAACCCCGTAGTACTCTTTCGATCATCCAAGTCACTACTCCAATCACTGTCACAATATCCAACAATATCAAAATTTCTAGAAGAGACATAGGAAAGACCATACCCAATCGTCCCTTTGATGTAGCGAAGTATCCTTTTTGCCATTTTGAAATGCGTAGTTGTCGGCTCCTCCATAAATCGACTAATAATTCCAACTGAATAAAGAATATCCGGTCTTGTGCATGTCAAGTATCTCAAACTTCCAACCAAGCTTTTGAAATAGGTAGAATCTACCTTCTCTCCTCCATCTTGCTTGGTGATTTTGACTCCACATTCCATCGGTGTTCCAATTGGATTAGCATCATCCATGTTGAACTTTTTGAGCATCTCTTTAGCATAGCCCTCCTGGGATATAAAAATCCCATCTTCACTTTGTTTGACCTCGATCCCAAGATAGTAACTCATGAGACCAATGTCCGTCATTTCAAACTCATTTGCCATCTCTCTTTTGAACTCATCAAACATGCTAGGATTGTTTCCAGTAAATACTAAATCATCAACATATAAACAAATGATTAGTATGCTTTCACCTTGCATTTTGATGTAAAGGGCATGCTCATAAGGACACTTCATATACTTCTTCTCTTGAAAATACTTGTCAATTTTTTAATTCCATGCTCTCGGTGCTTGCTTCAAACCGTAAAGAGCCTTCTTCAATCGAAGCACTTTGTTTTCTTCACCCTTGACTTCATAACCCAATGGTTGCTCCACATAGACTTCTTCCTCAAGAATTCCATTCAAGAATGCCGATTTGACATCCATTTGATGTATTTTCCAATGATTATGAGCTGCCAAAGCAATAATCAAACGAATAGTTTCAAGGCGAACAACGGGGGCAAATACCTCATCATAGTCGATGCCATGTCGTGGACTATACCCTTTCACCACTAGTCTCGCCTTGTGCCTTTCAACATCGCCATTGGCCTTTCTCTTTGTCTTGTATAACCACTTCACTCTGATCGGTTTGTGCCCTTTTGGAAGCTTGGTCAACTCCCATGTGTCATTTTTCTCTATCGCTCGAATTTCTTCATCCATTGCATCCTTCCATTTCTTGCTTGCAATGGCTTCTTGGAAACTAATAGGCTCACAATCACCAAAAAGACAATAGAGAGTTATGTCATTTTGATTTTCATTTACCTCATTAAGTTCCTGTAGACTTCGGGTTCCTCTTGGACCAATTTCATTCTCAGAATCGCTGGATGAACCTTCAGATGACGATCGATCAGTCAAATGGGATGTCACTGGACTAGGCAAAACTTCACCCATTTCATCTCTGGTTGGCTCATTATCATCGTCTTCTTCAAAATATGGAAGGAAATCATACTCCTCCTCCTGTAAATTCCAATCCCAAGATGCTTGTTCATCAAAAACAACATCACGACTAATAATTACCTTTCCATTCAAAGGATTGTAAAGGCGATAACCCTTTGAACTTGCATCATAACCGATGAATATGAGTTTCTCACTTCGATCGTCGAGCTTGGTCCATTTTTCCTCTGACACATGAGCATATGCAATACTCCCAAATACCTTGAAGTGACCAATTCCGGGTTTTCTTCCATTCCAAGCTTCTTGAGGCGTCTTGTCAAGCACACTTTTGGTTGGTGCTCGATTTGTCAAATAGACCGCACAAGCTACGGCCTCCGTGATAACTCTTAGTAAAAGAGTTATTTATCTTATCTTTTAGCTTGGATTCTTTAATATGGGGGTAATTGGCTAGCATATTTTGGTATTATTCCTCTATAAATCTCATGCTTTGGTCTGAATCATCTTTGAGGAAATAGTTAATATTTTGCTACTGTTTTGAAGGTGAAATGCATTAAATTTGGTGTACTTTTAGTGCAGATCCATTAAGCCATTGTGGTAGCAGACTAAAGGCAGCATGTGTAGAGTTGAAGTGATTGAGGAGCTGGAGATGAAATTGATGGATCAATTCTGGAGCAAAGCTTGCACGTGATTCACACGAGGGAAAAATCAATTCATTAAATGAGCTGGCACTTTTTAGTACAATCAGCTCTTTCATCCAATGGGAGGCTGCCATCTTGCTGAAAAGAAGCTGATGTAGCCCTGAAATCAATGAAGAGAAGAGTATATTTTTAGGGCAACCACATTTTGTGAGGGGATATAAAAGGAGAAGAAACCAAAAGGGAGAAAAGGGGGAGAGACATCAAGACAGCAGTGTGGAGAAATCGAGAAGGGAAGAGAAGGAGATTCGATAGAAGAAGGAGAAGCTGACATTTGGAAGGAGCATCTTCAGCAACCTTTCCATTTCCGGCTACTTCTTCCTTTATTTTTCTTTCTTCTTCTCTTGAACTTTGTGTAGCTGTGTTTTAGTTTTCTTCATGGCTTTTTCTGGTTGTTTTATTTTGTTTTCAGCTTGTAACATGAACTAATCACCTTAAGGTGAGGATTAGGATACTTTTGTATTAATCTAAACATTGGAGTTGAGCTCCTTAGCTTTCTTAATCTGGTTTTGAGGGTGTTTATTGCTTAAGCAAAGATTTCGTCCGGCCAACCATTTCTTTGCTCTGTCATTTTTAGTTTTGGGAAAAACAAGGGTGGCTGAATACTCAAAATCACATTAGCTCCTTGTTAGGGTTAGTAGCTAGCTAAGTGAAGGAGTTAGGGATAACACTTCACCTAATGCACATAATACAGCATGTTTAAAATGAAGTGGGTTAATGGGAGTTAATCTGCTATTTTCGGAGATCTGGGAAGATTCTGTGAGAACCTGCTGTGTGGATTGAGAGAGCAAAGTTCTTGCTCCAGCATTCAATGTTTAGAGAGATACAAATAGTTCCTAATCCGAGCCTACTTTCTTAACCTTGTTGCAAGTTTCGTTTCATTGAGCATTCCGCATTTACTTTGTTTTATGTTCAGTTCTGCAATTTATTTTATTAAAGCACCTTAGTTTAGACATTACTAAGATTTTATCGGTTACCATCTTGAATTTGCTAGAAATTAAGTTTGAGCATAAGAATTTTCGTGTTCTAATCCCTGTGGAGACGATATTAATATACTTATCACTTGCTGCTGGCCGTGTATACTTGCACGTGCATTGTGTGGATTTCATTGAATATTTTAACCCCACCTTACAAGGCAACAAGTTTTTGGCGCCGTTGCCGGGGATTAGTTTGAATTTCACTGTGTTTGAACTTATTTTTGGTAAATTGGAGCTGAACTTGCATTCTAACTTGGCTGTTTGTTACTTTTTCAGGGGTTGGTTTGGTAGTGGTGTATGAACGAGTTTCCTGATCTAGAATTTGAGCTTGACCCTGAGATTGAAAGGACATTTCATAAGAGAAGGAGAGAACAGAGGAATAGGAAAAACTGCATGGACCTACCTCCTCTTTTACCTCCTGCCCACCCGAGAAATCCTCAAGAGCAAGAGAACCCACAACAACCTAACCCTGAAATGGACCGACAAGCTAGAGTAGATAATCCAGCTGAACACCCTGTCCTCCTAGCCAATGATAGGGGAAGAGCCATTAGAGCCTATGCACTCCCTATGTTTGATGAATTAAACCCCGGGATACTTAGGCCAGAAATAGAGGCACCTAATTTCGAAATGAAGCCTGTGATGTTCCAAATGTTACAAACGGTGGGGCAATTTCATGGATTACCTTCAGAGGATCCCCACCTTCATCTAAAATCCTTTTTGGGAGTGAGCGACTCATTTAGGATGCATGGAGTTTCTAAGGATGCACTTAGATTAACTCTTTTTCCTTATTCCTTGAGGGATGGAGCAAAAGCTTGGTTGAATAGTCTTGCTCCAGGATCCATCACTTCTTGGAATGAGTTGGCTGAGAAATTCCTTATCAAGTATTTTCCTCCCACTAGGAATGCTAAACTTAGAGCTGAAATAGTTTCCTTTAGGCAGTTTGAGGATGAATCTTTTAGTGAGGCATGGGATAGATTTAAAGAGTTGTTAAGAAAATGCCCTCACCATGGACTTCCCCATTGTATCCAAATGGAGACTTTCTACAATGGATTGAATCTGACTACGCAGAACATGGTTGATGCTTCAGCAAATGGTGCTCTGCTGTCAAAAACTTTTAATGAGGCATATGAAATTTTGGAAAGAATTTCAACCAATAGCAGCCAATGGTCTGATGTGAGAAGTGTGGCTGGAAAGAAAGGTAAAGGAATGATGGAGGTAGATACTGTTACTGCTTTCAATGCAAGGTTTGACACCATGGAGAATATGATGAAGAAACTGGCTTTAGGATTTGAAAATTCGAATTTAACTCCTAGTGCAAACAAAAATGTAGCAGCAATCAATATAAGTCAAAATACTCCAGACTCTTGTGTGTATTGTGGAGAAGAGCACACCTTTGAATTTTGCCCCAGCAACCCAGCTTCAGTGTGCTATATTGGGAATCAAAACAATCAGCAAAATAACCCTTATGCTAACACCTATAATCCAGGGTGGAGGAACCATCCTAATTTTTCTTGGAGTGGCCAAGGAATTAATTCGCAAGGCCTCCAAGGACAGCAAAAAATGAATGGTCCACCTGGATTTGGGAAGCAAAATCAGCAGACTATGCCCCAACAAAAGAATTCTGTCAATCAGTCCAACCAAGGAACAAGTTCTCTCGAAAATCTTTTTAAGGATTATATGGCAAGAAATGATGCTGCCATGAGAAACTTGGAGATACAAGTGGGACAATTGGCAAGTGAGATGAAGGCTAGACCCCAAGGAAAATTACCTGCTGATACTGAGGTCCCAAAGAGAGAAGGTAAGGAGCAAGTTCAGGCTATTGAATTGAGGAGTGGTAAACCTCTTGCTGAACCCAAAGTTTTGATCAAGCAAAAGCAGAAAAGTAAGGAGTCTGCTGTACAAACAGAAGGTGAGAATGTTGCTGAAAAAGATTCAGGAGTTGAAGAGGTTGAAGAGATCCCAAAGACAACACCCATAGAGCCACCTAAGCTAGTCCCAATCTCCATCCCTGAGTTTAAACCACCTCCACCACCTTTTCCCCAAAGATTGAAACAGAAAAATCAAGAAGTGCAATTTAAGAAATTTTTGGAAGTATTGAAGCAACTTCACATAAATATACCATTGGTTGAGGCTTTGGAACAAATGCCTAATTATGTGAAGTTTCTTAAGGACATCCTAACCAAGAAGAAAAGGTTTGGGGAGTATGAGACTGTCTCTTTAACCGAGGAATGTAGTGCTATATTGAAAAATAAACTCCCACCTAAGGTTAAAGATCCTGGTTCTTTTACTATCCCTGTTTCTATAGGTGGTAAAGAGCTAGGGCGAGCTCTATGTGACCTCGGTGCTAGCATAAACCTTATGCCACTATCTATATTCAAGAAATTGGGCATAGGTGAAGCTAGACCCACAACGGTTACATTGCAACTTGCTGATAGGTCCATAACTTACCCGGAAGGAAAGATTGAAGACATCTTGGTTCAAGTGGATAAGTTCATATTCCCAGCCGATTTTATTATTTTGGATTATGAAGCGGACAAGGAGGTCCCTATAATTCTTGGAAGACCATTTTTAGCCACCGGGAGAACTTTAATAGATGTCCAAAAGGGAGAGCTAACCATGAGGGTAAATGACCAAGAAGTGAAATTTAGTGTTTTTGATGCACTGAAATACCCTCCTGATATGGAAGAGTGTTCTGTTATTCAAATCTTGGATGAATTAGTGGAGGAAAAATTTGCTTTGGATTTGAGAGAGCAACACACCCAGGCATTTGGTAAAGTTACAGTAGAAGAGTTAGAGATTACTGGGTTGAAACAAGAGTCAGAAAGTGTTTGGGAAATGCAAAAGGTGAACAAAGTTTTTGAGTTGCTGGATTTAGCTGATAGGAAGATCCCACCTATGCAGCCATCTATAACAGAACCTCCCAAACTTGAGTTAAAACCATTGCCCATGCATCTGAAATATGCATATTTAGGAGAGAAGGAAACTCTTCCCATAATCATATCAGCAAGTCTAACGCTTGAAAATGAAGGATTGTTGCTTAATTTGCTGAAGCAATATAAGAAAGCAATAGGCTGGACTTTAGCTGATATTCAAGGGATAAGTCCTTCGTTCTGTATGCATAAAATTAATTTGGAAGATGGAAATTTTAAGACAGTGGAGCAGCAGAGGAGACTTAACCCAGCTATGAAGGAAGTAGTGAAAAAGGAAATAATCAAGTGGTTAGATGCGGGAATCATCTACCCTATCTCGGATAGCAATTGGGTAAGTCCGGTCCAATGTGTACCCAAGAAGGGAGGCATGACAGTAGTGGTTAATGAAGCTAATGAACTGATTCCCACTAGAACAGTAACTGGTTGGAGGGTGTGCATGGATTACCGAAGGCTTAATAAAGCCACACGTAAAGACCATTTCCCTCTACCGTTTATTGATCAAATGTTGGATCGATTGGCGGGGCACGATTACTATTGCTTTTTAGATGGTTATTCAGGGTATAACCAAATAACTATAGCCCCACAAGACCAAGAAAAAACCACTTTTACATGCCCCTATGGTACATATGCTTTTAGGAGAATGCCTTTTGGGCTCTGCAATGCTCCAGCAACGTTTCAGAGGTGCATGTTGGCTATATTTTCAGATATGATAGAAACCATGATGGAAGTCTTTATGGACGACTTTTCAGTGTTCGGGGAATCCTTTCAGAATTGCTTGGAGAATCTGAGAAAGGTGTTGAAAAGATGCATAGAAACCAATTTGGTCCTAAATTGGGAAAAATGTCATTTCATGGTCAAAGAGGGCATTGTTTTAGGACACAAGGTTTCTAGGAAGGGAATAGAAGTGGATAAAGCTAAAATAGAGATCATCGAGAAATTGGATCCTCCAACTTCAGTAAAGGGTATTAGAAGTTTCTTAGGACATGCCGGCTTTTATAGGAGATTCATTAAGGACTTTTCTAAGATTTCCAAGCCCCTTTGTTTGTTGTTAGAGGCCAATCGACCATTTGAATTTGGAGAGGAGTGTTTGAAGGCATTCAACACCTTGAAGTCTGCATTAGTCACTGCACCTATCGTCTCTAGTCCAAATTGGCAGCTACCCTTTGAATTGATGTGCGATGCAAGTGACTATGCAGTGGGTGCAATGCTTGGGCAAAGGTATGGCAAGATTATTCATCCTATTTACTATGCTAGCAAAACCCTTAATGGAGCACAGTTGAATTATACCACCACTGAAAAAGAACTGTTGGCTATAGTATTTTCATTTGAAAAATTTCGGCCATATTTAGTGGGATCTAAGGTTACTGTATTCACAGATCATGCTGCCATTAAGTACTTGCTAGCTAAAAAGGATGCTAAACCAAGGTTGATAAGGTGGGTATTGCTACTACAAGAGTTCGATTTAGAAATTAAAGACAAAAAGGGAACTGAGAACTTAGTAGCAGACCATTTGTCAAGAATTGAGAGAGCAAATGTTATGCTTCCTCAAAATGAGATCAGAGACTCCTTCCCAGATGAGCAGCTTTTAACAGTAGCTCACATTAAGGATATGGAAGCACCTTGGTATGCTGATATTGCTAATTATCTTGCTTGTGGAATTTTGCCCTCTGATTTATCAAAACAACAATTGAAGAAATTTTTGCATGAAGTGCGGTTTTACTTTTGGGATGAGCCTTTTGTGTATAGACAATGTGCAGATGGGTTAGTGAGAAGATGTGTATCTCAAGAGGAAGTTCCTGAAATTTTGGAGCACTGTCACACATCACCTTATGGAGGGCATTTTGGTGGTCAAAGGACAGCAGCTAAGGTTTTTCAATCTGGATACTATTGGCCCTCGGTTTTTAAGGACTCTCATTGGTTTAGCAAAACTTGTGATAGTTGTCAGAGGAAGGGAATTATTGGCTTGAAGGAAGAGATGCCCCTTACCTATATTTTAGAGATAGAGCTCTTCGATGTATGGGGGATCGACTTTATGGGACCCTTCCCACCTTCCTTTGGTAACATATACATTCTCTTAGCGGTTGATTACGTGTCTAAGTGGGTTGAAGCCATTGCTTGCCCCTTAAATGATGCTAAGACAGTTTTGAGATTCCTCCACAAGCACATTTTCACAAGATTTGGCACCCCTCGTGCATTGATAAGTGATGAGGGATCTCACTTTGTTAACCGGTTAATGAGTGGCATGTTGGCCAAATATAGCATTAAGCACAAAATTTCCACTCCCTACCACCCCCAAGCCAATGGCCAAGCCGAGATTTCCAATAAGGAGATAAAAGGAATTTTGGAAAGGGTAGTTAGTCCCAATAGAAAAGATTGGTCTCTTAAGCTTGAGGATGCTCTTTGGGCTTATAGGACAGCTTTTAAAACTCCCTTAGGAATGTCTCCTTATAGGCTAGTCTTCGGTAAAGCTTGTCACTTACCTTTAGAATTAGAACACAAAGCTTTTTGGGCTCTTAAGAAATTAAATTTTGATCATGTGGCAGCTGGATCATTGAGGAAGTTGCAATTGGTAGAATTAGAGGAGTTCAGGCAGACTTCCTATGAAAATGCCAAGATGTATAAAGAAAAAACCAAGATGTGGCACGATAGGAAAATTTTGCCGAAGCAATTTGAAAAGGGTCAGAAAGTGCTTTTGTTTAACTCCAGACTTAAACTTTTTCCAGGAAAACTTAAGTCTCGTTGGTCTGGTCCTTTCACGGTTTTGGAAGTATTTCCCTACGGAGCAATCATGTTGAAGGATGAAAAAGATGGTAGGGAATTCAAGGTTAATGGTCAGAGAATTAAGCATTATTGGGGAGAAGAAGTTCAAAGAAAGTTAGCTTCTCTCCAATTATCTGGGGATTGATGTAGTAAAAAATTTGAGGGAGCATTGTGGCTTTAACAGTGGGTTTTAATTGAGCTCCCGAAGTTGGTTGTTTTTCTTTGAGTTTATTTATTGTTGGTTTAGTTAATTTTTTTTATTTGATTTCTTTTAATTTCTTGTCTTTCTTTGTTGCAGATTTTTTTTTTAGAAGGCAAGGGTTTTAATATTCATCATCATTTTGGAAAGAGGTTGATATGATTGAATTGACTGATTTTTGGAAGAAAGTTGAAAAAGGAAAGAGGAAGTTATGGTGAAGATGAAGTGCTCGTGGCTTGGATCCCCCACCTTCCAGAAGAGAATCAAGAAGAGAATGAAGAAGAGGTCGATGCAGATCTCAATGTTTGATTAGGGATGTTGTTGAATCCCTTGCTATTTTATGTTTTATGTTATTTTGTGTTTATTGTCTGCTCCTTTAGTTTGTTTCCTTTTTATCTTGTTTTGTGGCTGTCTAATTTAAGATGTATGTGAAAAAGAATATGAATTTAATGAAATATCATATGTTGGGCTGCATTATTGTGTTGTGCTTGTGCATGAGTTCTGATTTATAGAAAAAAAAAAGAGAGGAGAATGAATCTGCTGTATAAAGAATCGATGAATGCGTTGAATGAAAATCTGTTTAGCTTTGCTGGATCAATGATGTCCTTTGCTAGGGCAAAGTAGTAAGCATTGTCTCAATCTTGTTAGTTTGTGTTGCTGCTTTGAATCCCTTAGTTTGCTGTAGATCATTCAAATGATATTGTTGTTTGTTGTGGCTGAAAATTTGTGCTGGATGAGTGTTCTGAATTGTCCATAGCTTAGAATATCTTTGTAGCAATATCATCACACATTTGCACAATAAGTCCTTGTGTTAGTCCATGATTTTAGAGCCTTACTTATCTCAGCTAGTGTCTTAGGAGAGTTGCCTTCGTTAATCAAGATCTAGCTAATTGTAACTCTCAAGCCTTAAATTCTAGCTTAGAAATAAGTTTGGGGGTCTCTCCTAGCTAATTTTCTCATTGGGGACAATGAGTAATTTAAGTTTGGGGGTGTGGTGATTCCCTTTGAAAAGAAAAAAAAAAAAAGCAGTAGAATAAGCCCTTGTGAGAACACTCCTCTTTTCCTTAGAAGATGCACTCAATCCTTTCCAAATAAGAGAATCTATCTTTTTCTTAAGTAGCCAAGTAACCAGAGGCATTTATGATACCCATAGTTTGCCCTTGCGTCAAAAAGTGGCTTAGGAAAAAGAAGATTCCTCTTATAAAAAAAAAAAAAAAAAATCTAAGAGAAAGGATGAGTGTAGCCCTGCTAGTTGCATCCCTCCCAGGACTTAGGTGAGCTTCATCATAAAATGTCGCCATTCTGAGGAGCAAGGGGGAAACAACTAATAGGATATCTTTATGGGAAAATGAGTGTTGATCCTTATAAGGTGATGAACCTAGAGGCTAGGGTGCACTTCATCATAAAATGTTGTCATTCCTAGATTAAGGGTTGTGACCTTGGGACTCTCTTAAGGTATATATATTTATAAAAAAAAAAAAAAAAAAAGAAGGCTAGAATTAGGTAAAAGGGTTATGGATGGTAGAGGTCGATTATCGGATTGCATGGTTGGCTTGAGGATTTGGATGCTAGTTGAGTTAGTTTAGGAGCTTGAATCTGTGGATAAACATCTTGGCATGTGCAAAAGAGTGGTGTGAGTTTGGTGCAGTGTATAAGCTAAGTTAGGGGTAAAAAGTACAGGACAGCATTTAAGTCTTCCAAGAGCCTTTTGTTTGAAGGAAGATTGTGTTGATCTTTTAGTGAGCTTTGGGAGTCAAAAGTGGCAGCGCAAATTTCTTGATTGAGATGATGATATATGTATGATTGGGTTATTGGCAAAGGGTGATGATTTGATCTAGGCTAGCATTACTCGAGGACGAGCAATGATTCAAGTTTGGGGGTTTGATAACTCTTAGTAAAAGAGTTATTTATCTTATCTTTTAGCTTGGATTCTTTAATATGGGGGTAATTGGCTAGCATATTTTGGTATTATTCCTCTATAAATCTCATGCTTTGGTCTGAATCATCTTTGAGGAAATAGTTAATATTTTGCTACTGTTTTGAAGGTGAAATGCATTAAATTTGGTGTACTTTTAGTGCAGATCCATTAAGCCATTGTGGTAGCAGACTAAAGGCAGCATGTGTAGAGTTGAAGTGATTGAGGAGCTGGAGATGAAATTGCTGGATCAATTCTGGAGCAAAGCTTGCACGTGATTCACACGAGGGAAAAATCAATTCATTAAATGAGCTGGCACTTTTTAGTACAATCAGCTCTTTCATCCAATGGGAGGCTGCCATCTTGCTGAAAAGAAGCTGATGTAGCCCTGAAATCAATGAAGAGAAGAGTATATTTTTAGGGCAACCACATTTTGTGAGGGGATATAAAAGGAGAAGAAACCAAAAGGGAGAAAAGGGGGAGAGACATCAAGACAGCAGTGTGGAGAAATCGAGAAGGGAAGAGAAGGAGATTCGATAGAAGAAGGAGAAGCTGACATTTGGAAGGAGCATCTTCAGCAACCTTTCCATTTCCGGCTACTTCTTCCTTTATTTTTCTTTCTTCTTCTCTTGAACTTTGTGTAGCTGTGTTTTAGTTTTCTTCATGGCTTTTTCTGGTTGTTTTATTTTGTTTTCAGCTTGTAACATGAACTAATCACCTTAAGGTGAGGATTAGGATACTTTTGTATTAATCTAAACATTGGAGTTGAGCTCCTTAGCTTTCTTAATCTGGTTTTGAGGGTGTTTATTGCTTAAGCAAAGATTTCGTCCGGCCAACCATTTCTTTGCTCTGTCATTTTTAGTTTTGGGAAAAACAAGGGTGGCTGAATACTCAAAATCACATTAGCTCCTTGTTAGGGTTAGTAGCTAGCTAAGTGAAGGAGTTAGGGATAACACTTCACCTAATGCACATAATACAGCATGTTTAAAATGAAGTGGGTTAATGGGAGTTAATCTGCTATTTTCGGAGATCTGGGAAGATTCTGTGAGAACCTGCTGTGTGGATTGAGAGAGCAAAGTTCTTGCTCCAGCATTCAATGTTTAGAGAGATACAAATAGTTCCTAATCCGAGCCTACTTTCTTAACCTTGTTGCAAGTTTCGTTTCATTGAGCATTCCGCATTTACTTTGTTTTATGTTCAGTTCTGCAATTTATTTTATTAAAGCACCTTAGTTTAGACATTACTAAGATTTTATCGGTTACCATCTTGAATTTGCTAGAAATTAAGTTTGAGCATAAGAATTTTCGTGTTCTAATCCCTGTGGAGACGATATTAATATACTTATCACTTGCTGCTGGCCGTGTATACTTGCACGTGCATTGTGTGGATTTCATTGAATATTTTAACCCCACCTTACAAGGCAACACTCCGCCCAAAATTCCCTTGGCATTTTCTTTGTCTTTAACATGCTTCTTGCCATATTCAAGATTGTCCGATTCTTCCTCTCCACCACGCCATTTTGTTGTGGTGTCCTTGGCACTGTTAACGGACGTCGGATGCCTTTTTCATCACAAAACTGTTTGAACTCATTTGATGTGAATTCACCACCTCGATCAGTTCTCATGGCCCTGATTGTAAGATTGCTTTCATTCTCCACACGTGCCTTGAATCTCTTGAAGATTTCAAATACTTCCGTTTTTTCCTTCAAAAAGTACACCCATGTTTTTCTAGAAAAATCGTCAATAAATAGAAGGAAGTATTTACTTTTACCATGAGACTCTGGTTTGATCATTCCACAGACATCAGCATGGATGAGTTCTAGAGGCTTCTTGGCTCTTGTCATAGATTCCTTCGGGAAACTACTTCGATGATGTTTGCCAAGTAGACATCCTTCACACACTTGGTTCGGCTTGTGAATGTGCGGTAAACCCCGCACCATCTGCTTCTTCGACAAGTCTTCTAGACTTCCAAAATTGAGGTGTCCGAACCGTAGATGCCATAACCAAGAGAGATCCTCATAACATGTCTTCAAGCATTTTGGAACATCATTACATATATTCAAAGGAAACATTCGGTTTTTTGTCATGGAAACTTTAGCAATATGTCTCTCATGATTATCCCTCAAATACAAACAATTGTTTTTCATTTGAACTTCAAAACCTTTCTCTAACAATTGTCCTACACTCAATATATTATTTTTTATACTGAGAATGTAATAAACATTTGTAATATATTGATTTTCTCCATTTTTTAACTGAATGAGAATTTTACCTATTCCTTTGATGGCGGCCAAAGAATTGTCTCCAAAGGCAATATTACCTTTCTCCATCTCGTTCAACTCCACAAACATCTTGCGTTTTCCACACATGTGGTTTGAGGCTCCGGTGTCAAGATACCACATACTATCTTGACTCTCTTCTTCTCCCTTTGAAACCATAAATAAGGTTCCATTCTCCTCTGCAAAATTGGATTGCCCTTGATGGGCTTTTGATGTGCTGGCGATTGACTGGTCTTGATGCTTCCGATCATTTGATTCTGATTGAGATGAGTAACACTCATTTGCATAATGTCCATACTTATTACAATTATAGCATTTTACCTGAGATTTATCTCTCCCAGATCTTCCACCACGCCTTCCACGACCTCGGCCTCCTCTTCCTCTTGAGGAATCACTCGAATTTTGAGAAACATCGGTGTTGGTTTCACCTCTTCCACCACGGCCTCTACCACTGCGACCTCTTCCACGTCCACGACTATTCTCCTCCTTGAGTTTGAGTTGGAGAAGTTGTTCAATGGTCTCTGTTTGCTCCATCCTCCTTTTCTTTTTCTCCTCATAGGCTTGCAACGAGCCTATAAATTGTTCAATCGTCATAATCTCGAGATCCTGTGTCTCCTTGATTGTCGTGGCAATAATCTCGAACTTTGTATTTAGGCTCCGTAGAACCTTTTCCATGACACGAACATCGGTGATTTCTTCACCGTTCCGTCTCAATTGGTTGACAACGGTCATTACTCTTGTGTGATATTCCGCTATCACCTCCGTCTCCTTCATTTGTAAAGATTCAAACTCACCACGTAAAGTTTGCAACCGTACCTTTTTCACACGATCGGCTCCTCTATGAGTCGATTGGAGCTTGTCTCATGCCGCCTTTGACGTCTCGGCATTGGCGATGGTCTCAAATGTGTCTTCGTCCACCGATTGGTACAAGATATAGAGGGCTTTCTTGTCCTTCTTTCTTGCCTCCTTTAACGCATCTCTTTGCGCTTGATCGGCTCCATCTTCCGCCTCTTGGAAACCGTTCTCTACGATCTCCCACACATCTTGTGCTCCTAGTAACGCTTTTATCTTGATGCTCCAATTGTCATAGTTGAGCTTGGAAAGCATCGGTAGTTGAAGCGAACCCATCCCACCGTTGGCCATTTCTCTCAATTTTTTTGCTACTCGCTCTGATACCACTTTGTTAGAAAAATGTGGAAGACAAGTATGAATGGAGATAATTTTTCATTCAACTAAGCATGCCTTTATATAGGCTTACAAAAGTAACCATAGAATACCAATGGTTCATAACTTTAAATGTGATAAAATGCTCATAACTCACCTAACTCCCAAAACTCAAAAGTCACTATTGGTTACAAGAAACCAAAAGCCAAAAGTCACACAAACCAAAAGTCACACTAATTGCCAAATAAAGTTTAATAATGAAAATGGAAAACCTTTCATTTTCTCAATATACATTTAGTTCATTTACCCCTATACTTTCAATAAAGCTTAAAATTAATTAATACAATTATTTATTTATTTTTTTGGTTAAATTTTCCAAAAAGTATTTAGTCTCCTAAGGGGTGTTTGGGACATGGTTTTGGATTTCAAACTCAAAACCATGTTTGGTTCATTGTAATCACAATCCTCTAGAGTCACAAAAACAACCTCATGGGTTACACTCTTTAAACCTCTGACGTTTTGATCGAAGGTACATACCAATTACTACTCAGCTAAGCTCATTTTGACTTATGGTATAATTAATTTTGAACCTATTTATATTAAAATAAAATAAACATACATAATTTTATATTTAATTTAGTCATTTTAAAATAACTAGAATGTATATCATTTTTTATTTAATAAAATTAAAATTACAAATACTATGCAAAATTTTTCTTTCTAGGTGTAATTCTATGTTCAAATTCCCTTTTTCTTTGAATCATGTATTTTTTTTTTTTCTTAATAACTTTAAGATATAAGATTAGGATTAATGTCATTATCGTGAACTATTTTTTTGAATTTAAATTTGCATGTTGATCCATGGAAAAAATGACAAAACTTAAGATGTTATGTTATGTTATTATTATTATTATTATTATTTTGAAAATTATGTTTTTTTTTTATTTTGTTAATGGTGATCAATGTTTTGATTGTTAGAAATAATTTTCTTATTCTTAGAATATAACATAAATTAAATGCTTAATTCAAAATTTCCTTTAAAAATTGACTCATGTTACACAAGAAGAAAATACCAAAAGGAAAAAAAAAAAACAAAAAAAAAAACAAAAAAAAAACAAAAAAAACTACCCAACCCTAGGGATTCAGAACCCTGCACTCCAAACACAACTTTCTAATTCTCATAGTTTATAAGACAATACCTAAACACTATTTTCTGATTCCCAAGCTTCAGAACACAACATCCCAACACTATTATTTAATTTTTAGGCTTTAGAATCCAAAAAAAAAAAAAAACTCAGATTCTGATTTCAAGAGTTCTGATTCCAAAACCATGTCCCAAACAATATTATTTTTCTCTTTATAAATTTTAGAAACATTTTCACATGAGTTATTTTATTACATGGAAATTATTATTATTATTTAATTAATTTCGATAAAAATTAACTTCAAAAAAATTAACAAAGTAGAAAATGAAGAAAATGAAAATGATATGTAGGAGAAAACCCTATGTTTTTATATATCGAGAATCAACACAATCAAGCCATATACAAAGGCCTGGAGAGAAAAACTCTTACAAAAATTCTCTTAAATTTTCTCTCATCTTCACTGTCTTTGGAACATTCTCTTTTCTAATAGAACACATGAAAAATGGCACAAACCCTAGAAGAAGATATTCGGATAGCATAACAAATAGAGATATAAGAATATGGGCCGAACATAATGGGCCTTGAACATGTACAGGAAAAATGGATCAATCATGAATTAGTAGGCTATCTTAACAAAAAAAAGACTAATATAAGATTTATTGAAAGTAGGGACTAAAGTTGAACATTTGAAAGTACAATGATATAAAACCAAAGTAGAGAGAAAAAAAAAAATTAAAAAGTTACAAGTTAACTTAGAATTTAAATTTTTATGTCTATTATTTCTAAGAGTTTGAAAATTCTTCAATCATATCTTTAAAACTTTTGATTTCTTTAAATTCAAACAAGTATATATCACTATGCAATTATTATTCAAACATTGATGTGACATCTTTATTGCACTAATGAGTACTTGGTTAATCAACTTGAGCACGACTCTAAATATAATATAATCGAAAACTTACAAGATTACAAAATCTAAAACGTAACTTCTTCTTAAACATAAAACCAGACACATGGGGAATAAAAATGCATCCACTAGTAATTATTAACATGGATCATCTTTTTTTATAAAAAAAAAAAAAAAAAACATGGATCATCTTTCAAAAAAAAACATGGATTATAAAATAATCTTCTTTTTTTTTTTTTTTTTTTTGCAAAGGATTATAAAGTCTTTGCATTTTTCTTTCCATGACGTATTGGCTTAGCTCACTGCAATACAATAAAAAGACTCCTCCTTAGACCATTGATCTCACATCTAAAGGTGGAAAGCCTTGAAGAGAGAGACAAGAAAATAGATCAAGTTCATGTAGTAGTGGTTCCATGTCCGGCTCAAGGCCACATAAATCCACTCCTTCAATTTGCCAAGCACCTCACCCACCGAGGGCCAGATAATTTTATCCAGATAATTATGATTTATAAGTGGATCTATAAAATCAAGCGAGATGCCGATGGAAATGTTCAACGCTATAAGGCCCGCCTAGTGGCCAAAGGTTACCTTCAACAATATGGTGTGGACTATGGTGAAACGTTCAGTCCGGTGATCAAACCATCCACTATCAGGGTGGTTCTTACCCTTGTTGTTACTCACAAATGGTCCATCAAGCAACTCGATGTTAGCAATGCGCTCCTTCATGGAACCCTTCATGAAACGGTTTATATTGCTCAACCGGAAGGTTATGTGGATCCTCGTGCTCCTACTTATGTCTGCAAACTCAACAAGGCCCTTTATGGTCTCAATTGTTGAAGATTCCACATTGAAAAGATAAGTAAGTCTCACAATCTTAGCTTTATAAGATAAATGGGTTACTCCTCTCGTTGTCAATTTAATTTTGCAATGGAACCCATATTAATCTAATATAATATTAGAGTCCATAAAACTCAAACGAGTATTCAATTCAAGAAAAAAAATGGAATCTCATCCATTATTGAAATTGAACTTGGTGCTATGCGTGATTTGACTCATATATTTTTGTTTTGGATATTCTTTGAAAGTTATGTCACCGTACTATCATATAGTTAAATTTTTGGGAAACTGGGGTTACTCTGTTATGCTACTGAATTTTTGATAGCATTACAATGGGTAACAAAGTTAAAGTTTAGTAATGTTCCTTAAATTAGGTCAAATTTTTTGGGACATTACATTTTAGTTCATTTACTCCTATACTTTCAATAAAGCTTAAAATTAATTAATACAATTATTTATTTATTTTTTTGGTTAAATTTTCCAAAACGTATTTAGTCTCCTAAGGGGTGTTTGGGACATGGTTTTGGATTTCAAACTCAAAACCATGTTTGGTTCATTGTAATCACAATCCTCTAGAGTCACGAAAACAGCCTCATGGGTTACACTCTTTAAACCTCTGACGTTTTGATCGAAGGTATATACCAATTACTATTAAACTAAGCTCATTTTGACTTATTATATAATTAATTTTGAACCTATTTATATTAAAATAAAATAAACATACATAATTTTATATTTAATTTAGTCATTTTAAAATAACTAGAATGTATATCATTTTTTATTTAATAAAATTAAAATTACAAATACTAGCGCAAAATTTTGCTTTCTAGGTGTAATTCTATGTTCCAAATTTCCTTTTTCTTTGAATCATGTATTTTTTTTTTCTTAATAACTTTAAGATATAAGATTAGGATTAATGTCATTATCGTGAACTATTTTTTTGAATTTAAATTTGCATGTTGATTCATGGAAAAAAATGACAAAACTTAAGATGTCATGTTATGTTTTTATTATTATATTATTTTTTTAAAATTATGTTTTTTTTTATTTTTTTAATGGTGATCAATGTTTTGATTGTTAGAAATAATTTTCTTATTCTTAGAATATAACATAAATTAAATGCTTAATTCAAAATTCCATTTAAAAATTGACTCATGTTACACAAGAAGAAATTACCAAAAGGAAAAATAAAAACTACCCAACCCTAGGGATTCGGAATAACCCTGCACTTCAAACACAACTTTCTGATTCTCAGAGTTTATAAAACAATACCCAAACACTATTTTCTGATTCCCAAGCTTCAGAACACAACATCCCAACACTATTATTTAATTCTTAATCTTTAGAATCCACAAAAAAAAAAATTAAAATAAAATAAAAACTCAGATTCTGATTTCAAGAGTTCTGATTCCAAAATCATGCCCCAGACAATATTATTTTTCTCTTTATAAATTTTAGAAACATTTTCACATGAGTTATTTTATTACATGGAAATTATTATTATTATTTAATTAATTTCGATAAAAATTAACTTCAAAAAAATTAACAAAGTAGAAAATGAAGAAAATGAAAAGGATATGCTAGAGAAAACCCTATGTTTTTATATATGGAGAATCAACACAATCAAGCCATATACAAATGACTGTGGAGAAAAACTCTAAAAAAAATTCTCTCAAATTTTATCTCATCTTTACCCTCTCTAGAACATTCTCTTTTCTAACAAAACACATGAAAATAGCACAAACCCTAGAAAAAGATATTCGGACAGGAAAAATGGATCAATCATGAATTAGTGGGCTATCTTAACAAAAAAAAAAAAAAAAGACTAATATAAGATTTATGGAAAGTAGGGCCTGTTTGGTAGGCAATCCGGATTCTGTTTTATGTTTTCAGATTCACTGAATTCAGTGAATATGCGTTTGGTAGACGTGTTTCTGAAAACTGTTTTCGGATTCTGTGATCCAAATAGTGAAAATTCTGAAAACAACTTTTTTATGTTTTCGTTGTATCCAGATTTTGAATTTCAAAATTTTAAATGCAGAATTAATTTAAAAAAGATAAAAACTTTAATAAATATAGTATTTCATATTATAAACTCAATTTATTTTTGTAAAATTAAAATTTGTATAATATAATGTATTATAAATTATATGATATTGTAAAATAATAATAATAATAAATTTATAATACATAACATTTTTATAAATTAATTAATAATATTTTATATTCAACTTAGTATTTAGTTGATAACTACAAATAATTTATCGTTTATAAATATATTGTCAAACACATTCTGAACCATTATTTAAATTCAGATCAAATTTCTGAATCTGCTACCAAACACATATCTGAAAACATGAAATACAACTATGTTTTCATTGAATCCCTTGTTTTCAAATTCCTGTTTTCAGATCACCAACCAAACGGACCCTAAATTTATATGTCTATTATTTCTAAGAGTTTGAAAATTCTTCAATCATATCTTTAAAACTTTTGATTTCTTTAAATTCAAACAAGTATATATCACTACGCAATTACTATTCAAACATTGATGTGACATCTTTTTTGCACTAATAAGTAATTGGTTAATCAACTTGACCACGACTCTAAATATAATATAATCGAAAACTTACAAGATTACAAAATCTAAAACGTAACTTCTTCTTAAACATAAAACCAGACACATGGGGAATAAAAATGCATCCACTAGTAATTATTAACATGGATCATCTTTTTTTATAAAAAAAAAAAAAAAAAAAAAACATGGATCATCTTTCAAAAAAAAACATGGATTATAAAATAATCTTCTTTTTTTTTTTTTTTTTTTTTTTTTGCAAAGGATTATAAAGTCTTTGCATTTTTCTTTCCATGACTTATTGGCTTAGCTCACTGCAATACAATAAAAAGACTCCTCCTTAGACCATTGATCTCACATCTAAAGATGGAAAGCCTTGAAGAGAGAGACAAGAAAATAGATCAAGTTCATGTAGTAGTGGTTCCATGTCCGGCTCAAGGCCACATAAATCCACTCCTTCAATTTGCCAAGCACCTCGCCCACCGAGGGCTCGCAGTCACACTGTCTGTCATTTTAACCGACTCGAACCACTCGACTCGAGTCCCGTCGCTCACCGTCGACCACGTGCCGCTCTTGCCGTATCAAGGAGCTGAGCCAGAGAGCTTACATTCCTTTTGGGAGCGTCGCTATGCTTCCATCCGTTTGTATCTAACTGAGCTTCTTTCTTCTGGCAATTCGATTGCTTGTGTTGTTTATGACTCTATTTTTCCATGGGTTCTCGACATCGTCAAACAGTTTGGAGTGTTGGGAGCTGCGTTCTTCACTCAATCTTGTGCTGTCAATGCAATCTATTACAATGTTTGCAAAGGATGTTTGAGTGTTCCATTGGAGCAAAGCTCAGTTTCTTTAGATGGGTTGCCAGTTCTCGAGTCGTTCGACCTCCCATCTTTCGTCATTGATCGAGTGAAGTATCCAACTTTTCTTAGCTTCATGTCGGAAGAGCAATTTGCACGTTTGAATGATGCTGATTGGATCTTTGCCAACACTTTTGATAGCTTAGAACCAAAGGTAAAAGAAAAAAAAAACGGAAAAAAACACTTTTAATCTTGAGGTTTGAGTTAAGTTTGGTTCCAGATTTGAATTGGAGGGGGTTTTCCTCTTATTTTATTATTATTTTTTTTTTCGTCTAAGTGTGCGGGAAAGAAAGAAAAAAGAGAAGAAAAGGGTAGGAGAGGGAAGAAAGGAGAAAAAAAAGGAAGAAAAGAAAAAAAAACGGAAAACGATGGAAGAGAGACAACGACCGATGGTTGGATGAGGGGTAGAGGTGAGGAGAGGAGAAAGATGGAGAAGGAAGAGAGAGAAAACGAAAATAATAAAAATATATTATTAATTATAAAAAGGAAAATAGTAAAAAAAAAATTAATAAAAAAACAAAATGCCACGTTTGCTTTTCAATAGTAATTAATTGAAAAATTAGATGGAGAGACTAAGAGTAAGAATGTGGTTTGAAAACTTAGAGACACAAATGCAACCTAATCTAAAAACAAAATATGAATTTTTAAAAAGAAAAATGAAAAATAATCCCACATCTACCATTTTTTTTTCTCTCCATATTTAAATTAAATTTGACCTCAGGAAGTGGAGTGGATGGAAGGCCAATTTCCATTCAAGAACATTGGACCAATGGTTCCCTCATTGGATGGACGGCTACAAAACGACAGAGATTACGGACTGAGCTTATTCGAATCAAATTCATACCATTCAACTACGAAATGGCTTGATTCTAAAGGCTACCACTCAGCCATCTACATCTCATTTGGGAGCACAACCGAATTGGAAAAGGATCAAATGGAGGAGTTAGCGTGGGGGTTGAAACTCAGCAACAAATCCTTCTTGTGGGTGGTTAGAGAATCAGAGATCCACAAGCTTCCGAGCAATTTCATGGACGAGACGGCTGAGCAAGGACTAGTCATAAAGTGGTGCTCTCAACTGCAAGTTTTGAGTCACAAATCCATAGGATGTTTTGTAACACACTGCGGTTGGAACTCGACGCTCGAAGCTTTGAGCTTGGGAGTGCCGCTAGTGGCCATGGCGCAGTGGTCGGACCAGCCGACCAACGCCAAGTATGTGGAACATGTGTGGAAGATTGGGAAGAGGGTGAGAATGGACGAAGATGGAATCTACAGAAGAGAGCAGATAGAGTCTTGTGTGAATGAAGTTATGGAGGGAGAAGATAGTAAAGAACTGAGAGAGAATCTGAGGAAGTGGAGGGAATTGGCAAAAGAAGCCATGGATGAAGGTGGCAGCTCCCATCAAAACATAAATCATTTTGTAGAACAACTTGCAAAGAAAACACAATGGAAGAATACTTTGGTGCATATCAATATCTAGGGATCTTCCTACATACCACCGTTAAAATGTTGACAAATAGAGGAGATAAAAAAAATTCTTCATTTTTTTATTTTTTTTAGTTGTCAAGATTTGAATGAAATAGATAAAGAGAGGAGATCACGATCATAAATTAAGTATGATTATTTTGGGATGTGACTTGTGAGTGTGTAAGTCAAGTTAGAGGGCACATGGGGATGACTAAAAGACAGAATGTTGAATCAAAATTCATTTAATTTGATAGTTTATTTCGTTGTCTTAAATCAAAATTTCAATTTCTCTGCATTTTTTGTTCTTTTCTTCTTGTTTGATGGCTTCAAATTGCATCAAACGTTCAACTTTGGAGAATGGAGATAGATGCAATAAATTATTCAAAGGTTCAAATGTCTTATTTGGAGTTGATTGATTTCCTTATCTTTAACTTTTGCAATGTTTTCATTTAATACTAAATCATTTTAGGTTATGTTGAATAACTATTTAGACTCCAATCGATAACCATTTAGTTTTTTTTTTTTTTTTTTTTTTTTGAAAATTATGCTTGGTTTTTCTCAAATTTCCCACTATGGTTTTCATCTTTGTTAAGGATCCATTTGAATTTCTAGCCAAATTCCAAAAACAAAAACAAGTTTTTGAAAATTATTTTATTTTATTTTCAAATTTTGACTTGGTTTTTGAAAACAATGAAGAAAGCAGATACTAAAACAAAGAAACTTATATGTAGAAGTATGTGTGTATAAGCTTAATTTTCAAAAACCAAATGGTTATCAAACGGAGCCTTAGTTTTTTGTGTTTTTGTTTTTGCAAATTAAGCTTGTTTTCCCCAATTTACTTATGATTGTTTTCATGTTTGTTAAGGACACATTTAAATTTCTAACCAAATTCCAAAAATAAAAACAAGTTTTTGAAAACTTTTTTTTTTTTTTTTTTTTGTCCCTTTGATGACCATTTGGTTTTTGGTTTTTGGTTTTTGAAAATTAGGCTTATTTTCTCCCAATTTTCCTACCATGGTTTTCATCCCTATCAAGGATACATTTGAATTCCTAGCCAAATTCCAAAAACAAAAACAAGTTTTAGAAAACTACTTTTTTTTTTGTTTTCAAAAATTGGTTTGGTTTTTAAAAACATGGAAAGAATGGTATTAGAAAAACAAAGAAACTTGTATCTGAAAGTAGTGTTTATAAGCTTAATTTTCAAAAACAAAAAACCAAAAACCAAATAGTTATGAAACGGGACCTTAGTTTTCAAGAGTTGACTTCGTGTTTGAAAATAGTGGAAGAATATATTAGACAACAAAATCAAGAAACTTATAGATGGAAGTAGTATTTTTAAACTTAATTTTCAAAAACCAAACGATTATCAAACGGGACCCTATTATTACTTTTTTTAAAGGAGAAACTCCAATTGATATAAGTTACCAAGTTGTGTCAATTAAATTATGAATGAATAGTTATTCTTCAAAAATTCTAAACTTCTCTCCATTTATATATTCTTCGTTAAATACGGTTAGAAAAGTATTAATCCATGGTATGTTTGGTTTTGGAATGTTTAATTTTGAAAAAAAAAATCATTTTGAGAAAAATTATAGTGTTTGGCAAAACACTGAAAATAACCTATTAAAAAATGAAATTGAGAAATAAACCATTTTAAGAGAAATAACTAAAAACAAATTAAATTTCTTAAAAATAGTTTCTTAAGTATATAATAATTTGTGCATAAAACCACTTATGAAGAATATCACCAAACACATACGAGTGTTTAAATTCTAAATAATTTTTATACAAAATATTTAAAAGAATGTATTCTTGAAAAACACTTAAACTAAAAGGTATTCCTCAGACCTATTTATTTGAAAACCTGAACCTCATCAAGAACCCAAATCAAAATCCTCTGTTTCACCAACAGTCAGAAGTTTTTTTTAGAGGAACTCTATTTTAAATTTAGTAAAAGGATGATTCCAAGGTTAGCAAAGTCATTTTAGTTGTAAACAATGTTTTGCGAACTTGGCCTCAAATATTATAATTGTAATAAAAAGTCATAGCTAGTTCTTAGATTAGAATCTACCGGTAAATCTCTTAAATTTACTTTTTGTGAAATATTTCATACCTATTGTTACTTTTCTTCAATGGAGAGGATGATTCCATCGATTTTCTTTTATAATATTTCTTCATTTATATTTCAATCTAAATCATGGCAACAAATATTCCTTTTTATAGCTTCTCAAGATGGCATTTCATAAAATTTGCTATGAAAATACGATAAATTTTTGTTACCCGCTTGAATACTATGAAAAGGTATGTGACCCTTTTTTCCAACCCTATTTTCATCCTCTTATTGTATTTTACTCTCCTTTTTGCTTGCATGCTAGAAATTTCTCTCTTTCAATTAAAATCGATTGCAACAACTCATCTATACAGCACTAGTTGTCAAGGTTTGATTAATAAAATTTGAACTTTTCTCAATTCTCTTTGCATTTGTGATGTTATGGTTCGACTGTTCGTATCCATAGGGTACATTCTTAAGGGATTATTTGAAAATGATAAAGGCATCAAAGTTGCTTCTTCCCATGTCGATAGCTATCGATCGGTTTCGTTCCTTCAATTGCTTTAAATTTCTCACTTTTTTTTCTTTTGTCTCAATCATGATGTTGTTGTAGAAGGTTTATTTTTTTTCCTTCAATTTTGGGAAAGATATACATGCATTTCTGGTGAGATTGTAGTAAGAGAGTTTTGCCAAAAATGAGCTTGATTCAGAGAAGTAGGAAGCTAGGGATCAATAGCAAGAAAGAAGAAAGTGCACTGTATTTCTTTTATCTTTCTTGATGTTTACAATGCTCATTCACAAGCAATAAATAGGTACAGGAGCAAGAAGATGACCAAAATCAAGGCTCAAAATAATTGCCATTGATTTTGTTGAATACAAGGAAACTTACTAAATATACCAAAACAAATAATTAAACAAAGAATTGTGGAAGAAGGAAATCAAGTACAGGTATGAAGATTAAGATAAAAAAGGAAATGGGAGACCGTTGGCAGTGATGACAGAGAGGTGCAAGGTTGACATGATTACCTTCACACAGTTGGAGGATTTGTTTGAATGGGGGATGGTTCATCAATTTTTTTTACATCATTTCTCAAACTTAAGGTAGTGGTGGAACGAACGCCAAGTTTGTCTCGTAATCCCCTGAAAACAACTTTGGTGAGAAGCTTGGTGAAGATGTCGGCAATCTGTTGCTTAGAGGGCAAAAATTTAGTTATGAGTGAACCAAGGGCTACCTTCTCACGAACGAAATGATAATCCATTTCAATATGTTTTGTTCGAGCATGGAAGACCGGATTAATGGACATGTGAAGGGCGCTCATATTGTCACAATATAGTTGAGGTGTATTGGTAAGAGGAATGCCAATATCACGGAGGATAAAGGTAATCCATGTCAATTCGGCTGTTGTGCTGGCCATGGCACGATATTCTGCTTCAGAGCTCGATCTGGCTACTGTTGGTTGTTTCTTTGAAGACCATGAGATGCAATTTGAACCAAGGAAGACACAGTATCCTGTGGTACTTCGTCTAGTTGTTTGACATCCACCCCAATCTGCATCACAAAAATCATATAAATTATTCGAACTATGTTTATATAAAGAAATACTGTGGTTTATTGTTCCTTGGACATAGCGTAGGATACGCTTTACAGCCTTGAGGTCTTTGATCGTTGGGTTGGTAGTTGTTGGCAAACTTTGTTTACTGCTTGAACAATATTAGGACGTGTGAGTGTGAGGTATTGCAATGACCCCACAATGCTCCTATATTGTTTTGCATCCGTAGGTTGACCATCTCTAGGTAGTTCTTGAGTTGATGTGGCCATAGGTGTTGCAACTGATGATGCTCCCATGATTTTTGACTTGTTGAGAAGATCTTGAGCATATTTTCCCTGTGTTAACATGATGCCCTGTGATGTAGGTTTGACCTCTATGCCTAGGAAGTAATGCAAGTTTCCTAAATCTCTTAGAGTGAATTCAATGCTTAAGGTATGTATGAGTTTTTGAATGTGGGCGACATTATTTCCTGTAAGAATGATATCATCAACGTAAATAAGCATCAGAGTCAAATTAGATTCATTTCTCAAGATGAAGAGGGAAGGATCAGCACGACTACATATGAAACCAATATGAAGGAGATGGTTAGCCAGTCTATCAAACCAAGCCCTAGGGGCTTGTTTTAAACCATAAATTGATTTCTCTAGCTTACATACATAGTTAGGTAGGGATGCAAGAGTAAAATCTGGTGGTTGTTCCATGTATACTTCCTCTTTTAAATGACCATGTAAGAAAGCATTTTTAACGCCAACAAGAGCATAGCCCAACTGGCATAAAGTTGTACAGATAACCACGAGGTCTGTGGTTCGAATTCCCCACCTCCATATTGTAAAAAAAAAAAAAGCATTTTTAACATCTAACTAACGTAAGGGCCAGTTTGAACTAGTGGCTAAGGAAAGAATCAACCTGATTGTTGTTGGTTTGATCACCGGACTGAATGTCCCGTCGTAGTCTAGGCCTTCAACTTGAATGTAGCCTTGTGCAACTAAACGAGCTTTGTAACGATCAACAATCCCATTCTCCTTATACTTGGTTTTAAATATCCATTTTGATCCCACAATGTTGAGATCTTGAGGTCTTGGCACCAACTTTTAAGTTTGGTTCTGTTGAAGAGCATTCATTTTGTCCTCCATAGCTTTCTTCCAATGACTTTGAGATAACGCCACTTTGAAGTTCTTAGGTTCTTTGTCTATATAATTAGTGTTAGGTTTTATGCCCTAAAACTCGTAGATAGTAAATGTAAACAAATTGTACACTTGTTTCAATAAAGTGTTATTGAGTTTCAACAATAAAGTGTTATTGTTAAATATTGCACAATTTGACCCAAATCCAATAAACTAAGATCCAAGGTTGTTTATATGTAACTTGAACTAGTATGTGGGGACATACGGGATCGGTGTTCAAGTAACAACCTAAAAGGTCTATAGTATAGGGATAAGGCTGGGTACCTTATCCTGGTAACACTATGTGATACGGCCCGCTTTGTATTCGATACAGACTTATTGATCCAAGGCGTCCATGTAGGAGACATGCGAGCGGGGGTATCCTATGCGATGAGTTTGCATAAGACCGGACCACGAAATAGTAAACCACTAGATGTAACACCGTTAACTAGTTAGGTTACTGTTTCAATAGGATGAACTAGGTAACTCAGTCTTAATCTTGAGTGTGTCATGAACTCCTTCTCACGAGGGATTGTCCTTTGATTAGTATGGGTGAGAGTGGCCTGCACGCCGACTCAATAAGCCTACCTTCTTGGGGACAAGACCGAGTGTGGGGCTGGGGACATGACAACACAAGATGGAATTCACTCCTTCCCACTTCTAGGAGAAGTAGATGAGTGTTCCCTTAAGTGGTGACTCCAGGACTTGAACAAAGGGATCCCGCCCTCTCACTGGCCCGAGAGGGACTTTCTGTTTAATGGTTGGACCATAAACAGGTTGTTCATTAGAGGAGCGCTGGTACTTAAGGAGACAGATGTAACACAGGGGTAAAACGGTAATTTGACCCAGCTGTGATTACGGACACTCGTGAAGGATTGACTTACCGGTATAGGTCTATATCCGTGGACACAGAAATGTTCTACAGTGAGAAGAGTTCAGCTGTGGGTCTTTAGTGGAATGACCCACAATTAATGAATATTGGTTAACTTGATTAATGAGTTTAATCGGTTAACCTCGTATCATTGGAGCTTCTGATCTGTAGGTCCATTAGGTCCCCCTGCTAGCTCGTAAAGAGTAATTAGGAACAAATATATCTTGAGAGAATTTGAATAGTTCAAATTCATATTGGGAATTAAGTTAATTGTATGAGATACAAATTAATATAATGTATAGTGATACATTAAAATATAAAGTCTAATTTGAGATTAAACTTTATTCTATTGAGAGATTGATATATTTGAAAGAGTTCAAATATATGTCTAATTAAATATATGGTATTTAATTAGAATATGACTTAATTAATTATGAATTAATTAATTATTCAATTTAGTTTAAATTAAATGAGATTTAATTAAACTATAGTCTATGAGAGAAATAAATATTTGAAGAAGTTCAAATATTAATATGAATTTGATTCATATTAAATTTATAGGATATAAGAGAATTTGAAGGAGTTCAAATTTTAATATGAATTTGATTCATATTATAGAATTAATTAATTGAAGGCCTGAAATTAAATATATGATATTTAATTGGGTAATTAATTAATTAACTAATAGAAGGTCTGAAATTAAATATATGATATTTAATTGGTGATTAATTAATTAAAGAATTAATTAATTCGAAATTAATCAATTATGAAAATGATTAATCATTTATGGAAGTAATTAATCATTTATGGAAATGATTTAATCACTTATGGAAGTGATCAATCATTTATGGAAAAGATTAATCAATTGTGGAATTGATTGGTCATGGAATTGATTAATTATGGAAAAGATTAATCAATTATGGAATTGATTGGTTATGGAATTGATTTTAAATGAATATTTTATTCATGACCTTTCTCCTATAAATAGAACACTAACCTTAGGGTTTAGGTACCACAACATATGGCCACCATAAGGCCCTCTCATATTCTCTCAACCCAAGAACTCTAGGGAGAATTTTCTCTCTAGAGTTTTTCATATTCAAGATTAGGTAGTCTCACAACTACGTTCCTAATCTTAGAGTCATAGCGGGGAAGATCAAATGGTGGTGTTCTTCGTCGTTGTAGAACAATCAAGAATCATTCGTTGAAGTATTCAGAGTCGTCAACGGAGGTATGTTTCTCATCGCTTAACCTTTTGCCAATGCATTGGTAATTTGTAGAACAAAATTAATTTACGAACGGTCCAATTGCTTCCGCTGTAACGGAATTGGGAATTCCAATCCTTCAATTAGCTAGGTAGGAGAGATGTTGCTTTGAAGTTCGTAGTTGATTGATCTCTCTAGAGAGGTTAAGATCAACGTTAGGATTTCTGCTTAGCTTTTGTCTAGTAATCATCGGGTGTTCATTTTCATTTTGAGGTGATGGAGTTGGTCCCACATTTGGAGCACTGGATGTTGCTTTATCAAGTGGTTGCTCCTTACTTTGGGTTGAGTGATTGACTATGGCCTCATTTATTGTTCCTGTAGGAGACAAACACAAATCAATGCGAAGATTTTTGCTTATATCAGGAAGATAAGAGAAACTAATTTGATTGGGAGGATTATGTGAAGAGGAGAGCAAATCAATTATGGTATTGTTGCTTGAAGTGAGATTTTGTGCTTTTGCTTCAGTAGTTTCATCACTCTTATTGTTGTCAATGTGGTTTTGTTGACCACTCACTATTAGATCCACTGGTGAGTTTGTGATAATGTGAGTATTTGCTTTTGACTAAGGGTTGTAGGGGCAAGGATTGGAGTTGATTTTTGTCCCTCGATCATACTCATTTTCACTTCTTTTATCATCATTGTGTTGCATTATACACGACCCAGTTGAAGACGCCATAATAGGTGGATGAGCTTTTGTTTGTGGGCTTGCATTGCCAATATGCCTATGTAGGGAGGGACTCAAATGCATCTGAGTTAAAGGATCACTTTCCTCTGTGAGGGAAAAATGCTTGACATCTTTTTCTTCCTTACTTGGGGAACCTGCAAAATCAGTGAGTTCAAGAGGAAAAACACTTTTGATGGTGTTGTTAGTAACAATTTTTTCAAAAGGATAACAATTTTCATCAAAAATCACATGTCGAGAGATATAAATTCGATTGTTTATTGGGTCAAGACAACGATAACCTTTGTGTTCCATACTATACCCAATAAAAATGCAAGGATAAGTTCTTTTTGAAAACTTGTTTGTGTTAGGATGGCTTCTAAGACAAGGAAAACATCTACAACCAAAAATTCTTATATTAGAGTAGGTGGGTTGTTTTCCATGAAGTTTTTCAAAAGGAGACATCATATTAAGCACATTTGAAGGCATACGATTTATAAGAAAGACAGCAGTTAGAAAACTATCAACCCAATATTTTAAAGGCATGTGAGATTGAAAAAGAAGAGATAAACCGGTTTCTACAATGTGTCTATGTTTTCGCTCAACAACTCCATTTTGTTGAGGTGTATAAGGACAAGAGTATTGGTGGTGTATGTCATTTTGTTCTAGTAAAGTTTTGAAAACATTTGAATTAAATTCTCCACCACCATCACTTTGGAACACTTTAATCCTTCTTTCTAGTTGGTTTTCTACTAAATTTTTTAATTTCACAAAGGAAGTAAGAAAATCATATTTTTTCTTTAACGGGTAAATCCAAGTATAACGAGTATGATCATCTATGAAACTAACATAATATTTAAACAATTGACAAGAAGCAATAGGAGTTGGCCCCCAAAGATCGCAATGTATCTTATCTAAAGGATTTAAAGCATGATTCTCATTATATTGAAAAGGAAGCTTACAGTTTTTTCCAAGTTGACAACTAGTTCATACTTGTTCCTTTTTCCAACTAGAGACATCAATAAGTCGTTTATTCGCTAGAATTTTTAAAAAAATGGTCATTAAGGTGACCCATCCTTTTATGCCATAGTGAGGAGGAGGCTTTATAAGATAACAAAGCAATATGAGAATTTTGAATGGTAGTAGTAGAATCATTTTTAGAAACCAAAGCAATAGGATTGCAACTAGCAGAATCTATTTTGGAGAGTAAAGCAGTAGGACAGCAACTCAAAGCAGCAAAGGTTACTTTGGGATGGTTGCAACTTATACAGCCCCTTGTTCTCACATCCTTCAGCTAGTACCTGTCCCTGTAGATTCTTAATGACAAATTTATCAGCAAAGAAAGAGACACAACAATTATTATCTTTTGTTATTTTACTAATTGACAGCATGTTTTTTGTCATTTCAGGAACAATTAAGACATTTTTTAGAGAAAGTTGACCTTGTTTTGTTTTAAGAAAGGTGTTGTCAGTATGTGTGATTTGTAAACCTTGTCCATTACCTACATATAATCTATCATGACCTTTATAGACACGTTTAGTTAGGATATTACCTGGATTGTTCACAATGTGGGTTGTTGCGCCTGAGTCAGCATAAACGTTGTTGTCGCTTATTTCATTAAGTGTGAGGGAAGCTAGTGTTTCAGGAATTTCCTCACTTTGATAGGCATGATCAAAGCGGTTCCAACACTCAAGGGCGGAGTGTTTGTTTTTTCCACAAATTTGACAGGTAATTCCCTTCTCTGATGTTGGTTGATTACTTCATGTGAGAGAATTTCCTTGTTTTTGATTTTGAGAAAACTTACCTTGGTGGAAGTTTTGCTCTTTGGGATGTTAGCTATGATGAAACCCCTGCCTTTTGAGGAAAAATGTCTTCCTCTCCCTCTATTTCTTCCATGGTTTGAGTAGAAGGCTTGGTTGAGATTGATTTGATTAGCCTTCTCTTCTTCTTCTTCATTGATCACAAGCTGCTCATGTGCTTTTAAGGCAAGTACAAATTCATTGTAGGTAGGATAAGGTGTCTTTGAAAGCATGACAGTCTTAAATTCTTTGTATTTGCTCCCTAAGCCTCTTGCTAAGTGAAACACCTTTGTCAAGTCATCTAAAGTTTTTTCAAGGCGGCTAATTTGTCACAAATAGCTTTAAACTTTCTAATGTACTCATCAATAGATAAAGATCCAAGTTTCAAAGTGAGCAATGCCTCATTGAGATGTATTTCATTCTCTTTTGTCATGGTCAAGAGTATGTTCTCAAGAGAATTTCATACTTGTTTAGCAGTCTCAGTACCTTCGGTTAGGGCTAGCACATCTTCACCAATGATTCCTAATAACCATGAGGTCAAGAGGCCATCATTGTTGGTCCATATGCTGATTTGAGTGTCTGATTCTTCTACACCATCTTTTTTTTCAATTGTGTTCTTTGCCTTTGGAGGATCTTCATGTAGGTGATGCTCCATTCCAAGAGTCCTTATTAAGGGCAAGACTTGGGACTTCCACAAGAGATAGTTTGTGGAGTTGAGTTTGATGGAAATCAAACTTGCACATTGGTGAAACACTTGGATCGTAAGTGAGGTCTCAGATTTAGCCATTTTTTTTTTTTTTTTTGGATACAATTGAGAGAGCAGGGAGGATAACAAATAAAAAAAAAAACTCTTTAATCTTCTGTCCTGCAAAGCTCTGATACCATGCCAAAAATGAGCTTGATTCAGAGAAGTAGGAAGCTAGGGATCGACAGCACGAAAGAAGAAAGTGCACTGTATTTCTTTTATCTTTCTTGATGTTTACAAAGCTCATTCACAAGCAATAAATAGGTACATGAGCAAGAAGATGACCAAAATCAAGGCTCAAAATAATTACCATTGATTTCGTTGAATACAAGGAAACTTACTAAATATACCAAAACAAATAATTAAACAAAGAATTGTGGAAGAAGGAAATCAAGTACAGGTATGAAGATTGAGATAAAAAAAGGAAATGGGAGACCGTTGGCAGTGATGACAGAGAGGTGCAAGGCTGGCATGATTACACAGCTGGAGGATTTGTTTGAATGGGGGATGGTTCATCAATTTGTTTTACAAGTTTTAGAGAGAACTTTGTATGTTTATAAGAAAAATGCGTCAAAATGGTCGAGGGATGGTAGATCACTAAAGCTTAAGAGGAGCACCAAGGCTTTGGATAAAAATGGTCAATATATGATTGATGTGATGAATCTTGAAAGCGAGTATTGGAACACCTAGGAATGGCCAATATGTCGTGAAGTTGTCATCAGGCGCTTTGGGTAAAAATGGTCAAGAAGTGATGCAACAGTTTGAGGCCTTGGGTAAAAATTGCCAAGGATCGAATGTTCTTGAGCACCATAAAAAAAACGTTGAGCTTTAGGATCGGGTAAAAATGGTTAGGGTCAGCATAACTCGAAGGAATCGGTCTCAAAGGACTTTGTGAGAGCTAAATTAAATATGAGTGGCTTGAGAGAGGATTGCATGAACATGACTTGAGCATAGTCGCTATTGCATATTGTGATGGAACTATATAGATCGAGTATGTTTATAGGTGTTACTTGTTTTCTTTATACATAATTTTAGTGTCTAATAAGTTTGTTTGTAACAAGCATGATGTTTGTGATTTAATATTTGTTTATATTGTTTGATGGTTCTTAATGTGTGAGTCGCTTACTTAATATGTGGTTTGTATTTTAACCTACCACTAGACTTTGCAAGTGATGAGGATGACTACGAACTTAGTGATGCTGAGAAGGGAGACTTGAGAGAAATAATAGTTTATTAGATGATTTGGTTATATTTGTTGAGAATTCTATATTGAAAAGACAAATAGACCTTACAACCCTTATAAGATATATGTTTACTTCTCTTATTGTCAATTTGGTTTTGAAATGGAACCTCGTGTTAAACTAATATGGTATTAGAGCCCATAAAGCTCAAGTGAGTATTCGGTTCAAGAAAAAAAATGGAATCCCATCCATTATCAAAATTGAACTTGGTACGAGATTTGACTCATATATTTCTGCTTCGGATTCTTTAAAGTTATGTTACTGTATTATCAGATTAATAAATTTTTTGGTAGTTGTAGTTACGATATTATGCTACCGAATTTTCGATAACATTACAGTGGGTAGCAGAGTTAAAGTTAGAATGTTCCTCAAATTAGGTCCAATTTTTTGGGACATTACATTTAGTCCATGTACCCCTGTACTAACTTCAATAAAACTTAAAATTAGTTCCTTTCTTTTTTTGTTTTTGTTAAATTTTCAATAAAATATTTAGTCTCTATGAGGGTGTTTGGGGCATGGGTTTTGGGTTTCAAACTCAAAACCATGTTTGGCTCACTATAATCACAATCCTCTAGAGTTACGAAAACAACCTCATGTCTTACACTTTTCGAACTTCTGACTTCTTGATCGAAGGTACATACCAATTAGTGCTCAGCTAAACTCATTTTGGCTTATGATATAATTAATTTTGAACTTATTTATATTAAAATTGAAGGGAATAAAAGTCCCCACGCAGTGGAAGTGCATCGATTGGACCTTACGCCGTATATTAATTGACATTAAAATATCGTTACGAAAACTCAAACATACTTTAAACTCTCTTTAAAGTTGTTGGAAATTCAGTTTAAACATGCTTAAAAATAAATCTAAATTTATTTTCATGCTTTTCTAAAGAAAAGGGGAAGAACCGTCACATAGCTTCGTTATAGACTTGATCGTTCTTCGCCAACAACGCTCCAACGAACGAAAACGCAGCAGCCTCCTCGCCTCTTAATCGCTGGAATTTTTCTTCTTGATTGACACAATAACCACAGAGGTACCGGTATGTCTCTAAGTCTAGGAGGCAAAAGACTTGTGGGAGTCTTTCTCTAAGAGAGAGGCTAGAGAGAATTTTAGGTCTTGTCTTGAGAGTCTAAGAGCAAGAGCAAAGTGTCAAGTGTCATGACCAATTAGGTCTAGTGTTCTATTTATAGAAAAGAGGCCATGAATAAAATATTCAATTAAATCAACCTTTTCCAAAATTGATTCAATCTTATTCCTTAATTAATCAAATCATGATCAATCAATTCCATAATTGATTAATCTTTTCCACAAATGACTAATTACTTACATAAGTGATTAGATCATTTCCATAAATGATTAAGGGATCACTCATCTGCTTCCCTAAAGTCGAGAAGGAGTGAATTTTATCTTGTACGATTATGTTTCCAGCTCCTCATTCGGTCTTGTCCCCAAAGTGGTAGGCTTATTGAGTCGGCATATTGGTCACTCTCACTCATACAAATCAAAGGACAGTCTCTCATGAACAGGAGTCCATAATCAACTCAAGATTAAGACTAAGTTGTCTAGGTCGTCCTAGTGAAAATAGAAAACCAACTAGTTAACGGTGTTATAACCAGTGGTTACTATTTCGCGGTCCGGTCTTATGCAAACTCATTGCATAGGATACCCCCACTCGCATGTCTCCTACACGAACGCGTTGGATCGCAACGTTTGTATCAAATACAAAGTGGGTCGTATCCATAGTGTGACCAGGATAAGGCACCCAGTCTTATCCCTATACTATAGACCCTTTAGGCTGTTTCTTGAACAATGATCTCATATGTCGCTACATATAGTTCAAGACTCATATTACAGCCTTGGATGTCTAGTTTATTGTATTAGGGTTATTATTAGGCAAAAACATATATAAAATAACTAATAACAATTAATGGAAAAATATATCAATATTATTTCATTAATATCCGGTCAACGGTTACATTCACTATCTACGAGTTTTAGGGCATAAAACCCAACAAACTCCCACTTGAACTAAAACACTAGTTAGTGGGATGTAAATGCAATAATCTAAAGCTGGAAATGTCATGTATATTAAAATTAATACAATGAACTAGGGCATCCTTATACCCATTATACATTTCTCCCCACTTGCCCTAGATTAGAAGGCATACATATCTCGTAGACCTAGACCCTCTAGATGACCCTCAAACACTTTAGCCGTGAGAGCCTTCGTAAATGGATCAGCGATGTTGTGCTCCGAGGCGATCTTAGTGACGCCCTAGATTAATTTATAAACATGTTATATCTTAAAAACTTTTATATTTGTTATTTTACAATATCATATAATTTTATAATACATTATATAATACAAATTTTAATTTCACAAAAAATGAATTGAGTTTATAATATGAAATACAATATTTATTAAAGTTGGTATCTTTTTAACTTAATCCTACATTTTAAATTTTCAAATTCAAAATTGGATACACTAAAAACATTCTAAAAAAATGTTTTCAAAATTTCTACTATTTGAATCATAGAATCCAAAACATAAATCCAGAATATAGATTGCCAACCAAACATGTCCATGTCTATTATTTCTAAAAGTTGAAAAATTCTTCAATTATATCTTTAAACTTTTGATTTCTTTTATTCAAATGAATCTACATCGTTACACCATTACTATTTAAACATTGATGTGACATGTTTACGAACGTAAAATATAATGATTTGACAATTTTCAAAAAAAAAAATATAATGATTTGACAAAAGAATTACACACTAGAAACTCAACTTGTGCACGACAGTAAATATAATTAAAATATTTGAAAACTTACAAGATTACAAAATCTAAAACGTAACTTCTTCTAGCTAAAACATAAAAACAGACACTCCTTTTCAAAAAAAAAAAAAAACATAAAAACAGACACCCTGACGTATTGGCTTAGCTCACTGCAATACTTTAAAAAGACTTCTCTTTAGACAATGGATCTCACATCTAAAGATGGGAAGCCTTGCAGAGAGAGAAGAGAAAATGGATCGAGTTCATGTAGTGGTGGTTCCATGTCCGGCTCAAGGCCACATAAATCCACTTCTTCAATTTGCCAAGCACCTCGCCCACCGAGGGCTCGCAGTCACACTGTCTGTCGTTTTAACCGACTCGAACCACTCGGCTCGTGTCCCGTCGCTCACCGTCGACCACGTGCCGCTCTTGCCGTATCAAGGAGCTGAGCCGGAGAGCTTACAAGCCTTTTGGGAGCGTCGCCAAGCTTCCATCCGTTTGTATCTAACTGAGCTTCTTTCTTCTGGCAATTCGATCACTTGTGTTGTTTATGACTCTATTTTGCCATGGGTTCTCGACATCGTCAAGCAGTTTGGAGTGTTGGGAGCTGCGTTCTTCACTCAATCTTGTGCTGTCAATGCCATCTATTACAATGTTTGCAAAGGATGCTTGAGTGTTCCATTGGAGCAAAGATCAATTTCTTTAGATGGGTTGCCAGTTCTGGAACCGTTCGACCTCCCATCTTTCATCTCTGATCGAGTGAAATACCCAACTGTTCTTAACTTCATGTCGGAAGAGCAATTCGCACGCTTGAATGATGCTGATTGGATCTTCACCAATACTTTCGATAGCTTAGAACCAGAGGTAAAAGAAAAAAAAAAATACACTTTTAGTTCTGAGGTTTGAGTTAGGTTTCGTTCCAATCATCTAAATTGGAGGAGGTTTTCCTCTTATTTTGTTTTTCCTTTTTTATTTCATCCAAGTGTGCGGGAAAGAAAGACAAAAGAGGGAGAAGAGAAAAGAGAAAGAAAAGGGAAAGAGAGGAAAGAAGAAGGGAGAAAGAAAAGAGTAAGAAAGGGAAAACGATGGAAGAGACGACGGCGGATGGTGGAGGAGGAGTAGTGGGAAATGGGGAGGAGGGAGAAAGAAGGAGAAGGAAGAGAGAAAGAAAACGAAAATAATAAAAATATATTATTTATTATAAAAAGAAAATAATAAAAAAAAAACAAAACAAAATGGCACGTCTACTTTTTAATAGTAATTAATGGAAAATTAGATGGAGACACTAAGAATGTGATTTGAAAACTTAGTGATACAAATGTAACCTAATCCAAATCTTAGAGACAAAAAATTTAACTTTTTAAAAAGAAAAAAAGAATAAATAATCCCATATCTATCATATTTTTTTTCCTCCATAATTAAATTAAATTTGTATTCAGGAAGTGAAATGGATGGAAGGCCAATTTCCGTTCAAGAACATAGGACCAATGGTTCCCTCAGTCTACTTGGATGGACGGCTACAAAACGACGATAGAGATTACGGGCTGAGCTTATTCAAATCAAATTCAGATCATTCAACTACGAAATGGCTCGATTCAAAAGGCTACAACTCAGTCATCTACGTCTCATTTGGGAGCACGGCCGAATTGGAAAAGGATCAAATGGAGGAGTTAGCGTGGGGGCTGAAACTCAGCAAAAGATCCTTCTTGTGGGTGGTCAGAGAATCAGAGATCCACAAGCTTCCTAGCAATTTCATGGAGGAGACGACCGAGCAAGGGCTGGTCGTGAAGTGGTGCTCTCAGCTGCAAGTTTTGAGCCACAAATCCATAGGATGTTTTGTAACACACTGTGGTTGGAACTCAACGCTCGAAGCTTTGAGCTTGGGAGTACCGCTGGTGGCCATGGCGCAGTGGTCGGACCAGCCGACCAACGCTAAGTATGTGGAACATGTGTGGAAGATTGGGAAAAGGGTGAGAATGGACGAAGATGGGATCTGCAGAAGAGAGCAAATAGAGTCTTGTGTTAATGAAGTTATGGAGGGAGAAGACAGTAAACAACTAAGAGAGAATTTGAGGACGTGGAGGGAACTAGCAAAAGCAGCCATGGATGAAGGTGGTAGCTCCCACCAAAACATAAATCATTTTGTAGAACAACTTGCAAAGAAAACATAACTTCATTTTGGATGGAAGAATACTTGGCTGCATATCGATATGTAGAGATCTTCCTACATACCACCGTTAAAATGTGGACAATTAGAAGAGATAGAAAAAAAAAATATTTTCTCTTTTTCTTTTTTAATTGTTAAGATTTTAATAAAGTAGGTAAGAAGATTTCAATCATACAATTAAGTATGATTGTTTTGAGATGTGACTTTGTGACTGTGTAAGTCAATGAGTAAGTCAGAGGGCACATGGGGATGAGCTAGAAAACAGAATGTCGAATCATAATTCATTTAATTTGATAGTTTATTTAGTTGTCTTAAATCAAATTTTCAATTTCTCTGAATTTTTTTTCTTTTCTTCTTGTTTGATGGCTTCAAATTGCATCAAACGTTCTACTTTGGAGATAGATGCAATAAATTATTCAACGGTTCAAATTTGTCTTATTTGGAGTTGATTGATTTCCTTATCTCTAACTTTTGCAATGTTTTCATTTAACACTAAATCATTTAGGTTCAATAACTATTTTTTGTTTTTTTATTGAAAATTAAGCTTGTTTTCCTCTAATTTACTTAGGATGGTTTTTATGTTGGTTAAAAACACATTTAAATTCTTAATTAAATTCCAAAAATAAAAACAAGTTTTTGAAAAATATTTTTTTTAGTTTTCAAAACTTGACTTGATTTTTTGAAAATAGTGAAAGAAAATAGACAACAAAACCAAGAAACTTATAAGTGAAAGTAGTATTTTTAACTTTAATTTTCAAAACCAAACAATTATCGAGCGGGACCCTATTATTATTTTTTTTAAAGGAGAAAACCCAATTGATATAAGTTACCAAGTTGTGTCAATTAAATTCTCAATGAATAGTTATTCTTTAAAAATTCTAAACTTCTCTCCATTTATATATTCTTTGTTAAATACGGTTAGAAAAGTATGAATCAATGGTATTAATCAATGAGTGTTTAAATTCTAAAAAGTTTTTGTACAAAATGTTTTTTAAAAAATACATTCTTGAAAAACATTTAAATTAAAATGTAATCCAAACGAACCCTAAATGTGTACTCCGGGAGTGGAGTGGATGGGAGGCCAATTCCCGTTCAAGAACATTGGACCAATGGTTCCCTCATTGGATGGACAACTACAAAACGACAGAGATTACAGGTTGAGCTTATTCAAATCAAATTCAGATCATTCAACCATGAAATGGTCCGATTCTAAAGGCTACCACTCAGTCATCTACGTCTCGTTAGGGAGCTCTGTCGAATAGGGAAATGATCAAATGGAGGAGTTAGCGTGGGGGTTGAAACTGAGCAAGAGATTGTTCTTGTGGGTGGTCAGAGAATCAGAGATCCACAAGCTTCTAAGCAATTTCATGGAGGAGACGGCCGAGCAAGGGTTGGTAGTGAAGTGATGCTCTTAGCTGCAAGTTTTGAGTCACAAATCCATAGGATGTTTTGTAACACACTGCGGTTGGAACTCAACGCTCGAAGCTTTGAGCTTGGAAGTGTCGTTGGTGGCCATGGCGCAGTGAGTAGACCAGCCGACCAACGCCAAGTATGTGGAACATGTGTGGAAGATTGGGAAAAGGGTGAGAATGGACGAAGATGGGATTTGCAGAAGAGAGCAGATTGAGTTTTGTGTGAATGAAGTTATGGAGGGAGAAGACAGTAAAGAACTTAGAGAGAATTTGAGGAAGTGGAGGCAACTGGCAAAAGCAGCCATGGATGAAGGTGGCAGCTCCGACAAAAACATAAATCATTTCATAGAACAACTTACAAAGAAAACATAGCTTCATTTTGGATGTACTTGGTTGCATGTGATTAAAATGTTGACAATTAGGAGAGATAAAAAAAAATTCAAAATGATATTTTTTTCAAAGTTAAACACTTGAAAAGTTAAATCAAACTCACCCATTAGTGTTATTATGTATATCATCAATTATATGTTGCTAGCAATTTCTTAGTAGTCCTTAACATTGTTCATCTTGGTTTTCTTTATGTAAAATACTAGAAATTAAAGAGAGAGAAAAAAAAATCTTCATGTTTTAAAAGGGTAATATGTATTAGAGTGACCCTTGTAGCTTATATATTGTGAGGTCTCTACTAATCTTTTCAATGTGGGATCCTCAACAATATGAAGTTATAGGTTACAGAGTATTATAAAATTGGTCAGGTAATTCGAAGGAGTCAATCTCAGTGAGCTTTGTGAGAGCTAAATACAAGTGGCTTGAGAGCAAGCTTCCTAGTAACAATTCAGACACGTGTTATTCATACATCTTTTTTACTTTATTTTTGGGAAAAGATTATTGAGTCTCTTAAGTTAAATAAACTAGATAGAAAATGTTGATGTTGTATGAATTTTTATTATGTACTTTTATCGTTTTATTTTGAGTTTTATGAAAAATATTTTTATTTTTATCTATCTGTTTGTTTCAAATCATGGATGGGTTAATCTGAATATGCATTTATTTATGATAATAAAATGTAATAAATCCTTTTTTATTACAAAAACTTTATTCAAATAATAATAATATTGATTAGAGTAGAGTTGCATGAACATGACTTGAGCGTAGTCATTATTGCATATTGTGATGGAACTATATAGATCGAGTATGTTTATAGGTGTTACTTGTTTTCTTTATACATTATTTTGTCTAATAAGTTTGTTTGTAACAAGCATGGTGGTTGTGATTTAATCTTTGTTTATATTGTTTGATGGCTCCTAAAGTGTGAGTCGCTTACTTAATACGTGATTTTTATTGACCCACCACTAGACTTTACAAGTGATGAGGATGACTATGAGCTTGGAGATGTTGAGTAGGAGGTTTGAGAAATAATAGTTTATTATATAATTTGGTTATATTTGTTGAGGATTTCACATTGAAAAGATGAGTAAATTACCTCACAATCTTTATAAAATATATTGGTTACTTCCCTCATTGCCTATTTGATTTTGAAACGGAACCCCATATTAATCTAATATGGTATTATAGCTCATAAACCTCAAACGAGTATTTGATTCAAGAAAAAAAAAAAAAAAGTGGAATCTCATCCATTATCGAAATTGAACTTGATACGAGATTCGACTCATATATTTCTGCTTTGGATTGTTTGAAGTTATGTTGTTATTGTACTATTAGATTGTTAATTTTTTGGATAATTGTAATGGGTGGCAAAATTAGGGTAAATAATGGCAAATTTAGCAATTTTTTAAAATATGGCAAATTTTTTGAATTAATTTTTTATATCCCTATTTTGCCCTTAATTGCGCGCACATCTCTCATCTCTTTTTGTTTTGGTAGGTTTCTATCTGATAGAAAATTTTTCTATCACTGTTAGATTCTATCAGTGATAGGAAAACTTTCTATGTGATAGAAAGTTTTTCTATCACTGATAGGTTTTCTATCACTGATAGAAAACTTTCTCTATCACTGATAGAATCTATCACTATCACTGATAGAATCTATCAGTGATAGAGAAAGTTTTCTATCAGTGATAGAAAACTTCTATTACGGATAGAAAGTTAATTCTATCGATTTTCTATTACTGATAGAAAGTTTTCTATCACAGTGATAGAATTCTATATTTCTATCACTGATAGAAAACTGAAAGCACAGTGGATTTCTCTCCTCTCTTTTTTTTTGTAGGTTTCTATCTGATAGAAAATTTTTCTACCACTGATAGAAAACTTTCTCTATCACTGATAGATTCTATCAGTGATAGTGATAGAAAGTTAATTCTATCACAGCGTCAACCACAGTGGCCAAACCCTAAAGCTCTCACCGCGCGTTGTCTTTTCGGTTCCCCCACAATCCGAAACTCCGAATCTTCATCAGGGTATGCGCCAATTCATCTCCTTTAGCGATAGAAAGCGACAAATACAAAACAAAAACCAAACAACAACCATAGAAAAACACCAGTAAATCAAAAACAACAACATTTATATAAATTTTCTATCACTGATAGAAAAACTTTCTATCAGTGATAGAAAGTTTTCTATGATAGAAAACTTTTAGTGATAGAAAGTCTTTCTATCACTGATAGAATCTTTCTATCGGTGATAGAAAGACCTTCTATTTGTGATAGAAAATTTTTCTATCTGTGATAGAAAGACTTTCTATCACTGATAGAAGTTTTCTATCACATATAGAAAAACTTTCTATCATATAGAAATAGGATATAATGACCAAACACTGATAGAAATATGATAGAATGATAGAATCTATCTCTATTAGTGATAGAAAGAGATTTTATCTATATTAGTGATAGAAAGACTTTCTATCACTGATAGAAAGAGATTCTATCTGATAAAAAGACTTTATATCAATGATAGAAAACTTCTATTAGTGATAGAAAGTCTTTCTATCATAATAGAAAGTGATAGAATATTTTTTCTATAAATGATAGAAGTTTTCTATCATTGATAGAAAGACTTTTTATTTGTGATAGAAAGTTTTTTCTATCTGTGATAGAAAGTTTTTCTATCACTGATAGATTCTATCAGTGACAGAAAGTCTTTCTATCATTGATAGATGCTTTATATCACAAGATAGAAAAACTGACAGAATTCTATCTGATAGAATTTTGTTACTCTAGTGATAGAATCTATCTATTAGTGAAAAGAGATTACGGGCTGAGCTTATTCAAATCAAATTCAGATCATTCAACTACGAAATGGCTCGATTCAAAAGGCTACAATTCAGTCATCTACGTCTCATTTGGGAGCACAGTCGAATTGGGAAAGGATCAAATGGAGGAGTTAGCGTGGGAGCTGAAACTCAGCAACAGATCCTTCTTGTGGGTGGTCAGAGAATCAGAGACCCACAAGCTTCCGAGCAATTTCATGGAGGAGACGGCCGAGCAAGGGTTGGTCGTGAAGTGGTGCTCTCAGCTGCAAGTTTTGAGCCACAAATCGATAGGATGTTTTGTAACACACTGCGGTTGGAACTCAACGCTCGAAGCTTTGAGCTTGGGAGTGCCACTAGTGGCCATGGCGCAGTGGTCGGACCAGCCGACCAACGCCAAGTATGTGGAACATGTGTGGAAGATTGGGAAGAGGGTAAGAATGGACGAAGATGGGATCTGCCGAAGAGAACAGATAGAGTCTTGTGTTAATAAAGTTATGGAGGGAGAATACAGTAAACAACTGAGAGAGAATCTGAGGAAGTGGAGGGAACTGGCAAAAGCAGCCATGGATGAAGGTGGCAGCTCCGACCAAAACATAAATCATTTTGTAGAACAACTTGCAAAGAAAACATAGCTTCATTTTGGATGGAAGAATACTTGGTTGCATGTGGTTAAAATGTTGACAATTAGGAAAGATAATTTTTTTTTCTCATTTTTTGCCTTTCCCTTTCTTAGTTGTCAAGATTTTGATGGCCGGATATGTAGTAAGCACAGACTTCCTCCATTCAGCATTTGACACGTCATTTAATAAGCATTTAATGATATAATATTTTATTCTATGGATCTCACACACCATTTTTAAATATTTCTTTCATGTCAAATAATAAATAGATGTAATATGGAAAATTTTTCATACCATGTAGTACTAGAAATTTTCTCGATACTAGCTAAATATTGTCTTTTTGGATATGACTTGTTAGTGTGTAAGTTAGAGTGCACATGGAGATGAGCTAAAAGACAGAATGTTTGAACAATGATTCATTTAATTTGATAGTTTATTTCGTTGTCTTAAATCAATTTTTCGATTTGTGAATTTTTGTTCCTTTCTTCTTGTTTGATGGCTTCAAATTGCATCAAACGTTCTACTTTGGAGATAGGATGCAATAAATTATTCAAAGGTTCAATTTTGTCTTATTTGAAGTTGATCGATTTCCTTATCCTTTAACTTTTTGGATGTTTTCATTTAATACTTAATCATTTTTTTAAGGATAAAACGTCAATTAAATTTATATATTCTTCGTTAAATATACGGTTAGAAAACTATTAATTAATTAAATTGGGGGTGCATGAGTGGAAGATGTAGTTTTATATGTTATAATAAAGAGAGAGAAAAAAAATACATATAGGGAGATATGTATGATCATTAAGGGTGTTCGTCGGTAGGTCGATTTCCAGAAAATTAGAAACTGACTAATTCTGCTTTATGATAGAAGTCGACCAACCGACCAGCAAAAGTTATTTATCAGAAATTTTTAAGCATTTATAATAACAAAGGCCCCGTTTGATAACCAATTTCGTTATTTTGTTTTTGGTTTTTGAAAATTAAACTTATACACACATACTTCCACCTATAAGTTTCTTGATTTTAGTTTCAATCTTCTACCTTATTTTCAAAAACCAAGTTCAATTTTGGAAACAAAAAAATATAGCTTTCAAAAACTTGTTTTTGTTTTTAAAATTTGGCTAGGAATTCAAATGCAACTTTAACTATGATGAAAGCAAGGAGAAAACAAGCATAATTTTCAAAAACTAAAAACAAAAAAACCAAATGGTTATCAAACGGGACCTAAGTGATCCCAGTTGTTCTCAAGCCAGATCAACCATAAAACATATATAATATTTCAAGTTCAACATAGAATTTGTTATCCAATCCAACAACTGGGTATCAATCAATACATATTAAAAATTGGAAAATTCTTTGAGGAAGAAGCAACATCAATCGTTCCAAAGAAGACATTGGGACTAATTTAACATCTTCCATGACCTTTATTAACTTGAGAAAGACAAAAACTCAAATGGTGTGTTTGGTTTAACTTTTCAAGTGTTTAATTTTAAAAATAAAATCATTTTGAAAAATTTTCTAGTATTTGGCAACCACTAAAAATGGGACTTTTTAGAAACATAATACAGAAAATAAAAAAAAAAAATTAGAAAAAGAGGAGTCTTCCAAAATTATTTCGTAAAGCCATGTGTGCGCCTCTTCGAGAGGCGCGACCCTCCTCTGTGAGGGACCCACAAATTTTTATTATTATTATAATTTTTCTTTTCTTTTTTAATACGTAAAATAAGTTTATTTATTTGATTTGATTTTTTTTTCAATTCGACCCATAGAGATTGCTTTTTTTTTCTTGTTTTTTATTTTTTTATTTTTTAATACATAAATTAAATTTATTTATTTATTTGCATTTTTTTTCAAATTTTTATTGATTATGTTTTTTAATAAATATTAGTTTTCAATTTTCTTTTCTAAATTCTGAACCTAAAGATTAGTTTTTTTTAAAAAAAAAAAAAAAAAAAAAAAAAAAAAAAAAAAAAAACTTAAAGTTTGTATTTTTTTTAATATATATTTATAAATTACATGTTTTAAAGTTTGCGTTTCTTTCTCTTATTGTCTATATTTACAATTTATAGGAAAATGTAATTGATTTTGAAAAAAAAAATTAATAAGAAAAAATTGAGGTTGATTTTGTAAGATTAGGTTTTTTTAAAAAAAAAAAAAAAAAAAAAAAAAAAAAAAAAACTTAAAGTTTGTATTTTTTTAATACATATTTATAAATTACATGTTTTAAAGTTTGTGTTTCTTTTTCTTGTTGTCTATATTTACAATTTATAGGAAAATGTAATTGATTTTGAAAAATAACTAAATGTTTCAATTCTTCCTTCATTTTCCTTTTCTCGTTATTCTACCGTCAGCAAAATCAACCTCAATTTTTTCTTATTAAATTTTTTTTTAAATATTCTCCAATCAACCAAATCTTTTTTTTAAATCTAATAACATTAAATCTACAATATAACTTAAGAGTCTTTTTGTTTAATCAATAAAATCTTTCCAATAAATTTACAAAATCTTTTTTAAAAATCTAATAACATTAAATTTACAATATTACTTAAGATTTTCATAAACTCTCGCTTTTTGTTTAATCAACAAAATCTTTCCTATAAATTTACCAAATATTTTTTAAAAAAAATAACAAGGAAACTTTAAACCATGTGAAAAAAAATGCAAATAAATGAATAAATAAATTTAATTTATGTATTAAAAGAGAAAAGAAAAGACAATCTCTGTGGGTGAAACTGAAAAAATGCAAGTAAATAAATAAATAAATAAATTTGATTTATGTATTAAACAAGAAAAAAAGGCAATCTCTATGGGTGAATTGAAAAAAAAATCAAATAAATATTTATTTATTTTATGTATTAAAAAAGAAAAGAAAATAATAATAATAAAAAACTTATGTGGATCCCGCACAGAGGAGGGTCGCGCCTCTTACATGGTTTTACGAAATAATTTTGGAAGACTCCTCTTTTTCTAATTTTTTTTTATTTTCTGTATTATGTTTCTAAAAAGTCCCTAAAAATGACTTATTAGAAAATGAGATTAATAAATAAACTATTTTGAGAGAAACACTTTGAAACCAACTTTTTAAAAAATGACTTTTTAAGTAAACAATAACTTGTGTGTAAAAACATTTGTCAGAAAATGCAACCAAACATATGAGTGTTTAAATTCTAAATAATTTTTATACAAAATGTTTTTTAAAAAATGTATTCTTGAAAAACATTTAAATTAAAATGCATCCTAAACGGACTAATCCCAACTTACTAGAATAGATCTCATTCTTTGGCATGAGAATTCATCCAACAATTCCCAAAAGACCTTCCAACCTCGTTTTTTAATCCTAGCAAGAACTAAAATACTGTGTTTTCCCCCTCCATTGGATGAAAAAGAAAATTCCACAAACCAACCAAACCGATTGGAACTCTTTAAGAATGAAAAGAAACCTTGAAAAGCTTGACATTGAAGGGACAATTTCCATAAATAAAGGCTTGAAAAGTAAGCAAACAAGAGTGGAACTGAGAAGACAAAAGAACCCCTCATCGCGACGTTTGGTTTTAGTTTTTAAATGTGTATATAGAAAGATGGAGAGTAGATACAACAACTCCACCTAAGTCAAAACACTCCGAACGAAATAATAATAATAATAAATCATAAAAAGTAAAAGAAAGGCACAAGCGGCGACATGGGCATTATCCTGAAATTTCCCTCTTGTTGGACTTCTATTGGACCGAATACCCGTTTGGGTTTAATGGGCTCTGATACCATATTATATTATATGGGCTTCCATCTCAAAACCAATTGGCTATGAGTGGAGTGACCCTTGTAGCTTATATGTTGTGAGGTCTCCACATATTTTTCCGATGTGGGATCCTCAACATCAGCTTAAGAGTTGTGTTAAATGCTATGTTGGATATCAAGATGTCTAGGTACAAATATGATTAAGGATTGATATCCTTCATAGGAGATTAGAGTTGAGGTCTTGAGTGCAAAGGCCAAGAATCGACTAAGTTGAAATTTGTTATTGTTAATGTTGTATGATAGTAGAGATTGATTTGACGAAATTGCATTAATGGGTTTGAATTCTGTATCAGTTGATCTACTCTCCATCAGTTGATGCATTGATGGTGCTATAATTGTCCTTGAGATTTTTATTTTTATGGCATACATGATTATGATGTTTGAATTCCGTATATGTTATATATGTTGAGGATCCCACATTGAAAAGATTAGTGGAGACCTCATAATATATAAGCTACAAGGGTCACTCCACTCATTGCGAATTGGTTTTGAGATGGAAGCCCATATAATATAATAATATATGATTCTTATTTACATGTTTGGTGTGTGAGAACTGAGAAGCATGTTAATGTGTGATAACTTGTGAATAACACAATTTAACTGGCTCCTAAAATAGCTCATATTATGCTTAGCGAGTAAAAGAAACATCTTTTGTGGTTCCAAAAAAAATGCAATAAGTTATGGAAGTCATGCAAAAGAATTATTAAACTAAGGGTACAAAAGTCATGGAGAAATGATTAACGAAAAAAAAAAGTTATGAGAATGATTTTAGGGATCTTTGAGAATTGAGAAGTGAATTAAATGGGTTGGAATTTTGAATAGGAAGGAAAATAAAAGGTTTCTTTTATGATTTTTTTGTTGTTTTCTAAATATAAAGATGGTAGAAGAGGACACAAAAGTAATTGAATCACAACCTAAAATTTCTAGGTTCTTTTAACTATTTGGGTAAAGAATTATGAGTTTGGACAAAAATGAAAAATATGCCCCCATGTAATTGTCCCTTATTTATTAGTACAAAATTAAAGATTCAAGAATCTATTGAAGGAACGTTTATCATCAACATATATAATTGAAAATAAATTATCAAAGATCGTCATGTTTTTTTTCCTCAGTTCCCCGACAAACCGTGAAAAAATATATCGATACATTAACTACAAACTTAGTGATCAACGTTCTCCTCTTCATAGAAGGTTAAAATTCTCAAGAAAGTAATGTTTGTCTTAGAAGTTTTGTATGGGTGGATGAACGCTCAAAACGTATTAAGAGGTTTTCCTCTTTTGTGTTGTAGCTTCAGCGGTGTGTTCTTTGTCGAGAGGAGGACGTCGACCACTTTCTTTGGGATTGTCCCTTATTTCTTATATTTGGAGTTTAGTTCTATAATAGATCTTTTGGAGTTGTTTCGGCTCATAATATTGTTTGAGGAAGTTCTTTTGAATCCTTCTTTTCGTAAGGAATGACTCTTGTGGGTTATTTGACTTGAGAGGAATAGTAGAATTTTTTTAGAGGTGGAGTGATCGAAGAGAGAGCTCCTCTAGGAGACGAGGTTCAAACTCGTCTTTGTGGACTTCTGTGACTAGGCCCCTTTTGTAATTATCAACTTGGTCTTATTCTTTTAGATTGGGATTTGCCCCTATAGTTTTTTTACCAGGATTCCTTTCGAAGCATTCTTTCTTTCTTTTTTCCTTAATTAAAGCGTTGTTTCTTTGCTCGAAATCATCAACTTTGTTGTTGAACTAAAAATAATAATAACGGTTCACAACCTTTTTATTGAACTTTTTGTACTTGATTAAGTGTGGGTGTTATAAGTTGTTTAAGAAGAGAGAACCATTGGTTTCGTTTAGTACATCTACTCTTTGATCGGGATACTATTTACCTAGTAAACTTGAATGGATGGTGTAGCATCAAAAACTAAATAAATACAACTTTATTATTAATTCCACATCACATTTACACATTCAATTACATCCAAGGAATCTTTACATGCCACAGTTTTACATTACCATCTCTAAACACTACACAGACAGCGAAGCTTCAACTGTGGAACCCCCGCATAACCAACCAACACAATTCTTTCTGCTTTTCACACACTAATTTATATACAAATGTGGTTTCTTCTTTACATTATTCTTATTTACTATAATCCCATTTCTTGTTCATATTTCACAATCAATCAAATTAACCAAATCAACGTACCATGCTTCATGAACGTTAACTGATACAGTGGCTGCCTGTACTAAAACTTCGACAGCTTTCACCATTCTTTCGGTTAGCTCAGCACCTCCGACTTGCCGGAGAGCCATTTCTGCTAATCTTCTTCCACTCCTTCCACTTCCGCCGAGAACAACTCCTCTCGCTCCCAAGTAAACAGCACGTGACACCTTTTCAAACACGGCATCCCCTGCCTGCAAGCATTTTCTTATCATCCTACTGATGACTACCCTCCTCGATTGAAGCACCTTGGCATCGCCATCTCCTGTGAATTTAGCTATTACTTCGGTTATTTCTTCGCTTCCTGCATTTTCGTCTCGGTCTAACATCTCTGAGAGGTGTTGAGTGCAATTCGAGACTGCAGTTTCTATGTCTGTAGTGGTCATTGTTGAGCTTCCCTGGCTCAGGAGGATCTGCCGGCAAACAAGTATGCTGCAAAAACAAACAGCAAAGAGCAAAGCATAAAACATTTGTGTTGTCATAACAGTATGAAGTTGCTGTGCTTCTCAAATGTTTTCGATTCAAGTTTCGAGTCATTGTACCTGGTTGTTGTGACAATAAGTTTCTGTACTTCGGACTGAACAGCCCTTATCCGGCGAAGGTTCAGACTAAACGTTTCTGGTATTACTTCTTGTGTTACACCAGACACACCGGTAACCAGCTTCAGAAGTCCGAGCCTGATAGCTATATCCAATTCTCCTCCACTGCATTCCGGTTGTTCATTACCTAATGCCATACGAGAGAAGAAACAAAAAGCGAAAAAGTGAAATCAGACTCTAGCTAACTTGGTATATGTATTGGGTTATTTAAGAAAAAGAGAATCAATGGATTCAGTTGTTAGCACCTGTAGTTTCTCTGGCAGTCTGTTGGATTGCATTTGCCGGGCGGACAATACTTCCACCGGTTCTTAGAGAAGTTGATGGAAGACAACCCTGCGATGAGCCCTCGGAAACAAAAGATGATGACGATGACGATAACAAGTTTTTGTGCTCTTCCCACTCCTGGTGTTTGCAATGCCATACAGATGAAAGCCACTGCACTGTTTTTGGCAATTTTGCGTTGGCATCAGATGGGACCCCATATCGGTTGGCAAAAACTTTTCTAAGATAATCAAAACCATGGGGTCCGGTTAAAATAGGCTTCATAATTCCTATACGAGCTTTGCTAATCTCTTGTTTAAGCACCTGCAATTGAAGCACAAAAGTTAACTTTTGCGGCTATGCAAATGCTCAATGATTAACTGTCTCTAGATTGTAAAACACATATTAATGTCGAAAATCTATTTAGAAAAAAAATCGATGGAACATGTACAAGGAATTATTCAGAAGATGATATTATTTTTCATACCACTTGATCTCTTCTATCAAAAGAGCTCAGGGAGAAGAAATTAAAAGCATGGAACAAACCTGAATCTGCTCCAGCACAAATTGCAGACCCCTAATCAACGCAATCTCACATGGATTCTTCGACTTATCTTCAGTATGACATATCTCAGTTAACTCTCTGAATAAACTCTCGTAACTAGCTTTCAGCTCGCTCTCTTTAGAAGGAGAGGAGAGTTTCTGCAATGTGACTAATGTAAACTCCAAAATTCTCCCAAGGTAGTCCATATCCATGTTCCCTGACTTGAGTATCTTTCAAATGACAGAAAATGAAAAGAAAAATAAATCTAAATTAATATATATAAGATTTCAAAGAATAATTTCAGCAGTATTCAAGCATGAGTATGAGATGGTTAATACCTGGGAAAGAAAGTCTATGTCAAAGACTTCAGTTATCTGCTGTTTCCAGCTCTCTGGAGTCATATTGCAAAGTTCATCCTGCACCTCTCTCACAAGCTGAACCACCCGATCATAGTTGGGCTCTTCTTGTTTCAAGGATTCCATGACGCCATCCCAGAAGGCCTTCTGCATTGTTTCTCTCATCTTCACCTGAAAAGGAAAATGGGAGAAGGCTAATACGTTTTCAGTTGCCCTTTTCATATTATAGCCCAAAATTTGAAGTCTTCTATGTAATGAGAACAATAAGTAGGGAAAATGAAAACTTCTTCTAGATATTACTGGATATATTTTATATAGTTCAGGTAAACGAGGGAAAAGTCCTACTTATTGTTATATGACAATGAGCACTGGACATACACTAAAGGCCCTTAAAGACGATTTGCATATTTTTAATGATCATATATGACAAAAACAGATTTCTAAAGATCGCAAAAAAATCAGAAAAATATGTGCAAACCTTGATACTATTCTGATCTTCTTCAGTCATGCCCAAACTGTCAGAAAAAGGATGCTGCTGGTGGAGAAACTCATTTACTAAAAATTCATTTTCAGTGGTCAAGTCTCCAACAGACCCTAGCTGACCATCTGGAATTCTTTTTCTAGATTCAGATAAATCGTTTCGATTAGCCACCACTGGATCATCCCTGAATAAAGAGCGAACTACACGAGCTGGCCTCTCAACGTTCTTATTCTCATTGCTCCTGACATCTGATCTTGAAACAGGAGGGCCATCTGAGTTGGGAATAGGTGAAGATATATGTTGTATAACTGGTGAACTCAGAGGGCTTCCACTTTCTTTAGACTGGAAGTACTTAGATCGTGTTTCAGATAAAGCACTCTCCATACGCTCAATTCCAGCATCTCCACTAAGGTTCTGAACCTTCTCTCTCAAAAGTTTTTGATCATCAGTGACCTGGTTGACAAATTACTACCAGTTAGCAAAAAATTAACAATTCTACTACCAGAAAGAGTGTCAAGAATGCTCGTCACATCCACATTAACACTCCACAGTCCACACTAATACATAATTTGACGTGTTTTTTGAATCCATGGGTTTAAAATAAGAAATTACTGAAAAATTTTCAAGAACATAATCGACACAGAAACCAATTCCTAAATGTGTAGTCAAAATTATAATTACCTGCCGTTTAATACTGTCAGCATATACAAGTCTTTGTTAATTTTTAAATGTAAGCTTTCAATAAATAAGACGAGTTTACCTGCTTCTGGATGGCCTTCATGTCATGCGTAAGAGCATTTTCTTCTCCTCCAGCTGACAACTTGCAAGTTTGGAGCATAGACAGTTCAAGATGACAAGCAGCTCTCACCAAATCCTCTTCTAATGCTCGTGCATCCTTCACCTTCCACGCCACAAAGCAATTCAGGTAGGAACACCATGCTTTATCAAATGCAGCAAGCTGAGATCTGAAGGTCCACTGTTTTGGTGAAGATTCTGATTCATCATCTGAACTCTGGATAGGCCCTTCCAAAATAATTTTTATCAATAGTTCAAGCTCGTTAACAAATTCTTTTGCAGTCTTGGCCAGAGCAATCTCACGTTCTCCCTGACCACTAAGAACAGCATCAGGATGACCCAGTATCATATAAGCACAAAGGACCACTCTAACTGGATATCTGGATGGTTTAGCAATACTTTTAGGTGCCTCCCTAACAACTACTTTGCTTGTGTTTCTGCTCCTTGCTGAAGAACTTGGAGTAGACCTCTTTTTAGGAGAAGCAACTCGTTTGAGGAGGTGATCAATATTTTCAAAATTAGATGGATAACTTTTAGCAGCAACGACCCTAGCGACTTTCAAGCGGCTTTCAAATCGATCAAGTAATGCTTTAACAGTTTGGAGAGTAGAATTTGATTCTATCAGAACAGCAAACTGCTCAAAAGGCATTGACTTAACAGATCTTCCATTAATTTTTAAGGAATTGTATGCTTCCGTCAATGTTAAAGTAGTCCTTCTCAATTTTAGAAATCTCCTCCAGCACCTAATGGGAAAAGAAAATTGTGATGACAGAAAATGCAGTTTCATTTCAAGGGACAACAATGTTTCTTAATTCATCTAAAATAACGAGCACCAGGAAGATAAGATTATTCGCCTCTTTTAAGCATGGAAAAAGAAATGTTCCACCGTATGATTCTGCATGCATAACTAAGAGTTATGATACTGATTGGGCCTCCCCCAGGGCCCAGATTAAGACTAGCATTAGTTATCCCCAAACCCCCAACCCCCAACCAAAGCAACAAAGGTAATAGAAAGAATGTAGATTAGAAGTAGATAATATTTTATCATGTCAAGGTACAGAGAGCCCATGATGTACAGTATTCAAATTAAATAAGGGTTCTATCTAGCAGGGAGGGGGAAGTATACTCAATGATCAATCATCCTCAACGAAATTTAACTTGAGCATGTTCTCCATTAGATCAAAATAAAAGGTTTATCTTAAGGCATAAATATAAACATGAAAGCAAAGGAGCAGTAGAAAAGCATTTTGGATAAGTAATTTGTATTTGAATCTCGCAAGCAGTGAAGAACTAAAATACCTTGCTAATTTTCGGGATAGGATGTCAGCCTGTTTGTGCATCCTAATTCTATTCACTCGACTAGCTATATTTGGCCTTCCTCTCTGCCTCAAGTATTCTGCTCTCTTTCTCTTTGCCTGATGATCCACCAAACAACACGAGGATGAGGAGAATGGTACAGACAAACCCAAGTCATGTGATCAAAACTAAATCAGTGAACAAAAGCAGTGCCCACTTTGACTGACTATTTATTTCCAATTGAAATCTAATGGTCTACCAAAACATCAAAAGCAGAAGAACAGTACATAAGTAGCTATTTTAACTCCAATTGAAATACACATGCATACCCTTTGCATTCGATCTTCTAACTTATCCCTCATTTTCCTCCTCTCAAGCTCACGCTGTTGAGATACAGACTTAGCTACACGCCGAGCCTGCAACACCCGAGCACGAGCCTTCTTTATCTCTGCTTCCAACAAACCCAGCCGTTTTGTCTCGGCAGCTGCACGCTTCTGTGAAATTGCAGCACGCACTCGCTCCTTGTACTTATTTTCCCAAGCCATCTTTCTTACCAATGACATAGATGACCTTTCCATCACTTTGGCCCTTCGTTGCCTGTAAGCCTTCAGGAGAAGCATTCTATTGGCCTCTGCTTGCTGTGCCCGAGTTACAACTTCTTTGCCAAGCTTCTCACGCTCTTTCTCTTTACGAATCTCCACAACGGTTTTAGCGGCTTGTCGTACCTCGTCCAACATAGCAAGACGCTTCTGAGCACTTGCCAAAATGCTCAACCTGTCATTTTAAAGATCGCCAACTTATAGTTTGAAAAGCTAAAATTATATGATGGCATAACAATCAGACCATTATCAATCTCCAAGAAATAATATTACGGAGACCAGTAGACCACATAAAAAAACCATAGCGCTTGTCATCAAATAGAGAAATAAATATCACAAAGATTCCCAGAATTAACACAGAAAAGGACCTTTTTAGATGGATTGCCAGTGATTTTTCCATTAAGTTCGTGTGCTAATCAAAATTCTGAAAAATTATTTATTAGTTTACCTCTTCTGCTCGGCAGCCAGGAGTTTGGCTTCAAGCCGCTGACCAAGGTCTTCCTCATGAGAAGAAGAATGTGATGGACTTTTTGGCTTTGGTCGAGCCTTGCTGGACAACTTCTCATAATGTTGCTGCACTCAACAAATAAAAGTTAATTTACAAAAGCAGTTCGTCTAAAGTTTCCCCACCAAAAGTTCAAAAGCACCCTAGCTCTAGTAACTTCACCCCCACCCCCGGAGAAAGAAAAAGAAACGTGTACAAGGAAGAATATAAAAATTTAAACTTTAAAAAAAAAAATTCATGTAACGGTTTCTGGAAAAAGAGAAGAGGTCCCAAAAGTCGGTAAAAAGAATTGAGTGAAGATGACAACTATTAAAAATCAAACGTCCAACGAAATTAAAACTGTGAGAACAAAAATGATTAAAGAAAACAAGAAAATAATAATTACTATCATTCTTTCTGCTGCTGTGCTGTTGTCAAATGTTTCCCGGCCAACAGTTCCCGCTGGATGAAATTGTTTTGAGGGAAATGAAGCAGACATCAAATACGAGATAGAGGGAAAAGAATTTCTTCGAGCAAAAAAGAAAAAAGAAAAAGCGGAAGCCAGAAGAAAGCTTATGTGAGATAAAGAAACCGACCAAACCACCCCAAAACAGAGGAACCAACTAATCCTACCGACCGTCCAAAACATAAAGAAAAGGAACGAAAAAAGCAACACTAAAACTCCAGATGAGGAGAAGAAATGAGGAACCAAAAGATGGGTGATTGACGAGAAAAGAAATAGCAATGATCATTGAGAACTCTGATCGTGCAACTCCAGCAAAGCCGTGCTGTCGTTCAAGATATCGTTTCAAAACTAAATTCCTCGTTGGATACAGATGGACAAACGGATAAAAGTTGTAAACGAAACCAAAAAACACCCAAATTAAACAAGAAAACAAACTGCTCAAGAAACACACAAACAAAAAAAAAAGTATACATATTAATTAAAGTCGCTGTTAATAAGTTAACGTAAAAAAGAAAAATATCAGCGACAAGTGTATCGGAAGAGACGTTAAAGAGAACTAAAATCTTGACCTCTTCACATCGATCGTCGAGATGAAACGGCAGAACTACTTAAATTCGAATTCAGGGAAAAAAAAAACTCAAAACTCAAAAAACATTTCTCCTTCTTCACTCCGGCACAACCAGTAGACATAAAAACACGAAACAAAAGAGAGAACAATTCGGAAGAGTAGGATTAGGTTTATCACCTGACGACGAAGATCAGCATGACGAAGCTTAGCCTCAATTTCCTCAGCAGTACTGGGAGACTTACACTCCAGGAGAAGTCTCTGACGAAGTCGCTTGGGAATTCTGGGTGGTGAAGAGGAGGAGGAGGAAGAAGAAGAAGAAGAAGAAAGACGAGCATCACAGAGAGAGAAGTCCAGCGATATCCCTGCGGCTCCTGCCTCCGTGAGAGGAGGCGTATCGACTCCGGCTTCCATGGAGGAGGAGGAAGACGAAGGGAATCGGAGGAATCGGGAGGAGGGCGGCGGCGGCGAGGAGGGCGATGAGAATTAGAGAGGATGAGAATTTTGCAACAGTGTGAAGGAAGAGAGGATGATGAAGAGAAATGGAGAAGGAAGGAAGGGAAGGGGTTGGGAATTGGGATTACGAATGAGGAAAGCGTGTGCTTTTAATTTTTATATTTATATTTATATTTATATATAATAAATAAGGAGTCGTCTTTGTTGAGGAGTGTCGACTTTACCAATCTGGGCCTTCTGATTCACGCCACGTCACCGCTGACCCCAACGGTAATCTTTTTTATATTCCCCCACACCTCTTCCATTTCTTTCTTTCCAAATTTCTTAAATACACAAATAAGAATTTTTTTTTTTTTTGTTTTTACACAAATAAGATTTTGGTACCTACAAGAGTTCAGCTTAATTAACATAAAGTATCTATTTATGATCACTCGGGATGTTCATTTAAGAATTTTTTCTTTAAAAATATATTTTTTTAAGGAAATTAACTATTTAAATGAAAAACTTATGTGAATAATTAATCATCTAATTAAGAGTTAACTATTTGAAAATTTATTAAAAAAATTATTTGATTCAATGAAGACAAAAAAAAGAAAAAAACTAAATGGGGAATGATTCCCTGATCGGAAGCGGTCCCCCGTGGACATCTCTACTCCCCCTCCAAATGTTGTTGATAAATATTTTTTCAATTTAAGTCGATGTTAAGAATAGGCGCAAAGTTTAATGATAAAAAATATATACACCTTCCTGCCAAAGCGAGCATGTACTTATATATATATATATCATTTCTTTGAAGTTGGAGATTCAAATTAAGTTACAAATTAAGTTTGTGTGAAATAAAATTCTCAAGTTTAAAAAATGTCTAATAAATTTCTATAATTTTTATATGTATCTATAATAAGTCATGGAACATTTAAATAGGATCTAACATGTTCATAATTTTTCGATTTTGTGTCTTATAAATATAAAGCCTATTACTTCTCAAAAAAAAAAAAATCTAGCTTATTAGATTGTTTTTAAAAGTTATAAACTAATTAAGCATAAAATTTAAAATTGGGATCGAATAGACATAAAATTAAAAGCTTATAAGTCTATTAAATATTTTTTAAAATTTTTAAATCTATTAATCACAAATTTAAAAGTTCATGTTTATTCTATTTTTTAGTTTCATCGGTGAATTTTCATGGTTATTTTATTTTCAATCTCTAATGTCCCGTTTGATCATTTGTATTCTAAACTATCAAATATTTAGTTTTTTTTAGTTTCAATCTATGAATTTTGCATTAAAAAACTATTTGTAATCATAATTATTATTTTTAAAATTATTTACCACCAACCTAACATTTTAGACTCAATAAAAATTCGAACATTCTAATCAAGGATTCATGTAAATTATGTTGAGGTTTATTTGCTTTGAATAAACAATTGAAAGTTGAGAGAATAAAATACAACTGAATAATTATAAAATTTTGATAATAATATAGAATTTTGACCATAAATAAATAAAGATTCAGAAGATACCATTAAGGGCCCATTTTTTTTGGTCTAAAAATTTATGAACAAAGTGGGGACTCTCCATTAAAAGAAAATTTGACATTGTGATCATAGCAATGAAAATCACCTGCCATCTTTATCTTCTTCTTTTTAATCTTTTATTAATTATTAATTGATTAAGAATTAATATGTCAAATTCATGACTCTCCAACTTTATATCTTATTTAAGAGTTAGAGTTCAAATTTTGTTTTTGTTTTTTTTATTTTTAAAATAATACGTTATTTTTAAATAAATAATTGATCTAAATCCTATTTTGATATTTAAAATTTGAAACTAGTTCAATTTTAATCTCTAAGGCCCCGTTTGATAACTATTTGGTTTTTTGTTTTTGGTTTTTGAAAATTAAGCTTACACACGAGTTTCTTCGTTTTAGTATCAATCTTCTACCTGGTTTATTCAAAAACCAAGTCCAATTTTGAAAACAAAAAAAAATAGTTTTCAAAAATTTGTTGTTGTTTTTAAATTAAAATTTGCCTAAAAATTCAAATGCAACCTTAAATAGGATGAAAGCCATGGTGGAGAATTTAGGAGAAAACAAACATAATTTACAAAAACCAAATGGTTAGGAGCCTAAATTTTTACCGATTTTGTTTTAATCTCTAAAATATGCCTAAAAAAGTTTGGTTCTTGAATATTTAGAAAAACCTTATGTAGGCACCCATTTCATTTATTTTACAATATAAAGAATATTTATATATAAATAGAAAGTTTAGATATTCAAATGAAATAATAATGAATGTTAATAAATAAAAATAGAATTTCTAACTTAATACACATGTTTAAGGAAACTATTTAATTAATACAACATTATTTTCCTTAATTTGCTCAATAAGTTAACTCTTTTTTTAAAAGAATCAGAGTTGTTTTCCAAAAGTACAAAACAGGTTAGAAAATTATGATTTCAAGCTGTCAATGTATTTTCAAAAAATGTTGTTTAGAAAATAAATTCAAATAAAGTTGCTTCCTGTTAATTATCAAATCATTTTGAAACAATAAGAAAACAAATTGTCATGTTCACTTTAATTAGAAGTATGTATATAATATATTATAAATAAAATTTGAATTTTTGTAAAGCATACATATTAGGTTCAAAGAATGTAGACAGCCCACAGCTTATGACTTTTCTTCGTTCATTGCCATAGGCCAAACAAATTTAAAAAATTAATTATATTTTTTAAGAAAAAATACAACAAATTCCCACAAACACACAAAAAATAATATTGATGAATTTAAAATAGGTTAAATTATCAAAACTACCCATAAACTATGAGGTTGGTTTCAATTATGCCCCTTAACTTTCAAAAGTTTCATTTTAGCCCTTGAAGTTTGAAGTTTGTTTCAAAAGAATCCTTGGAGACATTCTCTGTAAAATTTATTGACAAAAAATGATGTGTTTGCATGTGTTTAATTTTATTTCTTTTTGTATGTGTTCAAATCTATTCACATAAGCAACGATACATATGCAAAAAAAACACGTCATTTTTGGTCCATGAATCTAATGAAAAAAAGTTTGTAGAGTCATTTTAAACAAACTTCAAACTTCAAGAGTTAAAATGAAACTTTTGAAAGTTGAGGTTATAATTGAAATGCCAACCCATAATTTAGGGATAACTTTTATAATTTAATCTTTAAAATATAATCAAGAGGATGTGTGGCAAACAGCCATTGATCTAAAAGAACAAACATCCATTTTCAAAAGCCTTCTCTTACTACCCCATGTGCTTGGCTTTTGCTTTCCTTTAATTTCGCTTGATATCTTAAAGTTTCATTTTAATATTTGATAAAAAGTCAAATATATAACATATAGGTTAATTATTAGTTTAGCCATTTGATTGTGTCTATATATTATTTTTTTAATCTTAAGATTTTTCAGTTAGGCTGGTTTTGCACTTTTGATTCTAATATTCAGATCTTTGAATCTCCCACGCTACTTCAAATTTAATTTGTGAGGTTTTATTAAGGAGGTTGATGCTAAAATTTGGCTAAGGGACTCACCTGACCTTCACGTGACATCAACGGTGAATTTGTAGAAACTGGGGAAGACATGACCTGCAAGACCAGCAAAAACCGTTGCACACCGGCGTGGTGTAGACCACACCGCCTCCGATGCTTAAGTTAGAAAACGGGAAGAGAGCAGGAAAGTAAGAGAAGAGAGTCGATAATTCAGTTTTGGTCCCTTTCTTCAGTGGCGAAGAGGGGTATAAATACATGCTCATGCTCCTAGGGTTTTTCAGGAGTTCAGAGGCGTTTCGGGATAAACCAGGTGGATCCGAGGAGGCTAGAGGCTACAGGGATCAAGCGGGGCCCGACGGGCTCGGCCCTCACGAGCGGGCCGAGCAGGGGGCCCGACCCCTTCGGTCTTGGCTCGTCCCGCTTGCCAGTTTCGCCTCTTGGGTCCATCTTCCGGTATGATTTATGCTCGGTTGTCCTTGTCAGCTCCTTATGCAACGGGGTGGTCCAAAATTACCTATAACAAAGGATATATTTACAATTTATTGTTACAAGTAATTATAATTAGAACTAATCATAAGAAAATATAAATTCTTTTTTGTATAACATTTTAAATGAGGTGACACATATTTGAACTCACCACTCTTTTTTTTTCTAGTTCAACAATATAAGAGGGTGAGAGATTCCTCTAACCTCTTTGTCAAGGACACATGTCAATTTTTTTTTTAGTACATCAACATTTGGGGAGGAGAATTTGAACCTCTAATCTCTTAGTCGAGGGTATATGCCAATTACCGCTGAGCTATACTCGCTTTGACAGAACACATGTCAATTACCACCTATACTCGTTTTGGCATAGTAGCGATGTTTAAGTATCTAATCATTTGAACTACCACAATAAATTATTGAATAAAAAAATTCAAGTAATAATTTTTTTAGCAACACCCAACAGTAATAATTCGAATTACCTATTTAACCTTCTGAGTTATGTTTGACTTGCCATGAATTAAATTTGTTCTTAATTGGAATAAGATTTGATTAAGGATAATTGAGATATGTCCTAAAACTCTTTGTTAAGGGTATTGTGATGAGATAATAATAAAGAAATATGGGGAGAAGAAAAAAATTGGGAAAGGTCATAATCTTAGGAAATAAAAATGGAGGTAGTCAAAGGGTTGAATTATAGAAGGAATATAATTTAAAGTGAAAACATGACAAGTGGTTTTTCAATCATTTTATGTTTCCCATTGGAAATAGCAATCTATGTTGCCATTGCCCACTAACCACCCCACCTGCCTCATGCCACCCTTAATGCTTGACTTCAACATTTATCCAACCCAAATTAAAATAGTTTTTTTAAAAAAGATATTTATATATTACACATTTTAATTGTATTTTCAAATTTGGGTGTGCTTTATTTTATCAAACATCTTATTGAAAAAACATATGGTGTTTTGTGAATATGTCTATTTTTCTCCTTTATGAAGGAGGTGTGTCCACTTTTATCCCGTTGCAATTTTTACCTTAAACTTGAATAAGAGTATTGTCGTTTTTATTGTCTAATAGTATTTAAAAAAAAAAAAAAAAAAAAAAACTTGTTTGAAAATATTCTCATGTGCATTTAATAAGTATATAATATATATCAAATTGAACATAGAGTAAAAATTAGCAGAAAATGTTTAAGTTTAGTGTTTAATTTTATGAAATTGAAAGTTCAAGGTGAAATTTGATACAACTCGAATCTAATAATTAAAGCATCAGTTAGAATCTAATTAGCAACTTCATTTTTTTTTTCAATTCAATAACACGTGGGTTAGGAGAATCTAAATCTCTAACCTCTTGACCAACGAGTTAAGTTATGCCGAGGTTAACAATTAACGCCCTCAATTTAGAAAAAGTTTTTCTTTTCCTTTTATATAATTTTAAAAAATGTTATATTACAAGTTCAATCTATGAGGCTCTATTTGATAATCTTTTGGTTTTTTAACATTATACTTGTTTTTTCCCAATTTCCTTATCATGGTTTTCATGCATCTTTGTTAAGGACACATTTGAAATTCTAGTCAAATTCAAAAAAAAAAAAAAAAAAGTTTTGAAAACTGCTTTTTCTAGTTTTCGAAATTTGACATGGTTTTTGAAAACACGGGAGAAAAGTAGATAATAGAACAAAGAAATTTATTGGTAAAAGTAATGTTTACAGGCTTAATTTTATAAAAAAAAAAAAGGTTATCAAACGAGGTCTAAAGTTTTATATTTGTGTTTAATTTAAAAAGTATCCAAATTAGATGTCTGAACTTTCAACTTTGTGTCTAATAAGTCTTTGAACTTTGAAAATATCAAATATATCCATGAATTTTCAACTCTTTGTCTAATAGACCTTTGACATATATTCAACATTTAAAAAATAATAATAATAACATGTCTATTAGACAAAAAAATGGATATTAAACTTTCACTTTTTGTGCAACAGGTTTGCAAACTTTTAAAAATTGTCAAACAAGTCAAAGACATATAATACACAAGATCAAAAGCTTGTGTCATGTTTTTGGTTTTCTGTTTTTTAAAATATGGTTACTTCCTCTTAATTTCTATATTGTGTGTTTTCCATCATTCTTGCCAACAAATTTGAATTACTGAACAGATTTTATATTTGTGTCTATTAGACATACTTTAAAACTTAGAAATCTACTGGACACAAAATTAAAATTTTAAGGTTTATTTGACACCAACCTAAAAATTAGGGATTGATATTTGTGGTTTACTTTCTCTTAATTTCTATATTGTGTGTTTTCCACCATTTTTGTCAACAAATTTGAATTCCTAGCCAAATTTCATATTTGTGTGTTGTGTCTATTTAAAACTTAGGAATCTACAGAGACAAAATAAACAATTTAAGGTTTATTTGACACCAACCTAAAAATTAGGGATTAATATTGTAATTTAACCTAAAAGTACTAATAATAATTAAATAAAACAATTTTTTAATAAAAAAACGAACTTTCACAAAATAAGCACAAAATACATTAAAAAAGAAAAAAAAAAAAAAGTTTTCTCCAGCCACCAAATCTCTGTCGCCATTTGCCAAACCCTCTCACATCGACTTTGCACTTATTTTAAAATTTCCTCAAAAAAAAAAAAAAAAAAAAAAAAACTTATTTTAAAAAATTTTAAGAGTCAGAATTTTCATTTTCTATTTTGTTAGATATATATTTGGCATGCTAAAATAACAATATATATATATCAATATTTTTATAAAAACCTTTTCAATTTTTTTTTTTTCAAAAACACTATTTTGTATGATTTTTTAAATATAATTTATAAGATGTGACTTTTACATTTTTGTCTTTTTTTTTTAATTTAAGAAAACAAAATTTCTATAAAAGCAACATATTATTTTATTATACCATCTTTTTGTAATTTCTTCTCATTCTCCAATGGAATTGCCAAAGTTTGTGGATAAAATGGAATAGTCAATAGATTCATTATTCTAATCGCAATTTAATATCTTAATTATTATTTGTTTGATTGCCCATTAGTTGTGACCCTTTAATTATGACAATTTCGGTATCAAGATTTATGGATTTGATGTTTTCCAAATTTTTGGATGTATACCTTTTTTTAATTTACATTTTACTTGTGGCTATAAATATTTGATATTTATAAAAGAATATTTTAATCTAGAAAAGGACTATACCAATTATAACTAAAAATAATATCTAATTATCAACTTAAATATAACACCATTGGTTTTTTTTTTTTTTTTAAACCAACACCATTGGTTAAAAGAAGATAAAGTTAGAGGTTTAATTCCACTATACTACTACCTTATTTGTGCTCACAAAGACAATATCTAATTAATAGATATTAAAGTTTCAATTTCGTAGTTTAAATTAAGGTTAAATTACAAGTTTAGTTCTTCAACTTTTAAGTTTTTATCCGAAAAAACCTACCAAGTTTAAAAAGTGTTTGATAAGTTCTTAAACTTTCAATTAGGAGTGTTCACAGGTTGGGTTGGGTTGGGTTGAGGGGATTTTTTGGACCAACCCGAAATTCGGGTTGGTCGGATTGTCGACCCGAATGAACCGATTGAATATGGCAACCCAACTCAACCCAACCCTTCTATTTTCGGGTTGGGTTGGGTTGGGTTGTCGGGTTGTTTTTATTATTATTATTATTTAAAATTTTTCCTTTTTTTAAACACTATTTAGATTAAATTTAAAAAAAAAAGTTAAAAAACCTCAAAAAATAATATGTAAAAAGTAAACAAAAATTTGACATTATTGAAGTTCGAACTCATGCTAAGAAGGATCACAAGAGCAAATTACAACCACTATTCTATAACAATGAATTGAAAATTTAGGCGGCAAATATAATATATAACTTTTGGGTTCGGTTTGGGTTGAACCGAGCCAAATTTCCTCTAACCCATGGACCAAACCGAATTTTCAATTTTATAAAAATTTAACCCAACCCTTACGGTTTGGGTTGGGTAGTCTGGGTTGTTCGGGTTGTCGGATTTTTTGTACACCCCTACTTTCAATGTTGTGTCTAATAGGTTCATAGACCTTCACTATTATGTTTAATAGGTACTTAATTTTTAATTTTGCGTATACTAGATCTCTGACATATTTGAATTTAAAAAAAAAATTAATTAATCAATTAGATTTAAAATTGAAAGTTTTTATAATTGAATTTTATGGCTAATAAGACTTTTTATTATTATTATTATTTTTATATTTGTGACTAATAAGACTCTTAACTTTCAATTTTGTGTTTATAGTTCCAAGAATTAAAAAAATATATATATTGAATAGGTCAAAGACATGTTAAACAACAAATTGAAAAACCAAAGACCTATCAGACATTGAAAGTTCAGAGACTTGTTAGACATTTTTTAGAATTTAAAAATCAAATAAACACAAATTTGAAAGTTTTGGGACTCAACTTGCAACGTTTGCAATACCTTTGAGTTTAAGTGTTTTTCAAGAATGCATTTTTTTAGAACATTTTATATAAAATTTGTTTATAATTTAAACACTCATATGTTTGGTTACAATTTCTCGTAAGTGTTTTTATACACAAGTTATTATATACTTAAAAACTCTTTTTAAAAAAATTGCTTTCAAGTGTTTCTCTCAAAATAATTTATTTTTCAATTTCATTTTTTAATAAATCATTTTGTCAAATACTAATTTATTTTTAAAATTATGATTTTTTTTTCAAAATTAAATACTTTAAAAATTAAACCAAACATATCCCAATTGCCTCGAAGTTGTATCAAAAGTTTGAATATAGATGATAGAAAATTCATTGTCTTTGTTTGATGAGCTGTAATCCCAAGAGGAAACAATCAAATCCTTAAGTTAAGGACCAAAAGTTCTAACTTAAAAATGATCCATGAAAAATAAAATTATAATCATAATCACAATCTAAATTAAATGATTAAATATACTAGTCTATTTATGTTGAGTTGAATAGCTTTATGGGTCTAGAGAATATATGTATAACCTTAAATTCTACATAAGGTTGATGCTATTTGTCAATTGTCTTAACAATGAAGTTTGTCCTCTATTTCAATTTTTTTTTTTCATTTGGTGTTGGGTTGAACTCTATTTATACAATTTCATGTCACTTTTATTTCCAATTTTCAATTTTATCTTTTACTCATTTAAAAACGATGTCATATAGACTAAAGTTCCAAAAAGAAAAAGAAATGTTACTTGAAAATTACTTTTCTCAACTTTATGTGAGGTTAAATTGCAAGTTCAGTCCTTGAATTTTTGCTAATCTATACTATATATAAAAGGGGTTAAGAGGGGAGAATATTTGCCTTCCTATTTTGCCCTTACATTTTTTATAAATTTCCATTTTGCCCTTCAATGATGGGACATGACTCTTCAAGTTGAGATGTCCGTTGAGAGAAATGTTGAATAGTTGCAATGTATACTTGTAGGATACAACTGTTCAAATTACAATGTGACTCTTCGAGTATATATGTTTGTTCATTCAAATGTGTGCAATTAGTATCAACAAGACACGACTATTGGGTGTGGGTGGTTATACATCAATATAGATGCATTCATTCGCGTATGAATACAATCCATGTATAAAAGCATCGAACTATATTATATAATTATTTTATTCGAGTTAGTTCTTCATTTATTGTCTTCCATGTGTTCTTCATATATAAGTGTTGTTGTTGAGATTCATGAATTTCATAGTTATATTATTTGTATCTTTAGATTCATGAGTTGTTATTTCGTGAATTCCCTTTATTTCATCAATCTCCTTTGGAGAATACTAGAGAATTAATTATGAGAGAATAAACTATCTTATGTCACTTTTTTATCAATTTCAATTTACAACTTTTATTTCAATTCCATTGTATGTATTTTAATTTTAAGTTTTTAATCATTCATGTGTTCTTTATAGTATTTATCTCTTTCATTGTTTTTTATTTTCACAGGGCTATAGTAGAGAATCATTCCTTCTCTTTTTTGTCCGTATAAATTTAATAAATTCTTATTTTGTCCTTCAATCTTTGCTAACAGGATGTTGTAAAAAAAAAATCTTTGCTAATAGGATGCGGCTCTCTGAGATGATGTATCCATTGAGAGAAGAGTTGAATAGTTGCAATTTATGCTTGAAGGACACAACTATTTAGTGGAGGTTGTTGCACATTGGATCGGCACATCCATTCACTTTTATAATATTTATCTCTTTCATTACTTTTTAATTTCACATGGTTATAGTGGAGAATCTTTGCTTTTCTTTTTTGTCCGTAGAAATTTAATAAATTATTATTTTGTCCTTCAATCTTTGTTAACAGGATGTGATTCTTTGAGATAATGTATCCATTGAGAGAATGGTTGAATAGTTGCAATTTATGCTCAAGGGACACGAGTATTTAGTGAAAGTAGTTACACATTGAATTGACACGTCCATTCGCTTAAAGATGTGATTCAAAGTGTAAAGTTGTTCCTAAAATGTTGTCAATCAAGTCAAATTTGTTAAATATTTATTTTTTCTTTCTTTTTCTCTGAAAATCAACCTATTCGAAGAACACCAAAGAATTACCTGTGAGGTAAATAAACTATCTTATTATATCATTTTTTTAATCAATTTCAATTCATATGTTGTCGTTCTTCAATCTTTGTTGACAGTACGCTACTCTTCGAATTGAGTTGTCCATTGAGAAAATGATATAATAGTTGTAATTTATTCTAGAGGGACATAATTGTTCAAGTGGAGGTTGGTAAACATTGAATTAAAACATTCATTCACATAGGTGCGATCCAAACTGTAGATGTAAAACATCATGATCTAACGATGGAGATGTGCCTATATTAATGTTGTTTATCAAGAGTTTCACCCTATGATCAAGGTACATTTTATTAAATACTTATTTTTTTTACTAGAATTATCCACAAGGTAATAAAGTAATCTTATCATGTCATTTTATTCATGTCAAATATTTACTATTCAAATTTAACCAAATATATCTTCATTCAAAATTTAAATTTTACCTCATGAAATCATGTTCCAAATATTTTAAACCACATGCAATACATTTCATATTCATTCATTTTTTTAGATGCATTTCATGTTCATTCTAGGGAAAAATACACTTTTAGTCCCTGAGGTTTGGGTTAAGTGACAGTTTGGTCCCTGAGTTTTCAAACTCAACAAAAATACCCCTGAGTTTTGAGATAAGGAGCATTTTGGTCCCTGCCGTCAACTTTTCTGTTAAATTTTAACAGTTGCTGACGTGGCACTATTATTTTAATGAAAAAAATTATTTTTAAAATTTTTTAAAATAAAAAAAATAAAAAAATATTAAAATATTATTATTTTTTAATTATTTTATTTTTTCTCCATTTCTTTACTTCCCTTCTTCTTCTCCATCTTCTTCCTCTTCATCCTTTCATTCTTCTTCTTCATATCTCCGGTGACCGGCGGCCGGCGGCCACCGCTCGCCGGCGCCGGCACTCTCTTTTTTTTTTTTTTTCCTCCCTCTCCTTTTCTTTTTCTTCCTCCCTCTTTTACTGTTAAAAAAAAAAAACAAAACGAAGGGGGAAAACCCCCTTCGATTCCGGCGCCGGAGAGGGAGGAGGGAGCTCCCTCCTCCGTCTCCGGCGGCGAGACAGAGGAGGGAGGACCCTCCTCCCTCCTCGTTCCAGATCTGGAACGGGGAGGGAGGAGCGGCGCCGGAATCGAAGGGGGTTTTCCCCCTTCGTTTTGTTTTTTTTTTTTTTTAACAGTAAAAGAGGGAGGAAGAAAAAGAAAAGGAGAGAGAGGGAAAAAAAAAAAAAAAAGAGTGCCGGCGGCCGGCGCCGGCGCCGGCGAGCGGTGGCCGCCGGTCGCCGGCCACCGGAGATATGAAGAAGAAGAATGAAAGGATGAAGAGGAAGAAGATGGAGAAGAAGAAGGGAAGTAAAGAAATGGAGAAAAAATAAAATAATTAAAAAATAATAATATTTTAATATTTTTTTATTTTTTTATTTTAAAAAATTTTAAAAATAATTTTCTTTATTAAAATAATAGTGCCACGTCAGCAACTATTAAAATTTAACCGAAAAGTTGACGGCAGGGACCAAAATGCTCTTTATCTCAAAACTCAGGGGTATTTTTGTTGAGTTTGAAAACTCAGGGACCAAACTGTCACTTAGCCCAAACCTCAGGGACTAAAAGTGTATTTTTCCCTTCATTCTAAATTAACTTACAACAAGATTTATATAGTTCTTTTAGAATATCTTTCTTTTTATACGTTTCAAGTAGGATAGTAAGTTTTCACATGCAATGCACGTGTTTTTTAACTAGTAGAGTAATATAAGTCTTTGAACTTTTATAAAGTATATAATAGGTTATGGAACTTTCAAATTTGTGTCTAATAGATCCTTAAACTTTAAAAATATCAAATAAATCTATGAGCTTTCATATTTGTGTCTAATAAGTCTTTAGCATATTTGACATTTTTCAAAATTAACAAACCGGTTAGAAATAAAAATCAAAATTTGTGTCTAACAATATAATTAATAAACTTTCAATTTTGTGTGCAATAGGTTTGTTAATTTTTAAAAACATCGAATAGGTCAATGATCTAATAAATACAAAATTAAAAGTTTGAGGGCTTATTTAAAAAATTTTAACGTTCAAGAGTATGTTAGACGTAAAATTGAATGTTTAGGAACCTATGAGACACTTTTCAAAATTCAGAAATCTATTTGACTCAAAATTTGTTCAAGCGAAGCAGCTCTTGATATCTCTTTCGAACATTGTCGAGGATGCACAATTTGGGTGCTCGTGTTCTGGCGTGAATCGCGTCGAGCATTTTTGGCAGGTCAAATTTGCCCCTTTCGATTTTGAAAGCCTCTTCCAATGCGGAAGAGGTTCATGGGTTTTAGATAGAGTCTTTCCCCATGTGTTTGGGCTCCCTTTTGATGGAGGAAGATGTACATTTGGTTTCTCTTATTTAATGAAGTTATTCCTTAAAAAAAAAAAAAAGTGCAGGGACAAATTTGTAATTTAACTAAAAATGGGAGGTTTTTCTTCAAAATTTATTCAATCTTCTTTTTTCTCTTTGATGAAGTTATTCAATCTTTCTTAAAAGAAACTTTAATGCAAGAGGTCTAATTATTACATACACTTTTTCCCTTTATCAATATTAATAGAGTTGCAATTGCAAGCCATTCAAAAAAACAAAAAAAAACAAAAAAAAACAAAAAAACAAAAAACAAAAAACAAGTGGTAGGTATTGAATTTGAATTTTGTTGAAGAAGCCCTTGGAGGAGGCCCATCTAAAAAAGTGGACTATTGGTGGACACCTAGGACTCTAGAAATTCGAAGGGGCAATTCAGTCTTTTCCAATCAATTTTCGACAACTACCTCTTCAAAAAATTTAAGTCCTTCTAGTGCAATGAAACGAGTAGTTTTGTACTGCTGGATGTAATAGAGAGAAATTTTAAAAATACGTTGATTTTGTATCTAACCGTTTTTAAGAACAGACAAATTTTAAGATATACATTCGACGTTTTTAAGGAAGAAATCTCGCTGCACCGAAAAAACCTAATAATTTGCCAACCGTCTTTATAAAGGGATGACGTCGCTTCACGCTTCGCTGTCACACATACACACGTCTCTCTACATAGAGCGATCCACGCCATTCACGAACGGTACACGTACACATCAACGTCACTCGCGCGACTAAAAGTTGGATTCTACTCGCTTTCTCGAACCGTCCTTTTTCCTGACGTCTTGGCTCCGATTCGTACACGTGTCGATTTCCCAATGGTGAACAGAGAAATTTGCGGCTTGAATTGTTTTGGAGTGGAGTCGAGCGTGGTTTTTGTCTTCGCCTCGAGTTGAAACGACGTACTGCCACGTGTATTTTCCACGTAAGCTTCTTGGATAAAATGTCAAGTTGAATGGCAAAATTAATTTTTATATAAAAAAAATTCCCACTACTTGAGATCAAAAGTCACGTGGTTCAATAGCAGACAAAAACAGTTCATTATGTTATAATTCATAATAAATAACAAATATTAAATAATACGTATGGATGATAATGTTTTGGTTTTTTCCTTTTTTCTAAAAGTAAATTAATTTGTCTATTAATGCTTCAAACCTCTGACCTCATAGTCAAGAGTACATGTCAATTACCACTAAGCTAAGCTCGCTTTGGCTTTTTAATTATGTATTTCCCTCTTTTTTGAAAATGTTTTGAATTATTGTTGGATTTTAAATATAATACGGAATTAAAATTTCATTTTCATCGTTGTAGTTTGTATCTCATTTTATTTTAGTTCATATAATTCCAAATGTCTAATTGTAGTGTCTTTACTTTAATAAATCTTAAAATTAATCACTACTATTAGTTTATTGTTAACTTATCCAAAAAAATTAGTCTCCATTAGCCTTCTCTATTAATTTTGAAAACATATTCATATTGTTATTATTATTATTGCATAAAAATTATTATTCTTATTTAACCTGTTGATGCCAAAATTCGGACAAGGAGAACTCATCTGACCTTCACGTGCCGATAAATTTATTTGAGAGGGGGAAGACGTGGCTTACAAGATAGAAGAAACATGCACACCAATGGTGCTTGCCACAGTGCCTCTGATGCTTAAGTCAGCAAGGAGTAAGATGAGATAGCAAGAGAGCAAGAGAATAGAGAGTTCATAGAATAGTTTCGGGGATCCCTTCATCAATGACGAAGAAGGGTTTATGTACCTGTTCATGCCTTAGGGTTTCTAGGCGTTTGGCGACCGATCTGGGCTAAACTAGGTTGAACCGAGACGACCAAGGACACCATGAACCAAGCGGAGGGGGAGAAACTCGGGGCACATGAGTGGGCCAGGTGGCCCAACCCCTTCAGCTCACCTCTCCTTCGGGTTTGCCTTCTGGTTGTGTCTTCGGGTCGATGTTGTGTTGTCTTATTCTGTTAAGTTCTGGAAATCAACTTAAATTAATAATAAAGACTAATTTTAAGATTTATTGAAAATACAAGTACTAAAATTTGATATTATATAGATAACATGGATGAGATTTGGAATAGGGAGATCAAAATTGTATTTTAACCTATAAAATGTTTAGGTGGACCGAGAGTAGATTTGGTGTTTTGTTTTTGGTATCTGTTTTCTAAAAGTAAAAATGAGATTTATTATTATTATTATATTATGACTTTTTTTTTTCTTTTTGTTAAACGAAAACATCATTTGTTTACTAATGAATTATATTGACTATAAATGATTATTAAATGATTATTTTATTTTAAATATACTAATCAAATTTAATTTTATTATTGTATAAATATAAAATTTAAACTTTATCTTTATATTTATACTTGCAAAATGTTAGAGGGAGGGAGATTTGTGGGCTTGGCCTAATTGTCATTTCATTTTTGTTTGCTATAAGATTGTGATTGGGCTTACTTGTGAAGCCCATTTGTTAGCCTTCTGTAGGGATGAAGGGTTAACGACAAGAATAGACAAAAAAAAAAAAAAAAAAGTAGTATAAGAAAACTAAAACTTGTTGTTAGTTAATTTAGAATGAATATAAAATGTGTTGCACGTAGTCTAAAACATTTGGAACATGATTTTATAAGGTGAAATTTAAAGTTGGGATTTTTTTTTTTTTTTTTTTTTTTTTGAAAAGGGGATGAAAATACCTTTTATTGAATTTAAATAGTAAATATTTGACATGAAATTAAAAAGTGATGAGAGAGATAAAAATGATAAAGAACATGATAGTGATTCAAATTAAAATACAATATCGCACTTTATACCAGTTGAACTAGACTTTTGTTAGCTATTAACTTTGTACTTGATACATATATTTATTCATGGGACACACATACAAATGTTTTCTTAACCATTTTTCAAATAATTAAGGTGTATTAGAAGATAAAAATGTCAACTGTTATTCAACTCTAAAGTAAAACATTCCTATCGACTTGAGTATATTTTAAAATATTTTAACTTCGACCAAAAGGTCCAAAAAGATGGATCGTTTCCATAGTCTTTTTTTTTTTATTTATTTATTTAATTATCATCATAAGTTTAGTCCTTAAACATTTGAGATTGTATCAATTAGATCTCTAAACCTTAAAAAGTTTCTAATAAGTCCTAAAACTTTCAGTTTTGTTTTCCAATAGATCCTTGAACTTTCAATTTTATGTCTAATAGGTCTATGATATATTTGATTTTTTTTTAAAAAAAATTAAACAATCTACTATATATAAAATTGAATTTTATGCCTATTGAGACTCTAAATTTCCAGTTTTGTATCTAGTAGGTTTGTGAATTTTAAAAAATGTTGAATAGGCAAATGACTTCTTAAACACAAAACTAAACGTTTTTTTTTTTTTAATTCACAAAACTAAAAGTTAAGGGACATATTCAACATAAAAGTGAAAGTTTAAGGATCTATGAGATACTTTTTAAAGTTTAGGAACCTATTGCAAACAAAATTGAAAGTTCGAGGACCTATTTGAAACTTTTTAAAGTTTAAGAACTAAATTGACACAACTCTAAAAATTCAAAGACTAAACATACAATTTAATTTTTTTTAGTTCTAACAACATTTGGAGGGAGGACGAGAAAATTTCTAGTACTACGGTAGTATGTAAAATTTTTCATACTACCTCCCTTCATTGTTTGCCATGTAAGGAATATTTAATAATGGTGTGGGACCCATGCAATAAAATATTATATCATTAAATGCTCATTAAGTGACGTGTCAAATGCTTAATGGAAGGAGTAGGTACTACCGAGTACTAGAAATTTTTCCAAGGGAGGACATTCGAACCTCTAACCTATTGGTCGAAATGTATGAAAATTACCGCTAACATATGCTACCTTGACAAGTTACATGGGCATAGCTGGCATAATATATATAACTTCAACTTAAATTTAGAAAGAAAGAAAGAAAGAAGAAGAAAAAAAAAAAAAAAAAAACTTAACCATATATTTTTAACTGCCATTGAAAATTGCAAGTTCCGAACTTCCTTGCTCTGTTTTGCCGTTTGTTCTTCGATCCCACCGTGTAAGCATCTCTGTTCACATTATTCTCCAAAATCGCCACGAATTCCCCCAACAATTTACTGGGTTTTCCTTTTTCAGTTTAATTAGTTCTTTGATTGAATCTTTCTTCAATGGTCCTCAGCAATGTCAGGCTATCTTCCTCAAGAAGTCTTATTTAACATCTTTTTGAAACTTCCTCCAAAAACCCTTGTCCTCTGTTCATGCGTCTCAAAATCATGGCGCTCTGTCATCACTGATCCAATTTTCGTCGGCGCCCACCTCAACCAATCTTCGTCCTGCCACAAGAAATTCCTGATTCTCAGGCGGTATTATGGTACAGGAAGCAAGAAGAAAGAGCGGTATTCGCTTCATTTCGATACAGAGACATTGGATCTGTACCAGGAATTGAAGTTCCCAGTCGATTTGAATGGGGATTTTAAGTTAGTGGGTATTTGCAATGGATTGGTTTGTTTGTCAGGTCTCAACATTCTCTTGTGGAACCCCTCAATTCAAAGAGTTGTAGCTGTTCTTGGAAATAGCGATATTATCACCATCTATGGTGACCCAGATAACTATGCACTCGGATTCGGCTTCGATTCTCGTGCCGAAGACTACAAGCTGGTGAGATTGTTGTATTTTGAAGATAAGACTCCTTTTAATTATAAAAGATCTCCTAAAGTTGAGTTATATGAGGTTAGAACAGGTTCTTGGAGAAGAATTGAAAACAAAGCTCCTCGTTGTGAAATAGTTAAATCAGAATGGACTCAAGCTTTTGTGAATGGGGCTGTCCATTGGGTTGCTTACCGGGAAACTGGTAGAGGTTATAGGTGTTTCATTTTGAGATTTGACATGGTTGAGGAATGCTTCAGTATAATAGCTTTGCCTGAGTGTTTGGTTAGTAGCTCACCATGTGACTTGAAAGTTGCCGTGCTAGGAGGGGCACTTTCCATCATGTTGTGTGGCTGGTATTGTTTTGAAACATATGTGTCTTCTGTTTGGGTGCTGCAAAAATATGACATGCCTCTGTCTTGGACTAAATTAGTCAGTTTTGAACCATCTCAGGAGTTGGGAATGGTGTTGGGACTTAGGGAAAATGGAGAGATTTTAATGGAATCTAAAAGTGGAGAAGTAGTTTTGTACAACCCAGAAAACCAGCTTATGAAGGGGCTTGGAACTTATGGTGCTGAAGGTTCTTTCTATTTAGATACTTATGTGGAGAGCTTGGCTTTACTGAATGGAGGGAAAGGAGGCTTGGAGAAAGTGGCTGAAGTTTATGATTAAGTCCTTAGTGTGCTGCAAGCTGATTGATGATAATAATGGTAACGATTCATTTCTTAATGATTAGATCTCACCCTTTTGTCACGTATATTATGTTATTTCTGATAGGTTCTGTATATTGTGAACTTGCCTCCTGTATAATTTGAAATATATTGAATGATTCTTTGTTTTGGTCACTGTTTTTGGATAAAATGACATGAAAATAAAATGAATGGTTTCAATCTCTGAGTCAATGATAGAGTCAAGTGAATTCATTGTTTCCAACTATTGCTATTCTAAGGCTCAAGCTTGCACTGCATCAGTTATAGAAGGAGTAGATAGTAAGGATATAGAAAGTGAAAGAATATATAAAGAAACAAGTATAAAATCCTTGAGTTGGAAAGGGTAGTTTGAGGTTGGTTATATTTGAATCAAGTGTAATGTTAGAAGGCATCTTGACATGCTTTTGTCTAGAAGCATGCTAAGTTTTCAAATAGAACTGCTAAAGGTCAGGCTTAAGGCATATTTACTTGTTTAAAGCGTATTTTCATAGTTAAGAGTTGCTTTGGTGATAAATAGAACTGCTTCTAATTCGTTTTTACTTTAAAGAACTTAAGAAACTTTTTTTATCAAATAATTATTTGAGTGAGCGAGTTGAAAAAAAAAAGGTGCTCATTCTGCAATCAATAGCTTATTTGTTGAAGAAGTAGAGGTGGAACAAAAAGCAGCACAAGAAACCATCTTGGGTTGGCTGTAGCTGAAGAGGCAAGCTAGTAATGAAGATGTTTTGAGGTTATGAGTTTAAATCAGGGTAGTCACCTTCATGTCCCTAAAATATTAAATAAATACCGTGAGTTTTCCGAGCGCAAAATTTATAGGTAGGATAGTTGTTACATTGAGATTAATCGAGGTGCTTATAAGCTTGTTTAAAGACTCAAAGTTCAAAAGGTTACACATACAACATAGGGAAACATGTCTTTTCTTTTTTAACTGAACTTGAGATTCCTTATGGTAGATTTGGCAGCCTGGGGACATAATCAGATCAAATAACAAGTGTGATAAGACTGATACGGAAGTGGAGTTTTAGAATAGAAAGAAAAGAGACAAAAAGAAGAAAGCAAGGAACTCAAGGACATGTCAGCTCTCTCTCCTTCATCTTGAACTTTAGACTCTTAACATTACAACTTCTGGTTTCCTTTGCTTCTTAAAGACCTATGGGAGGTGGTTCATGCTGGTTTTGTGACTTCAACAAAGAAATAAAAACCAGAATTTATATAGTGGTTTGATCACTTGAAGCCCTTGATTTTTGGAGAAAGACATTCGAGGTTTGGAACTTTATACTCCTCTTATAGCTGTGGATTATTACACTTCTAAGGTTGTCTTCAAGTTTGATTAGCTTTGATTGTATTAGGAAAGCTTGGATCATTGGATATTTGGAAGAAAATCAAAGTAAAAACTAGGTAAGTCCAAGTTGTTCAAAATTTGTCAATCTGTGAGTGCTCTGTAAAGCATGTATACTGAGATTATTCTGAATTTATGAGTATTTTTTTATTGACCAATACTTAATCTGGATTTATGGATTAAAAGTTGTGTAAGATTCTAGTTCAATGTTCGATTGTAGCAGTATCTGTTATGCTCAGTGAGCGACCCAGTTTTCATCTAAAAACTGGAATTGTAGCAGTATCAGATTTTTCTGATGCATGTGGGCATGGGAGTTCTTGATGATTAAAGTAGACTAGAAAAATGAATCATATTATTCGAATTGGTGTTTTCAAAAGATAAGAGTTGAAATGCAGGGACAAATTCCTCATGAAGAAAGGTATAGCCTTATTTTTTAGCTGAAGCTGGAATTTCTGTGGGGAAATGAATCCATTAAGCTTGTGTGAGTATCTCGATTTGGACTAGTTTTGGATAGTTCAATCAAGAAAATCTTCTATGATATGACTATGTTTGTGATCAAAAGTTTTGAATTAGTGTGAAAATCAAGTCATGAGACCTTTGTTTCTGAATTATGTGTTTGGAGAACCTACTTTTGTTTCAAAAGTAAACTGTATTGATGATACTATTAACTTTTTATTTGCTTTGTGGGGGTGTAAGTGGGTCAATTAAGATCAGTTTTGCGTAACCCCCGACACTTCGTCGAGACTCCTTCGCCCCCGGGATGCCTGATCCTCAAGCTCTTCACCCTGGTACCACTGCTCGTCCTCTGGTTTCCACTTCATTGAAAAAGGGAAGGGGGGAGGGCTTGGGTACTATCTAACTAAAATGATTCCACATGAAAGGTTTCCGTGATTCAAAAGAAAAGAAGGAAGTAGACCAAAGCCTTCACATAATGAAAGTTGCTCAAATCTTTTTGGTCTAAAAGCGACCAAATTGACCAACCAACCACTAAATAAGACAAAACCAAACTAACCAATTGAAACCGACAAAATTTATCCAAATCAAACAGATCGATTATTTTTAAAGGATTTTACCAGTCTTGTTTGTTAGCTTTCTTTTTTGGATGAACTATGTTTATTAAAATTTCTAGTGTGCTTTGATGGGTGAATCTTCTTATTAATTTGATTTTATACATGTCTCCTTTTCTTTTGAATTATATATGAAAGTAAGTTCCTGCCTTAACCTCAAGTGATTTCAAGTGCATTTTACTTTATGTAGTAGGAGAGAAGAATGGGAGGTATATGTTTGTTTGTGTTCAATAAAAGTCATATTTGGCAATGAATTATTATTTTCTTTTACGTCTCATGATTCACTAGAGCATAAATAATCATACTCTTCTGCTTTCCATTTCTTTATCACCATTTTCTTTTTCTTGTCTCACGCCAAAAAAGGACCAAAAGGAATCAAGTTAACCCCATTCGGTTCTCATAGATCGTTTTGGTTTGAATTCATAATTTAACGAGAGTTGTTTAAGTTACTGAAATCTAAAACCTAAACACAAACATTGGGTCTAAAGTATCACAAAACCTTATATAACCGACCCGCAAAACATCTCTACACATCCACAAAAATCTACCTAAATAAGAAGTGAGATCTACTCATATTTAACGATATTTTCAAACTTGAGATGTCAAATTTCCGCTCTTTTTATTAGTAATTGTGGTAGGTTTGGAGTTTTGTTGGATGCAAAGGCAGCCAAAGAGAGAGATGAGTTAAAGGTGGACGACTCTTATAGACATGTGTGGCCTACCAATGTTAGGTAAGAACAACTACTTTTGACTCTTTAACCTAACAACATCGGTTTTACAACTTCTCTTTATTCATTTCTGGCCTTTTCTTTCTCCCCCACTTTCTCTCTTTTGCCTTTTCATACATGTTTCTTTTAGAGCATTATGTCATAAATACAAGTAGATATTTGGTCTTTAAAAGGTATATTATATATTTAAAGTATTATGTTTGAAAGTAAGTATAGCTCAACGGTAGTCTATGGTTCCAAAGTGAGTATAACTCAATGGTAATTTGTAATGTGAACTCGTGACCAAGAGGTCAGAAAGATTCAATCTTTCCACTCTCAAAATGTTGTTGATAAAAAAAAAAGGTTCAAGTCGAGAAACTATAGTAAATTCTTTCTTGTACTGATGAGAAATGGTTTATATTATACTTAATTTCTTTGTTGAGTTTGATATCAATTTTTGGAATAGTACTTTAAAATTATTTTTAGTGGTGAATTAGAAGTACATTTTTTTTTTCAAAAATTTTATAGTATTTTGTTTCATAATTAAAATTTTGAAAAACACTAATATTTTTTTAATTGAAAAGTACTCAATATTCTTTTAAACGAAGTATTTCACCTTAAAGTTTTTTCTTTTTTTTAGTTTAACAACATTTAGAGGGGAGAGATTTGAAACTCTGACTTTTGGTCAATGATACATGTCAATTATTACTGAATCTATGCTCACTTGAGCGTCTTTCACCTTAAAATGCTATGGCTAAAAATGATATGAAATTTGTCCTTACTTCATAGATATCTAGTGAAAAGTTGCAATAAACCAAACATTGAGGTGGCTTTAAACAGAGTTTGTTGATATAAACGATGAAATCTCAATTTTAACGCAGTTTATTGTCTTTTTATAGGTATTTGATATGTATTAAATTTTCATCGACATGTTGACATTTCCATCGACATTTCCATATGTCCATGAGTTCGACATCGACATGCGTGGTGAATCGATATTTCTATTGTATCGTATCGATAGAAACGATAAAATCTCAATTTTATGGAAATGTTGATAAATATCAATGTCAATAAATATTTCTAGGAAAATTATTTTTAAAAAATCATAAAAATATTAAAATTAAAAAAAAAAAACAAGCATTTCACTCTTTTTTTTTTTTTTTTTACAACAATAAAAAGTGGGGATCTTATTATAATTCATTTTTTTTTGTGATACAATGAAAATATTGATTTTTTTTTTTTTTGAAATGATAAAAATATTGATTCACTCCTTATGTCATTATCAAACTGATTTACCTATGGAAAATTATAGAATTTTGATCTTTTTATTAAAAAAATAGTAAGTATGATGACTAATGAAGTATAAGAAGAAAAAAGAAACTTGTGAACCTAGAAGTTGCCAAATGTCTAATCAATAACTAATCACATGGAGCCAAAGCAAGCATAACTCAGCGGTAATTGGCATGTTCCCTCGACCATGAAGTCAGAGGTTTGAATCCCTCCACCCCAAATGTTGATGTACTCTAAAAAAAACTAATCACATGGACATAAAAAAAAATGTCGAACTTTAAAAAAAAAAAAAAAAAAAATCTAATCACATGGCCAAGATGCCAAAATAATTTGGAGTTGATTTATTAAATTACTGATACGCAAATTGCTAACCGCAAGTGTACGGGCCCAAGTTATAATATAGTGATTAAAAATCGAATGTCGTCCTCTGGATTGGTTTTCTAGTTCCCCTAATTATTAAAGGTATATTGGCCCAATTTTATTTAGAGAAAATAAACGAGAGATATGCGAAGCAATTTAAAAACTAATAAAAGCAATAAAATGTGGAAACTCAATGGAGAAAGGCCTTACGGAATTGATTTCACCAATTAGATGCATGAATTAACTAAACGAATAATTAAGAACAAATTCGTAACAAGTTTATAAACCGAGGATTATGAATAATTAAAAGCCTCTCCCGAGTGCAATTAATCCTTTAAGCAAATTAAGAAATTGATATCCCTATCTAATTTCAATAAAAAGTCTAAGCAATAAGAACAACCCTCTTGACGGTTTCTCAAGCAATTCCTAATCTCCCGATTTACGAATTACCTAAGTCATGCAATTGAAAGTCTAATCTAAACTACCCTCTCCCGAGCGATTAGTTCAGAAACAACAACATACAATCCGTGATCAAGAGATTATAAGCATTAATCATACAATTGCATAAATAAACCGCGTTACGAAACGTCCTAAAAAGCCGTAAATTAATCCATACAAACTAATGGCTACATCAAGCCCCTAAGAAACGAAATCTAGCTACACATGGTCTCTAAAATACAATCGAAATTTATCCCAAACATGCTACAAATCAATACGAGAAATAAGGGAGAAAGATTAAACTCGTTGGCCGTGATTCCCGTGCGTTCCCGTCACGAACCTCTCGATCCAAGCTCCTCGAATCAAGCCACCTCGCTCTCAGCCTTGTTCTGTCTGTTTTCTCTCACTAGAAATCGTTTTTCTCACTCCAAAACAGCTCTCCCAATCTGAAAGCATCGTTTTCTTTAAATACTGTCGAATCTGCGTGACAGCGTCGAGACGCTGAGGACATAGCGTCGCGACGCTGTCGCGCGTACGCCCTAATTAAATCTGGAAAGTTCGCAGCGTCGAGACGCTGTGGAGGTAGCGCCTCGACGCTGACCCGAATGCGCGCGCCTCCTGACTTGCGCCCAGCGTTGAGACGCTCCAAGGGCTAGCGTCTCAACGCTAGGCCTTTAATTTATCTTCCTTTTCTATTTTCTTGGCCCGAACTTATTCTTTAGCTCTAAATTCATCGTTAGTGCTCAAAAACGTCGATTTCCATTGAAATACTCGATTCCTACAAAACAAAACCAAATAGAGATAAAAATGCCCAAATAATACTCAAGACTAACGGTAAAATTATCTAAAATATAGCACAATAAATTGCGCTATCAATTACCTCAATTATTTTTTTTTCTTATTTAAGTCTTTTTTTTAAGTAATTAATACAATTAAAATAATCAAACTAAGTTAGAAGAGTAAAAGGAAAGATGGGAAACATGAATTTTTAACATGGAAATCTCAACATGAGACAAATTATGAAGACAAACTTCATTCCCTCTGTTGATGGTCAATTTTGGTCAGAGGAACTCACCTGACGTTCACGTGCCACCAACGGTAAAATTTGTAGAAGAGGGGGAAGACGTGGTCTGCAAGACAGTAAACCTGCACACCGGTGTGGTGCTCGCCACACCGGCTCCGATGCTTAAGTCAGCAAGCAGAACGGAGGGGAGAGGAAAAGTAAGAGCAAGAGGAGAGAGTAGAGAATATAGAATGAGTTTTAGGATTAGAGTTCGAGTCCCCTTCTTCAGCGGCGAAGAGGGGTATAAATACCTGCTCATCCTCCTAGGGTTTTTAGGGATTCGGAGGCGTTTTAGGTCAAACCAGGCGAAACCGGGGCAGCCAGAGGCGGTGAGGACCAGACGAGACCGAACGGGCTCGGCCTCGGCCCATGGCCGAGGCCGAGCAGGGGGTCGGGCCAAAAACCCGACCCCTTCGGCCTTGGCCCGTCCCGCTTGCCGGCTCCGCCTCCTTGGCCCGTATCTCAGCCCGATTTCTCCCCGGTTGTCCTCGTCAGCTCCTCGTACATCGGGGTGGTCCAAAATTGCCTATAACACCCTCTATATTTTTTAACCTTTGGATTTAATTTGTTTAGTTCTTCATTAGATTTGGCTTATATCAATTTTTTTTAGGGTATTCTTTGATAAATTACAACTTCTCGAGCCTCTCTTGAGGTAGAGGATAACTTTGTACTAGAGTAATCGAACTTGATTTTATGAAGTCTTGGATTCTCTCTTATTTTCTTTTCCACAAAGTTTCATAATCAAAGCTTATCAATGATTGAATTTGTTTTATCTTAGCATAATAACCTTTCTCAACTCTCAAGGTGTCCCAGATATTGGAGTTTTTTCTTTGCTTTTGAAATTATTTTCCTTTTTCCATTAATTTATTGATAAAAATTGGAGAGAACATTACTTTTTTAATGTTGGCAGTTTCACTTATGAGCTTATTTAACTCCTAACTTAAAAATATTTACCATTTGAACCCAATAAAAATTGTTGATGTCAAAATATGGATCAATGGTAAATTTGTAATGAATAGAGAATCGAACAAGTTGCCTGCAAGATAAGAATTATGCATCGATGTCATGCTAATTAAGTCATCCACATTCCAAAATACTCAAGTTAGAATCAGGTTTATGGATAATCTAATAACTTAGATCGTATGCCATGCTAATTAAGTCATCCACATTCCAAAATACTCAAGTTAGAATCAGGTTTATGGATAATCTAATAACTTAGATCGTATAAAAAAGCATTGTGTTTTGATGTCCCTTTCCATGTTGTTTTCTTCGTATTTTTATAACAAGATTTCATAACGTATAGTAGAGCTCATGGCATCCCATTGAGGATCCCAACGGGATTCGTTGGATACTATAATTACAAAACGATTTCGGAAATCAATTAGCTCGAGCCTCCATCACTACCTAAATGGATCAGTCAGGGATTGGGTGCCCAATCCCTCATAGGGCAGACTCGTTGGGGTTTGCCTGATGGGGCTTCGCCAATTGGGTCCTTTGATTGACCCCTAGAGCCTTTAGTCGATCCCCTGTGGGTTCGACCTCAATGGCTTTTGGCAAATCCCTCGGAGGTCAACCTCTTAGACCTTTAAGGGTTGACCAATCTCGATCTCAACCTAGCTTTCAGGCTATTAGTTTTCACTTATGAGCTTATTTAACTACTAACTTAAAAACATTTTTTACAATATAAACCCCATTGAAATTGTTGATGTTAAAATATGGATCAACGGTTAATTTGGAATGAACAGAGAATCAAACAAGAGGCCAGCAAAATAAGAATTATGCATCGGTACGATTCTAATTAAGCCACCCACAAACACACTCAAGGTAGAATCAGATTTATGGATAATCTACTAACTTTATAAAAAAAGTATTGTGTTTGGACCCACTTTTCAATGTTGCTTCTCGATGTGACTTCAAGTTAATATTCTCTCTCTCAAGTTGAAATTTGACCTCCAAAAAGGTCTACAAGATTTATTTAAAAGACCTACCTATGGAATCAATTCCTTAGCCTAAAATAAGTCATTTTTTGTTAAAGATTCTAATGATTCGAAGTTCAAATTATTCATTTAAATTATGTCATTCTGAATAATCTGAGCGGACCAATTCAGTAACCAATGATTCTTTCTTGGGCTTTCGCAAAACGTTTGTTCAAGTGAAGTTACCGGTTGTTTCTTTGGTTTTAGTTTTAATATGAATTTTGACCATGATATTAAAATTATATGTTTGTTTGCTTTTTAAAATTAAGGTAATTATTATTAATGGATAAAAATATCTCATAAATCATGAGATTTTATTATCTTCCGTGGAGATGAGACTTTTTTTTTTGGGACTTTTTTTTCCTAAGAAATAAGGAGGAGAGAGAAAGAAAGAAAGAAAAGAGAAAATTATTCATTAATTTCTCATTGAGGTGTAAATTAATTTTAATATTTTTAAAGTTATTATTTAATTATCTAATTTAAATATTTGAATTAAATCTTATAATTTAAATTGTTTTTCCATAAACAAAATCTATAAAAAAAAAAAAAACACAAATATTTAACTCCGAGATATTAATTATCTTGCATATCCAAGTATATATTTACTATCTTAGACTTCAAATCTAAGGTTTTCAACTTTCCAATGTTTAATGTTGGTAATCCAAACGAGTCAGGTAAGAAGTGAAAGCAAAGGGAATGATTGCAATTGCAAACCCCACTCCCCTCCTCGACCATTTTCTTGTACTTGTTAATGCCAATATCTAACATTTCTTCGAAGTTTAAGATGTACAAATGTCATTATGAAATTAAATTATCTTAATTTTATTTTTTAAAACTCTTTATGTACTTGTATTTTTATAAAAGTAATAATATATATAGCATTATTGAAAAAATAATATTGATCCATAACCAGATTGAGTTTGAGATGATTTTTTAGAATGGTGTTTAAAACATTTTTTTATAATTTTTTTTAAAAAGAAACTCTAATTAAGTGCTTCCTTGGAAAGCATTAAATGAATGTTTTGCCTCAATGTATTTGTAAAACATTTTAAAGCATTTTGACTTTCTCCAAAAGCATCTTTAAATTACTATTAAACGTGTTTGATTTCAAGAGTTTTTTTTTTTTTTTTTTTTTTTTTTTTTTTTTTTTTTTTACAACATGTAGGGATGGAGAGATTTGAACCACATATCTTTCCATCACTTCAGTACAAGTTTTATGTTAGTTGAGCTATGTGCATGTTGGCTTCGAGATAGGTATCTTTAGAACAAATAAAAGTAAAATACTTATAGCTATGTTAAAATTGTTTTCAAACTTGACCTAATCAAGTCTTTTTATTTCATTATAATTTTCTTAGTATTTTGAAGTTTTTTTTTATATGATTAAAACGTTTTTAACCATATAAATACAACACATGATTTTTTTCAATAACTTTAATTAGTTAAGAGTCCTTTTCAAATTTAAAATTATATTAAGGATATTTTTAACCACAAGATGTCATCCATTGAACCATCCAAACATTTTCAATCATTTAATAATATTGATGTTTGAGGAGCTTTTTTAAAAGATTATTTTGAAGGGAAGAGCCATCACTCAAGCTTGTTTCATTTGTCTCACCAACCATTTTCCACTTTTATAGAATAATTTTCATAAGTTATTTACAAAAAAAAAAAAGAATAATTTTCATGTCATTTTAAGTTATTTAATCTAAGGACAAATTATTGTAATTGATGCAAACTTCAAGTGATATAGTGGGGAAAGCATTGTAGTACTTCTAAAAAAAGTATATTATATATAATATAACATATTTGAAAAAATATGTAAAACTAATGATAGTTTTGAAATTGTTTTATTTTTGAAAATTAATAAAAATAGTAATGACAAAATTTTTTATTTTTACGATAGAGGGATTTGAACTTTTGACTTTTTTATCGAACACACATGTTTTATGTTAGAATCCAAACACTAAAATGTATATTTCCAAAGTTTAGAATGGAATAAATAAGATAAATAAGAAATCTTTAAAATCAAAATAGGTTTTAGGTTTAATTCTTATTGTGGTTCCTAAACTTTTGGATTTTAAATTTTCAAAACTTCTATTCAAGTCTGGATTTTTATACAAGAAGTTATTTCAATTTGAAAAATTAAAAATATCTATTTTAGCATTTCAACTAAAAAAAATCATTCCTCTCTATTAAACAACTTATTTTCTATCTTAATAACCATATCAACCCTTTAACAGTGTTGCATCAACCCTTTTACAGTGTTGCATCAGCCCATGTACTTTTGTTAAGTGTCGTTGCAATCAGTTCATTATGTTAGTTATGGTTAGATTACCATTTTATTGGACTTCCTATGTGTGACTCATATCTAAATAGGGCAGAGCATACTTGTCATTGATGACCTTACAAGAGCAACGTCATCATTAGCTAATTTGGAAATGAAAGTTTGAGCTCGGGTGACTGTAATTCCCTTGATCTTTGGGTCTCTTCTTTTTCATTAAAAAAAAAAAAAAATTATACACCCCAAATAGCACCTACTAAATTGAAACTTTCTACATTTTTTTTTTTCAGATTTGTCAATAACAACTAGAGATGTCCATTTGTCCCAGGGATGGGGCCTTGTGGGAACCTGCTCCTAATGGAGTGGGGAATAAACGGAGAATGAGAGAGGGAATGAGAGAAAAAACTCCAACTATATGGGGATAGAGACGGGAATTATATTCCTCATCCCTATTCCTCGTTTCCCGCCCCATTTTATTATTATTATTATTATTTATCTCGATATATAAATTTAAAGTTTTATTGTTAATGATTTTAAAAAAAATTGGATAGGTTTGAATTATATGGTTTAAACATTTGAATTATGTATATAGATAATTTGATATGAAATAATATTTTGTTTCTATTAGAAGATTTAAGAATTTTATCTTTAAATAAATATTATTTTTTAAGAAATTAATTATTTCAATGAATATTTTATGTGAATAATTAACTATCTAATTGAATATTAATGAATATTTTCCGTGAAAAGCTAACCATCTGAAAATTTTAAAAAAATATATATGTTATGAGTGAATTTGGACCTAATTTTAAGAAGATCATAATGATAAGAGCCATAGTATAAACCAAGGAGACCCATTGGGTCCCAATCAATCTCTATTTCTATTCCCTCTCCTAGAAAGAAAACCCTAGATCAGCTATAAATAGGAGAGGCTAACCTGGAGGTAGGAGACTCAACTTGGTATCTATTCTCCTCTACTTCATTGTTAATTTACTTGTTTTCACTTATGATCTCCCAACTGACTTAAGCATTGGAGACACCGATGCACAGTTTTCCACAGTGAGTTGACTTCAATATATATGTGATTAAGTTGAGATCAAAAAAGAAGAACACAAACTAAATGAGGAATAATTACCAAACGTATGAGTCACACATGTGAAGCTCAGTTAAATAGTAATTGATTGTAACACTTAACAGAGTACTAATTGAAATACTCTACCGCAACTGATTGATCGAATTAAAAATTCATGGATGTGAATGTGACTGCAACGTTAACAAAACTAGGAGATTGATTGATCAAGTGAAAAGTTTAGGGTCTAATTGTAACAAACCTCATAATACAAGGGTTGTTTATGCAATTTTTTCAAAAAGAAATCAAAATTTCACCTAAACTTGACAAAGTATATCATCAAGTTTCACCAAAACTTTTAATTTAATGAAATTCAACCATAAATTTAGTTAAATATTGCAATTCAACCCTGGAATAATTCTATCAACCCTCATAAATTTCAACCATGGAAAAAAAATCTTCAAATGAAAGCTTTTTTTTTTTTTTCTTTCTTTTTTTGAAAAATTCAAATGAAACTTTTCACAAGGTGAAAATAGGTAAAAAAAATTAAAAACTTTGTATTATAATATATATCGAAGTTTTGGATTTCTTTTTAGTACATTTTAAATTTAGAGTAATTTTTTTTTGAAACGTTTTAGAGTAAAAATTGATATACATTACGTTGTAAAAAATTATTTGGCCCTTTATTAACAAAGAAGAAAAGACGTGTTTGAACTTTGAAGTTTGAACATATCTTTTGGAGGACGAAGACGACGAAGAAATAATCAAATCAAACCACAAAACAATTCTGATTTTTTTTTTTTTTTTAATTTATTTATTCATTTTCTCTCTCTAGCTCTTTCTCTCTCTTCTCCAAGTTCTTGAATTTGCAGCCACTCTCCTGGAACACGAACCAAAAATCCAAACCTCTTCCTCTATTCTGCAATTTTCTCCTCCCAATTCATCAATCGGAATCTTCATCCGATGTTGGATTCTCTCCCGCCGGAGGTTTTGTTCTACATCTTCTTGAATCTTCCCTCCAAAACCCTCATACTCTGCACCTGCGTCTCAAAATCATGGCGTTCGCTCATCACCGATCCGGCCTTCGTTACCTCTCACCTCAATCAATCCAACGGCAACCGCGCCGGCAATCGCCTCCTCCTCCTCCGGCGCTGCTACGGCACCGGCAGCAAGAAAGCCGAGCGCTACTCTCTGCATTTCGATACCGAGACCTTGGAGATTTACAAGGAATTGAAGCTTCCTTGTGTTAACTGGAACGAGAATTTCAAACTGGTAGGTTCTTGTAACGGATTGTTGTGTTTGTTAGGTCTGAATATTTTCTTGTGGAATCCTTCGATTCAGCGATTCGTGGCGGTTCCTTGGCCGAGCGATATCTTCGCCGTTTACGGCACGCCGTACAAGTACGCGCTCGGATTTGGCTTCGATTCTCGCGCAAACGACTTCAAATTGGTCAGGTTAGTGTATATTGAAGGTGAAGCGCCTATGTACGATTATGAACTTCCGCCTAAGGTTGAGTTGTATCAGCTTAGTACTGGTTCTTGGCGACAAATTAGCAATCCTGCTCCTCGTTATGAAATACTTAAATCGCAATGGACACAGATTTTTATGAACGAAGCCGTCCACTGGATTGCGTTCACTCGGAGCCACCGAGGCTTTCGATGTGTGATTCTGAGGTTTCATATGGACGGTGAATTTTTCAGCACAATTTCACTTCCACATTGTTTGGTGAATGAATTTCCACAGAATTTGAAGGTTGCGGTGCTTGGAGGAGCACTTTCTGTTCTTCAATGTGGCTGGTATCCTTTCGGTAATCGATACGTTTCATCTGTTTGGATGCTGAGAAAATACGATGTGGTGCCTGAATCTTGGACAAAAATTCTGAGTGTTGATCCATCTCAAGGGCTGGGAATGGCTCTGGGTTGCAGGGAAAATGGGGAGATGCTGATGACATCTAGAAATGGAGAGCTGGTTTCGTACAAACCAGAGAACCAAATTGTGAAGGGACTTGGAATTCGTGGAGCTCAGGATTCTTTCTTTCTGGATACATTTGTTGAGAGCTTAGCTCTGCTTAATGAAGGGAGAAGAATTGTGAAGGAAGAGGATGAAGATGAAGATGAAGATTGGAATGAATGATATGGAACTTGGATAGACTACTGTCACCTGAAGCTTCAGATTGGTAAAGGTAAGAAGATTTGCAAATTGTTAGTGTAAGTTGATTGGAAATGAAATGCTAGTGATTGAAATTGTATATTTAGTTTTAGTTGTAGTTGTAGTTGCATTGCATTCTGTTTATGTGTGTATGTTAAATTGAAATTGTGTCCTGTTTCATTTGATTGTGTTGTTTCTTCTTTTAACTTTGCACCCTCTTTTTTTTTTTTTTTGTGAATGGTCTTGTTGAAATTTGAGTGGTGTCTAAGAATATGTTACATGGATTTTGAGGCATGTTTGGGGTGATTTTGAAATGACTAAAATCACTTTTGTCATGTTCGAAATCACTCCGAAACACTATTCTTAATTATGAGAGAAAAACCTTCAATTTACGGGTAATGTTTTAAAAAAAAATCATAAATACATAAAATTTGTTGTAAAAGTTTAATGAGGAGATTTTTTTTAGTACATCAGCATTTGGGGTGGAGGATTCCAACCTCTTATCTCTTGGTGGATGATACATGTCAATCATTGTTGAACTAGACTCGATTTAGCTTAATGAGGGAGATTAGGAGGTTAAGAGTTTGATTTTTCTAATCTAAATCAAATTACGTTTATGTTATTCATAATTCATATTGGGATTGGGAAAATGAATTAGCAATTTCTCTAGGTGTTTAGAGACTCAAATAATGAGATTTCCCTTTCATTAGCTTGCGAGGGATTTAGCATATGGTTGGATTACAAACGAATTGTCCATAAAGGATTATTGGTACTTATGAAATAAGATGAAATTAGAGGGTTAAAATAGACTTTTGCTTGAAAAAGAAAGTGGAATATCTACAAAAATACGTAACCCTTTGTTTCTCAAGCCTAATTGGCAAGACTTTAGCCGTAAGCAATTCAAGAGGTGAGAAATGTTACGCATATGAATATCACATGCAACCGAAAATAATATTGCACTTAATAAATTTGTTCATAAGGGAAAATATGAATCCAACAAATTTACATGGTCTCTTTAAGACAATTTTACTCTCTCTAATGCTTGAGTTTAAGTAATAATGGTCTCCCATGATAAATTAGATTTACCTTTATATGCATGCAACAACTCATTTCACAATTATTTTATTTAAGAAAAAAAAAAAACCCATTTCACAAGATCCAATAAACGTTTACCTTGTGGAGAAAATCGAACTTCAACAAGATTTTGATGGGAGAAAAAGTGTCTTCCATTTTGGAGAAAGAGACATTATAAACTAATTCATAATCATTCGAATAGTCATGTCTCTTCTACAAATTGGTTATTAATTTTAAAAAGTGAAAAGATACCATTGGATGAAGGAATAAAATCCATAGATGTAAAATGATGCTAACTCGTGAAAGAGTCACGTACCATTTATTCCAACATGAAAGAGTTGTAGTGCATCCTATACCAAGTGCACTATATATATCTTCCTTTCATCTTGCTCTTTTAACTTCATCTATGTCACCTCAAACTTAGGTGAATGTTATGTGCCTATATTTAATGACAAAATTTGATGGAATAAAAAGTTCTTTTTTCTTGATAGAGTATTTTTTTAAAAAAAAATATATTATTTTGTAATTTTTTTTTGTTGAGTTCAACCATTGCACGGTGGAAATTGAACTATCCACCACAAAAATATATCCTACAATATCATATAGGACCTACCAAAAATTCATATATATATATATATATATATATATATATATATATATATTTAAGGAAGTGTATTGAGTTATATAGGTGTCAATGTCAAACATATGCATGGATTTAATAGAACTTTTTTTTTTTTGAGTACTAATAGAACTTAATTATGCAAAAAGAAAAAAAAAGTTGTCACAACCAAACGTTTCTGGCTTTTAATGATATTTCTGTTTAAAAAAAAAGAAAAAAGAAAAAAAAAAGTTGTCAACGCAAATCAAAACTTTCTTGAATATATATATATTTGTTAATAATTGGTTTCCCCATAGATTAAAAATACAAGGTCGATGACTCGATGATGGTCAATGTTAAACAAAACAAGATATTTAAAGCAAATGAGCTGTCAATGAGATCAAAACTTACAAAATAAATATTTGGTGAAATAGAAATTAGATGATTGAATTGGTTTTCGAGAATTAAAAAAAAAAAAAAATTGAAGAAAGAAATTAGTGGACTAAAAAATAAAGTAGGTGTAAAAAGTCACATTTCGAACTCGTATCTACAATTCATCAAAGTGAACAATATTGGGTTGTAACTGACATATATTATATCTAAAGAGGTTAGAAATTAAAATCTCCCAACTCCTAAAGGATCAACACTTTGAAAAATCAGTCGAGTCAGAAATGGAAGCCGCCATCGAACAATTACTGGAAGCTCAACACAGACGCCTCTTGTTGTCCAAATAAGAGTACTGGAGGAGTCCATTTCAACCTCATGCTTGTTTTATTTGAGGTCTTCCATTTTCCAAGTTGCATAGATATGAAAGAAAATAATAACTTGACATATATGAACAAGAAAAGTCAAGAGAAACAATTAAAACAAGTCTACAATGAACTAACTCAAACATCCATAGGTTGATGATTTGATCCAATTCCTCGACCATTGTTGAACTTAAAAAAAAAAAAGACAAATTGCAAAAACTACCCCTAAAATATGAAGTTTGTAACAATTACACCCTTAAATTTTCAAATGTAAAAATTAAACCCTCCAACTTTCAAAAGTGTAAAAATTAACACTCTAAATTTTGAATATTAAAATTAAACTCTCAATCTATCATAAATGTAAAAATTAGGTCCATTACCTCTGGGTTTCGTTCCAGATTTTAAACGAAGGGGAACGACGACGCGATGATAGAGCTTTCGTTGGAGAAGGAGGTGCTCGCTGGAGAGGAAGAAAACCGTGGGTCTGGTTTTCGCTTCGCGCGTGAGATGTAGCCGGAGGGAGGAAGATTGCGTGCGGTTCGTTGGAGAAGGGGATCGAGAGGGAGGGCTAAACCGAGGCGAGAAAAAAAAAAGTTGTCGGCGCCACCGGCAATTGGTGGTGGGTTAAAGAACTAGAGTAGGTTGAAGAAGAAGAAATGAAGAAGGAGAGAAAAAGAAATAAAATTAAAATAATAATAATAATATCTTAATATTTTAATATATATTATATTTTTAAAAAATCAAAAATAATTTTTTTAATAAAAAAATAGTGCCACATTAGCAAACCGTTAGTTTTTAACATGAATGAAGGGACTAAAATGAAACTAAAATCAAACCTCAAGTTTGAAAACTAAGGGACCAAAATGAAACTTAACCCAAACCTCGAGGCTAAAAGTATATTTTTTCCAAAAAAATAATAGAACATTCCCAAAAAGAATTCCGAAGCACGGGTCGGCCCATTGGCGATCGGTGCGGTCAACTGGTCCATATGGACCGATATAACCCATTTAGGATTCAATTTTAAAAAATTTTCAAAAATGACCCTTTATTTTTGAAATATTACATAATTACCAAGTTTCAACTCTAAAAATAATCTCCCGCTAATTCCAGTAATCATAGTTCAGAATTCTCGGACTTCAATTTCTTCGCCAGTTCGTCTTTTCGTCATCGCCGTCGTGACCCGCCGACACTGACCAGAGTCAATTCAGCAACTCGCTCACTTGCTGCAACTTTCTAATTTCTTCTTCTTGTTGCTGTTGTGCCATTTCCGCAGAGTTAAATGTTAGCGTAGAATTTAGCAAGATAGGGTTGGGGATCGAAGTGGACAAACGTTTTGAACATGGAGAAGAAGCGCGAGATTGGTACTCCGGTGAGCTCAAGCCACAACGATCTGAAAAAGTCGTTCAGGCTTGCTGTTCGTTCTCTCCTCACTTCCTGTTCCAGGGAGGTATGCACGAAAGTTTTTGTAATGTGTATAATGTTTTGTTCTATAATATAGCAACTTTTTTTTGTTCAAACTTGTTTTGGAATGGTGTGGAATTGGTCCTTAGGAATGGGAATTTGCTTTCCAAGTGGCAATTTGGTTATGAGAGGTATCTTTAATTTACTTTTCTTTTGAAAGAGATGGTAAAATTTGTATAGTTGTGCTTTTTGTTACATAAATAAGGAGTTTCGGGAATGCTTTTCGAGATTTACGACTTCGGAGCAAGAATATCTTCATCGTCTTTTCATTCAGGTACTATTGTGCTGCTCTTTTATGTCTCCCCCCACCCTCTCAAGAAAGCTGATTTAAAAGCAAACAAGCATCATAAGGACATAGTGTATTGCTTTAATTTAAGCTAGAGATCTTGAGTTTCTTTTAATATGATTCTAGGACGTTTTCTTGCGTGGATCTTTAATTTTGTTGCATGTGCAAATCCTGTCTTTCTTCAATGGTTAGCAGCATGATATTTACTTTACATGTTTAGAATTTACATATTTTTCTTTTTGCTTTTAGTCTCCTTGGACATTGGAATAATGCACTTTTGTGTTCATCACACTTTCAGGTTATAACTTCTTTGCATGGAAACATAGAGGTAAATTTCCAATTCAAGGTTTTGCTTCAGACTCCATTCTGATCATTTGATTTCGGGATTTCCTGTTTAGTGATGTGATCATGTCATTTCTTCATAGTCTCCATCTGATTCTTAATGACATAGTGCTAATTCTATGCTTAGGCTTGTTATTATTCTACTTGGATGTTCTCATTACTTATTTGATTTCCTTCTCTAATTATATATATAATTCTATGCTATATATATAGCATGGAAGTTCTCATCTAGTGTTTTCACAATGTAAGATCCACTTTAAGACAACAAGCTTGTTACTCAACGGTAGTGGAGACGCATTACAGGCTATACGACACTACAACGAGACACATGATTTAGAATAGATAGAATATACTTACATATTGTAAATAGAAGATAGGAATACATGATAACACAAAATTTGTTTGCATCTGTCTCTAAGATACAAGGAATGGAAAAAAGAAAAATTTCTAAAAAAATACGCAAAAAGGTGTTGAAGATTATCTTTCAGTAGAGTGCATATTGCCTCCGTTGCTAGGGTGCAAAAAGCAACCCACGCAATAACCTGGGTGAAGGTGCTTGCCATAGACTAGTGCTATTGGTGTTCAACTAACCCTGTCTTGAAACAAATCTCACAATAAGCTTCTCTTCTTTTAAATTTATGTGGTCATCAATTTTAATTCTTTTTACATATTGTACTTTTGTTCGATAACACTGCCATTTCTGAAATATACAGGACGAGTTTGAGTCATTATGTGTTGAAACACAGGTAATGCTCCTGGTTTGTTAACTAATTGTGATTATTTACTTTTAGCTCTTGCTTGCAAGCAACTTGAATGTGTTAGATTCGTTTTGTTTTTTTTTTTTCTTGGGGGGGGGGGTGGTGTAAGACCTTATGATCTGATCCACTTCAAGGTTTTGCTGCCCTCTTCTTCTTCTTCTTCTTTTTTTTTCTAAATTTTTTTCCCATTATATATATTTGTATGTGAGTGATTCCTAGGGCTTGTTCAGTATGATTACAGGGAGGAACTTCATTGAAATTATTGATATATTAGTTTTGAAAGTCTCAACTAATTTTCACAGTCTTGAATTTGTCAGATGTCTTAGTCCAAATAGGTGATGGTGGGTTCCAATTAAAGAAGATAAAAGAACATGAATGATGACTGACGAGTAAGAAATAGTGGAAATATGTGAATTGATGACGATGGTTAAATGATAGGATTATAGAAATAGTAATCGACATACTGTAATGTTTCATTTTGTACAATGATAATTTTTCTTCTCAATTAGAATGCATCTTTGGGATCACTCCACAAAGTACATGAGAAAAGAATGAAAGAAATGGATGAAATATCAGAACTTCATGAAACATAGAAATTCCCGGCCCGCTTTTCTCTCTACCCTAACCCTAACCCTAGCCTCCTGCCGCCGTCTTCTTCAGTAGCCGTTGCCGTCGCCGTCGCCTCTCGCCACCTTCGCCGTCGGTTCTCGTCGCCTCCGTCGTAGCCGCCTCCCCGCCGTCCTTTATCCATTCTCTCTCCCCGAAAATCCCTAGCCTCCCTTCCATTCTCTCTCTTCGATAAACCCTTCCCTAATCCTAGTAACCAGTCGCCACTTTCGTCCGTCGTAGTCGCCGTTGGGATTCGCCGCTCACGCCGTCCAGCGCCGTCTCTCCGCCGCCGTTCGCCGTCCGCCGCCGTTCGCCGTCCACCGGTTTTTGCTTCTTTTCGCTGTTTTTTTAGCTGTTTTCTTCTGCTGCCGCTTTGGTCTGTTTTCAACCGTCGTTTTGTTCGCCGCCAGTCATTCGTCGTCCGTCCTCTACTCTTCCCAGTCGATAGCTGTTTGTTTTTCGAGGTTTTCTTTGGATTGTGGTTGAGTTCTATTTTATGGTTTTATGGAAGTGATGGAAGAGATGAGTTGTTGTATCCGAAATATTTATTTCCGTCTATAGGGTGAAGAAGATGAATGTTTTATGGAAGGAATGAATAAAGATCAGAAAATTCACATTTCTTTATCCCTCTTAGGGTGGCTTGAAATCTCGTTGGTTGAACTTTTGCATCTCCCTGTTCATTCATTTTTTAATAAGAAATTCAAGGATGATTTTGGGACTATTCGTCTGTCTAAATTTAGATCTGTTGAGGGTTGGCATTTGGAATGCGCAGTATGGCCTTCTTATGGAGGAAGGAAGAATGTTCATGTTCCTGCGAGTTTTGAAAAGAAAGGTTGGATTGTTTTTTGGGAAATGGTAAGGGATTTTTTCTTTAAATATGGAAAACCTGAGCATTCTTTGTTGGATTTCCCCGTTCGAATTGAGAAAGTTGATACGAACCAGGAAGCTGTGGTGAAATTACCTGAGTTTTCTTCCTTTTGGGTAAGAAAAGAGAGTGAAGTTATGGATTTGAATTTCAATTCGACTTTGGTGGTTTCTAGGTTGTTTGCTCATTACTCATGGCAGGAGGTTCAAATCGCCTTAGAAAATTATTTTCGTACTGGAATTTCAATTAATCCTTTTATGGATGATAAAGCGTTGTTTAAGCTTGATGTGGGTCGTTCTGATTTAAATATTGATGGAAAGTGGGGTCTTGTTGGGGACCTTCATTTGAAAATTGAGCGTTGGTCCGATGAAAAGCATTCTCACCCAGAATTCATCAAGAGTTATGGAGGTCGGATATCTATAAAGAACTTACCATTGATTTATTGGAAACGACCATGTTTTGAAGCTATTGGACAACATTTTGGTGGATTGATTAGTATTTCGTCTCAAACTCTTAACTTAATTGATTGTTCAGCAGCAGTTATTGAAGTGGAGGAAAACATTTGTGGCTTCATTCCAGCTGAGATTGATGTTAAAGGTGGGAATACCAGAAATTTCTCTCTCCGTTTTGGCGACATTGTCCCTCTTGACCTTTCAGGTGTGTGTTGTTCGAATTCTGGAATTTTATCCTCACAAGATTTTACTAACTCTGTGGATTTAAAGAGGGTTAATCAGGTCCTGGAAGATGAAAGTCTATTTTTACCACACGAAGACGACTTGGTGATGGCTATTGAGGATTCAATAGCCCTTTCGGATGGGCATGCAAAGGTTAATGAGCTGGTGTCTCCTTTGCTTTCGAAGCAAAGTTTAATTAAACCATTTCCTCTTCATTATTCTAGAAGAAAAGGGTTTTCCTCCACCATGGATCTTTCAGAATCTAATTCAGATTATGTTGAGGAATCTTGTGCTCGTCTTCTTTCTCTACCCTCGAATCACTTGGAATCTCCCACGAAAGGTTCTAAGATGCAAGAGACTTTATACCCTGTTAAGATTGTTAGTCAATCACAAATTTCTCTTCCTGGTTCAGACACACTTTTCACTAAAGGGGTAGTAAGTCTCTCTTCTCCTAAGAAGATTTCTCCCTGTTTTGATTCTGATGGGGAATCAGATGTTAGTATGAGCAGCGAGGAGTCGATTTTTCATGTTCAAGATTTTGAGTTGGTAGATCAAGTGGAAGATGATTCATTTGCTGAAGCTTTTGAAAACCTCTTTGAAGTTAATGTTCAAGGTGTCGATATTTTTGAGGGAGTGGTACCATCGGTGGTTTCTCCTCAAATCCCAGCCAAATTTTCTTCTTTGATTGAGATTTGTGGGTTCCAGATGCAGGAAATTCCTATTTTGTCTCCAGCAGTTAAAGCTCATTAATGGTTTTCCAGTTAGCTCAGTTTAATAATTCTCTAAGGGTTTGCCTTGTCAAGTTGGGCTTTCGTCAGTTTCCTTTGGTGCAGTTTCCTTTGGGGGTGAATTTTTTTTTTTTTTTTTTTTTCGAGTTTTCTTTTTTAATTGTTATCTTCAGCCGTTTGGTGGTTTTGTTCTGTTTTCTGTTTTAGTTCGTATTGTTAGTTTTTGTATTTTGGCTTTTCAGCTGTTGTTTTCCTTTTGGGGTCTTTCCTGTGGTTCTCTTTGTTCTCTGTTCTTTTTTCTCCTTGAGTTGTTTCTTCGTCTTTCTTTGGTGGTGTTTGTATTTTTGAGCATTAGTCTCTTTCATTATATCAATGAATGAAAATCTCTGTTTCTTGTTTCAAAAAAAAAAAAAAAATTTCTTCTCAATTTCCAATTTTGTGTCACTTGTACTTTGTCTTCAGTAACTGTACTGTATTAGGATTTGTTTGAAGTGATGATCTATTGCTAGTCATTTGTGTCTATATGCAGGTGACTTTCCCTCTTCCATTGTCACTCTTTGCCTTGCATTTTAATAGTTTTGCATTATGCAGGTAGGACTTATACTTGATAATGTTGAACAACTTTTGGAAGAACAGGATCTAGACCCATTGTATTCTAAGAAGTAGGTATCTTTATCTTCTGCTGGGAGATTATTTTCTGAATTCTTGGTCCAAATAAGTTAGGTTTTCTGATAGTTATGTCAATGATTTGATATTATGATTATATAATTTTTAGATGAAGAATTTAAGCATCGCCTTATACATGAATTGAAATACATGATTGTATAATATTTGGAATGTTAACCAACCAAACCCTTCTGTGTTGGGACATATTACAAAGCATAAACTACCTTTGAACCATTAAAAATGTTACAGCCAAAAGCCAAAGCTTGAAACTGTACAAACGTTACAATTTAACCCCCTTTTCTAATTATGTAAAACTTAAAAACTATAATATTAATCATGATAAAGGCCAATCTGAGTATAGTTCAATTGGTTAAGGCATTATATCCTCATTCAAAAGGTCTGAATCCTCTAGCCCACATGTTGTTATTAAAAAAAAAACTTTTTTTAAAGAAAAAATTCAATAACTACAATATTAACTAAGTCTCGAAAAATTAACTACAATATTAACTATGAGTCCAATAAAGACATAACCCAAGCATAGACTTATCTTTGAGGCAAGGTGTTAGAGCCAGGAATGGTTAAGCTTTGATTTTTGTCAAGAATCAATTGCAAACAAACTTACATTACTTAAACACATCTCTACTCGGGTTTATGTCATATTTGTTGCCATTGTTAATATTGTAGTTGTTGAATTTTAAATAAAATTTCATGGTTAATATTATAGTTTTCAAATTTTATAGAATTTCAAAATATATGTTAAATTGTAACAATTCAATAGTTCAATGGGTTTGATTGGAACACGTATAATGGTTTGAGGATATTTTGTTTGTTTTTCAATATGTTACTAACAGTTTTATAATTGTAGGGTACAATTGTAACAATTTTGTAAGTTTTGGGATAAATAATAATGGATTAAATCGAAAGTTTGATAGTGTGATACAAGAACTCCTATAGTGGTGATGTATGCAATTTTCCCATCTTTTTCTCTTCTTTTTTTTCTTTATTTGCAAAGGGACGCGAAGTGGCCTATTAAAGTCAGGCTTTCTTCCGTCTTTACAGATTGAAGTTCTCAGGTGGAGTAGACAAATAACAATTTCTAATGCAGGACTAATATAATGGATATTGCTAATTATCTGTCCATGACAAAGAAGAATGAGATCCAGCACTTGAAGGACATGTTGAAAGTGGTAAGCAACTTGTAACAGTAGCGAACTTCTCCATCTAAAACCAAACCAACTTAATCAATACTATTACTTTTATTTTATAATTTATTTAATTATTATTATTTATTATTTTTTGGGTGGATGGTTCATTCTTAATTGATTCAAGTGGAATGAAAGAATTTAGGATTTTCTTCTTTGGTAAACCGAACTATATCACCTCTTTTCCCTTTAGAAGAACTGAATTCTTAAAAGTCACGACAAAACCAATAGTTTCTTATTCGATGAATCTTTTTTCTATCATAGATATTTGAAAAGAATTGAGTATGCATTTGCTCTGTTCCATCTCTAAGCACGCCTATTAGCTATCAGGTAAAAAAGGCTCAATAATTCATTTGTCTTTGTACTCTTCCCATTTTGCTTCTATTTCTTGGTTGTGTTTACCTATGTTACTCTCTTTACTATATTATACATCTTCCTTTACTATCCATTCCACTTTAGTTCCCCAAAACAATATGCGCTGTCTTTTCTTGTATGGTCAGTGCCCAACTCATGATGTGTGGCTTCTGAAAGAGTCATTACAGATATTACCAATTAATTCATCCACTAGAGTTCTTACTTAACAATTTCTTGACAAATAAAGTATGCAAGTTTTCACATGATCGAAACTTTCTCTAGGCTGAGGAACAGAACTGGCATATTCAAGCCCGTATCGATGTCCTCAGAAAAGGAGTGCAAGACGCCTCGGGCATGGCAGATGCTGTTGAGAAGGTGCAACTTTTATTTTCTTACCTTTTCCCACCTCTTCCAAATGGATAAATAATTTGAAAATGGTAGATAAAATACAAAATGGCTGACGAAGAGGAAACTTTCATTTGTTGGTTAGACTTTTCAATAGCCCAATTGGTAATTTGGTATTTTGAACTAAGCCTAAGAAATGGTAAGTCTGTGAAAGAAATGGTTGTTTTCTGATGAATTAAACAATCTGGAAGAGAAAATAAAACTCAGGATCTAGTTTCTAACCTGTAAATGTTCACAGTTAAGAAACAGATGCAGTGCTTATGCAACTGATGGCGTCGACGGGACCTGCGATATGTAACTCATGCTTCACCAACTCACTGTTGCCATCTGATTTGTTTTTATCATGTTAAATGCATCTGAGATTGGTCAATAACGACATCGGTATGTAATTTAGTAGATTATATTTTGGTAGCTTTATGTTAATTTCTCAGCTTAGCTCAAGCTTTGTAATTCATATCAACAACTTTAGATGTTTCCAATTGTAGGTGATGTTTCCTCTGTCAATTCAACCACTCTGTCTTGTATCAAAGAAATCTTCAATGGCTGAGTTGGAACACTATATGGCCCTTGTTTTTCCTTTTAGATATCTGTGGCATTGATTTGTGAGTATAGCGAAATTATGTTTAGGTATATGATCAGTCAGAATACTCATGAGCAACGTTTCACAAGGACAACCTAACCAACAAATTTTTATTGATGCAAATATTTCGCTGAAGATTTGAATATCTTCTCATAATTTCATTTGTCAATATAAATCTTTTTAAGAAAAGGAATGGATTGGTTTTTTTTTTTTGGGTGGGTGATTTATTTATTTATTATTATTTTTTTTTCTGAGTACATCAACATTTGGGGGTGGAGGATTCGAACCTCTAATCTCATGGTCGAGGTGCATGTCAATTACCGCTGAGCTAAGCTCGCTTCGGCTTGGGTGGGTGAATTATTTCCACGAAATTGCATTGGTCAATCAAGTTAAGTGATTGGCATTTGAATTCCTCTTAATTGACAAATACCATTGTTTTTATCCAATTTTCAATATATATATATATATATATATATATTCAAAATTAATTTACAAAATTATATGAAAGAGGAGTGCACTTGTCTTAGCTATTTCCATGCAATTTTATTAACCATTTTGTTCATAAACTCGAAGTACACGTCTCCATTTCTAATGGAGCAATAGACTATCAAATATTATCAAAGAACCAACAACAAATCCAAGAGATATGCTGATAAATTGTGTCATAACTTCATCTTTATTTTTGCTTTCAATTTGGATTATATTGATAAACTGATTTTGGATATTACCTTCAAAACACGAATGGAGCTCCGCAAAGATAAGGATTACCTTCAAAAGAAGAAATTGGGAAGGTTTGTGAAAGGTTATTATAAGATAGGTTCAACACACTCAATGTGGATATTTGAGAAAAGACAGGGAGGTATTTGACTAGAAGGATGATTCTATACCAGGTATAAAGACTCTAATGAATGAAGTTGACTCGTTCATATGGAATTTAACCTATTGAATTGTTGCTCCAAAGGTTTAAAGTAATCCTCAATTTAAATTTAAACGAACCGAATTTAGAAATTTCAGATCCAATCCAAGATGATATTATTCCAGGTAATTGATGTACATCACACCACTACTAAATTTGTAAAGTTGAATCGAGACAATTCTCTCAAACACTAGTAGTCGCCTAAATTTAATGTCTATAGTTGTTTGAGACTTCCCATAGAATTTGGGATAGCTACATAAGAAGTGTCATTGATCGAATTTAGAATTCTATCATTGATTTTATTATTTGAAATGATGATGCATATAAAGCATCCATGACCACAAATAGCAAGCTGTGATGAATATTTTATTTTAGGGTAAAATACACTTTTGGTCCCTGAAGTTTGGAGTTTATGTCTATTTGGTCTATAAAGTTTCAAAATGAACACTTTGGTCCTTGAGGTTTGCAAAATAATTCTAAATGGTCCATGATTTAACTTAAGTTAACGGAAAAATGACTAGACCATTATCTTTTGAGATGGTTGACACACATGCAATTTTTTTTTTTTAATTACATGCCACATGAGCTTGAAAAAGAAAAACTGAACTAAAAGTTAATCTCCCAAATCTCTCTTCCTCTCCAACTCTGGCAAAGAACGAAGAATAGGTGCCACAACCATCGTCGTCCATTGCAACCCACATGGTAGAGATTGTGTTTTTCGTGAATTTTATTGTGATGCTATGGCAGTTGGGTTGAAAATTTGCATGTGTGTCAACCATCTCAAAGGATAACGATCTAGTCATTTTTCCGTACTTAAGTTAAATCAGGGACCATTTAGAATAATTTTGCAAACCTCAGAGGCCAAAGTGTTTATTTTGAAACTCTAGGGACCAAATAGACATCAACCTCAAACTTCAGGGACCAAAAGTGCATTTTGCCCTTTATTTTATTTAATTTTTTTGCAAAGGAAAAATTTTATTATTTGAGAGGGAAGGAAATAAAGAAATAAATAAATACAATTTAATGTTATTTTATTTAAAATTAATAAAAAAACAGTGCAACGTCCATCATCCCTGAGTAATTAACAGAAAATTGGACGGTAGATGGACTAAAATGTCGAATTTTCCAAAATGAAATCTAATCAAAATATTAAAAGTGTATTTTTTTTCGCTTTAAAAAGAAAGTGTATTTTTTTTCTGAATAATTTTAAAAAATCCATAAAACACGTGCAGACACGAGATGATTGTGACCAGTTACAAATGAAATCGTTCGTTTTCAAACTTTTCAAAATCTGATTTAAAAAGTACCGTTGTCAGGCAGACGTTCTCATTTCATTTCTCTCCTCGTCGCTTCGTTTTACTCTCTGTTTTCTCTGAGAGAACTCCACCGCCGAAGAATCTGACGACGATGACCCATGTGGGATTGCAGATGAATGCGTTGCTAAAATTACAATCGATCGATGTCGATTGTCCGCCAGACGGTTGCTTGTCATTCTCCGGCCGCGGAGATCGGTTGTCCGCCGCAGTACTCGTCCGGCACGATTGGATTGCCCAAAGGATTGAGCGCCGCAGGTATTCTCCGGCACGATTGTCTCGTGCCTATCTATTGGATTATTTTCGTTCCATTGTGATAATGTATCTAAATTCGCTATCGTGATTCGTACAGAAATACAGCGATAAACACGATGGTTCTTCCATCTCTAATCTGAAGGCGACTCGGCCAGGTTACAGATTGGCGGGCTGGGGTCAGAGAGGTGTTGAATCGGTATGAACTATTCAGTTGATTTTAAGTCTCTGAGTGGTTTTGCTGTTAGGATTTTAAGTCTCGTGCCTATCTACTGGATTATTTTCGTTCCATTGTGATAATGTACCAAAATTCGCTATCGTGATTCGTACAGAATTACAGCGATAAACACGATGGTTCTTCCATTTCTAATCTGAAGGCGACTTGGCCAGGTTACAAATTGGCGGGCTGGGGTCAGAGAGGTGTTGAATCGGTATGAACTTTTCAGTTGATTTTAAGTCTCTGAGTGGTTTTGCTGTTAGGATTTTAAGTCTCGTTCCTATCTACTGGATTATTTTCGTTCCATTGTGATAATGTACCAAAATTTGCTATCGTAATTCGTACAGAAGAAATACAGCGATAAACACGATGGTTCTTCCATCTCTATTCTGAAGGCGACTCGGCCAGGTTACAGATTGGCGGGCTGGGGTCAGAGAGGTGTTGAATGGGTATGAACTTTTCAGTTGATTTTAAGTCTCTGAGTGGTTTTGCTGTTAGTATTTAGGAAGTTGCTTTCACAAGTAAAGATGGTTAAGATAGTCTTTACAATCCAAGTCTTCGATCCTTGTATATTCTTTCATTTCTCCTAATGAAAGCTATTTTTCTTTAAAAAAAAAAAAAAAGAAAAAAGGAATCCAGTCGAAGATTGCAAGATAAAGAGAGGGGAAGCTCATAGAAATTTACCAAACTTCGTTACCTGCCTTTATATGAAGTTCCTATATTGAAGGCTAAAATTTTCAAATTGACAGTAGTGTTGCTTTTGCCGTAATTCTTGAGAAGAGTGGGAAGAAGGAATTAGAATTTGGGCTGGAAGTGATTGCAAAATGACAAGATATGCCACTAATGTTGCTGTTCGGGAAATTCAGTCTCTATTTTTATTGGCAGTGATTGCTTTCTAAGTTTAACATTATTCTTCTCATCTTTCATATTCGAAGACCCTTTGTTCGAATAGTTATGGAGTGCAGGAACCACAAATTTTCACAATTTTTTTTCAAAAACTATTGTTTGTTATGGGATCACTAAAAGGATTTGAACATTTAAAGGATTTATAATAAATACACAATAATATGCTAGTGTATGTATTCATTTTTTTAATGAAATGGAAACACTGTTTTTTGGTATTAGATAGGGACTAGTATAAAAGCTGATACTTGAAAAGTTTGACACCTAGCTAACCTAACCGTGCTTTTCCACAGATGAAAGAGTAAGTTCCAATAGGCAACTATCACAAAATAGATTCAGAAACTTTGTGATACCACTAGGCCAAAAAGAACGACCATATTAATAAGATCCCAATTGATCGGTTTGTTTTTCTATAGTTTGTATTTTTAGGATGTTGATGATCTGTTTATTTGTAAAATTTGCAGCTTGATAGATGAATCGGTTTGTAGGAAACACTCAGCTGTTAGTGTTGTGAACTTTGGTTGAGCTCTCTAAGGTACTTCCATTCTCTCGGACATTTGTTTTTTTTTTTAATTTTATTTTAATATATAAAAAATAAATTGCAAAAACTATGTCTAAACCATAGGGAGTGTTACAATTACATTCTCAAACTTTCAATTCGATTAACTACCCCTGCAATTACAACAACTTTGTGAGTTTATGAGGATGGTTGATCAAATCGAAATTTCTAGGGTGTGATTGTAATAATTTTTATGGTTTGAAAGTGATTTATTTTCCATTGTACTAATAGATTAAATGCTATTTGAATTCACTCTTGCATAGGAAAACTTACCTGTCTCGCTTAAATTTGACTTTAGTTTAACTAATCATGTAAATTTTAAAATTTTGTTTTATTTAGAAGTTTTTAAGTCTCTGAGTGGTTTCGCTGTTAGTATTTAGGAAGTTTCTTTCACAAGTAAAGATGGTTAAGATAGTCTTTACAATCCAAGTCTTCGATCCTTGTATATTCTTTCATTTCTCCTAATGAAACCTATTTTTCTTAAAAAAAAAAAAAAAAAGAAAAAAGGAATCCAGTCGAAGATTGCAAGATAAAGAGGGGAAGCTCATAGAAATTTACCAAACTTCATTACCTGCCTTTATATGAAGTTCTTATATTGAAGGCTAAAATTTTCAAATTGACAGTGGTGTTGCTTTTGCCGTAATTCTAGAGAAGAGTGGGAAGAAGGAATTAGAATTTGGGCTGGAAGTGATTGCAAAATGACAAGATATGCCACTATTGTTGCTGTTCAGTCTCTATTTTTATTGGCAGTGATTGCTTTCTAAGTTTAACATTATTCTTCTCATCTTTCATATTCAAAGACCCTTTGTTCGAATAGTTATGGAGTGCAGGAACCACAAATTTTCACAATTTTTTTTCAAAAACTATTGTTTGTTATGGGATCACTAAAAGGATTTGAACATTTGAAGGATTTATAATAAATACACAATAATGTGTTAGTGTATGTATTTATTTTTTTAATGAAATGGAAACCCTGTTTTTTGGTGTTAGATAGGGACTAGTATAAAAGCTGATACTTGAAAAGTTTGACATCTTGCTAACCTAACCGTGCTTTTCCTGACCGTGCTTTTCCTCAGATGAAAGAGTAAGTTGCAATAGGCAGTACTACTATCACAAGAATAGATTCAGAAACTTTGTGATACCACTAGGCCAAAAAGAACGACCATATGAATAATAAATGTAAGTTATTTCTAAGATCCCAATTGATCTGTTTGTTTTTCTATAGTTTGTATTTTTAGGATGTTGATGATCTGTTTATTTGTAAAATTTGCAGCTTGATAGATGAATCGGTTTGTAGGAAACACTCAGTTGTTAGTGTTGTGAACTTTGGTCGAGTTCTCTAAGGTAAACTTCCATTCTCTCGGACATTATTTTATTTTAATATATAAAAAATAAATTGCAAAAACTATGTCTAAACCATAGGGAGTGTTACAATTACATTCTCAAACTTTCAATTCGATTAACTACCCCTGAAATTGCAACAATTTAATTCAAGTCTATTAGTTCAGTTGAATTCAAGGCTATTAGTTTCAATCCATCAGTTTAATTTAAGTCTATCAATGATAATCACTAATAGAAAACCGTTTAATTCAAAGTTATCAATTTCTATCACTGATAGAAATCTCAATTTAATTAAAGACTTTAGTTTCTATCATTGATAGAAACCGATTTAATTGAAGTTTATCAGTTTCTATCAGAAATCAATTTAATTGAAGTCTATTGATTTGTATCACTTATAGAAATTAGTTTAATTCAAATCTATCATTTTTAATCGAGGATAGAAATCAGTTAATTGAAGTCTATCAATTTCTATCCCTGATAGAAATCAGTTAATTATCAATTAATTGAAGTCTACCAATGATTGTTAATGATAGAAATCAATTTAATTGAAATCTATCAGTAAAGTACTTTCCATTGCAATCATCTCGGTAATTAGAAACTCATCCAAAATTATTATACTACAATCATAAATTGAACAAAAAATTTAAGTCTCTTGTGGTAATTAGAACATAAAATCCAAAAATAACCATTATGAACAAGCGACTCTCAATCAACAATATAATTTTTAAAGCCTAGCACACAAGCTCCGTGACCACCATAAAACCCAGATTTTTGTTGTTTTGATAGTTAGTTATGGTGTATTGTAAAAATACGAAGCTAAAGCTACAACAGTTAGAGGCAGGCAAAAAAGTTTCTAAGGAAGAGTATTTCCTTACAAATTTGAGGAGCAATTTGAAAATGAGATGAAAAAATAGAAGTGGTGTTGATAGTAGATGATGATGGTGTGGAGAAAAGCGATATATTAGGAATAATTGGTAAATTAATTAAGAAGCTGAAAAATGACCATCATAGTGGTTTGAATTGGAATTGGAATTGGTAAATTAATTCTATCGTTGATAGAAATCTATCAGCAATACAGTTCTATAACTAATAGATTCTATCAACAAGCAATAGAATTCTATCGCTCTATCATTGATAGAAAATACTCAATATCAAACAAACAAAAGAAAAGAATGAAAAATAAGGAAAGAAATAGAACAAAGAAGACGAAGAAGCTGACCAAAAACAGAAGAAGAAAAACTTGGAAAAGAAATAGAGAAAAAAGAAGAAAACAATCAGATCTGGAAAACAAAAAAGAGGAATGAAAAATTAAGAAGAAAGAAAAAGATGAAGAAGAAAAGCAAAATCAAAATAGAGGAATGAAAAATGAAGAAGTGAAGCAAAATCAAAAAAGAGGAATGAAAAATTAAGAAGAAAGAAAAAGATGATGTAGAAAAGCAAAATAAAAAACGAGGAGTGAAAAATTAAGAAGAAGGAACGCAGACAAATTGGATATAGGGGTAAAAACGGAATAAAAAAGGTTCATTTAGAAAAATTTCTATATTTGCAATTTTTTAATTTTAGCTTAAATTTGACTTTAGTTTAACTAATCATGTAAATTTTAAAAATTTGTTTTATTTAGAAGTTTTTTTTTTCTTTTCTTTACTTCAAATTTTGTTTTTTTTTTTTAAAATTAATTAATTAATTTAATCTGTTGATTTAGTCTCAAACATTAAGGTTCTATTTGATAGCCATTGCCCATTTGGTTTTTGAAAATTATGCTTGTTTTCTCTCAATTTCCTTACTATGGTTTTCGTTTTTGTTAAGGAAACATTTGAATTCTTAGTCAAACTCAAAAACCAAAAACAAGCTTTTGAAAATTACTTTTTTTAGTTTTCAAAACTTGTCATGGTTTTTGAAAACATGGGAGAAGGTAGATAACAAAACAAAGAAACTTAGTGGAAGTAGTGGTTAATAAGCTATATTTTCAAAAACCAAAAATCAAATGGTTATCAAATGAGTCCTAAGATTTTCCCATTTTTAACTTTTTTTTGTCTTAAATTTTTGTTCTTTCTCTCTAACACTTTTTCTCTCTCTCTATCACATTTTCTCTCTAAAATGTTTATTTCACTTTTAACCTTTTATCTCTAAAATTGTTTCACTTTGTTAACTTCATCTCTGAAACTTCTATCTCACTTTTTTTAACTTTTCACTCTAAAATTTTCTATTTGTAACTTTTTTCATTCCCTAAAGTTGTTCTCACTTTTTAAAAGTTCGCTCTAAAATTTTTGTGTAACTTTTTTCATCTCTAAAATGTGTAGAGAATGTTACAAGGGAGAACAATTAATCAATGAGAACAAAATAATTTTGGAGATAGAATAAAAGTTTAAAAGAGAAAAAATCTGTTTAGAGTAAAAAAGTGCAAAAAGTGGGAAAAAAAGAGATGAAAATTAAAAAGTGATAAAAATTTTTGAGAGAAAAAATGTTAACACGTGAGAGATAAACGTTTTAGAGATAAAGAAAGGGGTTTTGTAGACCCTCTAAAATAGGCGGAAATGATAAATGTCCCACCTTTTCAAAACAAGGATATATGCCCTTTCGCTTGCGTCAACATCCTAGTAAAATTACCATTTTACTCTCTACTCTAACCTCGCTCTCTCTCGCTACTCTCGCTCTAGCTTCTCGCTCTCTCTCTCCAATCTCTCATTCTCTCTCCAATCTCTTGCTCTCTCTCACTTTTCGCTCCTCCCTCCTTGCTCCTTGCTCCCCGCTCCTCGCTCCCGCTTCTCGTTTCTCGCTCTCCAATTTCTCCCTCCAATCTCTTACTCTCTCTCTCATTTCTCTCTCCAATCTCTTGCTCCATCTCCAATCTCGCTCTCGCTCCAATCTCTCGCTCTCTCTCCAATCTCTCATTCTCTCTCCAATCTCTCATTCTCTATCCAATCTCTCGCTTCTCGCTTCTTGCTTCTCACTACTCGCTCCTCGCTCCTCGCTCCCCGATCCTCACTCCTCGCTCCCCGCTCCCCGCTCCCCACTCCCCGCTCCTCGCTCTCCAATTTCTCCCTCCAATCTCTTACTCTCTCTCTCATTTCTCTCTCTCATTTCTCTCTCCAATCTCTTGCTCCATCTCCAATCTCGCTCTCGCTCCAACCTCTCGCTCTTAAATGCCTTAAATGCGCGTTTTCATGTAGAGAGTAAAATGGTAATTTTGGTAGGATGATGACGTAAGCAAAATGACATATATCCTTATTATGAAAAGGTAGGAAAGCGATAAAATGGTAATTTTGGTAGGATAAATCTGTCAATGCCTATTTTTTAGGAAAGCGATAAAGAAAATAGTTAAAAAGAGAAGACTTGGAGAAAAAATTAGTGACGGAGACACAAATTATAGGACAAAAAGAATAAAAAAAAGGAGAAAATGTAAGTGTTCGAGAACGTAAAAATGGCATGATAATAAACTCAAATGAAAGTCTCAAATTAAAGACAAGGTTGCTTCCTTTACCACAAAAGTGAATTCATAAAGTATTAGTCCTGAGAAATTAAATAACAAAATCGTTGATTTGATTTGATTGCTTTGGTTTCTTTTCAAAAATCAAAACCCTCTCTCCTTGAACAAGTACTGTTAATTGTTAAATGCTCCATTATTTCTTCTCTTCTCTTCGCTTCACTATCTTTTTTCTCTGAGGGAAATCCACTGCCAAAGGCTGCACTACCAATTACATCTGAAGGGAAGGGAAGAGTAAGGTGAAAGAAGGCATTGACGATGACCATGAGGGATTGGTAGAAGAATCCGATGTTAAAATGATGATTGGTCGTCCTCGATTTGGTATATTTGGTACTGAACTGAATTGAAATTTGGAAGATATATATATTTATCATATACATACACTGCATTATTTGTTTTCTATTATTATTATTTCTCTTGTTGGAATAATTGCAACTTGTTGCGTTTACACTTTATTGAATTGGTTTAACTTTGGAGGAAATCTTTTGCTCTTCTGGCACCAACATGCTAATTTAACTTCAAATTCCTAATTGATATTTTCTGATTTGGTCTCTCTGTAGAAGGATAGGTTTGCCAATTAGTTAGGTACAATTTGTCATCCCATTAACACTACAACTTTTGTTTGATTATCTTGTTTAGCATTTGCTTGATGGATTGAAAATTAAATTTACAAGCCGCACCATACTAAAAAAATAACATAATTTAGTTTATCACATCTGTCAAAATTTAGAGAATATGCAAGATCGGATGCCCACTAGCAAAATTAATAAGCAATTTAGTTTATATTTCAATAACTATGCATATAATTTGGCGATTGGATTGTTAAGACTCTTATAAGATTGACATTCTTACTCAGAACAAACCCAAAGTACATTATGTAGTTTACATCTTTCAATAATATTGTTTGATTTGTTTTGTCTTACCCTTAAAGGTATAAGTAATAATTAACAAAAGTTGTTGATAATGACAGGTAGACATCTTTCAACAAGCTCAAAATTGTCCATGCAAAAATGAGAGCACAACCTTCTTAGTTGAAACAATCCCAAAGTATGTTATACTTTTATCTTTCAATAAAATTGATTAATTTGATTTTCCTTGTCTCTTAAGTGCTAATAAATAAAAGTTGTTGACAATTATAGGTAAACAAATTTTAACAAGGGTAAGATTGTCCCATGCAGGCAGGCGTTGGAGCTCAATTGGAGTATTAGGAGACTGTTAATAAGATTGACCTTCTTAGTTGGAACATCCAAAAGTAAATTATATTGTTTTCAGCTTTCAATAAAATTGATTGGTTTGATTTTTCTTGTCTTTTAAGTTCTAATTGATAAACGTTGTCGACAATAATAGATACATATCATTCAGTAAGATCAAGATTGTCCTATGCAAGTATTGAAGCTCAATTTGAAGTATTAGGACTTCGGTAAGATTTGCCTTGTTTTTTTGTTTGTTGTTGTTTCTTTTTTTGTTTGTTTGTTAATGAAAAACCAACCTTTCAGTGAGGGCATCTATAAAAATCAAGCCCACAAAATGGAGCCAAACTATAGAAAAATACTCTAATCAAGTCGAATAAGGCCTATAGAGTAATTACAAAAAACACAAGTCAACTACACCTAAAGAGAAACATGAAATCTAGCCAAGGACCAAACCTTCCAAGAACTACTCTCCCACCCCTAGAAGGTTCTATTATTCCTCCCCCCCACAAATCTCATAGGACGCAAATCCTTGCTTGCCACAAGAACCTCCCTCTCTCTCTCAAAACGGTGGATGAGGGAAGAACTCTGATAGGCCACCAATCAAGCATGTGTATAGGAGAAGAAAGAAGGGGAATGCAGAGAGTACTAATACTTAGTTATTCGGTTGTTAGTCTGGTTAAGTGGTTGAATCTGTTACTAACCATTTCGTGTATATAGTTCTATCTTGTAAGGGGGAGGGTTACCTTTTTGACTAAGAAGTGTAGTTGGGTAAAGGGCGGAGAGATTGTGGGAACTCTCGAATTTTCCCCAGGTTCGTGTTTGTGCATAAATAATATCAGGTTCCTATCAAACTCCTCAAGCATTTGAAGAAGACCTCTGTGCCTAGCGAACTACAAGCCAAACACCTAAAAATGGAATTCTACCTTGAATAAGCAAAGTCGCAACTCCAAAACATCTAGTCAAGGTCTTCCTTCGCCATCTGACAAAGAAAGCAACAAAATGGACCAGTCAAATACGAAATCATTCTTCTCAAGAGCCGATCCACGGTGTTAACTCTTCTATGGATGATTTTCCAGATGAAAAATTGAACTTTATTTGGAACTTTCACCTTCCATAAGACATAAAAGATGAACTCACCAACCAAAGGAGGGTTTAATAAACACTAAAAAGCAACCAAAAGGAGAAACCTTCAGAGGGGGAGGGGCTCCAGAAACAAATATCCCCCCTTCTTAGTCTAAGAACTACCTATTCTAACAAAGATAAGGGAGTCAAGATGTCTGTGGCTCCCTATTGGATAATGGATAGGTGAAACCAAAAGAAAAAGAGGGAGAACTCCTGGGAGTATCTAGAACATTGGCCACAAAATAATTTTTCATAAAAGATAAGTGGTATAGATGAGGGAACACGATCTCCCATCCACCTGTCCTCCCAAAAGTATGTATCCTTACCATCCCCTACAAAAAACTGGATAAAGGAAGAAAATAGGGAGCTTAGTACAACTGTCCTTCCATGAATTTTTGAACGTGTCTTTGACCCACTTGACCCCACACAAATGGGTGTGGATTGTACTTACTCAAGATAGTCCTATGTCACAAGGTATTGGACTCAGAGGGAAACCGCCACAACCATTTAGCCAACATCGCTTTGTTATGGACCCTTGAATCCTTCAACTCTAGCCTCTTGCACCTCATTGGTTTCCTCACCAACTTCCAATTCACCAAATGCACACTCTTACCCCATTGACCCCTCCTCAATGAACATCCCTCCTAAGCTTTTCTAAAGAATTACACACCGAATGGGGAGCTCTAAAAAGGGAGAAGAAATATGTGGGGATTCCACTCAACACTGCTCAAATGAGAATCAACCTGCCACCTTTGGAGGAAAATTTTCTCTTTCTAATTAGCCAATCTCTTATGCACTTTATCCACCACCACATCCCAAAAAGAAAGAGATCTCAGATTATGGCCTAGGGGGTCCTAAGTAGGACGGAGGGAAAGAACCAAACTCACGACCTACAGAGGAATCCCACCTATCCAACATGCCCATATCACAATTTAAGCCCAGGATCAGACACTCTTCCCTATTGATTTTAAGGCCTGACATGGCTCCAAAGAACGTAAGGATGTGATTTTACATGAAGAATGACTTTTCCTTAGTAGAGTAAAAGAAAATAGTGTCATCAGCAAATTGAAGGTGGGACAAAGGGACCTTACCTTGACCCACCTCTAAACCCTCAATGATTCCACCCTCCACCACTCTCGGAACATTCATGCTAAGGGTGTCCACAATAAGTAAGAAAAGAAAAGGGGATAATGGATCACCCTGGCGTAGGCCCTTATGGCCTTAATCCTCCCTTTAGGACTACCATTGATGAGGATGGAATATGTACCAGATCTAATACAACTCCAAACCCAAGATCTCCATTTGTACCCAAAACCTTTCTTATCGAGGATCTTGTCCAAGAAGCTCCAATCCACATGGTTGTAAGCATTCTCATAGTCAATCTTTAAGATGACACCCTATTGACCTCGACCACAGTATTCCTCAATAGCCTCGTTACCGATGAGAGCAGTGATCATGGTTGTAAGCATTCTCATAGTCAACCTTAAAGATGACACCCTATTGACCTCGACCACAGTATTCCTCAATAGCCTCATCAGCGATGAGAGCAGTGATCAAGGATTTGCCTTCTCTCGATAAAAGTGCCTTGGGATTCAGATATCGTTAATGAAAGAACCTTTTTCAGTCTATTAACCAAACCCTTAGCTATGAATTTATACATGCTCGTGATCAAGCTAATGGGTTTAAAATCTTAACTTTGTTTGACCTCTCTTTTTTAGGGATGTGGCAAAAGAAAGTTTCATTCAGGGATCTATCAGAGATACATTTCTCAAAGAACTCTTGGAACACACCCATCACATCATTTTTAATATCCTTCTTCCTATCCTGAAAGAGGGCCAGGGAGAAGTCGTCAAGCTTTGGAGCGGTGTCTTTGTCACAATCGTAAACTACCTTCTTAACCTCTTCCTCTAAAAAGGGAGCCTTCAACCCTCACTTCGCATATTCCAACTTAAGAGACATCTGCTCCTTCTTAAGTAAGGGCCTCATTCAGCTGACTAATCTCTTCTAAAACGTCAATACAACCAATCCTACTTGCCACCTCTTGCTTTTCAATCCTAAAGGACCCAAAGACCTCCTTATTCCATGATTTTAGAACCCCTTTTAGATTTCTCAGCTTGTCCTTCGTAATTGCTCGAGACCTTCGCATTCCACCACAAGGGAAAGGAAGATTTAAAGGAGGGATGATCTAGTCACATGTTTTTGAACCTAAATGGACAGGGGCCCCACTTTTGGGGGACCTAAAACAAGGATAAACGATTAATGATCTAAGGTGACTCTAGGTCCCAACAATTGTCTCACTGTGGAAAAAGTCTCCATCCAATTCCCGGATAATAGAAATCTATCTATTTTGCTATGCACCCTACAGTTGGACCAAGTAAACTTGTCGTTTACTAAAGGGGTGTCTAACAAACTACAACCCTGAATAACCTTTTTACACTGCTTCATAGACTTTGTAGCCCTACCGCCGGACGCCTTTTTCCAAAGGGGAACGAGTAACATTAAAGTCCCCCACGAGACACTGACAAGGCCCACATAGGCCAAAGAGGTCTCCGATTTCATTCCATATTTCTTTTCCATCTCTAGGCCTAGGAGGATCATAAACCCCTGTGAAGATGCCCACCGTATTCCCTCTAATATTGAAAGAGATGGAAATGGAAAAAACACACCTTTTATCACCTCAACAACCCCTATCGAATTGCCATCCCACAGAAGAAACACTCCTCTTGACGCTTTTAGGGACTCAAGGCCAACCCACTCCACCTTCTTAATAGTCCAAATACTTTTCACAAACTCTTGATGGGTCGAAATTACCTCTTTAACGATCTGCTGCTTATCCTAACCCTCTCAGGCCCCTAGTATTTTAGAAAACCACTTTTATTGGATTCCCAAAGTAGCAACGGTTTCCTGAGAAGCCTTCTTTCCATCATAATTCATAGAACAATCCAACTTCTTAAGTTCTGTGTGTCTAGCTTCTCAGAACTCTTTCCTCTCTTACTTGTTTTTCCCTTCTTGGAATTAATGTTGGTGGGTGAGTCACCTCGGTCGGGATTTCATGAATTCCAATAGAAGCAAGGGAAGCCTAAGCTGCGGGCCAATTGCCATTAGTACCCCCAGTTGTAGGGAAACCTTGAAGGGCCGAAGAACTAGATAGAGACGTAGGGTTACCAAAAACCAACTTGTTTTGAAAAGGCTGACTAGATAGATCCCCTCCCTAGCGAAAACCACTACCCAAAGTATGGGACACAGACACAAAAGTCGAAACACTCTCTCTTAGTTAAGTTGAATGAGACAAGACAGAATTAAGCAACAACGGAGACCCAAGACTTTGATTAAAATTGTTTGGACCCCCTCCCCCTTTTGTAGGGAAAGGTAAAGAGAAAGGTAAAGGAAAAGTCAACTTACTTGAGTAGAGTAACTCCCTCTCTCAACAAAATCCGACGAGGAAGGTGAAAGATCCTAAGGATTACATATACCTGGTTTGTCATCCTTTCAGAGTTTACCTAGAGTAACACTTGAGGAAAATGCTTTGGTTTATCCTATTGCACGCTATCATCAAACGTAGGAAAAACCCTAGGCTTTGCTGGGAGAAGCGAAAAAGCCAATTTTGGGATGTCCAATTGCTTGTTGCTTCCTTTGGATGATGATCAATGTCCCTCCGCTTGATTTAAAAGATTTCCTCCTTGCCACCAACCTCCTTCCAACGAAGTCTCCCATCTCCATAAAATATCAAATATAAAATTTGAATATTGCATTTCCTTAGCCATCAATGGTGAAAGGAACAACTCATTTTCCAAATAGTTAAACAATCGAGGGATCATCCCCATACTCCTTGATGCCAAAATTTTTGCTTCTTCCAAGCCCATGACTGGACCCAGTCCACTTCCATGCCACCACCACCACCATCATTGTTTTACACTTTCTAGAGTCTAGTGGTTGACCCAAACTCAAGCCTAGGCCCAATCCCAGATTGAAAATTCAAGTCCCCCCATGTCTTTCCTTATCTCTTCTCATATATGTCCATACCTTTAGGAGACTCAAACTTTTGTGTCAAGGCTTTATGAAGCCAAATAGAAACCAAATTTCGCCCTCTAGACTTGATAGATGGTTTTTCATAAGTTACTCGCGATTCATAACTTCCTCCAGCCCACCACTCTGACTAGATGGACATCGTACCTTCTTCACGTGATCTCTACTCAATTGCACCTACTGACTTGCCACATTTGATGCATTTGGCAGATGCAAGATAACCATTTTCGACGAATTTGACGTCTCTTTCTCCATGACAGACAGACTGTTGAAATTTCGGCCAATGACAAGTCTCATTGAAAAAAAAAATCCTTCGTGATTCAAGAAACATATTGTCGGAAGAAATCCTTCATTTCCCCTGGCTTTGAAGCACACCTCCTTCGACCAACAAACATCCATAAAGATTTCCTCTTCATCTGAAAGACCCCTGCAAAACTCAAACATTGAAGCAATAATCAAACTGCCTAGTTCTCAGAAACAGAGGGATATCCAAGGCTGTAAGCCAGGCTCCATTAAAGGTTAAACGTTTCCCCTTGCCAATAACTTCAAATTCCAAGCATGAACTCTGAAGTTTTTTGAATGTAATGAAAACCCTCGCTTAATCAGATCCAATGCCTGCTTCGAATTTTCGCATATACCCATGGCCAAATTAGAACAGATGGGTTTGAGAGCCAATCCGATGCTTTCTTTCATTAGAATAATCTCTTTAATAGTTGCCCAATGAAGTTTATCATCTCCTATAATCACTACTACAGAACAATCAAATGCGAATTTGATGAATCGTCTTCACCGACCTTTGCACACATAGGTCTCCTCTCACCACTTCTATGAATGTTTTGCTTTTCACATCCTTTTTTTTTTTTCAGAACATCTTTCGCCACCTCCTTCCCTACTAATGAAACCAAGGTTTTAGAACACAACACTAAAAGCAAAAGAATATCTATCATAGCCAAAGCCAATGCCCCCATTCCTTTCCTTTCGAGCCCTTTGGAACAAAAATAGAAGATTTTCTCCCTCTAAATGGTTCTAAAGAGAGGAGACCAAATCGACCCCAAGCATTCGACAAGACTTGCAAGAAGATCATTGTCGAGCCCAATCTTCTTCTTCTCCAAAAACCTTAGGGCTTTTCCATCTTGGAGACTGTACCCAAACAATCCCTTACCCAAGCCAATGCTTCCAACTCCAGGTCCAGAATCCCCACTCTCAAGCCTCTCCATTCCTCCAACTTCACTCTTTTCTTGCACCCATTCTTACGAATGTGGAATACCTTTCGATCAATGTTTAACTTCGCCGTCGCACACTTCACCCTCATCTCACATCAATATTGACCTTGTTATTTGGAACAATCCCAAAAGCATATAATTTGATTTTCCCTGTTTTTATGTTCTAATTGATAAAAAGTTGTTGACAATGACATATAGGCATCTTTGAATCAACTCAAGATCGTCTCATGCAGGCATTGCAACACAATTGGAATATGACTTTTGAACCTTCTTAATAAGAAACAATCCTAAGGTATATTATATCGTTTGCATGTTTCAATAAAATTGATTGATTTGATTTACCTTGTCTTTTAAGTTCTAATTAGTAAAAGTTGTTGACAATGATAGGTAATCTTTCAACAAGTTCAAGATTGTTCCATGCAAGACTGAGAAAACGATTGGAATGTTAGGACTCTTAATAAGGTTGACCTTCTTAGTTGGAACAATCCCAAAGTATGCCATTTTTTTCTTTCAATTAAAATGATTGATTTGATTTATCTTGTCTTTTAAGTTCTAATTGATAAAAGTTGTTGATAATCATAGGTAGACATCTTATCTTTCAAGATTGGCCCATGAAGGAAAGGGAGCTTGATTTGAGTGTCAGGAGTCTCTCGATAAGGTTGACATTCTTAGTTGGAATAATCCCAAAGTATGTTAAACTTTTATCGTTCAATAAAATTGATTGATTTGATTTATCTTGTCCTTTAACTTCTAATGGATAATGGATAAAAGTTGTTGATAATGATAGGATTGGCCTATGTAGGAATGAGAGCTTGATTTGAGTATTAGGAGTCTTGATAAGGTTGACCTTCTTAGTTGAAACAATTCCAAAGTATGTTAAACTTAAATTGATTGATTTGATTTATCTTGTCTTTTAAGTTCTAATTGATAAAAGTGTTTGGTAATGATGGATAGACATCTAATCTTTCAACAAGCTTGCGATTGCTCCTTGTAGTAGGCATTGATGCTCCATTGGAGTTTTAGGACTAAATAAGATTGACCTTGAGCCATCCCAAAGTATTTTATGATTTTATCTTTCATAAGAGTTGATTGATTCTATTTTCTTTGATTTTTTAAGTTCTAATAATTGATAAAAAATTGTTGACAATGACAGGTAGTTCTTTCATATAATCTAAAGATTGTTCGATGGTAGGCATTGGAGCGTAATTGGAGTATCGAGACTCTAGTAAGATTGACCTTCTTAGTTGGAACAACACCAAAATATGATTTACTTGTATCTTTGAATAAATTTGATCCATTATATTCTTCTTGTTTCTTAATTTCAACCAAAGTACGTTTTACTTGTATCTTTCCATCAATATGATTGATTCTATTCTCCTTGTTTCTTAAGTTCTAATAATTGATAGAAGTTGATGACAATTACAAGTAGACATGTTTGAATAAGTTCAAGATTATCCCATGCAAGCATTGGAGCTCAATTGGAGTATTAGGATTCTTGTAAGTTTGACCTTCTTTGTTGGAATAATAGCTAAGTATATTATACATTTTACACTTGTCAATAGAATTGATTAATTTGGTTTGCCTTTTCTTTTATGTTCTAATGGATAAACGTTGTTGACAATGCAGATCCATCTATCAACGAGCTCAAGATTTTCTCATATAGGAATATGAGCCCAACTGGAGTGTTAGAACTTTTGATAAAGTTGACCTTTTGATTTGGAACAACCTCGAAGTATGTTATATTTCTTTTCCACCTTTCAATAAAATTGATTGATTTAATTTTCCTTGTCTTTCAAGTTCTAATTGATAAACGTTGTCGACTATAATAGATAAACATCTTTCAATAAGTTCAAGATTGTTGGTCCCATGCAGGTATGGAGCTCAATTTGGAGTATTAGGACTCTGGTAAGATTGACTTTGTTAGTTGGAACAATCTTTGAAGTATATGATTCGATATATTCCTTGTCTTTTATGTTCTAATTGATTAAAGTTGTTGACAATACCAGGTAGACTTTGAATAAGCTCAAGATTGTTCCATGTAGGCAATCGAGCACAATTGAAGTATTGGGACTCTTGTAATGTTGACTCTCTTAGTCGGAACAATCCTAAGACATATTATATAGTTTACATGTTTGAATAAAATCGATTGATTTGATTTGCCTGTCTTGTAAGTTCTAATCAGTAAAAGTTGTTGAGAATCATAGGAAAACATCTCTTAACAAGCTCAAGATTGTTCCATGCAAGAATGGGAGCTTGACTGGAGTGTTAGGACTCTTGATAAGTTTGACGTTCATAGTTGGCACAATCCCAAAGTATGTTAAACTTTTACCTTTGAATAAATTGAATGATTTGATTTATCTTGTCTTTTAAGTTGTAATTGATAAAAGTTGTTGCTAGTGACAGGTGTCTTTCGACAAGCTCAAGATTGTCCCATGCAAGGATGAGAGCTCGATTTTAGTATTAGGACTTTTGATAAGGTTGACCTTTTTAGTTGGAACACTCCCAAAGTATGTTAAACTCTTATCTTTCAATAAAATTGATTGATTTTTTATCTTGATTTTGATGAACAGACATCTCTCAACAAGTTCAAGATTGTCCCATGTAGGAATGGGAGCTCGATTTGAGTGTTAGGAATCTTGATAAGGTGTTCTTTCTTAGTTCGAACAATCCCAAAGTATGTTATACTTTTATCTTTCAATAAAATTAATTGATTTGATTTATCTTGTTTTTTAAGTTCCAATTCATAAAAGTTGTTATTAATGATAGGTAGGCATCTTTCAACAAGCTGGAGATTGCTTTGTGCGGGCATTGATGCTCCACTGGAGTTTTAGGGCTCTAAGTAAGATTGACCTTCTCGGTGGAGTAATCCAAACTATGTTATAATTTTATCTTTCATCAAAATTGATCGATTCTCTTTTCTTTGTTTTTAAGTTCTAATAATTGATATAAGTTGTTGACCATGACAAGTAGAGTTCTTTCAGATAATCTCAAGATTGTCTCAGGTAGGCATTGAACTGAATTAGAGCATTAGGACTCTTGTAAGATTGACCTTCTTAGTTGGAACAATACCGAAGTATGTTCTACTTTTATATTTCTATAAATTTGATTGATTTTATTCTCCTTGTTTCTTAAGTTCTAATAACTGATAGAAGTTGACAATAATTACAGGTAGACATGCTTGAATAAGTTCAAGATTGCTTGGAGGTTAATTGGAGAATTAGGATTCTTGTAAGATTGACCTTCTATGTTGGAACAGTACCAAAGTATATTATACATTTTACACCTATCAATAGAATTGATTGATTTGCCTATTCTTTTAAGTTCTAATTGATAAAAGTTGTTAATGTAGACATCAATCAACAAGCTCTAAATTTTTCCATACAGGAATGCAAGCTCAACTGGAGTGTTAAGACTCTTGTAAGAATGTTATATTATTTTTTTTCGTTTTGTAAAATTGATTGATTGTATTTTCCTTTTCATTAAGGTCGGATGTTGACAATGACAAGTACAACAATCTCAAAATTGTTTTGTGCAGGAATTGAAGCTCAATTGGAGTGTTAGGCCTTTTGTAAGAATGACCTTCCCAGTTGGAATATCCAAAGTATATTACTGTTTACATGTTTCAATAAAATTGATTTATTTGATTTGTCTTGTCTTTTAAGTTCTAATTAATTAAAGTTATTGACAATGATAGATAGACATCTTTCAACAAGCTCAAGATTGTTTCATGCAGGAATAAAAGCTTGATTGGAGTGTTAAAGGACTCTCGATAAGGTTTGACCCTTTTAGTTGGAATAACCCCTACGTATGTTATACTTTTATCTTTCAATAAAATTGAGTGATTTAAATGATTTTTGTTCAATGCTGAAAACACCAAATTCATAGCCATCATATATGTAGGCTGGAAATAACTAACTATAACTAACTATTTACAACAAAGAAAGCTTTTAACTAAATGGTAAAAGCTAAAATAAAGACAAAGGTAAATACACAGTAAGTAAAAGTAAAAGATCTCTAATGATCCTACATCAAATCCTTCCCTCCTCCCAAAAAATAACTTTCCCTCAAGTTAATTAGCTAAAGAGAAACCGTTTGGGGCATGGAAAGGATATATATCCGAGACATTATTAAATGTTGGACTGATCTTGAGAGGAGGAAGGTCGACACAGTAGGCATTGTTCCCAATTCTTTCCAAAATTTTGAAGGGGCAAATCTTTTAGTTAGAAAGTTTAGAGTGGGCACCCAAGGAAGTCTTGATTTTCATAGATGAATCATAACTAAGTCTCCAATTTGGAATTCTTGATTCCAACGATGAACATCAAAAGTTGCCTTGTAACGAGCATTGACTTCCTCCAGATGATCCGAGATATCTTTGTGAAGTTTCTGGATTTGGTCGACTATTAAGTTAGCTTCGGAACTAACATCAATTGGAGAAGGAATGTTAGACAAATCTTTAGTTAATCGAGGGAGGCTAGTATATACAATTTCAAATGGTGACTTATTGATTGATTGCACATGTGATTGAAGGCAAACTCGGCTTAAGCTAAGGAAAGGTCCTATTGTCGAGGCTTATCTCTACTGAGGCAGCGAATTAGATTCCCGAGAGTTCAATTGGTCACTTTAGTTTGGCCATCCGTTTGGGGATGACTTGTGGTACTGAATAGGATGTATTTTGTTGAAGTAATGTATTTTGTTGAAGTAAAGTTAGAAGTAAAGTAAAGAAATGAGACATTTTGCTAAAACGATGTACCACAACCAAAACGGAATCAGAACCTCTTTGAGTTCGAGGAAGTCCTTAAACAAAATCCATGGATAAGTCCTCCCAAATAGAAGTAGGAATAGGTGAAGGACTATAAAGGTCAGTGTTTTGGTTCAAACCTTTAGAAGTTTGGGAAATATAGCATCGTTCAACAAAATTCATCACGTCCTTCTTTAGTTGGGGCCAATAAAATTTTGTTGATGATAAAAGATAAGTTTTATCCCTACCAAAATGGCCTGCTAAACCTCCAACATGCATTTCCTTAATAAATTCCCTTAAAGATGTGTGTGGTATGCAAAGTGTGTTGCCTTTAAAAAGAAATCCATCTAGCAAGTGAAAATATTTACAAGGAATATGATTGGAACAATTCTGCCGAATTTCTTTAAAATCTGGGTTATTTGTATAGGATTCAGGTAGTTGATCAAAAGCAATAATCTCTTGTTGAAGTAAAGTTAGAAGGGTACCTTTTTGGCTTGGAGCATCCACTGCTTTGTTTAAATGACAAGCAGTATATTTAATAACAAAATCAAACCTTTGTAAAAATTGAAGCCATCTAGCATGCATTCGGCTTATTGTTCTGAGAGTGTAAAAACTTAATGGAGAAATGGTTAGTTAGTAACACAATCTCTTTACCTAGAAGATAGTGTTCCCATTGCTGCTATGCTCGAACTAAGGCGTATAATTCTTGTTCATATGTGCTCCACTTTTTTCTAGCTTCACTTAGTTTTTCACTGAAAAATTCAATAGGATGGTTAGCTTGAGACAAAATAGCACCAATTCCAATTCCTGAGGCATCCACCGAAACCTCAAATAGCTAAGAAAAATCATGGAGGCAAAGCACAAGTGTGGAACTAACTTGCTGTTTTAATGTATTAAAGCTGTCCAATTGAGAACTGCTCGAGCAGAATTTCCCTTTGTTCAAACATTTAGTTAAATGGGTAACAATTGTACTGAAATTTTTAATGAATTTTCTATAAAAGGAAGCAGTTCCTAAAAGACATTGAATATCACAGACTCCTTTAGGAATTGACCAATTCATGATAGCTTGAATCAAATGAAATCCCATCTTTTCCTAAAATCCTTAGAAGTGAATTTTGGAAGTCATAAAAACACATTTCTTAAGATTAATAAACAATTGTTTTTCATTTAATGTGTTGAAAACCTGGTGCAAGTGATTTAGATGATCATCATTATATTTTGCTATAGATTAAAATGTCATCAAAGTGAACAACAACAAATTTATTAAGGAAAGGAAGAAAAACCTGGTTCATGAGGCGCATAAATGTGCTTGGAGCATTGCATAGACTGAAAGGCATGACTAGCCAATTCAAATAAACCTTCATTAGTCTTGAATGTCGTTTTCCATTCTATCTCCTAGTTTGATGCAAATTTTATGGTAGCCACTTCGTAGGTCAATTTTAGAAAAATCAGTAGCCCCTCCCAATTGATCTAATAAGTCGGTCAATCTAGGAATAGGAAACCTATACTTAATTGTAAGTTTATTAATTGCTCTATGATCTATACACAATCTCCAAGAACCATCTTTTTTTGGGGCCTAGAAGAGCAAATACTGCACATGAGTTGAGGCTTGGTTGGATATGCCCTTTCTCTCAAAGTTCTGCTATTTGTTCGTGCAAAATTTGGTATTCTTTTGGGCTCATGCGATAATGTGGTAAATTGGGTAAGGAGCTACCTGGGAGAAGGTTCATTTGGTGTTGAATGTCCCTAAGTAGAGGCAATGCAGTGGGAGTTTCTGTAAGATTATAAAATTTGGATAACAAGTCCATGATGTCTGGAGAGAGAGGTGTAGCAATATGGTCATCCGTTTGTCCCTTAATAATTAGGGTTAAGATTGAATGTTCTATATCGTGCACAAAATTTTTATTAGTACAAACTGATAAAAGTTGCTTTTTTGAAGTAGATGATTTTTTAAATGGTTTTTTTATTTCCAGTTTTTCCTAAAGGGAGAAGAATGATCTTTTTGCCCAACCACTTGAATTCATAGGTGTTCCTTTGTGAATGGTTTGATTATCATATTGTCGAGGTCTACCTAAAAGGATATGACATGCATCCATTTCTAACACATTACAAACTATTTGATCTCTCTCTCTATCTTTTTTTTTTTTTTTTTTTTTTTGATAATAAACTTAGTTTTCATTGAGAAAAATGAAAGAATACACGGGCATACCAAAAGAAAAGCCCACAAAAAAGAAAGCGGAGCCACTCTATAAAAAAGGCCTCCAATCAAGTAAGATCAAGCCTAAAATATAATTATAAAAGGGCTTAAGGCCCAAAGAGAAACATAGAATCCAACAAGGGACCAAACATCGCTCCAAGAACTATCACGTCCTTTGAAAATTCTATTGTTTCTCTCCCCCCTACAGACCCCAAATAATTGTACAAACCCCAGCCTGCCACAAAAAGTGCCCTCTTGCACGAACGGGTGGATGAAAAAGAAGCTCCTCGAAGGCCGTCTTGTAAACCAGACCTCTGAACAACTCCAAATTGCCGAGGCAAACTCGCAACCCCAAAGCAAGTGGTCCAGATCTTCAGCCTCCCTCCTATCGAGGATACAACAGAACGACCTAACAAAGAAGACCCTCTAGCCAAAATCCGATCCATAGTATTAACCCTACCATGCAAAACCTGCCATTCAAAGAATTTAATCTTCTTCGGAATCTTACCTTCCATAATGAAGCGAAAATTGAGCCACTCCCCAAGAAAGAGTTAGACAAACAGTAAAATAAAGAGGTGCACAAAAAACCTTTAGAAGGACAAGGACTCCACAAGTGGATATCCTTCCTGTTAGGACGAAGACTAAAGACTTTTAGCATCAAGAGAAGAGATATAATGTTTGTCGTTTCCTTGTTTGTCAAAGGTCTACAAAAGCCCAGAGAGGGAGTAACTTGGTTGTTAGAAGATGAAAGAATGGTCGCCACCGAATGATTTCTCAAAGAAGACAACTAATATAAACGAGGAAACAAAGAGCAAAGGGGAGCATTCCCAATCCACTTATCCTCCCAGAAATAAGTATCTGTTGCCTTGTGCAATGTGATTCTAAATACGCAAGAAATATTCACAATTAGCTAAAAAACGTGCAAGTATACACATCATGACAGCAAGTGATAAGTAAATTAAGATTGTTCTCCACAGGGATTGGTTTATAGAATTTTACTACTTCTAAGCTTGATTTTTAATGAAATTCAATGTAACTGAGGAACAAATATTTTTCCTTGACTAAATGCAAGAGATTAAAATGGTAAACAAGCTTAAAATGAAAAGAACTTAAGTAAATTTCAACAAAAACAGAAAATCACACAGAGAAAACAAGGTTCAGATTAGGGGCTGTCTACTCTCACAAGCTGTTTGCTGTAGCAGAACTTTATAATTACAACTCACCCAGTATTTTCTACGGGAATTTTCCAATTCTCCTATAGGTAAGGTGATTAAACTCCCATTTAACCCCTTCTTTTTAGCCCAACTGATTTAGTGCCTTAGGTGGTTATTTATCCCTAAACACCCACTCATTTTCATGATCATTAAAGACTAAGGTAAAGCAAAGTAGTCGGTTATCTATTGTTTTCCCAAACACTAAATAACAATGCTAAAAATGGTTGGCCAAACGAAATTCCAACTTGCATGAAGAACACTTTGCTTTAAATTGCAATATATAAAATTCCACTAAAACAAACAACAAGTTCAAGTTTAAGCACCCTAATCCTCACCTAAGAGGATTTAGCTCATGTTCAAGGTGAAAATAATGAAAATACAGCAGTGAACTACCATACCATTCATAATTACAACCTTAAATACAAACTAAACACTAGAAGAAGGAAGAATAAGAGAAAAAGGATGAAGAAAAGAAGCTTCCAAGGTAGATTCCAGCTTTCCCAAGCTGGAAATCCTCCTTTAGCAGCAGCCTCCTTGTCTTATTTTTCCTCTCAATGACAGCAGCAGCTTCTAGGTTTAATTCTCTGCTGATTCCACTCTCATTTTGGGCCAAATAACTATTTATATCAGCTCCTATCATTGATTTCAGGGCTGATTGGACATATGCTTCCACATGGACCTTCCCCAATTGGTTGAGATGGGACAAATCAGCTCCACATGGCTGCCAGCTCAATTAATGAGAGCTTCCACGGGTACAACATGTGCAGTCTTTTACTTCCCAGACTTTCTGCCTTCTGCTTGTGAAATTAGTTGCTGTAGCACAACCTTAGTGACCATACACCAGAAAAATCAGCTAGAAACAAAAGAAATCTGCACTCAATTAAATTCAAGCTTGGCCTACTGATATATAAAAATGTTCATCAAAGAATACTCATTTTCATGCACAAACCAAAGCTCAAACACATCAAAGGGTAGAGTTTTTAAGCCTAAAAGAGAACCAATAGCTCTTATTTCTAAGAGCTATCAGTATCCCTCCCATCTCCCACCACATTATGGATAAACTGAGAATAAATAGGAAATTAGGCTGAAATTTCTTTCCATGGGTTTCTTGAAGTGCCTTTAACCCCACCGACAATCCATTCAAAAGGGTGAGGCCCATACTTGCTAGCAATAACCTTGTATGACAAGACGTTGGTTTCATGATGAAATCGCAAAAGCCATTTAGCCAACAAGGATTTGTTCCTATCCCTAACCTTATCGATACCTAACCCCCCTAAATCCATTGGACTAGATACCACCTCCCAATTCACAAGGTGCGAACCTTTGCCTTCAACAACTCCTTCCCATAAAAAGTCCCACATATACATCTCAACCACCTTGCTTACAGAGCAGGGAACTCTAAAAAAGGACATATAGTAGATAGGAATGCCGCTCAAAACAGATTGAATTAGAGTAAGCGCCTTCCCTTTTGAGAAAAAATTTTTTCTCCAAGAGGCAAGTCTTCTCCTAATCTCATCGGTGAGCGGGTCCCAAAAAAAAATACTTCTAGGGTTGTGCCCTAAGGGTATTCCTAGATAGGAGGACAGAAAGGAACCCACATCACACCCCACCCAAGCAACCCACCTCCTGAGCTTAGCCTGGTCACAGTTAACACCCAGAATCTGACTCATACTTCTGTTAATCCTCAAACTCGAGATAGCCTCAAAAAACGAGAGGACAAGATTCAAATTATGAAAAAATTCCTCATTACCAGAACGAAAGAACATCGTGTCGTCAGCGAATTGGCGATGAGAAAGAACCACCTTATCCTTCCCCACTTGAAAGCCTTCTAGAATGTTTTACCCCTCACCCCCTTCGAAATGATCTTGCTCAGAGCATCCATCGCCAAGATGAAAAGGAAGGGAGAAAGTGGATCCCCTTGCCTCAAGCCTCTCGACGCCCGAATCCTACCCCTAGGTCTTCCATTAACCATAATAGCAGCTCCAAATCCAGGCTCTCCATTTATAACCAAAACCTTTTTTTCGCAAGGACCTTGTCCAAAATGTCCCAATCCACGTGATCATAGGCTTTCTCAAAGTCAATCTTAAGGATGATCCCCTCCTTTCTCTGAACCCTGTAATCCTCGATTACTTCGTTAGCTAATAAGCGCTTGGTCGAAAATTTGTCTGCCAGCTATAAATGCCCCTTGACAATCCGAGATCGTAGATGGGAGAATCCTTCTATAAGTCTCATGGGCAACACCTTGGCTATGATCTTATACACACTAGTCACCAGGCTAATGGGTATGAGATCCTTTATCTTCGTGGCATTGTCCTTCTCCATAACAAAACAGACAAAGGTATCCTTTAAAGGGCTGTCAATAACACCTCTATCGAAAAAATCCAAGAAAACTTTCCACAGATCCTCCTTAATACACTCCCAATTATCCTGAAAAAATGCCATAAAAAAAACCATCCGACCCAGGAGCTTTATCCCTATCAAACCCAAAAACCACCCAACTAATCTCCTCGAGAGAGAAGGGAGAATCCAATCAATCTCTGACCCTCGAGGAGATAGGACTCCAATCCATTATGTCCAAGATAGGTAGAGGAGCCACTACTGGACTATACAATGATGCCAGCCATCGTCGACCCTTGACTACCGGTTGCCGTCAACCTCCGACTACCCGCTGCTGCCGACCTTTGCTGAGCATCCGCCAAAGGCAACCTCTGACTATAATTTTAATGTATGTTATATATAATTTTTATATTATATGTACCAAATTTTATTTCAACTAAAAATCAAGAAACGAGAAACAGTTACGAAGCATAACTGTTTCTGTTTCATTTTTTAGAGAAACAAGAAACAGAAATAATTATCAAACATGTTTCTGTTTTTAGTTCTTGAAAAACAAGAAACAAGAAACAAGAAACGAGAAACGAGAAATAGAAAACGGAAAACGAGAACGTTATCAAACGAGCCCTACAATGCCGAGAAAAAGGAAAACACCTCCTCCTCAATAGCCATATCATCTTTCAGCATCTCACCAGCCTCATTCTCTAGATAATTAATGAGATTCTTGTTCCTCCTACCACTTGCCACTCTATGGAAATAGGCTGTATTACCATCCCCCTCCCTCGCCCACTTGACTTTGGCTTTTTGCCTCCAATTCACAACTTCCTTGTTAACAATATCCACAATTTCGGACTTCAAATTCACACGCTCCTCTTTCTCAGAGACCGAAAGCCCCCAAACCTTCCTCCTTCGAATCTAACTCCTTAAGTTTTCCCCGCACCTCTTGTTTCTTTAACCTAATATCCCCAAAGACATTTTTATTCCAAGACTTAAGCTCCCCCTCGAGGACACGTAACTTGCCCATGAAGCGAAAGCCCTCCTACCTACCTGAAACAACAACCTGACACCAACTAGGGAGGGCAACTTTGAACGAGGGATGGGTTAACCACATATTTTCAAATCTAAAAGGGCACGGACCCCACTTGACCACCCCCTAGTCCAGGCAAAGAGGCCAATGATCAGAAGTAACTCTCTAACTCAAAAACTATCTAGCATTCATAAACACCTCCATCCACCCTTTAGACAATAAGAATCAACCAATACGACTATGAAATCTACTATTGGACCATGTAATCTTCCATTAACAATCGGCGGATTGAAAAAGGAACACTCCTCAATGAAGTTATTAAATTGCCTTATCGATCTTGAAACTCTTCCGTCATATGCTTTCTCTTGGGGCTTCGCACCACATTAAAGTCCCTGGCTAAACACCAAGACTTACCACATAAACCATAGAGCCCCCCTAACTCCTCCCAAAACTTTGTTCTCCCCCCTCTGTCTTGGCGGCTCGTAAACTCCTGTCACACACCCTTCTTCCTCCCTAGGAAGACGAAAGGACATGGAGACTGAGGAAGAGCCTCTAACCACCTCACTAGACTTAGCAACACTGCTATCCCTCATCAAAATAATGCCCCCGGGGGCCCCAATGGACTCCAGACACACCCACTCCACTTTTCTTTTACCCCACAAACTCTTCACCAGCTCTCTACAACAACTACCTCTCTCAGTCTCAACCAAAATAACAATATTTGGATTCTCCTAAACACCTCCTTAACCCAACCTCCTCTTCTCCGTCCCTCCCAAACCTCTGACATTCCAGGATATCACCTTCATTTAGAACCCCTTCTTTATCCCTCCTTTAGCACCTCCCTTCCAGCCATCATATTTGACCGAACATTAAGATTTCTTAACTCGCTTACCTTGATTTTCCCACCCCTCTTGCTTTACTCCTGACCTTACCTTTCTTTGGGGAATTATGATTGCCTTCCGTGGAAATTTCCTTTTCCTTCTGCGAAATCACTGCCCTTTGAGGACAAAACTGAGTTCCCATAGAATAGTTCTCAACCAGGATAATTTGCATACCTGCTAAGCTAAAAGAGAATTTCAAGAAGACCACATCTCTGCACCCCCACCTTGCATCCTATCCAAAGAGTCTAAGGAATTAAGCACGGAGTTGGGATCATTCACCACTACAACCTCACAAGCAAATGGTTGGACTCCTCCCACTAATCCACCTCTACCCTTGGCACAAGACACAGGAGCTGGCATGGATCCTATCCCCCCTAAAGGAACTTGGTAAGGCAAGGCACAACTAGAAATCGAGAAAGAAATGAGTAGATTTTGGAAAGGATAAGGAATGATTTTCTTGAGGCAGCAACATCATTTCTGTGTTTTTGGGGGTTTTTTGCTCCAACCACCGATCTTTCTTGATTTTCTTGAGTTTTTTTGCTCCTCTATTCTCCCAACTTTTATTGATTTTTTGCCAGTATACTCATTTGTTGTGTAAGTTGTCTAATGGACGGTTGAATGTCATTCATACACTTCTTGATTTCTTTCAACGATGTTTCAACCGACTGTAAGTGTCTATAATAGGTTCTCTGCACGTTTGAAGCTTCCGCCTTCATGAGAGAAAGAAAATCCAATTTCTTGAATGTCATTCACACTTCTTGATTTCTGCACGTTTGAAGCTTCCGTCTATCATACCAACTTGATGCACTCAAGTTTCAAACAATACCTCAAAAATTATTTTTATTCAATGCTGAAAATACCAAATCACAGCCATATATATAAGCTGGAAATCACTAACTATAACTAATTATTTACAGCAAAGAAAGCTTTTAACTATATAAGTAAAGCTAAAATAAAGACAAAAGTAAATACATGGTAAGTAAAAGTAAAAGATATTTAATGATCCTACATCAGTTCTAAATGATAAAAGTTGTTAACAATGGTAGGTAGACATCCTTCAACACACTTGGGATTGTCCATGCAAGCATTGGAGCTCCATTAGAATGTTAGGACTCTAAATAAGATCGATCTTCTTAGTTGGAACAATTCCAAGGTACGTTATATCTTTTCACCGGTCAATAAGTATGTTTGATTTTATTTTCCCTTATCTTATAGGTTCTAATTGATAAAAGTTTGTTGACTATAATTTATACACATCTTTCAATAAGCTTAAGATTGTCCCTTATAGCTATTGAAACTCAATTTGGAGTATTAAGTCTCTTGTAATATGGACTTTGTTACATGGAAGAAACCCAAGGTATATGAGTTCATTTTCCTTGGCCTTTAAATTCTAATTGATGAAATTGTTGACAATAACAGGTAGAAATCTTTAAATAAGTTCTAGATTGTCTCATACAGGTATTGGTGAATAATTGGAGTATTAGGACTTGTAATATTGATTTTTCAGTTGGAACAATCCTTAGGTACATTATAAAGTTTAGATGTTTCAATAAAATATATTGATATTGTTTGACATCGTCTTTGAAGTTCTAATTAACAAAAGTTGTTGACAAAGACATCAGACATCTTTCAACAAGTTCAGGAATGAGAGCTCGATTGGAGTATTATAACTCTCGATAAGGTTGACCTTCTTAGTTGGAATAGTCCCAAACTATGTGTTATACCCTCTATTTTTCAATAAAATTGATTGATAAAATTTGTTGACAATGATAGGAAAATATCTTTCAACTAGCTTGAGATTGTTCCATGCACGCATTGAAGCTCCATTGAAGTGTTAGGACTCTAAACAAGATTAACCTTTTTGGTTGGAAGTATGTTGTAATTCTGTCTTTCATCAAAATTGATTGATTCTATTTTCTTTGTTCTTTAAAACAATAATTGATCAAAGTTATTGACAATGATGGGTATCTATATCTCTAAATAATCTCAAGATTGTTCCTTGCAGGGATTGGAGCTCAATTGGAATATTAGGACTCTTTTAAGATTGAACTTCTTAGTTGGAACAATACCAAAGTATGTTATACTTTTATATTTCAATAAAATTGATTGATTTTGTTTTTCTTCTTTCTTAAGTTCTAATAAGTGGTCAAAATTGTTGATAATGACAAGTACATATCTTTCAACAGACTCAAGATTGTCTTATGCGTAGACATTTGAGCTTAATTGGAGTGTTAGGACTCTTGATAAAGGTTGACTTACTTAGTTGGAACAATCCCAAAGTATGTTATACTTTTATCTTTCAATACAATTGATTGTTGATTTTCCTTGTTTTGAAGTTTTAATTGATAAAAGTTGTTGACAATGATAGTTAGACATCTTTCAACAATCTTGGAATTGTTCCAGGTAGGCAATTGGAGCTCCATTGAAGTGTTAGGACTCCAAATAAAATTAACCTTCTTAGTTGGAGTAATCCCAATGTATGTTATACTTTTATATTTTATTCTATTTTCTTTGTTTTTTATGGTCTAATAATCGATAAAAGTTATCTCATGTAGGCATTGGAGCTCAATTGGAGTATTAGGACTCTGGTAAGATTGACCTTATTAGTTGGAGAAATATCAAAGTACATTATAGGTTTTACATCTTTCAATAAAATTGATTAATTTGATTTGCCTTGTCTTTTAAGTTCTAATTGATAAAAGTTGTGGGCAATGCCACGTAGACACCTTCCAACAAGGTTAAGATTGTTTCATCCAAGAATGAGAGCTCAATTGGAGTGTTTGGACTCTTGATAAGGTTGACATTCTTAATTGGAACAATCCCAAAGTATGTTAAATTTTTATCGTTGATTAAAATTGGTTGATTTGATTTTCCTTGTCTTTGAAATTCTAATTGATAACAATTATTGACAATGACAGGAGAACATCTTTTAACAAGATCAAGATTATCCCTTGAAGGCATTTTAGCTTAATTGGAGTGCTAGAACTGTTAATAAGATTGACCATCTTAGTTGGAACACTCCAAAAGTATGTTATATCTTTTCCAGCTTTAAATAAATATGATTGATTTTATTTTCCTTGTATTTTAAGTTCTAATTAATAAAAGTTGTTGACTATATACTCATCTTTCAATAAGCTTAAGATTGGCCCTTGTGGGTATTGGTGCTCAATTTTCATATCATCAAAATTGATTTTGAATTATTAAAGACATGTTTTGGAGTGCTTTTGAATATGACAAAAGTGATTTTAACCATTTCAAAATCACTCCCAAACATGCAATTATATGGTTTACATGTTTGAATACAATTGATTGATTTCATTTGTCTAATCTTGTAAGTTCTAAACTATAAATAATGAAAGTCGTTGACAATGACAGATAAACATCTCTCAAGAAACTCCAAATTGTTCTATGCACGAAAGGGAGCTCGTTTAGAGTATTAGGACTCTTGATAAAGTTGTCCTTCTTAGTTGGAACAATCACAAAGTATGTTATACATTTATCTTCCAGTTAAATCAATTGGTTTGATTTTCTTTGTCTAAGTTCTAATTGATATAGGTTGTTGATAATGTAGGTAGACGTCTTTCAACATGATCAAGATCGTCCTGTGTAGGTATTGGAGCTCAATTGGATTGTTAGGGACTCTTGGTAAGATTAACCTTCTTAGTTGGAGCAACCTCATACTATGTTATATTTTTTTTATCTTTTAATGAAATTGATTGATTCTATTTTCCTTGTTTTTTAAGTTCTAATAATTGATAAAAGTTGTCAACAATGATGGGTAGACATTTTTCAATAAGCTCAAGATTGGCCCAAGCAAGCAGCATAGCCCAATTGGAGAATTAGGATTCTTGTAAGATTGTCCTTGGTTTGAATAATCCCAAAGTGTATTATGCATCTTATATATTTCAATAAAATTGATTGATATAATTTGCCTTGTTTTTTAAGTTCTAATTAATTAAAGTTGACAATGACAGGTAGACATCATCTTTCAACAAACACAAGATTGTCCGATGCATGAATGAGAGCTCGATTCGAGTATTAGGACTCTTGATAAGGTTGACATTCTTAGTTGGAACAATCCCAAAGTTCTTATATTTTTTTCTTTTTTGATTGAATTGATTTTCCTTGTCTTTTAAATTCTAATTGATTAAATTTATTGATAAATGGATCAAGTATATAGATCAGTCCCTTTCCCTTCTAGATTTATCTTGAGTATTGTAAATAAACATCTAAAAGAAGCTCTAGAATTATCTTACTCTTTAGGCTCCAAGGAATTCTAGAATTCCTTTGGATAAGGATAAGTATAGAAATATCTAGGATATTTTTAGATCCAAAAAAGCCTAGAAAAATCCTTTTGCTTGGGCTCCAAGGATATTATGCCTACAAATAGGAGTATGTCCCTCATATACAAGCCAAGTATCAACAAGTTGGAGAAAACATCAAGAGTGAGTGTGAGAAAGTGAAGATCGTGTACAATCTGGAACGGTGAAACTTGTTGTCTGGGACACAACTTACTCATGGAGTGCATTCATCACTACGAGATGATAGGAGATCTTCAAGTTGTTGGACGATTCAAGAAGCTCAACACTCAAAACTACAAAACATGGTCCACGTGCATGGAGTCGTATCTCCAAGGCCAAGACTTATGGGATGTCGTAGGAGGCATTGAAGTCACGCCACCTGAAGATGCTACAACCTTGAAGAAATTGAAGATCAAGGCAAGTAAGGCCATGTTTGCTGTTAAAACTACAATTGATGAAGAAATGTTGGAGTACATTAGGGGAGCAGAGACGCCTAAAGCGGCATGGGACACGTTTGCCTCACTTTTCTCAAAGAGGAATGATGCGAGATTGCAGTTCCTGGAGAACAAGCTTTTGTCAGTTGCTCAAAGGTTGCAATTTCTAGAGAACAAGAATTAGATCCTACTGCTACTATTTCAGAATCAAGAATGAGGAGGATTATTGTTCATGGTCTTAAACCTAAATATGTTTTATTGCTGTTATTCAAGGTTGGTCAGTCCAACCTTCTCTTTTTGATCTAGAAAATTTTCTTAGCATTCAAGAAGCATTGGGTAAGCTCAGGGGTCACATTAAAGAGCAATAATGAAGAAACGCTCTTTAGTGGCCAAAGAAAAGGTCATTCAAAATATCAAAAGAAAGTAAGATCAAAAGGAGATGAAGTCTTAAACGCTCTCATGAGGGGGGGGGGTAGTTAACAAAAATAATAAGAAACATCAGTATAGAAAAAAAAAAGAAGAAAGAAAGAAAGAAAGATGAATTCTATAATTGTGGCAAAATAGGTCACTATGCCAAAGATTGTCGTCTAAAGAAAAAATCAGCAGAAGAGAATGCAGTCACCTCCCAAGTTGAGAGCATTAGTGAAAAAAGTGGGATGCAGAAGCATGTTTGGCGTTAGGAGAACCTGACTCAAAGTCAACATCCAATGCAGTGAAGAAGGAAGACTTGGCTTTCCACGCAAAACAGGTAAGTTATGAAAATGATTGGATTGTCGATTCAGGTTGCTCTAACCATATGACAAGTGATAAAAGGAAGCTGCAAAACACATCTAAGTACAAAGGAAGTCGAGTTGTCGTAACTGCAAACAACTCGAAATTGCCAATAGCTCATATTGGCAAAACCATGATAATGCCACGCTCCAATTCCAATCAAGTAGAGTTGGAAAACGTACCTAGAATAAAGAAGAATTTGGTATTAGTATCACGACTAACATCTATTAGGCAACTTTTTCGTGTTTGGACCTAATGACGTGTGTACCAAGATCTCAAAGTCAGTGGTACGCCACTAATAGAAGGACGAAGAATGGCCTCCATCTACATCATGTCAGCGGAGGCTGCCAATGTAAATAAGACACGGAAGAATGAAACAACAGATTTGTTGCATGCAAGACTTGGTCATGTCAGTTACAGCAAACTGAAGATAATGATAAGCAAGTCTATGCTCAAGGGGTTGCCTCAACTTGATATTAGAGAAGACATGGTGTGTTCTGGTTGCTTATATCGGAAGGCGCATCAACTACCATTTGAGGAGTCCAAATTCAGAGCAAAGCAACCATAAGAGTTGGTGCACTCTGACGTATTTTGCCCTATCAAGCAACCTTCAATAAGTGGCATGCGCTACATGGTGACCTTTATCGATGACCTCTTCAGGTATGTTTTGGTGTTCTTTATGAAAGAAAAGTTTGTGTAAACTCTAAGGTTTGAGATAATCAGAATAATCTATTTCATTCACATTAAAGATATATATATACAAGTGTACAAGGTTAACCCTAAGTAGGAGAATGTAAAAAGACAATAAAGAACAACTCTATATAATTACACTTATTATACTAATATAATAACTCTAACACTCCCCCTCAAGTTGGAGCATATATATTCGTCATGCCCAACTTGTTAGAGAGAATCTATTCGAGCTCCATTTAGTGCCTTTGTGAAGATATCTCCTAATTGCTCTCCAGTTTTCACATATATCCTGTTGACACCAAACCTTCTTGTATCTTATCACGTACAAAGTGACAGTCAACCTCAATGTGTTTAGTCCAGTAGCAAAGCTCACAACTGTTCGAGTCTTATTAGCACTTGTTACCCATAAGTATTGGAAGTTGTGGCGGATGGACGTTAAAAATTCCTTCTTAAATGGAAGAGAGATATATATGGAGCAACTAAAAGGATTTAAAGATGAAGCTCATCATGACTATGTTAGCAAGCTGAGGAAGGCTTTGTATGGTCTAAAACAAGCACCAAGAGCTTGGTATGGAAAAATTGCAGAATTTCTCGTTCGGAGTGGTTATAAAGTGGCTCTGACAGATTATAGCTTATTTGTAAACGCTCAAGACTAAAAGGTCACAAGCATATTGGTCTATATGGATGATCTAATCTTAACAGGAGATCATACAGAAGAAATTCAACAAATGAAGCAAAATTTCCTAGTTCGTTTTGAAATGAAAGAACTTGGAGAACTAAAACACTTCCTTGGACTAGAGGTGGCACGCTTTGAGAAAGGGTTGTTTCTTGGACAACAAAAGTATGTAAAGGATCTCTTGCAAAAATATGGAATGAGCGACTGCAAGCCAATATCTACACCGATCAAGGTTAATAAAAAGTTTGGCATGCATGAAGGTAAAGATCTTGCAGACTCAACGATGTATCGGCAATTGGTAGGTTGATCTACCTTACCCTAACAAGACATGATATCTCATATTCTATTGGAGTTGTGAGTCGATACATACAGAATCCTAAGAAGCCTCATCTTGAAGCAGTTCCAAGAATTTGAAGATATCTAAAAGGAACCATTGAATATGGTGTTCTATATAAGAAAAGAGATAACAAAAAATTAGAAGGTTTCTGTGATGCTGATTATGTAGGTGATCGTGATACACGTCAGTCAACAACAGGTTATTTGTTCAAGCTAGGTTCTGGAGCAGTTTCTTGGTGCAACAAGAGATAACCAACAGTTGCATTATCTACCACAAGCAGAATATAGAGCAGCAACCATACACTGGAGAATATGTGGCTAAAGCAACTAGCGAAGGATTTGCACCAAGAAGTTAATTATGTAGTGACATTATACTGCAACAACTAATTTTCAGTACGCTTGGTCGAGAATCCAGTATTTCATGCAAGAACCAAACATGTGGAGGTACATTATCACTTCAACAAAGAGAAGGTACTTCAAGAGGAAATTAAAATGAAGCCAATAAATATAGAAGATCAAATTGTAGATATATTCACCAAAGGACCATATGCATCGAAGCATGTTGAGTTTCGACAACAACTCGGGATGATTGAAAGAACTAGAATAGTTAGTGTTGAAGGGGAGTGTTAAAATAAAAGCAACACGAACTATTTATCTAGAGGGTTCTAGAAGTATCTACGTAATGGCTCAAGTATAAACATGTAGTAGAGTTGAAAAAGAAATTTACGGGAAAGCTCACCCCCAACCTTCTTCATTACACATGAACAAGGAATGTTATGCACAACTTAATGGTGTATGTCTTGAACATAAAGACATACCCAATTCTTCGATCCTTGTATATTCTTTGTTTTATTTATAAGTTTTTAAGTCTCTAAGTGGTTTCGCTGTTAGTATTTAGGAAGTTGCTTTCACAAGTAAAGATGGTTAATATAGTCTTTACAATCCAAGTCTTCGATCCTTGTATATTCTTTCATTTCTCCTAATGAAACCTATTTTTCTTAAAAAAAAAAAAGAAAAAGAAAAAAAGGAATCCAGTCGAAGATTGCAAGATAAAGAGGGGAAGCTCATAGAAATTTACCAAACTTCATTACCTGCCTTTATATGAAGTTCTTATATTGAAGGCTAAAATTTTCAAATTGACAGTGGTGTTGCTTTTGCCGTAATTCTAGAGAAGAGTGGGAAGAAGGAATTAGAATTTGGGCTGGAAGTGATTTCAAAATGACAAGATATGCCACTAATGTTGCTGTTCAGGAAATTCAGTCTCTATTTTTATTGGCAGTGATTGCTTTCTAAGTTTAACATTATTCTTCTCATCTTTCATATTCGAAGACCCCTTATTCGAATAGTTATGGAGTGCAGGAACCACAAATTTTCACAATTTTTTTTCAAAAACTATTGTTTGTTATAGGATCACTAAAAGGATTTGAACATTTAAAGGATTTATAATAAATACACAATAATGTGCTAGTGTATGTATTCATTTTTTTAATGAAATGGAAACACTGTTTTTTGGTATTAGATAGGGACTAGTATAAAAGCTGATACTTGAAAAGTTTGACACCTAGCTAACCTAACCGTGCTTTTCCACAGATGAAAGAGTAAGTTGCAATAGGCAACTATCACAAAATAGATTCAGAAACTTTGTGATACCACTAGGCCAAAAAGAACGACCATATTAATAAGATCCCAATTGATCTGTTTGTTTTTCTATAGTTTGTATTTTTAGGATGTTGATGATCTGTTTATTTGTAAAATTTGCAGCTTGATAGATGAATCGGTTTGTAGGAAACACTCAGCTGTTAGTGTTGTGAACTTTGGTTGAGCTCTCTAAGGTACTTCCATTCTCTCGGACATTTGTTTTTTTTTTAATTTTATTTTAATATATAAAAAATAAATTGCAAAAACTATGTCTAAACCATAGGGAGTGTTACAATTACATTCTCAAACTTTCAATTCGATTAACTACCCCTGCAATTGCAACAACTTTGTGAGTTTATGAGGATGGTTGATCAAATCGAAATTTCTAGGGTGTGATTGTAATAATTTTTATGGTTTGAAAGTGATTTATTTTCCATTGTACTAATAGATTAAATGCTATTTGAATTCACTCTTGCATAGGAAAACTTACCTGTCTCGCTTAAATTTGACTTTAGTTTAACTAATCATGTAAATTTTAAAATTTTGTTTTATTTAGAAGTTTTTAAGTCTCTGAGTGGTTTCGCTGTTCGTATTTAGGAAGTTTCTTTCACAAGTAAAGATGGTTAAGATAGTCTTTACAATCCAAGTCTTCGATCCTTGTATATTCTTTCATTTCTCCTAATGAAACCTATTTTTCTTAAAAAAAAAAAAAAAAAGAAAAAAGGAATCCAGTCGAAGATTGCAAGATAAAGAGGGGAAGCTCATAGAAATTTACCAAACTTCATTACCTGCCTTTATATGAAGTTCTTATATTGAAGGCTAAAATTTTCAAATTGACAGTGGTGTTGCTTTTGCCGTAATTCTAGAGAAGAGTGGGAAGAAGGAATTAGAATTTGGGCTGGAAGTGATTGCAAAATGACAAGATATGCCACTATTGTTGCTGTTCAGTCTCTATTTTTATTGGCAGTGATTGCTTTCTAAGTTTAACATTATTCTTCTCATCTTTCATATTCAAAGACCCTTTGTTCGAATAGTTATGGAGTGCAGGAACCATAAATTTTCACAATTTTTTTTCAAAAACTATTGTTTGTTATGGGATCACTAAAAGGATTTGAACATTTGAAGGATTTATAATAAATACACAATAATGTGTTAGTGTATGTATTCATTTTTTTAATGAAATGGAAACCCTGTTTTTTGGTATTAGATAGGGACTAGTATAAAAGCTGATACTTGAAAAGTTTGACATCTTGCTAACCTAACCGTGCTTTTCCTGACCGTGCTTTTCCTCAGATGAAAGAGTAAGTTGCAATAGGCAGTACTACTATCACAAGAATAGATTCAGAAACTTTGTGATACCACTAGGCCAAAAAGAACGACCATATGAATAATAAATGTAAGTTATTTCTAAGATCCCAATTGATCTGTTTGTTTTTCTATAGTTTGTATTTTTAGGATGTTGATGATCTGTTTATTTGTAAAATTTGCAGCTTGATAGATGAATCGGTTTGTAGGAAACACTCAGTTGTTAGTGTTGTGAACTTTGGTCGAGTTCTCTAAGGTAAACTTCCATTCTCTCGGACATTATTTTATTTTAATATATAAAAAATAAATTGCAAAAACTATGTCTAAACCATAGGGAGTGTTACAATTACATTCTCAAACTTTCAATTCGATTAACTACCCCTGAAATTGCAACAATTTAATTCAAGTCTATTAGTTCAGTTGAATTCAAGGCTATTAGTTTCAATCCATCAGTTTAATTTAAGTCTATCAATGATAATCACTAATAGAAAACCGTTTAATTCAAAGTTATCAATTTCTATCACTGATAGAAATCTCAATTTAATTAAAGACTTTAGTTTCTATCATTGATAGAAACCCATTTAATTGAAGTTTATCAGTTTCTATCAGAAATCAATTTAATTGAAGTCTATTGACTTGTATCACTTATAGAAATTAGTTTAATTCAAATCTATCATTTTTAATCGAGGATAGAAATCAGTTAATTGAAGTCTATCAATTTCTATCCCTGATAGAAATCAGTTAATTATCAATTAATTGAAGTCTACCAATGATTGTTAATGATAGAAATCAATTTAATTGAAATCTATCAGTAAAGTACTTTCCATTGCAATCATCTCGGTAATTAGAAACTCATCCAAAATTATTATACTACAATCATAAATTGAACAAAAAATTTAAGTCTCTTGTGGTAATTAGAACATAAAATCCAAAAATAACCATTATGAACAAGCGACTCTCAATCAACAATATAATTTTTAAAGCCTAGCACACAAGCTCCGTGACCACCATAAAACCCAGATTTTTGTTGTTTTGATAGTTAGTTGGTGAAAGGCTTATGGTGTATTGTAAAAATACGAAGCTAAAGCTACAACAGTTAGAGGCAGGCAAAAAAGTTTCTAAGGAAGAGTATTTCCTTACAAATTTGAGGAGCAATTTGAAAATGAGATGAAAAAATAGAAGTGGTGTTGATAGTAGATGATGATGGTGTGGAGAAAAGCGATATATTAGGAATAATTGGTAAATTAATTAAGAAGCTGAAAAATGACCATCATAGTGGTTTGAATTGGAATTGGAATTGGTAAATTAATTCTATCGTTGATAGAAATCTATCAGCAATACAGTTCTATAACTAATAGATTCTATCAACAAGCAATAGAATTCTATCGCTCTATCATTGATAGAAAATACTCAATATCAAACAAACAAAAGAAAATAATGAAAAATAAGGAAAGAAATAGAACAAAGAAGACGAAGAAGCTGACCAAAAACAGAAGAAGAAAAACTTGGAAAAGAAATAGAGAAAAAAGAAGAAAACAATCCGATCTGGAAAACAAAAAAGAGGAATGAAAAATTAAGAAGAAAGAAAAAGATGAAGAAGAAAAGCAAAATCAAAATAGAGGAATGAAAAATGAAGAAGTGAAGCAAAATCAAAAAAGAGGAATGAAAAATTAAGAAGAAAGAAAAAGATGATGTAGAAAAGCAAAATAAAAAACGAGGAGTGAAAAATTAAGAAGAAGGAACGCAGACAAATTGGATATAGGGGTAAAAACGGAATAAAAAAGGTTCATTTAGAAAAATTTCTATATTTGCAATTTTTTAATTTTAGCTTAAATTTGACTTTAGTTTAACTAATCATGTAAATTTTAAAAATTTGTTTTATTTAGAAGTTTTTTTTTTTTCTTTTCTTTACTTCAAATTTTGTTTTTTTTTTTAAAAATTAATTAATTAATTTAATCTGTTGATTTAGTCTCAAACATTAAGGTTCTATTTGATAGCCATTGCCCATTTGGTTTTTGAAAATTATGCTTGTTTTCTCTCAATTTCCTTACTATGGTTTTCGTTTTTGTTAAGGAAACATTTGAATTCTTAGTCAAACTCAAAAACCAAAAACAAGCTTTTGAAAATTACTTTTTTTAGTTTTCAAAACTTGTCATGGTTTTTGAAAACATGGGAGAAGGTAGATAACAAAACAAAGAAACTTAGTGGAAGTAGTGGTTAATAAGCTATATTTTCAAAAACCAAAAATCAAATGGTTATCAAATGAGTCCTAAGATTTTCCCATTTTTAACTTTTTTTTGTCTTAAATTTTTGTTCTTTCTCTCTAACACTTTCTCTCTCTCTCTATCACATTTTCTCTCTAAAATGTTTATTTCACTTTTAACCTTTTATCTCTAAAATTGTTTCACTTTGTTAACTTCATCTCTGAAACTTCTATCTCACTTTTTTTAACTTTTCACTCTAAAATTTTCTATTTGTAACTTTTTTCATTCCCTAAAGTTGTTCTCACTTTTTAAAAGTTCGCTCTAAAATTTTTGTGTAACTTTTTTCATCTCTAAAATGTGTAGAGAATGTTACAAGGGAGAACAATTAATCAATGAGAACAAAATAATTTTGGAGATAGAATAAAAGTTTAAAAGAGAAAAAATCTGTTTAGAGTAAAAAAGTGCAAAAAGTGGGAAAAAAAGAGATGAAAATTAAAAAGTGATAAAAATTTTTGAGAGAAAAAATGTTAACACGTGAGAGATAAACGTTTTAGAGATAAAGAAAGGGGTTTTGTAGACCCTCTAAAATAGGCGGAAATGATAAATGTCCCACCTTTTCAAAACAAGGATATATGCCCTTTCGCTTGCGTCAACATCCTAGTAAAATTACCATTTTACTCTCTACTCTAACCTCGCTCTCTCTCGCTACTCTCGCTCTAGCTTCTCGCTCTCTCTCTCCAATCTCTCATTCTCTCTCCAATCTCTTGCTCTCTCTCACTTTTCGCTCCTCCCTCCTTGCTCCTTGCTCCCCGCTCCTCGCTCCCGCTTCTCGTTTCTCGCTCTCCAATTTCTCCCTCCAATCTCTTACTCTCTCTCTCATTTCTCTCTCCAATCTCTTGCTCCATCTCCAATCTCGCTCTCTCTCCAATCTCTCATTCTCTATCCAATCTCTCGCTTCTCGCTTCTTGCTTCTCACTACTCGCTCCTCGCTCCTCGCTCCTCGCTCCCCGATCCTCACTCCTCGCTCCCCGCTCCCCGCTCCCCACTCCCCGCTCCTCGCTCTCCAATTTCTCCCTCCAATCTCTTACTCTCTCTCTCATTTCTCTCTCTCAAATCTCTTGCTCCATCTCCAATCTCGCTCTCGCTCCAACCTCTCGCTCTTAAATGCCTTAAATGCGCGTTTTCATGTAGAGAGTAAAATGGTAATTTTGGTAGGATGATGACGTAAGCAAAATGACATATATCCTTATTATGAAAAGGTAGGAAAGCGATAAAATGGTAATTTTGGTAGGATAAATCTGTCAATGCCTATTTTTTAGGAAAGCGATAAAGAAAATAGTTAAAAAGAGAAGACTTGGAGAAAAAATTAGTGACGGAGACACAAATTATAGGACAAAAAGAATAAAAAAAGGAGAAAATGTAAGTGTTCGAGAACGTAAAAATGGCATGATAATAAACTCAAATGAAAGTCTCAAATTAAAGACAAGGTTGCTTCCTTTACCACAAAAGTGAATTCATAAAGTATTAGTCCTGAGAAATTAAATAACAAAATAGTTGATTTGATTTGATTGCTTTGGTTTCTTTTCAAAAATCAAAACCCTCTCTCCTTGAACAAGTACTGTTAATTGTTAAATGCTCCATTATTTCTTCTCTTCTCTTCGCTTCACTATCTTTTTTCTCTGAGGGAAATCCACTGCCAAAGGCTGCACTACCAATTACATCTGAAGGGAAGGGAAGAGTAAGGTGAAAGAAGGCATTGACGATGACCATGAGGGATTGGTAGAAGAATCCGATGTTAAAATGATGATTGGTCGTCCTCGATTTGGTATATTTGGTATTGAACTGAATTGAAATTTGGATGATATATATATTTATCATAAACATACACTGCATTATTTGTTTTCTATTATTATTATTTCTCTTGTTGGAATAATTGCAACTTGTTGCGTTTACACTTTATTGAATTGGTTTAACTTTGGAGGAAATCTTTTGCTCTTCTGGCACCAACATGCTAATTTAACTTCAAATTCCTAATTGATATTTTCTGATTTGGTCTCTCTGTAGAAGGATAGGTTTGCCAATTAGTTAGGTACAATTTGTCATCCCATTAACACTACAACTTTTGTTTGATTATCTTGTTTAGCATTTGCTTGATGGATTGAAAATTAAATTTACAAGCCGCACCATACTAAAAATATAACATAATTTAGTTTATCACATCCGTCAAAATTTAGAGAATATGCAAGATCGGATGCCCACTAGCAAAATTAATAAGCAATTTAGTTTATATTTCAATAACCAATGTTTTAAAAGGCTATTGAGGCTTACGCCTTGAGGCTCGCCTCGAGGCAAAGCTTTAAATTTTAGCCTCGAAACTTATGCCTTCTTTGGACCATAAGAGGCTTACGCCTCTCATAGGAGAGGCTTACGCCTTTGTAAAAACGCACTGAGGCTTATAGCCTCTACGCCTCATAAAATGGTTAGAAGAATTGAATTAATTTCCCCATTCTTTAAAAATATAAACGTTTGAGTTGTTGCAATTTGAAATATTACTACCTTTACCACTTAGGTTTTAAAAACGTTGAAAATAAAAATTTATAGAATAAGTTAATCAAGGGGGTGGCTTTTTCTATACTTTTATATAAGTATTATATAAGTATTATGTTTAGCATTACTTGTTCACACAAACTTAGGATTTACATCATGTTTTTAATTAAAATTGAGGCTTACGCCTCACACCGCCTCGAGGCTTGCGCCTCGCCTTTTCAAGAGAAAAAGCCTCGAGGCCGCCTTTAGCCTTTTAAAACATTGTCAATAACTATGCATATAATTTGGAGTTGAGATTAACAATTATTTGCATCGTGTACAGGTAATGGGCTCGATTGGATTGTTAAGACTCTTATAAGATTGACATTCTTACTCAGAACAAACCCAAAGTACATTATGTAGTTTACATCTTTCAATAATATTGTTTGATTTGTTTTGTCTTACCCTTAAAGGTATAAGTAATAATTAACAAAAGTTGTTGATAATGACAGGTAGACATCTTTCAACAAGCTCAAAATTGTCCATACAAAAATGAGAGCACAACCTTCTTAGTTGAAACAATCCCAAAGTATGTTATACTTTTATCTTTCAATAAAATTGATTAATTTGATTTTCCTTGTCTCTTAAGTGCTAATAAATAAAAGTTGTTGACAATTATAGGTAAACAAATTTTAACAAGGGTAAGATTGTCCCATGCAGGCAGGCGTTGGAGCTCAATTGGAGTATTAGGAGACTGTTAATAAGATTGACCTTCTTAGTTGGAACATCCAAAAGTAAATTATATTGTTTTCGGCTTTCAATAAAATTGATTGGTTTGATTTTTCTTGTCTTTTAAGTTCTAATTGATAAACGTTGTCGACAATAATAGATACATATCATTCAGTAAGATCAAGATTGTCCTATGCAAGTATTGAAGCTCAATTAGAAGTATTAGGACTTCGGTAAGATTTACCTTGTTTTTTTGTTTGTTGTTGTTTCTTTTTTTGTTTGTTTGTTAATGAAAAACCAACCTTTCAGTGAGGGCATCTAAAAAAATCAAGCCCACAAAATGGAGCCAAACTATAGAAAAAGACTCTAATCAAGTCGAATAAGGCCTATAGAGTAATTACAAAAAACACAAGTCAACTACACCCAAAGAGAAACATGAAATCTAGCCAAGGACCAAACCTTCCAAGAACTACTCTCCCACCCCTAGAAGGTTCTATTATTCCTCCCCCCACAAATCTCATAGGACGCAAATCCCTGCTTGCCACAAGAACCTCCCTCTCTCTCAAAACGGTGGATGAGGGAAGAACTCTGATAGGCCACCAATCAAGCATGTGTATAGGAGAAGAAAGAAGGGGAATGCAAAGAGTACTAATACTTAGTTATTCGGTTGTTAGTCTGGTTAAGTGGTTGTGATGTAGCCGTATACTTGTAATAACCCTTAGTCTTTTATTTTACTAAGTCATGTGCCAACCACATGCCTTGTAACTACTTTAGTTAGGATCCTTGCCTATTTAAGGGCAAGTGATTATCAATAAAGGGGTATCATTTGTTATTATTCTAAAAACAAGTCTACGGCTCCACCATATTTGGTATCAGAGCGCACGATTTTTGGGCGCTTCCACTATGACAACCAAGAGAGTCTCGACCAACGTGGGAGGAGATTCATCTTCGGTTGGAAAAGAGGCGGAGTCAACCACCGTCCTCTCACCACGAGCAACAACCGTACGCTTGCTGTCGGTTGAACAAGATGTGAAAATCTTGAAGAATGATGTGGGTGAGATCAAGAAAACCTTAAAAATAATTTGCGAGAAGTTGGGAATTAAACCGGATCAACAATCAACAAACCCGATGATGCAAGAAAAGCTAGGAATGGAACAAAGAATGGTCCAAGAAGCAGATTTTCCTCCAAGAATCCATCAAGAACGTCGACCAATGCTCCAAGAATTCAAGGGGGAACCAAGCTGTAACCTAATGGGACAATCTACCATGGAGAGAACTTATCAAGAACAAGATAAAGCATCTCGGGAATTGGAAGAAAGGATGGGACAGCAGCAAGAAAGACAAACAATGGAGCAAAGAATAGTTCATGAAACACATTTAGCTCCAAGAAAGTATCAAATAATGCATCAAGACTTCCACATCAATCCATTACATAATTGGCAGCAAGAATTCTTCAAGAGGGAGCCTTTAGAAACGCAAGAACACAAGGTAAAATATCAGCAAGAAAGGCAAGAAAGGCAGATTTTTGTTCAACGAACAGTCCAAGAATGGGATACAGTCCAAAAATGGAATTTTTGGCCGTTTATTACTTAACTCGAGGTCGAGTTCTTTTTGGGAAGGGGATGTTTGATGTAGCCGTATACTTGTAATAACCCTTAGTCTTTTATTTTACTAAGTCATGTGCCAACCACATGCCTTGTAACTACTTTAGTTAGGATCCTTGCCTATTTAAGGGCAAGTGATTATCAATAAAGGGGTATCATTTGTTATTATTCTAAAAACAAGTCTACGGCTCCACCAGGTTGAATCTGTTACTAACCATTTCGTGTATATAGTTCTATCTTGTAAGGGGGAGGGTTACCTTTTTGACTAAGAAGTGTAGTTGGGTAAAGGGCGGAGAGATTGTGGGAACTCTCGAATTTTCCCCAGGTTCGTGTTTGTGCATAAATAATATCAGGTTACTATCAAACTCCTCAAGCATTTGAAGAAGACCTCTGTGCCTAGCGAACTACAAGCCGACCTAAAAATGGAATTCTACCTTGAATAAGCAAAGTCGCAACTCCAAAACATCTAGTCAAGGTCTTCCTTCGCCATCTGACAAAGAAAGCAACAAAATGGACCAGTCAAATACGAAATCATTCTTCTCAAGAGCCGATCCAAGGTGTTAACTCTTCTATGGATGATTTTCCCGATGAAAAAATTGAACTTTATTTGGAACTTTCACCTTCCATAAGACATAAAAGATGAACTCACCAACCAAAGGAGGGTTTAATAAACACTAAAAAGCAACCAAAAGGAGAAACCTTCAGAGGGGGAGGGGCTCCAGAAACAAATATCCCCCCTTCTTAGTCTAAGAACTACCTATTCTAACAAAGATAAGGGAGTCAAGATGTCTGTGGCTCCCTATTGGATAATGGATAGGTGAAACCAAAAGAAAAAGAGGGAGAACTCCTGGGAGTATCTAGAACATTGGCCACAAAATAATTTTTCATAAAAGATAAGTGGTATAGATGAGGGAACACGATCTCCCATCCACCTGTCCTCCCAAAAGTATGTATCCTTACCATCCCCTACAAAAAAAACTGGATAAAGGAAGAAAGGGAGCTTAGTACAAATGTCCTTCCATGAATTTTTGAACGTGTCTTTGACCCACTTGACCCCACACAAATGGGTGTGGACTGTACTTACTCAAGATAGTCCTATGTCACAAGGTATTGGACTCAGAGGGAAACCGCCACAACCATTTAGCCAACATCGCTTTGTTATGGACCCTTGAATCCTTTAACTCTAGCCTCTTGCACCTCATTGGTTTCCACACCAACTTCCAATTCACCAAATGCACACTCTTACCCCATTGACCCCTCCTCAATGAACATCCCTCCTAAGCTTTTCTAAAGAATTACACACCGAATGGGGAGCTCTAAAAAGGGAGAAGAAATATGTGGGGATTCCACTCAACACTGCTCAAATGAGAATCAACCTGCCACCTTTGGAGGAAAACTTTCTCTTTCTAATTAGCCAATCTCTTATGCACTTTATCCACCACCACATCCCAAAAAGAAAGAGATCTCAGATTATGGCCTAGGGGGTCCTAAGTAGGACGGAGGGAAAGAACCAAACTCACGACCTACAGAGGAATCCCACCTATCCAACATGCCCATATCACAATTTAAGCCCAGGATCAGACACTCTTCCCTATTGATTTTAAGGCCTGACATGGCTCCAAAGAACGCAAGGATGTGATTTTACATGAAGAATGACTTTTCCTCAGTAGAGTAAAAGAAAATAGTGTCATCAGCAAATTGAAGGTGGGACAAAGGGACCTTACCTTGACCCACCTCCAAACCCTCAACGATTCCACCCTCCACCCCTCTCGGAACATTCATGCTAAGGGTGTCCACAATAAGTAAGAAAAGAAAAGGGGATAATGGATCACCCTGGCGTAGGCCCTTATGGCCTTAATCCTCCCTTTAGGACTACCATTGATGAGGATGGAATATGTACCAGATCTAATACAACTCCAAACCCAAGATCTCCATTTGTACCCAAAACCTTTCTTATCGAGGATCTTGTCCAAGAAGCTCCAATCCACATGGTTGTAAGCATTCTCATAGTCAATCTTTAAGATGACACCCTATTGACCTCGACCACAGTATTCCTCAATAGCCTCGTTACCGATGAGAGCAGTGATCATGGTTGTAAGCATTCTCATAGTCAACCTTAAAGATGACACCCTATTGACCTCGACCACAGTATTCCTCAATAGCCTCATCAGCGATGAGAGCAGTGATCAAGGATTTGCCTTCTCTCGATAAAAGTGCCTTGGGATTCAGATATCGTTAATGAAAGAACCTTTTTCAGTCTATTAACCAAACCCTTAGCTATGAATTTATACATGCTCGTGATCAAGCTAATGGGTTTAAAATCTTAACTTTGTTTGACCTCTCTTTTTTAGGGATGTGGCAAAAGAAAGTTTCATTCAGGGATCTATCTGAGATACATTTCTCAAAGAACTCTTGGAACACACCCATCACATCATTTTTAATATCCTTCTTCCTATCCTGAAAGCGGGCCAGGGAGAAGTCGTCAAGCTTTGGAGCGGTGTCTTTGTCACAATCGAAAACTACCTTCTTAACCTCTTCCTCTAAAAAGGGAGCCTTCAACCCTCACTTCGCATATTCCAACTTAAGAGACATCTGCTCCTTCTTAAGTAAGGGCCTCATTCAGCTGACTAATCTCTTCTAAAACGTCAATACAACCAATCCTACTTGCCACCTCTTGCTTTTCAATCCTAAAGGACCCAAAGACCTCCTTATTCCATGATTTTAGAACCCCTTTTAGATTTCTCAGCTTGTCCTTCGTAATTGCTCGAGACCTTCGCATTCCACCACAAGGGAAAGGAAGATTTAAAGGAGGGATGATCTAGTCACATGTTTTTGAACCTAAATGGACAGGGGCCCCACTTTTGGGGGACCTAAAACAAGGATAAACGATTAATGATCTAAGGTGACTCTAGGTCCCAACAATTGTCTCACTGTGGAAAAAGTCTCCATCCAATTCCCGGATAATAGAAATCTATCTATTTTGCTATGCACCCTACAGTTGGACCAAGTAAACTTGTCGTTTACTAAAGGGGTGTCTAACAAACTACAACCCTGAATAACCTTTTTACACAGCTTCATAGACTTTGTAGCCCTAACGCCGGACGCCTTTTTCCAAAGGGGAACGAGTAACATTAAAGTCCCCCACAAGACACTGACAAGGCCCACATAGGCCAAAGAGGTCTCCGATTTCATTCCATATTTCTTTTCCATCTCTAGGCCTAGGAGGACCATAAACCCCTGTGAAGATGCCCACCGTATTCCCTCTAATATTGAAAGAGATGGAAATGGAAAAAACACACCTTTTATCACCTCAACAACCCCTATCGAATTGCCATCCCACAGAAGAAACACTCCTCTTGACGCTTTTAGGGACTCAAGGCCAACCCACTCCACCTTCTTAATAGTCCAAATACTTTTCACAAACTCTTGATGGGTCGAAATTACCTCTTTAACGATCTGCTGCTTATCCTAACCCTCTCAGGCCCCTAGTATTTTAGAAAACCACTTTTATTGGATTCCCAAAGTAGCAACGGTTTCCTGAGAAGCCTTCTTTCCATCATAATTCATAGAACAATCCAACTTCTTAAGTTCTGTGTGTCTAGCTTCTCAGAACTCTTTCCTCTCTTACTTGTTTTTCCCTTCTTGGAATTAATGTTGGTGGGTGAGTCACCTCGGTCGGGATTTCATGAATTCCAATAGAAGCAAGGGAAGCCTAAGCTGCGGGCCAATTGCCATTAGTACCCCCAGTTGTAGGGAAACCTTGAAGGGCCGAAGAACTAGATAGAGACGTAGGGTTACCAAAAACCAACTTGTTTTGAAAAGGCTGACTAGATAGATCCCCTCCCTAGCGAAAACCACTACCCAAAGTATGGGACACAGACACAAAAGTCGAAACACTCTCTCTTAGTTAAGTCGAATGAGACAAGACAGAATTAAGCAACAACGGAGACCCAAGACTTTGATTAAAATTGTTTGGACCCCCTCCCCCTTTTGTAGGGAAAGGTAAAGAGAAAGGTAAAGGAAAAGTCAACTTACTTGAGTAGAGTAACTCCCTCTCTCAACAAAATCCGACGAGGAAGGTGAAAGATCCTAAGGATTACATATACCTGGTTTGTCATCCTTTCAGAGTTTACCTAGAGTAACACTTGAGGAAAATGCTTTGGTTTATCCTATTGCACGCTATCATCAAACGTAGGAAAAACCCTAGGCTTTGCTGGGAGAAGCGAAAAAGCCAATTTTGGGATGTCCAATTGCTTGTTGCTTCCTTTGGATGATGATCAATGTCCCTCCGCTTGATTTAAAAGATTTCCTCCTTGCCACCAACCTCCTTCCAACGAAGTCTCCCATCTCCATAAAATATCAAATATAAAATTTGAATATTGCATTTCCTTAGCCATCAATGGTGAAAGGAACAACTCATTTTCCAAATAGTTAAACAATCGAGGGATCATCCCCATACTCCTTGATGCCAAAATTTTTGCTTCTTCCAAGCCCATGACTGGACCCAGTCCACTTCCATGCCACCACCACCACCATCATTGTTTTACACTTTCTAGAGTCTAGTGGTTGACCCAAACTCAAGCCTAGGCCCAATCCCAGATTGAAAATTCAAGTCCCCCCATGTCTTTCCTTATCTCTTCTCATATATGTCCATACCTTTAGGAGACTCAAACTTTTGTGTCAAGGCTTTATGAAGCCAAATAGAAACCAAATTTCGCCCTCTAGACTTGATAGATGGTTTTTCATAAGTTACTCGCGATTCATAACTTCCTCCAGCCCACCACTCTGACTAGATGGACATCGTACCTTCTTCACGTGATCTCTACTCAATTGCACCTACTGACTTGCCACATTTGATGCATTTGGCAGGTGCAAGATAACCATTTTCGACGAATTTGACGTCTCTTTCTCCATGACAGACAGACTGTTGAAATTTCGGCCAATGACAAGTCTCGTTGAAAAAAAAAAATCCTTCGTGATTCAAGAAACATATTGTCGGAAGAAATCCTTCATTTCCCCTAGCTTTGAAGCACACCTCCTTCGACCAACAAACCTCCATAAAGATTTCCTCTTCATCTGAAAGACCCCTGCAAAACTCAAACATTGAAGCAATCAAACTGCCTAGTTCTCAGAAATAGAGGGATATCCAAGGCTGTAAGCCAGGCTCCATTAAAGGTTAAACGTTTCCCCTTGCCAATAACTTCAAATTCCAAGCATGAACTCTGAAGTTTTTTGAATGTAATGAAAACCCTCGCTTAATCAGATCCAATGCCTGCTTCGAATTTTCGCATATACCCATGGCCAAATTAGAACAGATGGGTTTGAGAGCCAATCCGATGCTTTCTTTCATTAGAATAATCTCTTTAATAGTTGCCCAATGAAGTTTACGATCCATCATCTCCTATAATCACTACTACAGAACAATCAAATGCGAATTTGATGAATCGTCTTCACCGACCTTTGCACACATAGGTCTCCTCTCACCACTTCTATGAATATTTTGCTTTTCACATCCTTTTTTTTTTTTTCAGAACATCTTTCGCCACCTCCTTCCCTACTAATGAAACCAAGGTTTTAGAACACAACACTAAAAGCAAAAGAATATCTGTCATAGCCAAAGCCAATGCCCCCATTCCTTTCCTTTCGAGCCCTTTGGAACAAAAATAGAAGATTTTCTCCCTCTAAATGGTTCTAAAGAGAGGAGACCAAATCGACCCCAAGCATTCGACAAGACTTGCAAGAAGATCATTGTCGAGCCCAATCTTCTTCTTCTCCAAAAACCTTAGGGCTTTTCCATCTTGGAGACTGTACCCAAACAATCCCTTACCCAAGCCAATGCTTCCAACTCCAGGTCCAGAATCCCCACTCTCAAGCCTCTCCATTCCTCCAACTTCACTCTTTTCTTGCACCCATTCTTACGAATGTGGAATACCTTTCGATCAATGTTTAACTTCGCCGTCGCACACTTCACCCTCATCTCACATCAATATTGACCTTGTTATTTGGAACAATCCCAAAAGCATATAATTTGATTTTCCCTGTTTTTATGTTCTAATTGATAAAAAGTTGTTGACAATGACATATAGGCATCTTTGAATCAACTCAAGATCGTCTCATGCAGGCATTGCAACACAATTGGAATATGACTTTTGAACCTTCTTAATAAGAAACAATCCTAAGGTATATTATATCGTTTGCATGTTTCAATAAAATTGATTGATTTGATTTGCCTTGTCTTTTAAGTTCTAATTAGTAAAAGTTGTTGACAATGATAGGTAATCTTTCAACAAGTTCAAGATTGTTCCATGCAAGACTGAGAAAACGATTGGAATGTTAGGACTCTTAATAAGGTTGACCTTCTTAGTTGGAACAATCCCAAAGTATGCCATTTTTTTTCTTTCAATTAAAATGATTGATTTGATTTATCTTGTCTTTTAAGTTCTAATTGATAAAAGTTGTTGATAATCATAGGTAGACATCTTATCTTTCAAGATTGGCCCATGAAGGAAAGGGAGCTTGATTTGAGTGTCAGGAGTCTCTCGATAAGGTTGACATTCTTAGTTGGAATAATCCCAAAGTATGTTAAACTTTTATCGTTCAATAAAATTGATTGATTTGATTTATCTTGTCCTTTAACTTCTAATGGATAATGGATAAAAGTTGTTGATAATGATAGGATTGGCCTATGTAGGAATGAGAGCTTGATTTGAGTATTAGGAGTCTTGATAAGGTTGACCTTCTTAGTTGAAACAATTCCAAAGTATGTTAAACTTAAATTGATTGATTTGATTTATCTTGTCTTTTAAGTTCTAATTGATAAAAGTGTTTGGTAATGATGGATAGACATCTAATCTTTCAACAAGCTTGAGATTGCTCCTTGTAGTAGGCATTGATGCTCCATTGGAGTTTTAGGACTAAATAAGATTGACCTTGAGCCATCCCAAAGTATTTTATGATTTTATCTTTCATTAGAGTTGATTGATTCTATTTTCTTTGATTTTTTAAGTTCTAATAATTGATAAAAAATTGTTGACAATGACAGGTAGTTCTTTCATATAATCTCAAGATTGTTCGATGGTAGGCATTGGAGCGTAATTGGAGTATCGAGACTCTAGTAAGATTGACCTTCTTAGTTGGAACAACACCAAAATATGATTTACTTGTATCTTTGAATAAATTTGATCCATTATATTCTTCTTGTTTCTTAATTTCAACCAAAGTACGTTTTACTTGTATCTTTCCATCAATATGATTGATTCTATTCTCCTTGTTTCTTAAGTTCTAATAATTGATAGAAGTTGATGACAATTACAAGTAGACATGTTTGAATAAGTTCAAGATTATCCCATGCAAGCATTGGAGCTCAATTGGAGTATTAGGATTCTTGTAAGTTTGACCTTCTTTGTTGGAACAATAGCTAAGTATATTATACATTTTACACTTGTCAATAGAATTGATTAATTTGGTTTGCCTTTGCTTTTATGTTCTAATGGATAAACGTTGTTGACAATGACAGATCCATCTATCAACGAGCTCAAGATTTTCTCATATAGGAATATGAGCCCAACTGGAGTGTTAGAACTTTTGATAAAGTTGACCTTTTGATTTGGAACAACCTCGAAGTATGTTATATTTCTTTTCCACCTTTCAATAAAATTGATTGATTTAATTTTCCTTGTCTTTCAAGTTCTAATTGATAAACGTTGTCGACTATAATAGATAAACATCTTTCAATAAGTTCAAGATTGTTGGTCCCATGCAGGTATGGAGCTCAATTTGGAGTATTAGGACTCTGGTAAGATTGACTTTGTTAGTTGGAACAATCTTTGAAGTATATGATTTGATATTCCTTGTCTTTTATGTTCTAATTGATTAAAGTTGTTGACAATACCAGGTAGACTTTGAATAAGCTCAAGATTGTTCCATGTAGGCAATCGAACACAATTGAAGTATTGGGACTCTTGTAATGTTGACTCTCTTAGTCGGAACAATCCTAAGACATATTATATAGTTTACATGTTTGAATAAAATTGATTGATTTGATTTGCCTGTCTTGTAAGTTCTAATCAGTAAAAGTTGTTGAGAATCATAGGAAAACATCTCTTAACAAGCTCAAGATTGTTCCATGCAAGAATGGGAGCTTGACTGGAGTGTTAGGACTCTTGATAAGTTTGACGTTCATAGTTGGCACAATCCCAAAGTATGTTAAACTTTTACCTTTGAATAAATTGAATGATTTGATTTATCTTGTCTTTTAAGTTGTAATTGATAAAAGTTGTTGCTAGTGACAGGTGTCTTTCGACAAGCTCAAGATTGTCCCATGCAAGGATGAGAGCTCGATTTTAGTATTAGGACTTTTGATAAGGTTGACCTTTTTAGTTGGAACACTCCCAAAGTATGTTAAACTTTTATCTTTCAATAAAATTGATTGATTTTTTATCTTGATTTTGATGAATAGACATCTCTCGACAAGTTCAAGATTGTCCCATGTAGGGATGGGAGCTCGATTTGAGTGTTAGGAATCTTGATAAGGTTTTCTTTCTTAGTTCGAACAATCCCAAAGTATGTTATACTTTTATCTTTCAATAAAATTAATTGATTTGATTTATCTTGTTTTTTAAGTTCTAATTCATAAAAGTTGTTATTAATGATAGGTAGGCATCTTTCAACAAGCTGGAGATTGCTTTGTGCGGGCATTGATGCTCCACTGGAGTTTTAGGGCTCTAAGTAAGATTGACCTTCTCGGTGGAGTAATCCAAACTATGTTATAATTTTATCTTTCATCAAAATTGATCGATTCTCTTTTCTTTGTTTTTAAGTTCTAATAATTGATATAAGTTGTTGACCATGACAAGTAGAGTTCTTTCAGATAATCGCAAGATTGTCTCAGGTAGGCATTGAACTGAATTAGAGCATTAGGACTCTTGTAAGATTGACCTTCTTAGTTGGAACAATACCGAAGTATGTTCTACTTTTATCTTTCTATAAATTTGATTGATTTTATTCTCCTTGTTTCTTAAGTTCTAATAACTGATAGAAGTTGACAATAATTACAGGTAGACATGCTTGAATAAGTTCAAGATTGCTTGGAGGTTAATTGGAGAATTAGGATTCTTGTAAGATTGACCTTCTATGTTGGAACAGTACCAAAGTATATTATACATTTTACACCTATCAATAGAATTGATTGATTTGCCTATTCTTTTAAGTTCTAATTGATAAAAGTTGTTAATGTAGACATCAATCAACAAGCTCTAAATTTTTCCATACAGGAATGCAAGCTCAACTGGAGTGTTAAGACTCTTGTAAGAATGTTATATTATTTTTTTTCGTTTTGTAAAATTGATTGATTGTATTTTCCTTTTCATTAAGGTCGGATGTTGACAATGACAAGTACAACAATCTCAAAATTGTTTTGTGCAGGAATTGAAGCTCAATTGGAGTGTTAGGCCTTTTGTAAGAATGACCTTCCCAGTTGGAATATCCAAAGTATATTACCGTTTACATGTTTCAATAAAATTGATTTATTTGATTTGTCCTGTTTTTAAGTTCTAATTAATTAAAGTTATTGACAATGATAGATAGACATCTTTCAACAAGCTCAAGATTGTTTCATGCAGGAATAAAAGCTTGATTGGAGTGTTAAAGGACTCTCGATAAGGTTTGACCCTTTTAGTTGGAATAACCCCTACGTATGTTATACTTTTATCTTTCAATAAAATTGAGTGATTTAAATGATTTTTGTTCAATGCTGAAAACACCAAATTCATAGCCATCATATATGTAGGCTGGAAATAACTAACTATAACTAACTATTTACAACAAAGAAAGCTTTTAACTAAATGGTAAAAGCTAAAATAAAGACAAAGGTAAATACACAGTAAGTAAAAGTAAAAGATCTCTAATGATCCTACATCAAATCCTTCCCTCCTCCCAAAAAATAACTTTCCCTCAAGTTAATTAGCTAAAGAGAAACCGTTTGGGGCATGGAAAGGATATATATCCGAGACATTATTAAATGTTGGACTGATCTTGAGAGGAGGAAGGTCGACACAGTAGGCATTGTTCCCAATTCTTTCCAAAATTTTGAAGGGGCAAATCTTTTAGTTAGAAAGTTTAGAGTGGGCACCCAAGGAAGTCTTGATTTTCATAGATGAATCATAACTAAGTCTCCAATTTGGAATTCTTGATTCCAACGATGAACATCAAAAGTTGCCTTGTAACGAGCATTGACTTCCTCCAGATGATCCGAGATATCTTTGTGAAGTTTCTGGATTTGGTCGACTATTAAGTTAGCTTCGGAACTAACATCAATTGGAGAAGGAATGTTAGACAAATCTTTAGTTAATCGAGGGAGGCTAGTATATACAATTTCAAATGGTGACTTATTGATTGATTGCACATGTGATTGAAGGCAAACTCGGCTTAAGCTAAGGAAAGGTCCTATTGTCGAGGCTTATCTCTACTGAGGCAGCGAATTAGATTCCCGAGAGTTCAATTGGTCACTTTAGTTTGGCCATCCGTTTGGGGATGACTTGTGGTACTGAATAGGTGACCTATTTCAAAACGTTTCCACAAGGACTTCCAAAAATAGCTCATAAACTTAACATCTCTATCTCACAATGTTTAAAGCATTGTTAGTCTTTTTACATGGTAAGAAATGAGACATTTTGCTAAAACGATGTACCACAACCAAAACGGAATCAGAACCTCTTTGAGTTCGAGGAAGTCCTTAAACAAAATCCATTGATAAGTCCTCCCAAATAGAAGTAGGAATAGGTAAAGGACTATAAAGGTCAGTGTTTTGGTTCAAACCTTTAGAAGTTTGGGAAATATAGCATCGTTCAACAAAATTCATCACGTCCTTCTTTAGTTGGGGCCAATAAAATTTTGTTGATGATAAAAGATAAGTTTTATCCCTACCAAAATGGCCTGCTAAACCTCCAACATGCATTTCCTTAATAAATTCCCTTAAAGATGTGTGTGGTATGCAAAGTGTGTTGCCTTTAAAAAGAAATCCATCTAGCAAGTGAAAATATTTACAAGGAATATGATTGGAACAATTCTGCCGAATTTCTTTAAAATCTGGGTTATTTGTATAGGATTCAGGTAGTTGATCAAAAGCAATAATCTCTTGTTGAAGTAAAGTTGGAAGGGTACCTTTTTGGCTTGGAGCATCCACTGCTTTGTTTAAATGACAAGCAGTATATTTAATAACAAAATCAAACCTTTGTAAAAATTGAAGCCATCTAGCATGCATTCGGCTTATTGTTCTGAGAGTGTAAAAACTTAATGGAGAAATGGTTAGTTAGTAACACAATCTCTTTACCTAGAAGATAGTGTTCCCATTGCTGCTATGCTCGAACTAAGGCGTATAATTCTTGTTCATATGTGCTCCACTTTTTTCTAGCTTCACTTAGTTTTACACTGAAAAATTCAATAGGATGGTTAGCTTGAGACAAAATAGCACCAATTCCAATTCCTGAGGCATCCACCGAAACCTCAAATGGCTAAGAAAAATCATGGAGGCAAAGCACAAGTGTGGAACTAACTTGTTGTTTTAATGTATTAAAGCTGTCCAATTGAGAACTGCTTGAGCAGAATTTCCCTTTGTTCAAACATTTAGTTAAATGGGTAACAATTGTACTGAAATTTTTAATGAATTTTCTATAAAAGGAAGCAGTTCCTAAAAGACATTGAATATCACAGACTCCTTTAGGAATTGACCAATTCATGATAGCTTGAATCAAATGAAATCCCATCTTTTCCTATTATAAATCCTCAGAAGTGAATTTTGGAAGTCATAAAAACACATTTCTTAAGATTAATAAACAATTTGTTTTCATTTAATGTGTTGAAAACCTGGTGCAAGTGATTTAGATGATCATCATTATATTTTGCTATAGATTAAAATGTCATCAAAGTGAACAACAACAAATTTGTCAAGGAAAGGAAGCAAAACCTAGTTCATGAGGCGCATAAATGTGCTTGGAGCATTGCTTAGACTGAAAGGCATGACTAGCCAATTCAAATAAACCTTCATTAGTCTTGAATGTCGTTTTCCATTCTATCTCCTAGTTTGATGCAAATTTGATGGTAGCCACTTCGTAGGTCAATTTTAGAAAAATCAGTAGCCCCTCCTAATTGATCTAATAAGTCGGTCAATCTAGGAATAGGAAACCTATACTTAATTGTAAGTTTATTAATTGCTCTATGATCTATACACAATCTCCAAGAACCATCTTTTTTTGGGGCCTAGAAGAGCAAATACTGCACATGAGTTGAGGCTTGGTTGGATATGCCCTTTCTCTCAAAGTTCTGCTATTTGTTCATGCAAAATTTGGTATTCTTTTGGGCTCATGCGATAATGTGGTAAATTGGGTAAGGAGCTACCTGGGAGAAGGTTCATTTGGTGTAGAATGTCCCTAAGTGGAGGCAATGCAGTGGGAGTTTCTGTAAGATTATAAAATTTGGATAACAAGTCCATGATGTCTGGAGAGAGAGGTGTAGCAATATGGTCATCCGTTTGTCCCTTAATAATTAGGGTTAAGATTGAATGTTCTATATCGTGCACAAAATTTTTATTAGTACAAACTGATAAAAGTTGCTTTTTTGAAGTAGATGATTCTTTAAATGGTTTTTTATTTCCAGTTTTTCCTAAAGGGAGAAGAATGATCTTTTTGCCCAACCACATGAATTCATAGGTGTTCCTTTGTGAATGGTTTGATTATCATATTGTCGAGGTCTACCTAAAAGGATATGACATGCATCCATTTCTAACACATCACAAACTATTTGATCTCTCTCTCTATCTTTTTTTTTTTTTTTTTTGATAATAAACTTAGTTTTCATTGAGAAAAATGAAAGAATACATGGGCATACCGCCCACAAAAAAGAAAGCGGAGCCACTCTATAAAAAAGGCCTCCAATCAAGTAAGATCAAGCCTAAAATATAATTATAAAAGGGCTTAAGGCCCAAAGAGAAACATAGAATCCAACAAGGGACCAAACATCGCTCCAAGAACTATCACGTCCTTTGAAAATTCTATTGTTTCTCTCCCCCCTACAGACCCCAAATAATTGTACAAACCCCAGCCTGCCACAAAAAGTGCCCTCTTTCACGAACGGGTGGATGAAAAAGAAGCTCCTCGAAGGCTGTCTTGTAAACCAGACCTCTGAACAACTCCAAATTGCCGAGGCAAACTCGCAACCCCAAAGCAAGTGGTCCAGATCTTCAGCCTCCCTCCTATCGAGGATACAACAGAACGACCTAACAAAGAAGACCCTCTAGCCAAAATCCGATCCATAGTATTAACTCTACCATGCAAAACCTGCCATTCAAAGAATTTAATCTTCTTCGGAATCTTACCTTCCATAATGAAGCGAAAATTGAGCCACTCCCCAAGAAAGAGTTAGACAAACTGTAAAATAAAGAGGTGCACAAAAAACCTTTAGAAGGACAAGGACTCCACAAGTGGATATCCTTCCTGTTAGGACGAAGACTAAAGACTTTTAGCATCAAGAGAAGAGATATAATGTCTGTCGTTTCCTTGTTTGTCAAAGGTCTACAAAAGCCCAGAGAGGGAGTAACTTGGTTGTTAGAAGACGAAAGAATGGTCGCCACCGAATGATTTCTCAAAGAAGACAACTAATATAAACGAGGAAACAAAGAGCAAAGGGGAGCATTCCCAATCCACTTATCCTCCCAGAAATAAGTATCCCTCCCATCTCCCACCACATTATGGATAAACTGAGAATAAATAGGAAATTAGGCTGAAATTTCTTTCCATGGGTTTCTTGAAGTGCCTTTAACCCCACTGACAATCCATTCAAAAGGGTGAGGCCCATACTTGCTAGCAATAACCTTGTATGACAAGACGTTGGTTTCATGATGAAATCGCCAAAGCCATTTAGCCAACAAGGATTTGTTCCTATCCCTAACCTTATCGATACCTAACCCCCCTAAATCCATTGGACTAGATACCACCTCCCAATTCACAAGGTGCGAACCTTTGCCTTCAACAACTCCTTCCCATAAAAAGTCCCACATATACATCTCAACCACCTTGCTTACAGAGCAGGGAAATCTAAAAAAGGACATATAGTAGATAGGAATGCCGCTCAAAACAGATTGGATTAGAGTAAGCGCCTTCCCTTTTGAGAAAAAACTTTTTCTCCAAGAGGCAAGTCTTCTCCTAATCTCATCGGTGAGCGGGTCCCAAAAAAAAATACTTCTAGGGTTGTGCCCTAAAGGTATTCCTAGATACGAGGACAGAAAGGAACCCACATCACACCCCACCCAAGCAACCCACCTCCTTAGCTTAGCCTGGTCACAGTTAACACCCAGAATCTGACTCATACTTCTGTTAATCCTCAAACTCGAGATAGCCTCAAAAAACGAGAGGACAAGATTCAAATTATGAAAAAATTCCTCATTACCAGAACGAAAGAACATCGTGTCGTCAGCGAATTGGCGATGAGAAAGAACCACCTTATCCTTCCCCACTTGAAAGCCTTCTAGAATGTTACCCCTCACCCCCTTCGAAATGATCTTGCTCAGAGCATCCATCGCCAAGATGAAAAGGAAGGGAGAAAGTGGATCCCCTTGCCTCAAGCCTCTCGACGCCCGAATCCTACCCCTAGGTCTTCCATTAACCATAATAGCAGCTCCAAATCCAGGCTCTCCATTTATAACCAAAACCTTTTTTTCGCAAGGACCTTGTCCAAAATGTCCCAATCCACGTGATCATATGCTTTCTCAAAGTCAATCTTAAGGATGATCCCCTCCTTTCTCTGAACTCTGTAATCCTCGATTACTTCGTTAGCTAATAAGCGCTTGGTCGAAAATTTGTCTGCCAGCTATAAATGCCCCTTGACAATCCGAGATCGTAGATGGGAGAATCCTTCTATAAGTCTCATGGGCAACACCTTGGCTATGATCTTATACACACTAGTCACCAGGCTAATGGGTATGAGATCCTTTATCTTCGTGGCATTGTCCTTCTCCATAACAAAACAGACAAAGGTATCCTTTAAAGGGCTGTCAATAACACCTCTATCGAAAAACTCCAAGAAAACTTTCCACAGATCCTCCTTAATACACTCCCAATTATCCTGAAAAAATGCCATAAAAAAAACCATCCGACCCAGGAGCTTTATCCCTATCAAACCCAAAAACCACCCAACTAATCTCCTCGAGAGAGAAGGGAGAATCCAATCAATCTCTGACCCTCGAGGAGATAGGACTCCAATCCATTCTGTCCAAGATAGGTAGAAGAGCCACTACTGGACTATACAATGACGCCATCGTCGACCCTTGACTACCGGTTGCCGTTAACCTCCGACTACCGGCTGCTGCCGACCTTTGCTGAGCATCCGCCAAAGGCAACCTCTGACTATAATTTTAATGTATGTTATATATAATTTTTATATTATATGTACCAAATTTTATTTCAACTAAAAATCAAGAAACGAGAAACAGTTACGAAACATAACTGTTTCTGTTTCATTTTTTAGAGAAACAAGAAACAAAAATAATTATCAAACATGTTTCTGTTTTTAGTTCTTGAAAAACAAGAAACAAGAAACGAGAAACGAGAAACAGAAAACGGAAAACGAGAACGTTATCAAACGAGCCCTACAATGCCGAGAAAAAGGAAAGCACCTCCTCCTAAATAGCCATATCATCTTTCAGCATCTCACCAGCCTCATTCTCTAGATAATTAATGAGATTCTTGTTCCTCCTACCACTTGCCACTCTATGGAAATAGGCTGTATTACCATCCCCCTCCCTCGCCCACTTGACTTTGGCTTGGCTTTTTGCCTCCAATTCACAACTTCCTTGTTAACAATATCCACAATTTCGGACTTCAAATTCACACGCTCCTCTTTCTCAGAGACCGAAAGCCCCCAAACCTTCCTCCTTCGAATCTAACACCTTAAGTTTTCCCCGCACCTCTTGTTTCTTTAACCTAATATCCCCAAAGACATTTTTATTCCAAGACTTAAGCTCCCCCTCGAGGACACGTAACTTGCCCATGAAGCGAAAGCCCTCCTACCTACCTGAAACAACAACCTGACACCAACTAGGGAGGGCAACTTTGAACGAGGGATGGGTTAACCACATATTTTCAAATGTAAAAGGGCATGGACCCCACTTGACCACCCCCTAGTCCAGGCTAAGAGGCCAATGATCAGAAGTAACTCTCTAACTCAAAAACTATCTAGCATTCATAAACACCTCCATCCACCCTTTAGACAATAAGAATCAACCAATACGACTATGAAATCTACTATTGGACCATGTAATCTTCCATTAACAATCGGCGGATTGAAAAAGGAACACTCCTCAATGAAGTTACTAAATTGCCTTATCGATCTTGAAACTCTTCCGTCATACGCTTTCTCTTGGGGGCTTCGCACCACATTAAAGTCCCTGGCTAAACACCAAGACTTACCACATAAACCATAGAGCCCCCCTAACTCCTCCCAAAACTTTGTTCTCCCCCATGTCTTGGTGGCTCGTAAACTCCTGTCACACACCCTTCTTCCTCCCTAGGAAGACGAAAGGACATGGAGACTGAGGAAGAGCATCTAACCACCTCACTAGACTTAGCAACACTGCTATCCCACATCAAAATAATGCCCCCGGGGGCCCCAATGGACTCCAGACACACCCACTCCACTTTTCTTTTACCCCACAAACTCTTCACCAGCTCTCTACAACAACTACCTCTCTCAGTCTCAACCAAAATAACAATATTTGGATTCTCCTAAACACCTCCTTAACCCAACCTCCTCTTCTCCGTCCCTCCCAAACCTCAGACATTCCAGGATATCACCTTCATTTAGAACCCCTTCTTTATCCTTCCTTTAGCACCTCCCTTCCAGCCATCATATTTGACCGAACACTTAAGATTTCTTAACTCGCTTACCTTGATTTTCCCACCCCCTCTTGCTTTACTCCCGACCTTACCTTTCTTTGGGGAATTATGATTGCCTTCTGTGGAAATTTCCTTTTCCTTCTGCGAAATCACTGCCCCTTGAGGACAAAACTGAGTTCCCATAGAATAGTTCTCAATCGGGATAATTTGCATACCTGCTAAGCTAAAAGAGAATTTCAAGAAGACCACTTCTCTGCACCCCCAAACATGCAATTATATGGTTTACATGTTTGAATACAATTGATTGATTTCATTTGTCTAATCTTGTAAGTTCTAAACTATAAATAATGAAAGTCGTTGACAATGACAGATAAACATCTCTCAAGAAGCTCCAAATTGTTCTATGCACGAAAGGGAGCTCGTTTAGAGTATTAGGACTCTTGATAAAGTTGTCCTTCTTAGTTGGAACAATCCCAAAGTATGTTATACATTTATCTTCCAGTTAAATCAATTGGTTTGATTTTCTTTGTCTAAGTTCTAATTGATATAGGTTGTTGATAATGTAGGTAGACGTCTTTCAACATGATCAAGATCGTCCTGTGTAGGTATTGGAGCTCAATTGGATTGTTAGGGACTCTTGGTAAGATTAACCTTCTTAGTTGGAGCAACCTCATACTATGTTATATTTTTTTTATCTTTTAATGAAATTGATTGATTCTATTTTCCTTGTTTTTTAAGTTCTAATAATTGATAAAAGTTGTCAACAATGATGGGTAGACATTTTTCAATAAGCTCAAGATTGGCCCAAGCAAGCAGCATAGACCAATTGGAGAATTAGGATTCTTGTAAGATTGTCCTTGGTTTGAATAATCCCAAAGTGTATTATGCATCTTATATATTTCAATAAAATTGATTGATATAATTTGCCTTGTTTTTTAAGTTCTAATTAATTAAAGTTGACAATGACAGGTAGACATCATCTTTCAACAAACACAAGATTGTCCGATGCATGAATGAGAGCTCGATTCGAGTATTAGGACTCTTGATAAGGTTGACATTCTTAGTTGGAACAATCCCAAAGTTCTTATATTTTTTTCTTTTTTTATTGAATTGATTTTCCTTGTCTTTTAAATTCTAATTGATTAAATTTATTGATAAACGGATCAAGTATATAGATCAGTCCCTTTCCCTTCTAGATTTATCTTGAGTATTGTAAATAAACATCTAAAAGAAGCTCTAGAATTATCTTACTCTTTAGGCTCCAAGGAATTCTAGAATTCCTTTGGATAAGTATAGAAATATCCATTCAAAAAAGCCTAGAAAAATCCTTTTGCTTGGGCTCCAAGGATATTATGCCTACAAATAGGAGTGTGTCCCTCATATACCAGCCAAGTATCAACAAGTTGGAGAAAACATCAAGAGTGAGTGTGAGAAAGTGAGAGAGTCTTCTCCTAAAGTTTCTAGAATTATCTTACTCTTTAGGTTCCAAGGAATTCTAAGAATTCCTTTGGATAAGGATAAGTATAAAGATATCTAGGATATTTTTAGATTTAAGAAAAGCCTAGAAAAATCCTTTTGCTTGGGCTCCAAGGATCTTATGCCTATAAATAGGAGTGTGTCCCTCGTATGCAAGCCAAGTATCAACAAGTTGGAGAAAACATCAAGAGTGAGTGTGAGAAAGTGAGAGAGTCTTCTCCTAAAGTGTCTGTCTTTGTACTTTTCCTAATAATAGTTTTTTTCCAAGTGTTTGTCTCTTCCCTTTTGTGTTAATTTCTTCAATAAGTGGTATCAAATCCAAGCTAGCACAACTTGTTGTGGTGGAGCTTTTGAAGATCGTGTACAATCTGGAACGGTGAAACTTGTTGTCTGGGACCCAACTTACTCATGGAGTGCATTCATCACTACGAGATGATAGGAGATCTTCAAGTTGTTGGACGATTCAAAAAGCTCAACACTCAAAACTACAAAACATGGTCCACGTGCATGGAGTCGTATCTCCAAGGCCAAGACTTATGGGATGTCGTAGGAGGCATTGAAGTCACGCCACCTGAAGATGCTACAACCTTGAAGAAATTGAAGATCAAGGCAAGTAAGGCCATGTTTGCTGTTAAAACTACAGTTGATGAAGAAATGTTGGAGTACATTAGGGGAGCAGAGACGCCTAAAGCGGCATGGGACACGTTTGCCTCACTTTTCTCAAAGAGGAATGATGCGAGATTGCAGTTCCTGGAGAACAAGCTTTTGTCAGTTGCTCAAAGGTTGCAATTTCTAGAGAACAAGAATTAGATCCTACTGCTACTATTTCAGAATCAAGAATGAGGAGGATTATTGTTCATGGTCTTAAACCTAAATATGTTTTATTGTTGTTATTCAAGGTTGGTCAGTCCAACCTTCTCTTTTTGATCTAGAAAATTTTCTTAGCATTCAAGAAGCATTGGGTAAGCTCAGGGGTCACATTAAAGAGCAATAATGAAGAAACGCTCTTTAGTGGCCAAAGAAAAGGTCATTCAAAATATCAAAAGAAAGTAAGGTCAAAAGGAGATGAAGTCTTAAACCCTCTCATGAGGGGGGGGGGGCAGTTAACAAAAATAATAAGAAACATCAGTATAGAAAAAAAAGAAGAAAGAAAGAAAGAAAGAAAGATGAATTCTATAATTGTGGCAAAATAGGTCACTATGCCAAAGATTGTCGTCTAAAGACCTGAGAGCATTAGTGAAAAGAGTGGGATGCAGAAGCATGTTTGGCGCTAGGAGAACCTGACTCAAAGTCAACATCCAATGCAGTGAAGAAGGAAGACTTGGCTTTCCACGCAAAACAGGTAAGTTATGAAAATGATTGGATTGTCGATTCAGGTTGCTCTAACCATATGACAAGTGATAAAAGGAAGCTGCAAAACACATCTAAGTACAAAGGAAGTCGAGTTGTCGTAACTGCAAACAACTCGAAATTGCCAATAGCTCATATTGGCAAAACCATGATAATGCCACGCTCCAATTCCAATCAAGTAGAGTTGGAAAACGTACCTGGAATAAAGAAGAATTTGGTATTAGTATCACAACTAACATCTATCAGGCAACTTTTTCGTGTTTGGACCTAATGACGTGTGTACCAAGATCTCAAAGTCAGTGGTACGCCACTAATAGAAGGACGAAGAATGGCCTCCATCTACATCATGTCAGCGGAGGCTGCCAATGTAAATAAGACACGGAAGAATGAAACAGCAGATTTGTGGCATGCAAGACTTGGTCATGTCAGTTACAGCAAACTGAAGATAATGATAAGCAAGCCTGCTCAAGGGGTTGCCTCAACTTGATATTAGAGAAGACATGGTGTGTTATGGTTGCTTATATCGGAAGGCGCATCAACTACCATTTGAGGAGTCCAAATTCAGAGCAAAGCAACCATAAGAGTTGGTGCACTCTGACGTATTTTGCCCTATCAAGCAACCTTCAATAAGTGGCATGCGCTACATGGTGACCTTTATCGATGACCTCTTCAGGTATGTTTTGGTGTTCTTTATGAAAGAAAATTTTGTGTAAACTCTAAGGTTTGAGAGAATCAGAATAATCTATTTCATTCACATTAAAGATATATATATACAAGTGTACAAGGTTAACCCTAAGTAGGAGAATGTAAAAAGACAATAAAGAACAACTCTATATAATTACACTTATTATACTAATATAATAACTCTAACACTCCCCCTCAAGTTGGAGCATATATATTCGTCATGCCCAACTTGTTAGAGAGAATCTATTCGAGCTCCATTTAGTGCCTTTGTGAAGATATCTCCTAATTGCTCTCCAGTTTTCACATATCCTGTTGACACCAAACCTTCTTGTATCTTATCACGTACAAAGTGACAGTCAACCTCAATGTGTTTAGTCCAGTAGCAAAGCTCACAACTGTTCGAGTCTTATTAGCACTTGTTACCCATAAGTATTGGAAGTTGTGGCGGATGGACGTTAAAAATTCCTTCTTAAATGGAGAGCTAGATCGAGAGATATATATGGAGCAACATAGTCATGATAGCAAGCTGAGGAAGGCTTTGTATGGTCTAAAACAAGCACCAAGAGCTTGGTATGGAAAAATTGCAGAATTTCTCGTTCGGAGTGGTTATACAGTGGCTCCGACAGATTATAGCTTATTTGTAAACGCTCAAGACTAAAAGGTCACAAGCATATTGGTCTATATGGATGATCTAATCTTAACAGGAGATCATACAGAAGAAATTCAACAAATGAAGCAAAATTTCCTAGTTCGTTTTGAAATGAAAGAACTTGGAGAACTAAAACACTTCCTTGGACTAGAGGTGGAGCGCTTTGAGAAAGGGTTGTTTCTTGGACAACAAAAGTATGTAAGGGATCTCTTGCAAAAATATGGAATGAGCGACTGCAAGCAAATATCTACACCGATCGAGGTTAATAAAAAGTTTGGCATGCATGAAGGTAAAGATCTTGCAGACTCAACGATGTATCGGCAATTGGTAGGTTGATCTACCTTACCCTAACAAGACATGATATCTCATATTCTATTGGAGTTGTGAGTCGATACATATTGAATCCTAAGAAGCCTCATCTTGAAGTAGTTCCAAGAATTTGAAGATATCTAAAAGGAACCATTGAATATGGTGTTCTATATAAGAAAAGAGAACTGAAAATTAGAGGGTTTCTGTGATGCTGATTATGTAGGTGATCGTTATACACGTCAGTCAACAACAGGTTATTTGTTCAAGCTAGGTTCTGGAGCAGTTTCTTGGTGCAACAAGAGATAACCAACAGTTGCATTATCTACCACAAGCAGAATATAGAGCAGCAACCATACACTGGAGAATATGTGGCTAAAGCAACTAGCGAAGGATTTTCACCAAGAAGTTAATTATGTAGTGACATTATACTGCGACAACTAATTTGCAGTACGCTTGGTCGAGAATCCAGTATTTCATGCAAGAACCAAACATGTGGAGGTACATTATCACTTCAACAAAGAGAAGGTACTTCAAGAGGAAATTAAAATGAAGCCAATAAAGATAGAAGATCAAATTGTAGATATATTCACCAAAGGACCATATGCATCGAAGCATGTTGAGTTTCGACAACAACTCGGGATGATTGAAAGAACTAGAATAGTTAGTGTTGAAAGGGAGTGTTAAAATAAAAGCAACACTAACTATATATCTAGAGGGTTCTAGAAGTATCTACGTAATGGCTCAAGTATAAACATGTAGTAGAGTTGCAAAGGAAATATACGGGAAAGTTCACCCCCAACCTTCTTCATTACACATGAACAAGGAATGTTATGCACAACTTCTCTCAAATGTAGTAGGGTCAGGCGGTTGTCCTGTGAGATTAGTCGAGGTGCGCGTAAGCTGGCCCGGACACTCACGGATATCAAAAAAAAAAAAAAAAAAAAATCCTCCCAAGGATTCTTCCTCCCACCAAGACTCACCCTTGAGTCAAGGCTTATGGACTTCCAACATGGAATCCATTATCAAGACCTTTGAATTCTCTCTAGAAGACTCCTCACACAAGTCACTCTAAAGACTCTCAAAAGAATATCCCAAGTCTTATGAAGAAGACCCACCAAGGGACTCTTCAAAAAAAACCCTACCAAAGGCCTATTGAAAAAGCCCACCGAAGGCCTATTGAAAAAACATACTAAAGGCCTCGTGCACAACTCTTGCAAGCTTGTCTTTTTATAGACAAAAGGAAGGGTAGAAATGCAATTAAAGGGAAGTTGTGGATAAGGATGCCCATTTGAATTTCAAATCTCCAATCTTATCCAAACTCATGCTTATCCATTTATTTGAATTCAAAGAATGCCAAGAGTCTCTATCTTGCTTCTATGATCGCCAAGTGTCAAGCATGCATTCTTTGCATGTCCATATGGTGCCGAGTGTCCTCCATGCAAAATGCCCTTCTAGATGGTTGCCACGTGTCCCTTCAATGGATAAATCCACTCCCTAGTGCTTCCACGTGTCCATGTGTCAAGAGGGATCCAAAATAACCCAAGGCTTAATTTGGACTCTCCAGGCATTTGTCGTCCATCGTGGGTGCGTTGCCTGCACTTGGCGTGCGCGTGTTGGACATCACTTGCCCTTGCGCGCATGTGTGCGCGCCTGGTGCTCTCTGCGTGCACGCATAGGCTGTTGTCTGCTTGCAGCAACACTCATGCTTCTTGTGCGTGTCGACCGTTCTGCCAGCGTGCATGGGCATGCCCCAGCACGCCCTGCCTTGGTGCCAGTGCGCATGGGCATGCTTATGCATGTCTCCAGCATGCCTCCTTTACACCCACAATTGTTGTCCCGTGCCCACATCACTAAGCATGTCTTCCACCATGCTTGTATGTCTCCATGGCTTGTTGAGTCACCTTTGTTCGCCCATGGGCGTGCATCCACGCACCGAACACCGTGCCAACCTCCTGGTCGTTTATGGGCCACCTGCCCCCGCTGTGTTCCATCATGCCATCCACGCATTGAGCGTCGTGCTAACCTCCTAGCACAGTGTATGTGCCTCCTTCCCATGTCGTACTCTCGGTGTGTCGTTAGCCTCCTGCCAGCCTCCGTGCGCATCTCATGACCTTGCCATGGCCTCCTCCCACGCTGTGGCATCTTGCCATGTGTCCCGCCTGGCTCGCACTCCTTCAACACCGTGAAAACGTGTTTGTGGCTAACCTCTCTCAGCCACGAGTGTGCCACCTGCCCACTCATCTTGGCCCACCTGGCCAAACCGTGTGCTTCGAGACTTAGGGGGTGTAACAAACCTCCCCCACTTGAAGTCTCAACGTACTCATTGAGGTTGTCTACTAGAACCTGTGGATCCCATGACCTTTTGACATTACCGCGTCACCTGGTCATCTTTGATGCTCCTGTCTCGAACACCACATGTCCACCCGACATGTGTTATGTAATCTTTCTTGCAATGTGTTATGGCCATCTTACACTTGCTCCTGTGTGTTGTTTCACAGCTTCGCACCACCGTGCCACCCACCTGGTAGCGTGAACAAGCCTTCTCCTTGTGTTCATGTTCTCGAATGATTAGCAACTCCAGTCACCTCCTGTGTCTGCTCATGGTGACCACCTGTCACTCGTGCTGTCTCGCACTCGCGAACCTTCCTTGGGTCACCTACCCAAGGGTTGCGTTTGGCCTTCGAGGTTGTGCAAGCCTCGTTGGCTCTAGTCGTGCATGTTGCTTGAATGCCTTGAAATGTTGTCCACCAATTGTCTGGTACCGTTCCGCATCGGACAACTCGTGTGCCACCTGCACACATCGGGCATAGGCCTCTTTCGCCACTCCTTCGTTCACCTGTGAGTACACCTCACTCAATCCCCCTAAGACATAACCACGTGAACCAAAAATTTGTGGCTCATCATTTGAACTCTTCAGTACCTCTGCGGCTAGGTCACTGTAAGGAACCCTCCTTTAAGAGTTTGTCGCATGGACTACTGTTTCCAAGTCTCGATGTGACATTGGTTCGCTCCTCGAACCACTTGCTTATGGTCATGCAACATCTCTTGAATCTTTTGACAGCCCGTCAGATTCAAGAATGTTGGTCTTCTGCATTTCTACCCTTCCCTTTGTCTATAGAAAGGCAAGTTGTGCAAGAGGCCTTTGGTAGGTCTTTTCAAGAGGCCTTTGGTAGGGTTTTTGAAGAGTCCCTTGGTGGGTCTTCTTCATAAGACTTGGGATGTTCTTTTGAGAGAGTCTTTAGAGTGACTTGTGTGAGGAGTTTTCTAGAGAGAATTCAAAGGTCTTGATTATGGATTCCATTTTGGAAGTCCATAAGCCTTGACTCAAGGGTGAGTCTTGGTGAGAGGAAGATATGTCTTTATGTTCAGGACATGCGCCATTAGGTTGTACATAACATTCCTTGTTCATATGTGTAAATGAAGAAGGTTGGGAGTAGGGGTGAGCATCACAAACCGAAAAACCGATCCGACCGACCAAAACCGACCGAACCGACGTCGGTCGGTCGGTTTTCAAGCAATTTCGGTCGGAATCGGTTTTTCCTTAAGAAAAACCGATCAATCGGTCGGTCGGTGGGCCTAAAAAGGCCCAAACCGACCGAAATCTCGTTCATTTAAAAAAAAAAAAAAAAAAAAAAAAAAAAAGGAAAAGCCACCTGCAAGTTTATATTTCCCATGTAAGAAAAGACAAAAGTAAAATAATTACCTATATAGGTAATGATAACCTAGGTAATGATTACTACTTTTTTAAAAAAACAATTATTGTTTTTCTTTTCTTTAACCTTTCATCTTCTCCCCCAAGACAAGAACCATCGTTCTTTCTTTTTTCCCTCACATAGTTCTCTCTTCTCCCTCACAGAGTCCTCTCAACCCACGCCGCCGCTCTCCCGTTGAAGTTTCGTCGTGCCGTTGGAGCTCCGTCGAGCTTCGATTTCTCCGTTCTCCCTTACACAGTCGAAGCCAAACTTCACGTCGCCGCTCCTTCGTTTCGTCGTACCGCTCCTCCTCTTCGTCGTGCGCTCCTCCATTTCTTACCAGTCACGACCATCGGTTTAAACCGACCAAACCGACCGATCGACTAGTCGGTCGATCGGTCGGTGAAAATTTAAGAGAAAAAAAAAATCGGTTTTCAAAAGGCTGAAAACCGACATGGTCGGTTCGGCGTCGGTTTGGGGCCAAAATCGACCCCGACCGACCGATGCTCACCCCTAGTTGGGAGTGAGCTTTCCCGTATATTGCCTTTGCAACTCTACTACACATGTCTTATGTGTTCATGGTGTGTGTATGGGTGCACGAAAGGGGCATCACACTTGAGTGAGCGAGTGTTGAGATCTTGTGAGCGGCAGGATGAGCGAGTCATAACCAAAGTGGTGAAGATTGTTTACTTCCGCAACTAATCGAAGAAAAGAACTATCAGGAATGTGTTAGATTGTACTAAGAGAGCACCTTAGGCCACATGAGGGCAAAAATTTCAGGTTCGAGATTTACCCCCGTGATTAGGCCTTTCTAGATTTATCTTGAGTATTGTAAATAAATATCTAAAAGAAGCCTTAGAATTATCTTATTCTTTAGGCTCTAGAGAATTCCTTTTGATAAGGATAAGTATAGAAATATCTAGGATATTCTTAACCTAGAAAAATCCTTTTGCTTGGGCTCCAAGGATCTTATGCCTATAAATAGGAGTGTGCCCCTCATATGCAAGCCAAGAATCAACAAGTTGAAGAAAACATCTAGAGTGAGTGTGAGAAAGTGAGAGAGTCTTCTCCTAAAGTGTCCATTTTTGTACTTTTCCTAATAAAAGTTTCTTTCTTCCAAGTGTTTGTCTCTTTCCTTTTGTGCTAATTTCTTCGACACCTTGTTAGTTGGAACAATCTCGAAGTATATGATTTGATTTTCTTTGTCTTTTAAGTTCTAATTGATAAAATTTGTTGACAATTAGAGGTAGACATCTTTAAGCTCAAGATTGTCCCATATAGGCATCTGAGCACAATTGGAGTATTAGAACTCTTGTAATATTGATCTTCTTAGTTCCAAACCAAAAGTATATTATATAGTTGACCTGTTTCAACAAAATTGGTTGATTTGAGTTGCCTTGTCTTTTAAGTTCTAATGAATAAAAGTTGTTGACAATGACAAGTAGACATTTTTCAACAGGCTCAAGATTGTCTCATGTAAGAATCAGAGTTCGACTGGAGTGTTAAGGCTCTTGATAAGGTAGACGTTTTTAGTTGGAACAATGCCAAAGTATGTTATATTTTTGTCTTTCAATAAAAGTGATGGGATTGATTTGATTTTCCTTTTCTTTTATGTTCTAGTTGATAAAAGTTGTTGATAATGATAGGTAAGCAACCTTCATCAAGCTCGAGATTGTCCCATGTAGGCATTGGAGCTCCATTGGAGTGTTAGGACTCTAAATAAGATTGATCTTCTTAATTGGAGCAATTCCAGAGTATGTTATACTTTTAACTTTCATTAAATTTGTTTGATTCTATTTTCCTTGTTTCTAAGTTTTAATAATTTATAAAAGTTAATAAAAGTTGTTGACAATGACATGTAGATATCTTTGAACTAATCTCAAGATTGTCTCATATAGTATTGAGTTATAAAATTGACCTTAGTTGAAACAATATCAAAGCAAATAGGTTAAATTGCTAGTTTTATAATATTTTTAAAAATCGATTAAAAGTATTTGAAACAGTTAATTTCCAAACAATGGGTGTAAAATTAATATGTTAAATTACAAGTTTAGTGAATAGGACACCAAATTACCATTCCAAAGATGGTTGGTTCGATCCTCTATCCATGCAATGGTTGAACTCATAAAAAAAATTACAAGTTTTAGTTCTTTAAAGGTTATGTCAAATAAGTCCTTGAACTTTAGAAGGTGTCAATAAGGTTTTGACCTAATTGATATTTTGAAACATTTACAAGTTTATTAGATACAAAATTGAAAGTTTAATGTCTTACAAGACACATGACATATTAGATATAAAATTGAAAGTTTCTAAACTTATTAGACATAGAATTGAATTAGGGACTAGTTTAAAAAGCTTATACTTTGAAAACTTTGAGATCTTGCTAATCTAACCGTGTTTTTACACAGATGTAAAAGTAAGTTTAATGAGGGCAGTACTGTTAAGAGGAACAAATTGCAGGGAACTTTGTGATTTCATTTGGCCAAAAAGGAAGGCCTTTATAATGAATGGTAAATTGTTTATTTAAGTTTTCAATTTATCTGTTTGTAATTTTAGGGATGTCAATGATCTGTTTCTTTAGGGTTCTAAAAAAAAGTCGATCTGTTTCTTTATAACATTTACAGTTTGTGGTAGAAGAATCAATTTGATGGATACACTCAGCTCAATGTTGCAGACTTCGATCAAATTCTCTAAGGTACCTCCATTCTCTCGTTGTTTGTCCTTTTTTAAAATTTATTTTAATGCATAAAAAAAATTCCGATAACCACATTTAAAAAAAAAAAAAAACAAAAAGATTAGTTACTTGAACTAAACTCGAGTTGACATGCGAAAATCACACCTTAAAAATAAGAGATAATTACATCACTCTCAAACTTCAATTTGATTAACCACTCCTAAATTGCAAAAACTTTGTAAGTTTAAAGAGGGTGTTTGATCAAATTGAAAGTTCTAGTGTGATATATTATTCCTCACTTTGAATTCACTTTCATGGGGGAAAACTTGAATTTAGTTTAACTAATCATGTTTTGTTTATCTTTTTGTATTTATTGATCAAATTGAAAGGTCCGCGTTTGATAACTATTTAGGTTTCATAGCATAATTTTTTTGTTTTTGGTTTTTGAAAATAATGTTTATAAACACTATTTTCACTTATTAAACTAAGGTCCATTTGATTTTTTATTTTTGGTTTTTTAAAATTAAGCTTACTTCCACAAATTTTCTTATTTTGTTATCTACCTTCTTCCCATGTTTCAAGTTATGAAAACTAAAAAATGTACGGCCCCGTTTGATAACTAATTTGGTTTTTGAAAATAAAACTTAAAAACACTACTAACTTTAAGTGTCTTGGTTTTGTTATCTATCTTCTTCCTATGTATTCAAAAATCAAGTCAACTTTTGAAAACTAAAAGAGTAGTTTTCAAAAACTTGTTTTTGTTTTTTGGAATTTGGCTAGGAATTCAAATATGTCCTTGACAAAGATGAAAATCATTATGAGGAAATTAGGAGAAAACAAGTTTAATTTTCAAAAACTCAAAACCAAATAGTCATCAAACTGGGTCGTGGTTTTCAAAAACTTGTTTTTGTTTTTGAAATTTGACTAGAAATTCAAAACTTGTCATGGTTTTTGAAAACATGGGAGATGGTAGATAACAAAACAAAGAAACTTAGTGGAAGTAGTGGTTAATAAGCTATATTTTCAAAAACAAAAAATCAAATGGTTATCAAATGAGTCCTAAGATTTTTCCATTTTTAACTTTTTTTTGTCTTAAATTTTTGTTCTTTCTCTCTAACACTTTCTCTCTCTCTATCACATTTTCTCTCTAAAATGTTTATTTCACTTTTAACCTTTTATCTCTAAAATTGTTTCACTTTGTTAACTTCATCTCTGAAACTTCTCTCACTTTTTTTAACTTTTCACTCTAAAATTTTCTATTTGTAACTTTTTTCATTCCCTAAAGTTGTTCCCACTTTTTAAAAGTTCGCTCTAAAATTTTTGTGTAACTTTTTTCATCTCTAAAATGTGTAGAGAATGTTACAAGGGAGAACAATTAATCAATGAGAACAAAATAATTTTGGAGATAGAATAAAGGTTTAAAAGAGAAAAAATCTGTTTAGAGTAAAAAAGTGCAAAAAGTGGGAAAAAAAGAGATGAAAATTAAAAAGTGATAAAAATTTTTGAGAGAAAATGTTAACACGTGAGAGATAAACGTTTCAGAGATAAAGAAAGGGGTTTTGTAGACCCTCTAAAATAGGCGGAAATGATAAATGTCCCACCTTTTTAAAACAAGGATATAAGCCCTTTCGCTTGCGTCAACATCCTAGTAAAATTACCATTTTACTCTCTACTCTAACCTCGCTCTCTCTCGCTACTCTCGCTCTAGCTTCTCGCTCTCTCTCGCTACTCTCGCTCTAGCTTCTCGCTCTCTCTCTCCAATCTCTTGCTCTCTCTCACTTTTCGCTCCTCGCTCCCCGCTCCCCGCTCCTCGCTCCCGCTTCTCGCTTCTCGCTCTCCAATTTCTCCCTCCAATCTCTTACTCTGTCTCTCATTTCTCTCCAATCTCTTGCTCCATCTCCAATCTAGCTCTCGCTCCAATCTCTCGCTCTCTCTCCAATCTCTCATTCTCTATCCAATCTCTCATTCTCTCTCCAATCTCTCGCTTCTCGCTTCTCGCTTCTCGCTCCTCGCTCCCCGCTCCTTGCTTCCCGCTCCTCGCTCCCCGTTCCTCCCTCCTTGCTCCCCGTTCCTCCCTCCCCGCTCCTCGCTCTCCAATTTCTCCCTCCAATCTCTTACTCTCTCTCTCATTTCTCTCTCCAATCTCTTGCTCCATCTCCAATCTCGCTCTCGCTCCAACCTCTCGCTCTTAAATGCCTTAAATGCGCGTTTTCATGTAGAGAGTAAAATGGTAATTTTGGTAGGATGATGACGTAAGCAAAATGACATATATCCTTATTCTGAAAAGGTAGGAAAGTGATAAAATGGTAATTTTGGTAGGATAAATCTGTCAATGCCTATTTTTTAGGAAAGCGATAAAGAAAATAGTTAAAAAGAGAAGACTTGGAGAAAAAATTAGTGAGGGAGACACAAATTATAGGACAAAAAGAATAAAAAAAGGAGAAAATGTAAGTGTTCGAGAACGTAAAAATGGCATGATAATAAACTCAAATGAAAGTCTCAAATTAAAGACAAGGTTGCTTCCTTTACCACAAAAGTGAATTCATAAAGTATTAGTCCTGAGAAATTAAATAACAAAATCGTTGATTTGATTTGATTGCTTTGGTTTCCTTTCAAAAATCAAAACCCTCTCTCCTTAAACAAGTACTGTTAATTGTTAAATGCTCCATTATTTCTTCTCTTCTCTTCGCTTCACTATCTTTTTTCTCTGAGGGAAATCCACTGCCAAAGGCTGCACTACCAATTACATCTGAAGGGAAGGGAAGAGTAAGGTGAAAGAAGGCATTGACGATGACCATGAGGGATTGGTAGAAGAATCCGATGTTAAAATGATGATTGGTCGTCCTCGATTTGGTATATTTGGTACTGAACTGAATTGAAATTTGGAAGATATATATATTTATCATAAACGTACACTGCATTATTTGTTTTCTATTATTATTATTTCTCTTGTTGGAATAATTGCAACTTGTTGCGTTTACACTTTATTGAATTGGTTTAACTTTGGAGGAAATTTTTTGCTCTTCTGGCACCAACATGCTAATTTAACTTCAAATTCCTAATTGATATTTTCTGATTTGGTCTCTCTGTAGAAGGATAGGTTTGCCAATTAGTTAGGTACAATTTGTCATCCCATTAACACTACAACTTTTGTTTGATTATCTTGTTTAGCATTTGCTTGATGGATTGAAAATTAAATTTACAAGCCGCACCATACTAAAAATATAACATAATTTAGTTTATCACATCCGTCAAAATTTAGAGAATATGCAAGATCGGATGCCCACTAGCAAAATTAATAAGCAATTTAGTTTATATTTCAATAACTATGCATATAATTTGGAGTTGAGATTAACAATTATTTGCATCCTGGTAATGGGCTCGATTGGATTGTTAAGACTCTTATAAGATTGACATTCTTACTCAGAACAAACCCAAAGTACATTATGTAGTTTACATCTTTCAATAATATTGTTTGATTTGTTTTGTCTTACCCTTAAAGGTATAAGTAATAATTAACAAAAGTTGTTGATAATGACAGGTAGACATCTTTCAACAAGCTCAAAATTGTCCATGCAAAAATGAGAGCACAACCTTCTTAGTTGAAACAATCCCAAAGTATGTTATACTTTTATCTTTCAATAAAATTGATTAATTTGATTTTCCTTGTCTCTTAAGTGCTAATAAATAAAAGTTGTTGACAATTATAGGTAAACAAATTTTAACAAGGGTAAGATTGTCCCATGCAGGCAGGCGTCGGAGCTCAATTGGAGTATTAGGAGACTGCTAATAAGATTGACCTTCTTAGTTGGAACATCCAAAAGTAAATTATATTGTTTTCAGCTTTCAATAAAATTGATTGGTTTGATTTTTCTTGTCTTTTAAGTTCTAAATGATAAACGTTGTCGACAATAATAGATACATATCATTCAGTAAGATCAAGATTGTCCTATGCAAGTATTGAAGCTCAATTAGAAGTATTAGGACTTCGGTAAGATTTACCTTGTTTTTTTGTTTGTTGTTGTTTCTTTTTTTGTTTGTTTGTTAATGAAAAACCAACCTTTCAGTGAGGGCATCTAAAAAAATCAAGCCCACAAAATGGAGCCAAACTATAGAAAAAGACTCTAATCAAGCGAATAAGGCCTATAGAGTAATTACAAAAAACACAAGTCAACTACACCTAAAGAGAAACATGAAATCTAGCCAAGGACCAAACCTTCCAAGAACTACTCTCCCACCCCTAGAAGGTTCTATTATTCCCCCCCCCCCCCCAAATCTCATAGGACGCAAATCCCTGCTTGCCACAAGAACCTCCCTCTCTCTCAAAACGGTGGATGAGGGAAGAACTCTGATAGGCCACCAATCAAGCATGTGTATAGGAGAAGAAAGAAGGGGAATGCAGAGAGTACTAATACTTAGTTATTCGGTTGTTAGTCTGGTTAAGTGGTTGAATCTGTTACTAACCATTTCGTGTATATAGTTCTATCTTGTAAGGGGGAGGGTTACCTTTTCGTGTATATATTTTTAACTTAATTATAATAAAATGATTTTATTTTTTATTAATAATGACAAAATAATTGTAATTTTTAAAATTTAGTTTTAATTGATAATTTTCTATTTTTTTTTTCAAATTATGATAATTGAAAAGTTATTACCTTAATTATTAATTTATAATAATTTAATGATTTTTTTTCATTTTAATGTAGAGTTATATATATTCTTGTGATGAAAGACCCCAAGAATATATATATATATATATATATATATTTATATTTATATAGCCATAAATTGTATAATTGTAGATTGTTTTTGTTCCAAATGTCAAATTACAACCTGTAAAATTATGAAATTACATTTTTTATATAAATTTTCAAAATTAATTTTTTCATTTTTTTTTTTTTTGCTTTTATTTTATAAATCTAATTATTGGAATATTATCATCGATAACATACTTATAATTGAAAAATTAGCTTTCTAAATTTACAACATTATTGTAATTAAATTTTTAAATGTTTAAAAAAATAAATGTTGTAAATTTAGAATGCTAATTTTTCAATTATAAGTATATTAAGGATAATAATATTTCAATAATTAGATTTATAGAATAAAAGCAAAACAAAATGAAAATTTAATTTTCAAAATTTATAAAAAAAAATGTAATTTCATAATTTTACAAGTTGTAATTTGACATTATGAATAAAAAAAATTATAATCTTACCATTTATGGCTATACATTAAAATATATATAAAAAAAAAAACTCTACATTAAAATGAAAAAATAAAAGTCATTAAACTATAATTAATTAATAATTAAGGTAATAACTTTTCAATTATAAAAAATAAAAAAATCATCAAATAAAACTAAAATTTAAAAATTACAATTATTTTGTCACTAATAATAAAAAAAAATACTATCATTTTATTATCTTTAAGTTTAAAAGATATAAATTTTAAAATTAAAAAAAAATAAATCTATATCATTTGCTTATCATGAAAAAAAATCAGAAAATTAAAAAAAAAATTATCATTTGCAAAATTGGAAATTAAAAAAAAAATGTTGAATTTAGTAGGGTGCTACACCACTTAGTCCTGCGATCACACATAGAGTGTCGTTGTTGACTAGTCATCTTTGACCAAACAATTGGATTGATGTTCTGTGGCTCAATAACGACAACAAATCACCTTGTTTTCGTCAATTTTTTTCAAAAGACCCTAATTTCTCAAGTTTTTTTTTAATCTGTTTTTTTTTTTTCTAATTAACCCGTGCAATTAGTGTTTGTATTGCTTAGGCATGTTTGGTAGGCAATTCGGATCCTGTTTTATGTTTTCAGATTCACTGAATTCAGTGAATATATGTTTGGTAGACGTGTTTCTGAAAACTGTTTTCGGATTCTGTGATCCAAATAGTGAAAATTCTGAAAACAACTTTTTTATGTTTTCGTTGTATCCAGATTTTGAATTTCAAAATTTTAAATGCAGAATTAATTTAAAAAAGATAAAAACTTTAATAAATATAGTATTTCATATTATAAACTCAATTTATTTTTGTAAAATTAAAATTTGTATAATATAATGTATTATAAATTATATGATATTGTAAAATAATAATAATAATAAATTTATAATACATAACATTTTTATAAATTAATTAATAATATTTTATATTCAACTTAGTATTTAGTTGATAACTACAAATAATTTATCGTTTATAAATATATTGTCAAACACATTTTGAACCATTGTTTAAATTCAGATCCAATTTCTGAATCTGTTACCAAACACATATCTGAAAACATGAAATACAACTTTGTTTTCATCGAATCCCTTGTTTTCAAATTCCTGTTTTCAGATCACCAACCAAACGAATTAATTTTCTAAAACCTAATGGTTATCAAATGAGAGCTTATCAAACCGAGCCTAATAGTTATCAAAGGGGCCTTAGTTATTTGTTTTGAAAATTAAGCTATATTTATAAGTTCCTTTATTTTGTTATATTTACCAAATCAAGTTTTGAAACCTAAAAACAGTAGTTTTCAAAAACTAGTTTTTGTTTTTGAAATTTGACTAAGAATTCAAATGTATACTTAATAAAGATGAAAATCATGGCAAGGAAATGAAGAAAAAATAAAGAATTTTCAAAAACCAAAAGATTTATTAAAACAAGGTAGAAGATTTATTAAAACAAAAAACTTATAGGTGAAGTATGTGTGTATAAGCTTAATTTTCAAAAACTAAAAAATCAAATTGTTATCAAACGGGGCGTAATTGGTTATTAAATGGGACCTTAGTCTCAAACATTAAGATTCTCTATCATAAATCTTTTACCCCATCTCTAGATAAACATTTTTAGAAAAAATGTCACATAGGGTTAAACAATTTTTTTTTTTTTTTGTCTAAAATTTTTCATTTTTAACTTTTTTTTCAATCTCTGAAGTTTTTCTTTCTCTCTTGTTACTTTTTTGTCTCTAAATTTTGTTCTCTTATTTTCTCTACTCAATATCTTTTTCCTAGAGAAATAGAAAAATTTTATAGAAGTGAAATTAATAAATGAGAAAATTAATTTTATAGATAGAAAAAATAAAGTTTAAAAGAGATAAATATTAGAGATAAATAGTTTCAAAAAAGTGAGAGCAAAAGAGAAGAAAAGTAAAAAGGTAGAAAAAATTTAAAGAAAAAGGTTAAGATATAAGATAAATTTTAGTGCATATTTAGAAAAATATAAGCAAAAAAAAAAAAAAAAAAAAAAAAAAAAAAAAAAAAAAAAAAAAAACTTATATATGAAACAAAATGTAAAAAATGATATGAGAATAAACTCAAATTAAATTTAATTACAAGGATCGTATTCTTACCATGAAAGTGAATTCAAAAGGCATTTTAATCTACACAATATATGAAAAGAATATTTTGTAAAAAGAATTTTATTTTCATATATATAAAAATGAAACATTCGTGTGAAGATGTTCCTTTTGATAATCAATTTAATTTTCTAGTTTTTGATATTTAGTTTTAGTTTTCCTTTTACGAAAAACAAGGTTTTTTTTTTTTTTTTTCATAACAACCCAACTTACATTAGGTTTTCTAAAAGCAATTTAAAAATTGTATTTAAATTTTGAAAACCAAAAAATAGTTTTTCCTTTAAACAATTTTCTACTTTTTCATAACTTTTTTTTTCCAACTTTTATTCTCTCTCCAACTTTCTTTAGCTCTCCCTCTAAATCTCTCCCCAAAAAATTTGAGCTCTCTTCACTCTCTTTCCTTTGTGTATCTTAAAAAAAAAAAAAAACCTTTTTCACTCTTTACATCTTTGGATTTTTCTCACTTTTCTCTATATTGAATATGTTGCAAATAAATACTTGTACGTAATAAATAATTGTTGATTTATATGATTTTTTATTTTTTATGTGAATTATACTATATGATTAGAGGTAACTATTTATCAAATGTGATCGTTAACTTTTTTTTTTTTTTTGTTATGTTTGACATTTATATCTGCTCTATTTCCTGGTTTATTATTGGTTTCAAGTTTCATGGTGTTGGATTTTGTAGTGTCACATCATGTCTCATTGTTTTGGGAATTTGTATCTTTTAGTGTTTTTTTTTTTTAAAAAAAAAGTATGTTTTAGAGTTTTGATTTAACTTTGAATTGTTCAATTAAGTATAGGTGTAAATAGTGAGAAATTTTCTATTTCGAATTCTTTTAAAGTAAATTGAACCTTTTGATATGGTTATTTTATTCCAGTTGAGATAATTTATCTTGTTGAATAAATAATGAGAAAATAAATTAAGTTAAAAGAAAAGTAAATGTAAAAAGGTATTCTCAAAAAAAAAAAAAAAAAAAAGTAAATGTAAAAAGTTGAAGAAACACTTTCATGGTAGGATGAAGCAAAATAATCTATGACTTCTGTTGAAAATTGTTGTACGAATTTTGCAAGGCCTTTCACTCAAAGGGCAAAAATTAAATGAGAATTATTTTGCAAAAAGGAGAAAACAAAATCGGTTTAAAACCGAATCAAATAGTTGGAAATTAAAAATTATTGGTTTAGTTTTAAATTGGAACTAAGGGGTTGTTTTAAATTAGTGTATACATTCACTAATAAACAATTATATGAAATGAACAATATTTCTATGTTTCATTTACATGTAAAATAAACTTCATTTAATTTGTATGATATGATATATAGTTGAATTTATTTTTAATTGAAATATGAAGTGAATTCTTTTATTTATTTTGCTTTTCCAACCAGATCGTCCAATATTTTGTATTAAAAAAATCACTATCACAAATTGATACTATTTCTTGCAAAACTTTCTATATTTTAATAACGTATAAATATAATCTACTAAAAAAGCGAATTAAAATCAAAATTAACATTTAATTCTAATTTTCTTTATAAAAATCTTAAAACAGTAGAAATTAATTTGTTTTACCAAATAACTTATATAAAATTAATATGAACTGAGTTGATATAAGTAAAATGTAACTCAAAATACATAACTTGTTTTCATCTACTAACTTGTTACTTTCCTCAAAGTTGAGGAAGAAAAAACATCTTTTTAACCAATTGTATTTTAGTGTTTTTTTTAGATATCTTTTAGGAGTTAAACGACTTGTAAATAATCAAATTCTTCAATAATAAATATATTTGTTACTCGTTCTACGATAAAGCTCACTTCTTAAACTTAGGTTACACTTGTATTTTACAAATTACAAATCTAAAAACTAAATACAAATTATGTAAGTTAATGTTTTCTTTTTTCCAGATTCTATTTTAGTTAATATACTTTTTAAAAGGTCTATTTTGATATTTGTATTTAAGTTTTTATTCATTTGCAATATAATTTCAAAATATTAGTTTTGGTCCGTGAACATTTTAATCCCTTTTAAATAAAGCTAATACAACCTCTATGCAGAATAGAAATGTTTTAGTACAAAGTTTTGAACACATTAATAATAATAATAATAATAATAATAATAATAATAATAATAATTGTTTCAAAATAATAATAATAATAATAAAACGCTGAATATAATGTTCGTGATTAAATTTTGATTGAAAAAAGAGATGAAAAAACAAATGATGTGATTAGATGAGTTTGATTTTTCGAATGAATGTGATTAAATTTTGTACGTCAAATATCATATTTTGCAAATATCAATAAAAAAATGTTTGTTCCATCAATCTTAAGAAATTAGTTGAGAGTTGTAAGTTATGTTATTCTTTGACAATTTGGTCTTGTTAGATGTATGAATATCATTGAATATGAACAAAATATGGTTAAGAATGTTTTTTTTAAGTTGTTAACCTTGTCTAACCTTCTATGTTGACAAAAGTAGAGAATAAATTTGACCTAAAAATATTGAAAGTGCTTAGTTCAAAAACTAAAATACGCTTTTGGTCTCTGAGTTTTCAAACTCGACAATTTAGCCACTGAGGTTTGGATTTCGTTGCATTTTGGTATTTTCGTCCAATTTTCTATTAAACCCTAAGGGCCCGTTTGGTTTAAGGTTTTACAGATGCTTGGGAATATAAGATGTCTGGGAATAATATGTTTGGGAATCAAAGATAACTGTGTTTGGTTGTGTCAGGGAATGTCATCACATTTACTGGGAATAAATGATGTCTGTGCTTGGTGTTGCATGGGAATGTTGTCAGATTTGCGTATAAATAAATGATAAAACATTAAAATTAATCAAAATTACCTTCCAACAATTAATTTACGTTAGCATGTTTTAAAAAAAATATATCAGTTAATTTTAAATAAATTAATTGTTGTTAGTTAATTTATTTTTATTAACTCAAATTATTAAAATTATTTTAAGCAATTAAAATGTCATTCATTAGTAAATATTAGAAATAATATACCTTAAATTTTAGGCGGTTGATTTTATTTAGCAATGAATATTAATAATTATCTTCAAAGAAATGTATTTAATAAAATTATATAAACTTTTAATCCTACTTAATTAGCGTAACAATCAAATTGAATATTAATGATAAATATTATATTTCAAAAATAATAGATAATCAATATCAAAGTGACTCCTAAACATACACAAAATGAACATTTATCTTCATAATGGATCATACAAATACAAGATATAGTAACAAGCTAATTCAAAATGAGGATATTTTTTTTTTTTTTTTGAAATATTCAAAATGAGGATATTTAATCATTAGATAGGGCACAAAAAATATAAATGTTTGCCCATAGCATGTCAATAACATGCTAACCCAAAATAAGAATGTTACATCATCTGATAGGGCACAAAAAATATAAATGTTCATCCTTAGCATGTCAATGACATGTTAACTCAAAATAAAGATGATATATACATCGTCTGATAAGGGACCAAAAAATCTAAATGCCCATACATAGCATGTTATACAGTTTCCTATTACATTGAAGAGTCAACACTCACACATAGACTAAAGATCAGTATTCTCTTCTAAAACTTCCATTATAAATTCATACCTTTCATCAGTTGGAAGATTAAAGAAGTAATGAATCTGGGATTGATCTTTGGTGATAAGCTTACCAGCTCGAACTCTTTGTCGAACACTCAATCCATCCACCTTTCTAATTTCACTAACTAATGAGTTTCGACGTTCCTCTCTTGTAGGTTCTCGTTCAGCTACTTGTCGATAAAACAAAGCAATCTCTTAAATATTTTCATTAGCATTTGAAAGATGACTGCTCATAACATTCTCAAGTCCATTCACTGCCGCTACCAATGGATCCACACTCTTTGCTCTTTTCTTACTAGACCTATTCGATGTATGTGCAGTAGATTGTGTATTTATTGGTGCTTCACTCATTAAGGTTCGTTCATCCACTTCTTCCCCTCCAACTATTGCTGACGTGACAAGCATTTTTTTTATTAAAAAATATTTTTTACGTCGGCGACATCAACCGACCTGCGACTTTTTCGATGACCACCAACGAATTTTTTGGCGATCAACTTAACAGGTTTAGGGTTATTTTTCTCGTATTCAACGACTTTTCCGATGACCTCTTCATCCCTTCTGTTGATGGTCGATTTTGGCCAGAGGATCTCACCTGACCTTCACGTGCCACCAACGGTAAATTTGTAGTTGAGGGGGGAAGACGTGGCCTGGTCATCTTTGATGCTCCTGTCTCGAACACCACATGTCCACCCGACATGTGTTATGTAATCTTTCTTGCAATGTGTTATGGCCATCTTACACTTGCTCCTGTGTGTTGTTTCACAGCTTCGCACCACCGTGCCACCCACCTGGTAGCGTGAACAAGCCTTCTCCTTGTGTTCATGTTCTCGAATGATTAGCAACTCCAGTCACCTCCTGTGTCTGCTCATGGTGACCACCTGTCACTCGTGCTGTCTCGCACTCGCGAACCTTCCTTGGGTCACCTACCCAAGGGTTGCGTTTGGCCTTCGAGGTTGTGCAAGCCTCGTTGGCTCTAGTCGTGCATGTTGCTTGAATGCCTTGAAATGTTGTCCACCAATTGTCTGGTACCGTTCCGCATCGGACAACTCGTGTGCCACCTGCACACATCGGGCATAGGCCTCTTTCGCCACTCCTTCGTTCACCTGTGAGTACACCTCACTCAATCCCCCTAAGACATAACCACGTGAACCAAAAATTTGTGGCTCATCATTTGAACTCTTCAGTACCTCTGCGGCTAGGTCACTGTAAGGAACCCTCCTTTAAGAGTTTGTCGCATGGACTACTGTTTCCAAGTCTCGATGTGACATTGGTTCGCTCCTCGAACCACTTGCTTATGGTCATGCAACATCTCTTGAATCTTTTGACAGCCCGTCAGATTCAAGAATGTTGGTCTTCTGCATTTCTACCCTTCCCTTTGTCTATAGAAAGGCAAGTTGTGCAAGAGGCCTTTGGTAGGTCTTTTCAAGAGGCCTTTGGTAGGGTTTTTGAAGAGTCCCTTGGTGGGTCTTCTTCATAAGACTTGGGATGTTCTTTTGAGAGAGTCTTTAGAGTGACTTGTGTGAGGAGTTTTCTAGAGAGAATTCAAAGGTCTTGATTATGGATTCCATTTTGGAAGTCCATAAGCCTTGACTCAAGGGTGAGTCTTGGTGAGAGGAAGATATGTCTTTATGTTCAGGACATGCGCCATTAGGTTGTACATAACATTCCTTGTTCATATGTGTAAATGAAGAAGGTTGGGAGTAGGGGTGAGCATCACAAACCGAAAAACCGATCCGACCGACCAAAACCGACCGAACCGACGTCGGTCGGTCGGTTTTCAAGCAATTTCGGTCGGAATCGGTTTTTCCTTAAGAAAAACCGATCAATCGGTCGGTCGGTGGGCCTAAAAAGGCCCAAACCGACCGAAATCTCGTTCATTTAAAAAAAAAAAAAAAAAAAAAAAAAAAAAAGGAAAAGCCACCTGCAAGTTTATATTTCCCATGTAAGAAAAGACAAAAGTAAAATAATTACCTATATAGGTAATGATAACCTAGGTAATGATTACTACTTTTTTAAAAAAACAATTATTGTTTTTCTTTTCTTTAACCTTTCATCTTCTCCCCCAAGACAAGAACCATCGTTCTTTCTTTTTTCCCTCACATAGTTCTCTCTTCTCCCTCACAGAGTCCTCTCAACCCACGCCGCCGCTCTCCCGTTGAAGTTTCGTCGTGCCGTTGGAGCTCCGTCGAGCTTCGATTTCTCCGTTCTCCCTTACACAGTCGAAGCCAAACTTCACGTCGCCGCTCCTTCGTTTCGTCGTACCGCTCCTCCTCTTCGTCGTGCGCTCCTCCATTTCTTACCAGTCACGACCATCGGTTTAAACCGACCAAACCGACCGATCGACTAGTCGGTCGATCGGTCGGTGAAAATTTAAGAGAAAAAAAAAATCGGTTTTCAAAAGGCTGAAAACCGACATGGTCGGTTCGGCGTCGGTTTGGGGCCAAAATCGACCCCGACCGACCGATGCTCACCCCTAGTTGGGAGTGAGCTTTCCCGTATATTGCCTTTGCAACTCTACTACACATGTCTTATGTGTTCATGGTGTGTGTATGGGTGCACGAAAGGGGCATCACACTTGAGTGAGCGAGTGTTGAGATCTTGTGAGCGGCAGGATGAGCGAGTCATAACCAAAGTGGTGAAGATTGTTTACTTCCGCAACTAATCGAAGAAAAGAACTATCAGGAATGTGTTAGATTGTACTAAGAGAGCACCTTAGGCCACATGAGGGCAAAAATTTCAGGTTCGAGATTTACCCCCGTGATTAGGCCTTTCTAGATTTATCTTGAGTATTGTAAATAAATATCTAAAAGAAGCCTTAGAATTATCTTATTCTTTAGGCTCTAGAGAATTCCTTTTGATAAGGATAAGTATAGAAATATCTAGGATATTCTTAACCTAGAAAAATCCTTTTGCTTGGGCTCCAAGGATCTTATGCCTATAAATAGGAGTGTGCCCCTCATATGCAAGCCAAGAATCAACAAGTTGAAGAAAACATCTAGAGTGAGTGTGAGAAAGTGAGAGAGTCTTCTCCTAAAGTGTCCATTTTTGTACTTTTCCTAATAAAAGTTTCTTTCTTCCAAGTGTTTGTCTCTTTCCTTTTGTGCTAATTTCTTCGACACCTTGTTAGTTGGAACAATCTCGAAGTATATGATTTGATTTTCTTTGTCTTTTAAGTTCTAATTGATAAAATTTGTTGACAATTAGAGGTAGACATCTTTAAGCTCAAGATTGTCCCATATAGGCATCTGAGCACAATTGGAGTATTAGAACTCTTGTAATATTGATCTTCTTAGTTCCAAACCAAAAGTATATTATATAGTTGACCTGTTTCAACAAAATTGGTTGATTTGAGTTGCCTTGTCTTTTAAGTTCTAATGAATAAAAGTTGTTGACAATGACAAGTAGACATTTTTCAACAGGCTCAAGATTGTCTCATGTAAGAATCAGAGTTCGACTGGAGTGTTAAGGCTCTTGATAAGGTAGACGTTTTTAGTTGGAACAATGCCAAAGTATGTTATATTTTTGTCTTTCAATAAAAGTGATGGGATTGATTTGATTTTCCTTTTCTTTTATGTTCTAGTTGATAAAAGTTGTTGATAATGATAGGTAAGCAACCTTCATCAAGCTCGAGATTGTCCCATGTAGGCATTGGAGCTCCATTGGAGTGTTAGGACTCTAAATAAGATTGATCTTCTTAATTGGAGCAATTCCAGAGTATGTTATACTTTTAACTTTCATTAAATTTGTTTGATTCTATTTTCCTTGTTTCTAAGTTTTAATAATTTATAAAAGTTAATAAAAGTTGTTGACAATGACATGTAGATATCTTTGAACTAATCTCAAGATTGTCTCATATAGTATTGAGTTATAAAATTGACCTTAGTTGAAACAATATCAAAGCAAATAGGTTAAATTGCTAGTTTTATAATATTTTTAAAAATCGATTAAAAGTATTTGAAACAGTTAATTTCCAAACAATGGGTGTAAAATTAATATGTTAAATTACAAGTTTAGTGAATAGGACACCAAATTACCATTCCAAAGATGGTTGGTTCGATCCTCTATCCATGCAATGGTTGAACTCATAAAAAAAATTACAAGTTTTAGTTCTTTAAAGGTTATGTCAAATAAGTCCTTGAACTTTAGAAGGTGTCAATAAGGTTTTGACCTAATTGATATTTTGAAACATTTACAAGTTTATTAGATACAAAATTGAAAGTTTAATGTCTTACAAGACACATGACATATTAGATATAAAATTGAAAGTTTCTAAACTTATTAGACATAGAATTGAATTAGGGACTAGTTTAAAAAGCTTATACTTTGAAAACTTTGAGATCTTGCTAATCTAACCGTGTTTTTACACAGATGTAAAAGTAAGTTTAATGAGGGCAGTACTGTTAAGAGGAACAAATTGCAGGGAACTTTGTGATTTCATTTGGCCAAAAAGGAAGGCCTTTATAATGAATGGTAAATTGTTTATTTAAGTTTTCAATTTATCTGTTTGTAATTTTAGGGATGTCAATGATCTGTTTCTTTAGGGTTCTAAAAAAAAGTCGATCTGTTTCTTTATAACATTTACAGTTTGTGGTAGAAGAATCAATTTGATGGATACACTCAGCTCAATGTTGCAGACTTCGATCAAATTCTCTAAGGTACCTCCATTCTCTCGTTGTTTGTCCTTTTTTAAAATTTATTTTAATGCATAAAAAAAATTCCGATAACCACATTTAAAAAAAAAAAAAACAAAAAGATTAGTTACTTGAACTAAACTCGAGTTGACATGCGAAAATCACACCTTAAAAATAAGAGATAATTACATCACTCTCAAACTTCAATTTGATTAACCACTCCTAAATTGCAAAAACTTTGTAAGTTTAAAGAGGGTGTTTGATCAAATTGAAAGTTCTAGTGTGATATATTATTCCTCACTTTGAATTCACTTTCATGGGGGAAAACTTGAATTTAGTTTAACTAATCATGTTTTGTTTATCTTTTTGTATTTATTGATCAAATTGAAAGGTCCGCGTTTGATAACTATTTAGGTTTCATAGCATAATTTTTTTGTTTTTGGTTTTTGAAAATAATGTTTATAAACACTATTTTCACTTATTAAACTAAGGTCCATTTGATTTTTTATTTTTGGTTTTTTAAAATTAAGCTTACTTCCACAAATTTTCTTATTTTGTTATCTACCTTCTTCCCATGTTTCAAGTTATGAAAACTAAAAAATGTACGGCCCCGTTTGATAACTAATTTGGTTTTTGAAAATAAAACTTAAAAACACTACTAACTTTAAGTGTCTTGGTTTTGTTATCTATCTTCTTCCTATGTATTCAAAAATCAAGTCAACTTTTGAAAACTAAAAGAGTAGTTTTCAAAAACTTGTTTTTGTTTTTTGGAATTTGGCTAGGAATTCAAATATGTCCTTGACAAAGATGAAAATCATTATGAGGAAATTAGGAGAAAACAAGTTTAATTTTCAAAAACTCAAAACCAAATAGTCATCAAACTGGGTCGTGGTTTTCAAAAACTTGTTTTTGTTTTTGAAATTTGACTAGAAATTCAAAACTTGTCATGGTTTTTGAAAACATGGGAGATGGTAGATAACAAAACAAAGAAACTTAGTGGAAGTAGTGGTTAATAAGCTATATTTTCAAAAACAAAAAATCAAATGGTTATCAAATGAGTCCTAAGATTTTTCCATTTTTAACTTTTTTTTGTCTTAAATTTTTGTTCTTTCTCTCTAACACTTTCTCTCTCTCTATCACATTTTCTCTCTAAAATGTTTATTTCACTTTTAACCTTTTATCTCTAAAATTGTTTCACTTTGTTAACTTCATCTCTGAAACTTCTCTCACTTTTTTTAACTTTTCACTCTAAAATTTTCTATTTGTAACTTTTTTCATTCCCTAAAGTTGTTCCCACTTTTTAAAAGTTCGCTCTAAAATTTTTGTGTAACTTTTTTCATCTCTAAAATGTGTAGAGAATGTTACAAGGGAGAACAATTAATCAATGAGAACAAAATAATTTTGGAGATAGAATAAAGGTTTAAAAGAGAAAAAATCTGTTTAGAGTAAAAAAGTGCAAAAAGTGGGAAAAAAAGAGATGAAAATTAAAAAGTGATAAAAATTTTTGAGAGAAAATGTTAACACGTGAGAGATAAACGTTTCAGAGATAAAGAAAGGGGTTTTGTAGACCCTCTAAAATAGGCGGAAATGATAAATGTCCCACCTTTTTAAAACAAGGATATAAGCCCTTTCGCTTGCGTCAACATCCTAGTAAAATTACCATTTTACTCTCTACTCTAACCTCGCTCTCTCTCGCTACTCTCGCTCTAGCTTCTCGCTCTCTCTCGCTACTCTCGCTCTAGCTTCTCGCTCTCTCTCTCCAATCTCTTGCTCTCTCTCACTTTTCGCTCCTCGCTCCCCGCTCCCCGCTCCTCGCTCCCGCTTCTCGCTTCTCGCTCTCCAATTTCTCCCTCCAATCTCTTACTCTGTCTCTCATTTCTCTCCAATCTCTTGCTCCATCTCCAATCTAGCTCTCGCTCCAATCTCTCGCTCTCTCTCCAATCTCTCATTCTCTATCCAATCTCTCATTCTCTCTCCAATCTCTCGCTTCTCGCTTCTCGCTTCTCGCTCCTCGCTCCCCGCTCCTTGCTTCCCGCTCCTCGCTCCCCGTTCCTCCCTCCTTGCTCCCCGTTCCTCCCTCCCCGCTCCTCGCTCTCCAATTTCTCCCTCCAATCTCTTACTCTCTCTCTCATTTCTCTCTCCAATCTCTTGCTCCATCTCCAATCTCGCTCTCGCTCCAACCTCTCGCTCTTAAATGCCTTAAATGCGCGTTTTCATGTAGAGAGTAAAATGGTAATTTTGGTAGGATGATGACGTAAGCAAAATGACATATATCCTTATTCTGAAAAGGTAGGAAAGTGATAAAATGGTAATTTTGGTAGGATAAATCTGTCAATGCCTATTTTTTAGGAAAGCGATAAAGAAAATAGTTAAAAAGAGAAGACTTGGAGAAAAAATTAGTGAGGGAGACACAAATTATAGGACAAAAAGAATAAAAAAAGGAGAAAATGTAAGTGTTCGAGAACGTAAAAATGGCATGATAATAAACTCAAATGAAAGTCTCAAATTAAAGACAAGGTTGCTTCCTTTACCACAAAAGTGAATTCATAAAGTATTAGTCCTGAGAAATTAAATAACAAAATCGTTGATTTGATTTGATTGCTTTGGTTTCCTTTCAAAAATCAAAACCCTCTCTCCTTAAACAAGTACTGTTAATTGTTAAATGCTCCATTATTTCTTCTCTTCTCTTCGCTTCACTATCTTTTTTCTCTGAGGGAAATCCACTGCCAAAGGCTGCACTACCAATTACATCTGAAGGGAAGGGAAGAGTAAGGTGAAAGAAGGCATTGACGATGACCATGAGGGATTGGTAGAAGAATCCGATGTTAAAATGATGATTGGTCGTCCTCGATTTGGTATATTTGGTACTGAACTGAATTGAAATTTGGAAGATATATATATTTATCATAAACGTACACTGCATTATTTGTTTTCTATTATTATTATTTCTCTTGTTGGAATAATTGCAACTTGTTGCGTTTACACTTTATTGAATTGGTTTAACTTTGGAGGAAATTTTTTGCTCTTCTGGCACCAACATGCTAATTTAACTTCAAATTCCTAATTGATATTTTCTGATTTGGTCTCTCTGTAGAAGGATAGGTTTGCCAATTAGTTAGGTACAATTTGTCATCCCATTAACACTACAACTTTTGTTTGATTATCTTGTTTAGCATTTGCTTGATGGATTGAAAATTAAATTTACAAGCCGCACCATACTAAAAATATAACATAATTTAGTTTATCACATCCGTCAAAATTTAGAGAATATGCAAGATCGGATGCCCACTAGCAAAATTAATAAGCAATTTAGTTTATATTTCAATAACTATGCATATAATTTGGAGTTGAGATTAACAATTATTTGCATCCTGGTAATGGGCTCGATTGGATTGTTAAGACTCTTATAAGATTGACATTCTTACTCAGAACAAACCCAAAGTACATTATGTAGTTTACATCTTTCAATAATATTGTTTGATTTGTTTTGTCTTACCCTTAAAGGTATAAGTAATAATTAACAAAAGTTGTTGATAATGACAGGTAGACATCTTTCAACAAGCTCAAAATTGTCCATGCAAAAATGAGAGCACAACCTTCTTAGTTGAAACAATCCCAAAGTATGTTATACTTTTATCTTTCAATAAAATTGATTAATTTGATTTTCCTTGTCTCTTAAGTGCTAATAAATAAAAGTTGTTGACAATTATAGGTAAACAAATTTTAACAAGGGTAAGATTGTCCCATGCAGGCAGGCGTCGGAGCTCAATTGGAGTATTAGGAGACTGCTAATAAGATTGACCTTCTTAGTTGGAACATCCAAAAGTAAATTATATTGTTTTCAGCTTTCAATAAAATTGATTGGTTTGATTTTTCTTGTCTTTTAAGTTCTAAATGATAAACGTTGTCGACAATAATAGATACATATCATTCAGTAAGATCAAGATTGTCCTATGCAAGTATTGAAGCTCAATTAGAAGTATTAGGACTTCGGTAAGATTTACCTTGTTTTTTTGTTTGTTGTTGTTTCTTTTTTTGTTTGTTTGTTAATGAAAAACCAACCTTTCAGTGAGGGCATCTAAAAAAATCAAGCCCACAAAATGGAGCCAAACTATAGAAAAAGACTCTAATCAAGCGAATAAGGCCTATAGAGTAATTACAAAAAACACAAGTCAACTACACCTAAAGAGAAACATGAAATCTAGCCAAGGACCAAACCTTCCAAGAACTACTCTCCCACCCCTAGAAGGTTCTATTATTCCCCCCCCCCCCCCAAATCTCATAGGACGCAAATCCCTGCTTGCCACAAGAACCTCCCTCTCTCTCAAAACGGTGGATGAGGGAAGAACTCTGATAGGCCACCAATCAAGCATGTGTATAGGAGAAGAAAGAAGGGGAATGCAGAGAGTACTAATACTTAGTTATTCGGTTGTTAGTCTGGTTAAGTGGTTGAATCTGTTACTAACCATTTCGTGTATATAGTTCTATCTTGTAAGGGGGAGGGTTACCTTTTCGTGTATATATTTTTAACTTAATTATAATAAAATGATTTTATTTTTTATTAATAATGACAAAATAATTGTAATTTTTAAAATTTAGTTTTAATTGATAATTTTCTATTTTTTTTTCAAATTATGATAATTGAAAAGTTATTACCTTAATTATTAATTTATAATAATTTAATGATTTTTTTTCATTTTAATGTAGAGTTATATATATTCTTGTGATGAAAGACCCCAAGAATATATATATATATATATATATATATATTTATATTTATATAGCCATAAATTGTATAATTGTAGATTGTTTTTGTTCCAAATGTCAAATTACAACCTGTAAAATTATGAAATTACATTTTTTATATAAATTTTCAAAATTAATTTTTTCATTTTTTTTTTTTTGCTTTTATTTTATAAATCTAATTATTGGAATATTATCATCGATAACATACTTATAATTGAAAAATTAGCTTTCTAAATTTACAACATTATTGTAATTAAATTTTTAAATGTTTAAAAAAATAAATGTTGTAAATTTAGAATGCTAATTTTTCAATTATAAGTATATTAAGGATAATAATATTTCAATAATTAGATTTATAGAATAAAAGCAAAACAAAATGAAAATTTAATTTTCAAAATTTATAAAAAAAAATGTAATTTCATAATTTTACAAGTTGTAATTTGACATTATGAATAAAAAAAATTATAATCTTACCATTTATGGCTATACATTAAAATATATATAAAAAAAAAAACTCTACATTAAAATGAAAAAATAAAAGTCATTAAACTATAATTAATTAATAATTAAGGTAATAACTTTTCAATTATAAAAAATAAAAAAATCATCAAATAAAACTAAAATTTAAAAATTACAATTATTTTGTCACTAATAATAAAAAAAAATACTATCATTTTATTATCTTTAAGTTTAAAAGATATAAATTTTAAAATTAAAAAAAAATAAATCTATATCATTTGCTTATCATGAAAAAAAATCAGAAAATTAAAAAAAAAATTATCATTTGCAAAATTGGAAATTAAAAAAAAAATGTTGAATTTAGTAGGGTGCTACACCACTTAGTCCTGCGATCACACATAGAGTGTCGTTGTTGACTAGTCATCTTTGACCAAACAATTGGATTGATGTTCTGTGGCTCAATAACGACAACAAATCACCTTGTTTTCGTCAATTTTTTTCAAAAGACCCTAATTTCTCAAGTTTTTTTTTAATCTGTTTTTTTTTTTTCTAATTAACCCGTGCAATTAGTGTTTGTATTGCTTAGGCATGTTTGGTAGGCAATTCGGATCCTGTTTTATGTTTTCAGATTCACTGAATTCAGTGAATATATGTTTGGTAGACGTGTTTCTGAAAACTGTTTTCGGATTCTGTGATCCAAATAGTGAAAATTCTGAAAACAACTTTTTTATGTTTTCGTTGTATCCAGATTTTGAATTTCAAAATTTTAAATGCAGAATTAATTTAAAAAAGATAAAAACTTTAATAAATATAGTATTTCATATTATAAACTCAATTTATTTTTGTAAAATTAAAATTTGTATAATATAATGTATTATAAATTATATGATATTGTAAAATAATAATAATAATAAATTTATAATACATAACATTTTTATAAATTAATTAATAATATTTTATATTCAACTTAGTATTTAGTTGATAACTACAAATAATTTATCGTTTATAAATATATTGTCAAACACATTTTGAACCATTGTTTAAATTCAGATCCAATTTCTGAATCTGTTACCAAACACATATCTGAAAACATGAAATACAACTTTGTTTTCATCGAATCCCTTGTTTTCAAATTCCTGTTTTCAGATCACCAACCAAACGAATTAATTTTCTAAAACCTAATGGTTATCAAATGAGAGCTTATCAAACCGAGCCTAATAGTTATCAAAGGGGCCTTAGTTATTTGTTTTGAAAATTAAGCTATATTTATAAGTTCCTTTATTTTGTTATATTTACCAAATCAAGTTTTGAAACCTAAAAACAGTAGTTTTCAAAAACTAGTTTTTGTTTTTGAAATTTGACTAAGAATTCAAATGTATACTTAATAAAGATGAAAATCATGGCAAGGAAATGAAGAAAAAATAAAGAATTTTCAAAAACCAAAAGATTTATTAAAACAAGGTAGAAGATTTATTAAAACAAAAAACTTATAGGTGAAGTATGTGTGTATAAGCTTAATTTTCAAAAACTAAAAATCAAATTGTTATCAAACGGGGCGTAATTGGTTATTAAATGGGACCTTAGTCTCAAACATTAAGATTCTCTATCATAAATCTTTTACCCCATCTCTAGATAAACATTTTTAGAAAAAATGTCACATAGGGTTAAACAATTTTTTTTTTTTTTTGTCTAAAATTTTTCATTTTTAACTTTTTTTTCAATCTCTGAAGTTTTTCTTTCTCTCTTGTTACTTTTTTGTCTCTAAATTTTGTTCTCTTATTTTCTCTACTCAATATCTTTTTCCTAGAGAAATAGAAAAATTTTATAGAAGTGAAATTAATAAATGAGAAAATTAATTTTATAGATAGAAAAAATAAAGTTTAAAAGAGATAAATATTAGAGATAAATAGTTTCAAAAAAGTGAGAGCAAAAGAGAAGAAAAGTAAAAAGGTAGAAAAAATTTAAAGAAAAAGGTTAAGATATAAGATAAATTTTAGTGCATATTTAGAAAAATATAAGCAAAAAAAAAAAAAAAAAAAAAAAAAAAAAAAAAAAAAAAAAAAAACTTATATATGAAACAAAATGTAAAAAATGATATGAGAATAAACTCAAATTAAATTTAATTACAAGGATCGTATTCTTACCATGAAAGTGAATTCAAAAGGCATTTTAATCTACACAATATATGAAAAGAATATTTTGTAAAAAGAATTTTATTTTCATATATATAAAAATGAAACATTCGTGTGAAGATGTTCCTTTTGATAATCAATTTAATTTTCTAGTTTTTGATATTTAGTTTTAGTTTTCCTTTTACGAAAAACAAGGTTTTTTTTTTTTTTTTTCATAACAACCCAACTTACATTAGGTTTTCTAAAAGCAATTTAAAAATTGTATTTAAATTTTGAAAACCAAAAAATAGTTTTTCCTTTAAACAATTTTCTACTTTTTCATAACTTTTTTTTTTCCAACTTTTATTCTCTCTCCAACTTTCTTTAGCTCTCCCTCTAAATCTCTCCCCAAAAAATTTGAGCTCTCTTCACTCTCTTTCCTTTGTGTATCTTAAAAAAAAAAAAAAAACCTTTTTCACTCTTTACATCTTTGGATTTTTCTCACTTTTCTCTATATTGAATATGTTGCAAATAAATACTTGTACGTAATAAATAATTGTTGATTTATATGATTTTTTATTTTTTATGTGAATTATACTATATGATTAGAGGTAACTATTTATCAAATGTGATCGTTAACTTTTTTTTTTTTTTTTGTTATGTTTGACATTTATATCTGCTCTATTTCCTGGTTTATTATTGGTTTCAAGTTTCATGGTGTTGGATTTTGTAGTGTCACATCATGTCTCATTGTTTTGGGAATTTGTATCTTTTAGTGTTTTTTTTTTTTAAAAAAAAAGTATGTTTTAGAGTTTTGATTTAACTTTGAATTGTTCAATTAAGTATAGGTGTAAATAGTGAGAAATTTTCTATTTCGAATTCTTTTAAAGTAAATTGAACCTTTTGATATGGTTATTTTATTCCAGTTGAGATAATTTATCTTGTTGAATAAATAATGAGAAAATAAATTAAGTTAAAAGAAAAGTAAATGTAAAAAGGTATTCTCAAAAAAAAAAAAAAAAAAAAGTAAATGTAAAAAGTTGAAGAAACACTTTCATGGTAGGATGAAGCAAAATAATCTATGACTTCTGTTGAAAATTGTTGTACGAATTTTGCAAGGCCTTTCACTCAAAGGGCAAAAATTAAATGAGAATTATTTTGCAAAAAGGAGAAAACAAAATCGGTTTAAAACCGAATCAAATAGTTGGAAATTAAAAATTATTGGTTTAGTTTTAAATTGGAACTAAGGGGTTGTTTTAAATTAGTGTATACATTCACTAATAAACAATTATATGAAATGAACAATATTTCTATGTTTCATTTACATGTAAAATAAACTTCATTTAATTTGTATGATATGATATATAGTTGAATTTATTTTTAATTGAAATATGAAGTGAATTCTTTTATTTATTTTGCTTTTCCAACCAGATCGTCCAATATTTTGTATTAAAAAAATCACTATCACAAATTGATACTATTTCTTGCAAAACTTTCTATATTTTAATAACGTATAAATATAATCTACTAAAAAAGCGAATTAAAATCAAAATTAACATTTAATTCTAATTTTCTTTATAAAAATCTTAAAACAGTAGAAATTAATTTGTTTTACCAAATAACTTATATAAAATTAATATGAACTGAGTTGATATAAGTAAAATGTAACTCAAAATACATAACTTGTTTTCATCTACTAACTTGTTACTTTCCTCAAAGTTGAGGAAGAAAAAACATCTTTTTAACCAATTGTATTTTAGTGTTTTTTTTAGATATCTTTTAGGAGTTAAACGACTTGTAAATAATCAAATTCTTCAATAATAAATATATTTGTTACTCGTTCTACGATAAAGCTCACTTCTTAAACTTAGGTTACACTTGTATTTTACAAATTACAAATCTAAAAACTAAATACAAATTATGTAAGTTAATGTTTTCTTTTTTCCAGATTCTATTTTAGTTAATATACTTTTTAAAAGGTCTATTTTGATATTTGTATTTAAGTTTTTATTCATTTGCAATATAATTTCAAAATATTAGTTTTGGTCCGTGAACATTTTAATCCCTTTTAAATAAAGCTAATACAACCTCTATGCAGAATAGAAATGTTTTAGTACAAAGTTTTGAACACATTAATAATAATAATAATAATAATAATAATAATAATAATAATAATTGTTTCAAAATAATAATAATAATAATAAAACGCTGAATATAATGTTCGTGATTAAATTTTGATTGAAAAAAGAGATGAAAAAACAAATGATGTGATTAGATGAGTTTGATTTTTCGAATGAATGTGATTAAATTTTGTACGTCAAATATCATATTTTGCAAATATCAATAAAAAAATGTTTGTTCCATCAATCTTAAGAAATTAGTTGAGAGTTGTAAGTTATGTTATTCTTTGACAATTTGGTCTTGTTAGATGTATGAATATCATTGAATATGAACAAAATATGGTTAAGAATGTTTTTTTTAAGTTGTTAACCTTGTCTAACCTTCTATGTTGACAAAAGTAGAGAATAAATTTGACCTAAAAATATTGAAAGTGCTTAGTTCAAAAACTAAAATACGCTTTTGGTCTCTGAGTTTTCAAACTCGACAATTTAGCCACTGAGGTTTGGATTTCGTTGCATTTTGGTATTTTCGTCCAATTTTCTATTAAACCCTAAGGGCCCGTTTGGTTTAAGGTTTTACAGATGCTTGGGAATATAAGATGTCTGGGAATAATATGTTTGGGAATCAAAGATAACTGTGTTTGGTTGTGTCAGGGAATGTCATCACATTTACTGGGAATAAATGATGTCTGTGCTTGGTGTTGCATGGGAATGTTGTCAGATTTGCGTATAAATAAATGATAAAACATTAAAATTAATCAAAATTACCTTCCAACAATTAATTTACGTTAGCATGTTTTAAAAAAAATATATCAGTTAATTTTAAATAAATTAATTGTTGTTAGTTAATTTATTTTTATTAACTCAAATTATTAAAATTATTTTAAGCAATTAAAATGTCATTCATTAGTAAATATTAGAAATAATATACCTTAAATTTTAGGCGGTTGATTTTATTTAGCAATGAATATTAATAATTATCTTCAAAGAAATGTATTTAATAAAATTATATAAACTTTTAATCCTACTTAATTAGCGTAACAATCAAATTGAATATTAATGATAAATATTATATTTCAAAAATAATAGATAATCAATATCAAAGTGACTCCTAAACATACACAAAATGAACATTTATCTTCATAATGGATCATACAAATACAAGATATAGTAACAAGCTAATTCAAAATGAGGATATTTTTTTTTTTTTTGAAATATTCAAAATGAGGATATTTAATCATTAGATAGGGCACAAAAAATATAAATGTTTGCCCATAGCATGTCAATAACATGCTAACCCAAAATAAGAATGTTACATCATCTGATAGGGCACAAAAAATATAAATGTTCATCCTTAGCATGTCAATGACATGTTAACTCAAAATAAAGATGATATATACATCGTCTGATAAGGGACCAAAAAATCTAAATGCCCATACATAGCATGTTATACAGTTTCCTATTACATTGAAGAGTCAACACTCACACATAGACTAAAGATCAGTATTCTCTTCTAAAACTTCCATTATAAATTCATACCTTTCATCAGTTGGAAGATTAAAGAAGTAATGAATCTGGGATTGATCTTTGGTGATAAGCTTACCAGCTCGAACTCTTTGTCGAACACTCAATCCATCCACCTTTCTAATTTCACTAACTAATGAGTTTCGACGTTCCTCTCTTGTAGGTTCTCGTTCAGCTACTTGTCGATAAAACAAAGCAATCTCTTAAATATTTTCATTAGCATTTGAAAGATGACTGCTCATAACATTCTCAAGTCCATTCACTGCCGCTACCAATGGATCCACACTCTTTGCTCTTTTCTTACTAGACCTATTCGATGTATGTGCAGTAGATTGTGTATTTATTGGTGCTTCACTCATTAAGGTTCGTTCATCCACTTCTTCCCCTCCAACTATTGCTGACGTGACAAGCATTTTTTTTATTAAAAAATATTTTTTACGTCGGCGACATCAACCGACCTGCGACTTTTTCGATGACCACCAACGAATTTTTTGGCGATCAACTTAACAGGTTTAGGGTTATTTTTCTCGTATTCAACGACTTTTCCGATGACCTCTTCATCCCTTCTGTTGATGGTCGATTTTGGCCAGAGGATCTCACCTGACCTTCACGTGCCACCAACGGTAAATTTGTAGTTGAGGGGGGAAGACGTGGCCTGCAAGACAGTAAACCTGCACACCGGTGTGGTGCTCGCGCACACCGGCTCTGATGCTTAAGTCAGCAAGCAGAACGGTAGGGCATGGAAAAGTAAGAGCAAGAGGAGAAAGCAGAGAATAGAGAGTAGAGTTTAGGGATAGAATTCAGGATCCCCTCTTCAGTGGCGAAGAGGGATATAAATACCTGTTCATCCTCCTAGCCTTTTTAGGGTTTCGGAGGCGTTTTAGGTCAAACCAGGCGAAACCGAGGCATCTAGAGGCGGTGGGGACCAGACGAGACCGAACGGGCTCGGCCCGCGCGAACGGGCCGAGGGTCGGCCTCGGCCAGGGCCGAGGCCGAGCAGGGGGTCGGGCCTAAAACCCAACCCCTTCGGTCTTGGCCCGTCTCACTTGCCGGTTTTGCCCCCTTGGTCCATCTTTCAGCCCGATTACTCTCCGGTTGTCCTCGTCAGCTCCTTGTATATCGGGGTGGTCCAAAATTGCCTATAACACCTTCCATTAGGGTTTAACTCAAATATCCCTAAACTTACCACCAACGGAGGGAGAGAGTAGAATGAGGAGAGAAAAATAAAGTTGAGATAATGGACCTAATTTTTACATTTATGATAGATTGGGAGTTTAATTTTAAAATTCAAAGTTTAGGGTTCTAATATTTACACTTTTGAAAGTTTGAGGGTTTAATTTTTACACTTGAAACTTTAAGGATGTAATTGTTACAAACATCATACATTAGGGGTGGTTTTCGCAATTTGCCCAAAGAAAAAAGCAACATAAAAGGGTGATTATTTTTTTTTCTCTATTATTATTATTATTATATATATAGATTATTTATTACATCAAAGTAAGGAAGCATGCTAAAAAAATCATGTTATGGGAATTATCAATTACCTAAATATTAACATTCAACCTCTTAAATTACTCACATAAACGAGTTAGATTTGTTTTATTTTGCTTTATAAATTTTCAAAACTACTATTTAATTTATATTTATAATTATAAAATTTTAAAAGTGACCATTTAGTCTATAAACTAAAATATATATTTTAGTTACTAAACTTTCAAAAAAATATTTTTTTAGATCATTATAAATATCTTGCCGCTTAATACCTGCTCAACGTGTATGTACATATATATATATTTATTAATATACATACTTGACATATAGCTATCAATTTCTTGAAAAGAAAAGTAAAGATTTAACTTAATTATTTTGTAAGTTTAGGAATTAAAATAAAACAAAATTAAAAAACTTAAAAGGCTAAGAAAAATACTTTAAAAATATAAAGTCCAAAATTGACTAAAACCCCCTCAAAGTTGGGAAAATTATTAGGTGTTTTCGGTGCAATGAGTCTCATTCTTAAAATGTGTAAATCTTCAAATTTGTTTGCCCCTAATAATCGTTGGATACAAAATTGAGGTACCTTTGTCATTTCTCTCTCTTACATTTAACGGTGCAAAACTACTCGCTTCATTGCACTGGGAGAACCTAAAAATTTCTCCAAACATGGGCACCAAAGTGAAAATAACGAAAAAAAAGTTACAATCTAATCTAAAGTTATTCTTAAAACTTAATTAAACTTAAAAAAACAAGTACCAATTGTTATAGGTAATTCTAGACAATTCCGAAAATTGAGGAACTGATAGAGATAGCAAAGCATCAACCTGGAACGCAACCAAGAGCCCAACCACCGGAGAAACAGAGGGTCGAGGCGATTGGGTGGAAGCCCAATACCTAGCCGTCAAGGCCGAGGCCGACCCCAGGTACAAGCCCAGGTTTGACCCAATCTCACTTATTCTTGGTCCCTGGATTTCAAACTAAGCTTGGTTGGACCGAATTTGATCCCATATCGCCTCCGAACACAAGAGAAACCCTAAACACAGGAGAATGTATATAAACCCTTCTTCAACCTTTAAAAAGGATCCCGAAACTATTCTCTAAACTCTCCCTTCTCTTCCTTGAGCTCTCTGGTTTGCTATCTTCCTTCCCCTTTCCTTCCCCTTTGCATCAGATAGTGTGACAAGTATAACACCTGTGTGCAGGTTTCTTTTGTCTTGCAAGCCACATTTTCCCCTCTCAAACAAATTTACGATGTCACATGAAGATCTAGATGAGTTTTCTCCTTCCGAATTTTGACATCAACAACAATAATGTTACTAAATTAATACTAAAATATTGTGTTTAGCTATAATAAGCCTATTATTTCAACTATTTATATATTTACATTTAATATCTAATTTGTTATAATTTATAATAATTACTTAAATATTTATATGATTCCAATCACAAATTATTTGTCAAAACGAGCATAATTGAGCGATAATTGACATGTATCCTCGACCGAAAGCTGTTCGAATCTATCACCCACACCCAATGTACTAAAAAAAATCGCAAATTATTTTTTACATTAATTTGCAAAAATGATAAAATTGATAATCTGATATTGCACGTGCTCGCGCAACTGGCAGAGCAGACATTCGGATCAGAGACGAGCTTCTGAAAATTCAGACAACTCCGACTATGGCTTCTTTCTGCAGCTATGGATTCTCCGTCGCAGATGCTACAATTCCCTCTACCAGCAGAGCCTTCATCCTTAATCCATGGCATTGGGACCTTTCCACTTCGTCTTTGTCCCAGCCCCATCGCCTGCAGCTCCCTGCATTTCGAGCTCGGAACATTAAGCAGCCCCATAGCAAAGCGAACAGAACTATTACTTTCTTCTCTGCTTTGCCTTTCGACCTCTCCCCTCCTCCCATCGATGAGGACCTCCTTGTAAGTTCTGTTCCTCCATTTATTCCACTTTGTTGGTCTGTTTAATTCGCTAGAAACTGGACAAGAGCGGTAAATTGTCGGAAATGATTAGTAATGTTTATAATCGGTGCTTGCGAACCTTGTTTATGTTTCTGGATAGTTGCTGATTTGATTCTGTTGTAACAAAGTCGACTATGACGCTGTTGTTGATTGATGTGATGGTGTTCTGATATTTAAATTGATGGATTGAGGACATATGCATTTCGATTAGGCAAGAGGGGAAAAAGAAGAGAGGAATGTGCTGGTATGATTGATTTTAGAGAAAGATTTCCGATTCTTGTTTGGTGAGAATGTGTATTGCATTACTTTCGGAGATTGAGAACCGTCCCTCATTTCCCTTTTCAGACGGCGGTCTAATACTGTATCATTGCTAACAGTTGTATCATCTGCTAAATTTCAACTGAAACGTCAGTCATTGCGATATTCTAAGTTTAGATATCTGTAATGAACAGGAGGCTGCGGCGACTAAAGGTGCAAGGATTTCTGATGATGGCATTATTGAAACTTTTCATAATGATGATGAAGCGTTGGACGCAGCCAATAGTGGGGTTGCAGTATGTAGTCTTCCAACGTTTTTCTTACTGGTGTCTTTTTTGTTTTGCTCTGTTTAGTTTAGAAACTGTTTATATCTCCCTTTGGAAAAAAAGAAAAACAGAATTTTACATTCATCGAACATATGAAAACATTTCTAAATTGTTAATTGTCTAAATTACAATATGCCTTCTAATTCTCGAGTATCCAAATCAGAAGATGGATAGATGAATGAGAGGCAGTGCAGTGTGCTGTAGAAGTGTAGATAGTAGCAATTTTGATAAGATGATCAATTAGAAGCTCCTGTGTTTCACCCCCGAAAAAAGTTCGAATGGGGCACTAGACTTGGCTTTTTGATCGTTAGGCAAGACCATTGAGTTTGTGATAAAGAGCAAGCTTTTGATAAGCTTTTTATTCTATTGTTTATCTTGGTATCTCATGGTGTAAATTGTCACCTGTTTTTCATATTTATAGCTACTCTACACTTTTGTCCCATTGGAGAAGTTTCTTGTAATTCACTTAGGGTGGGGCTTTTTCCCCCTTTTTGTAATCTTGTACTTCAATGAAATGGTTTCTCAACAGAAAAAAAAATTATATCTTGCAACTGAGTTGATTTTTTCATATTATGTTGTTAATTGTTAGGTTGTGGATCTTTCTCATTTCGGCCGAATAAGGGGTACACTCTCTTCTTACTGTCTAATTGGTTTTCTTTTCTTTTCTTTTTTCTTTTTTTTTTGTTTGTACTATTATTTATGAGTTTGATCGTACAGATCGAAGCATTCCATGTATAATATAGAGATTTATGACTGCTCATGATTTTGATGAGTTTGATTTTACAGATGTACTTTCTCTAAAAAAATTTGTAACTATTTTGTGTTTCCTCACAATTCTTTTCCCCTTTTGTTTTTTTGTTTTTTAAATTAACAATAAAATCATGCACATTTGTTTGTTATTTTTGTTTTTTAAGATTTAGCTTAAAAAGAAAAATAGAACAATAAATGATGTATATGTATATGTCTTTGCTGTTCTTTGAAATGTCATAACTTTGATACTCCATTCTTTCTTAAATGACCACATATGTTAAAGGAAAAAAATCTTCTAAAAATATGAAGATATTACAATTGAGTGTGAGAGAAATGAAAATATTTTTTAACTAGAGAATGGAAAGTCGTCAAAATAAGTGAGTGATTTTTCACCCCAAGGGATAATCTTGGTGGTAAGGGGTTGGGGTGTTTGGAAATTTCCTTCAAGGTTTTAGGTTCAAGCTTCTTGGTGGAAAACATAATAATTTAAAATCCTCGTGGTCTCTCAAAGCGAGCCTCGGATTGAGTAGATGATGTGTAAAAACTCACTACGCAAGCATACACAATCATAGGTAGTAATTGGTGAATTAAGATCGATCTCACAAGGACTAATTTATGCAATAACAAAAATTACCAGCTCAAAAACTATTTCTAATTCTTGAACTTCAGTTCTTAAGCCAAGATTTACACATGTCTATGAAAGCCCAACATTAAAAAAAATGAAAGAGAACTAACATTCCCTTAGCACTTATGGAAGAAAAGGAATGCTAGATATGACCTTCAGGCAGTACAAAGTCAACCTCTTCCGTAGAGGCAGGCAGGTAAGCTAACCTTTAAGAGTCTGTTCAAGGGGGGAGTCCTCTGACAATAGAAAGATCTTTGTGTGTGGCGTGAGGCTACGACTTTCTCTCATGGCACCTCAACTGCTAATGCAAAGCACCCATCTAGTTCCATTCTATACCAACCCTGCCCTCCCTTTCGTTGATCGCTATCCATTTTCCTTGCATCCATCTCGAGAGCGGAGCTATACCGAAAAAGATTTCAAATTGATATCAATCTTCTATGTTCTCACCCTCGCCAAGAAAGCGCAACTTTACGTTTAATTCGATAACAAGAAATAGAAGGGAATCAAATATTTTATTAATAGACAGTCATTCATATAACCGATGTTGCGCTCCAGAGAAGGGCACAGTTTGCCACGAAAATGATGGAACCAAACTGAAGAGAATTGTTAATTTACAAAATCATATTGGCAAACTGAAGGGCACAGTTTTTCTTATAAATGCATTTTGATGTTTCTTATATAAAAAAAAAAGATCTAACATTCCCTTATGGATTTTATTAAATGGTAGTTTAAATACGTCCGAAGTCCTACAAAGGAAGCTTCCTTTTTCGGTTCTTTTGTTCTCTTTGTTATGAGAATGGGGATTCTGTTCATGGCACAAGCTTCTCTCTCGTTTTAACGCATCATAGGTTTTCTCCTCTAATTTGAGGGGCAATCTTCATTTGCTTTTATTTGGGCTCTCAATGGCCTCAAAGCCTCTTTTGTTATGGTCTAATGCGATCAAAGTTCTTCTCTCGGAACTATGGATGGAAGGGACTTTGAGGATCTTTGAGGATAAGCATCTGCCTTGGACCACTTGCTTTGATTCTGCTCATTTGAAAGCTTCTACATGGTGTTCTCTATCTAAAATCTTTTTCTGGTTTCTTTTTGATAGATATTAATTTTAATTGGGATGTTTTAATTTTTTCCATGTGATGAGTTTTTTCGTTCTTTCTCAGTTTTTATTTTCATTCCCTTGGGGAGTTTGTATCTTTGAGCATTAGTCTCTTTATATTATATCAATGAAAAGTTCCGTTTCTTGTTAAAAAGAACAAGTGATAAGCCAAAAGTAATATCCCTACACCTTTGAATTCACCTCTGATTTAAGTCATGAACCTATTTGTACTGCTTATGCTATTTCCAGTAATTTAAACCTTTTTGGAACCAAAACAAGCTAGCATTTAGTCCTAAGTTGATCACTATTAAGAAGGAGCATGATAATGAACAACTGTAAGCAAACTACACTCCTATAGCATCAACGTTTTAAAGTTTATCTTGAGGTGCATGTTTAGGCACTAGGTGCGAAGGCAAGGCACGGTTAAGAAGGCGTGTGTTAAGCACGCGCCTTTCATTGAAGCCCTAAGGTGCAAAGCCCAATGCCTTCATTAGCAAAAAGATCAACTTTAAAGCCTTCAAGATGACATCCTCCTCTAGGGACTTTGTTTGCAAGACTTCATCGAGGATTTGTCCACCAGACATAAGATTTTGTTATATATATATATATATATAATGGGATCCACTAGACATAAGTGTACTTTTAACTTTCTAAAATAGTATAATGCACAACTTTCTTAATCTGTCCTTTTTATGCAGTCATCTTCTGTACTGAACTTATTGTGCTTCTTAACCAGTGATTGAGATTTTCCCTCAAATCTAGAATGCTACACAGTATTTAGTGCTTTTGCAACCGTTTTTTTCTAATGAAAATGATGCATTAATGTATATGAAGTTAGTGGAGAAGATCGTTATCAGTTTCTTCATAACCAAAGCACAGCTAATTTTGAAAGTCTCTGTCAAGGACAAGTAAGTTTTGAATAGGCATGTTCTATTCTAATCGTGATTGATTGAATTTAAATTCTTTTAGAATGGAACTATATTATTAAAAGATTGATATTTTATGTACTTTTTTGTTAACTACAGGGATGCAGTACTGTGTTTGTTACACCCACGGCTCGGACAATTGATATTGCACAAGCATGGATCATGGTAATCCTGTCAACTTGTATTGCTCCATGGTCCATGGTTTCCTTTCTCCTAATTTGTTCAATTTCATTTTAATGTTAATTTGTTATCATCATTTTGACAGAAAAATGCCATCACATTAATTGTTTCGCCAGTGACCCGTGAAAGCATAATCCGGATGCTCAACAAGTAGGTGTTCTTGTAAGTTTTTAATTGTCCCCTTATTGGTTTTGTGCTTTTTTCTTCTTGATCCCATTATGTTATTTTGATAGTATCCCTGCACGAGAACCATGACTTGAGAGTAGTAACTACAAAACATCAAGACCGAAATTAAAAATTACATAGAAACTGAAAAAAAATTACAGGAAGGCCTCCCAATCAGAACTAATCTCAAAAGATGAGTAATTGGGAAAACCTTCAGAGTGCTCTCCCCAAGAAACCGCATGATTCTTTATCAAAGTCAAGCTTTCCACTCAAGGGGTCCTTTTATTTCTGAAAAGCCTCTAATTTCTTTTAAACGAAATTCCTCAAACTACAGATTCAACAACGGAAACCCATAAAATTTACCCTAAAATTGCCCAAGAAACATCAAAGGTTGAAATGAAGAATCCCACATTAACGCTCCAAGAGCATGAAAACTTTCCAACCTTAGATTTTTTATAATTATAAAACATTTGGAAAACAAATAGGAACAGATTGATTTCCAATTCAAGAGTCTTTGTTATTTTTCTTTTAAAAAAAATGAAAAAGAAAAGTCCAAGAACTCTTCCAAAAAGAATCTTCTCACCACTGCCTACTTTGTGATCACAGGAAAACTTACCATAAATATTTCTAAACTTTATCACGTTCCACCCAGGGCTTCCACAGCTTTCACGTCTCTTCATTTTTGTGCCCCACCCGGAAAGCTCTTTATGGACACATTACCCACCATTGAATGTCACAATTCCACCTCTTTGAGGACTTCATTCTTTCGAGCTTTTTGTAATTATTAGCCAGGTTTGATCATTTGAGATTGGACCTTCTTTCTAGGCTTTCTTTGATTGATCTCTTCTTGTTGGGCTTTTTTTTTTTTTTTTTTTTTTTTTTTTTTGTATGTTTTTGTATATTCTTTCATGTTGTTTTTCTCATAATAAAAAAGAAATTTTGTATTTTTTTAAAAAATTATTTATTTACTAGGGTTTTCTTTTCATTGATAAAATAAAATGAAATATTACAAAAATAGTTACAATTCTTTTGCTTCATTTAAAAATCTCCAAAGCCATTTGATTAGAAGAGCTTCATTCTTCTTCCTTTAGTTTTCAGTTTCTAACCCATCATCCTCCAAAGGATCAACCACAGAAGTCCATCCAATTAAATGTGATATCTTTTTTTCACCATGAATTTTCTGAAAGAAGTTTCTCATATGTATCTCTATTTCCATCTGCACTTTACAGAAGGCAAAAAGAGACAATAATAAACTGGAAGATTGGCTAACACCTAATTGCATAAACTTTTTCCATCTACCACTTTGGCATGATACATACACTTAAACTGAATACTGATTGCATGGGGAAAGGGCTGCTATTCATCTTGATTTGCAGATTATTCCTCGGAACACCATTGAGAAAAGGATTAAGTACAGTCTGATGTTAACCCATAGTGTCTTATTATTGGTTGATGAAACTGGGAGTTTCAGAAATTGATTGATCATTAGTTGATTATTCTAAGGGATGCAGCATGGCTTTTCCATTATTTATTAATTCCTGGAGACGGGGAGGACTATTGGATTACAGAGCTTGATTTGCTCATGACTATATTGGTGAACAAAAATGTGTTGTAGATGCTAAAACGTATTATGTTATATATATATGTGTGTGTATATATGATTTATGTATGCATGTTTGTTTTCTGTATATACCATTTATTATTCATAACTTCATAAAATTTTTTTTAACTAGGTACATTTTTATGGCGGACAAGGTAGAGATTCAAGATATTACCAAGCAAACATCATTGTTAGTGTTGGTGGGACCTAAAAGCAACCAAGTAAAAGAGCACTATGCAGTTCTCATGTACAAGCAATTTCGTTTTTATTTCTTATTTCTGGTTTTCATGTACTAATTGTCTTAACCCTCAAATGCAAGCAGATCATGGAGGATTTGAACCTTGGTAATATAGCTGGAGAACCATATGGAACACACCAGCACTTTAGTGTAAGCTTTTGTTATCTAATTGAGCTTCATTACTTTTCTCTTTTAATGAGACAACAATTTTATTGAATTTTTATGAAAATCTCTTAAAATATTAAGAGCATAACAGAAAGACTCCCCTTACCTATAAGGGCTGATAAAAAACTTCCCCATGAAAAATTAATTACAAAAGTTATTATTTTTTTTTAAAATAATTACAAAAGTTATTCCGTTCTAGCATTAACAATCTAGATTCAAATTATGCAGTTCGGAAATATATAGATGTTATTTGGAATACTACTGGAATTTGGATTCTTATTGTGCAGGTAAATGGTATGCCAATTACCGTGGGAGTGGGAAATGTCATTTCTGAAGGAGGTTTTTCACTGTTGATATCACCTGCTGTGGCTGGATCAGTGTGGAAAACTCTAGTTTCTCTAGGTGCCGTTCCAATGGGCTCAGCCGCATGGGAAAAACTGAGGATATTTCAAGGTGCACATCTCTCAAATCTCAACCTTTTTCTGCTCCTTGGTGTTCTGGTCCGCTATTATTTTATGCACTTGAAATTTTAATGCCTTGTGTCTGTGTGAACTGTGATCAATATGATTCTTTACAATTTACGTCACATGATTTTGAAAGCTTTTTATTATGATATCATGTTAAATATTGGATTTAAATTGAGTTTGCTATTTTTTTTTGTTTATAGAAATGACGTTTCCACATTTTCCAAAACAGTCTGTAGTTACAACTGAAGAAGCTTCCTGACATGATAATCTAGTCAAACTTCTAAACTATTTTGATGCTTTACCTTAATTTTTTTGTTCCTTTTCTAACGGAGTATTTTTAAACAGATACATAATCATGGCCTAAGGTGTATGTGGAATGAGCATGAAACTGAAAGAACTATAATAGCTTAATGGGTAATCTAGGTTCATTCTATAGACGTTTAAGCATTGGCAATGAGATTCTTTATATTAGACTGTGTATTAACACAGTGGTATTCTCCAACTTGGGTATTTACCTGCAATTGCAGATTACCACATTTATGGCCAAGTTTCTTTTTTAGTCGGTTCTCTCAATGGTACTAGTTGGTCTGAGTTGTCCACGTTTGGCAGACATCTCTATGAGTTAATAAGTCATCTCTATGGGTGTGTATTCCTTTTTGTTGTTGGGTGTAGGTGAGTTCTATTTCCCGTCTGTTCGGTGGTTTCAATTTGTATGTTGAAAGAATTTTTTTTTCCCTCTCTCTCTCTTTAAAAGAGGTAGACTTACTCTATTCAGTTGGTTTTGGCTTGAGTGATATCCCAACTTATTTTCTTTCTTTGTTTTAGGGTCCAGAGTTAATAAAATTTTGGAGAAGTTTATTAGAGATTTCTTGTGAAAATGGGTTGATGAAAGGAGAGGGTCTCATTTAATGTGGTGGTATGCACTTTCCGCGGGAGCCTTGCGCCTTTAGCATAGGGTCATTGTGAACTAGTATGGTCCCCATCCTTCTGAGTGGATTTTGAGCGGGGTTTGGAAAGATACTTCAAGAAAACCGTGGAAAGCTATCTCTAATGGGCTTTCCTTTTTCTTTCAGTTTATTTAGTATTTTGTGGGCGATGAGTTTGAATACTTTTGGGAGGATAAGTGGTTGGGAGATAGACCCTTTTACTCTTCGTTTTCTTGATTATACCATCTTTCTTCTATTAGGAATCACTCGATGGCTTCCATCCTTCCTATTTCTAGGAGATCTTCCTCTCTCTCTTGGATTTGTTGTCCTTTGTCTATTTGGGAAACAAATAACATTGTTGCTCTTTTATCTTTTCTTGGAGAGTTTTATATTCATCTAGGGAGAGAAGGAAATTTGTCTCTGGGGCTCTAGCCCTTTTGTAAGGTTTTCTTGCCATTAGTTTTTTAGTGCTTGGTAAATTCCTCTCCTGCCAGTCACCCTACTTTTCCTCGCTGTGGAAGGCTAAATTCTGTGTGGTAGGGTCCTTCATGGAAAAGTTAATACCTTGGATTGGGTTTTGAGGAAGTCGGCTAGTTTGATAGGGCCATTGTGTAGTATCCTTTACAAAGGTGGGGCTGAGGATCTTAATCACCTCCTATGGAGCTGCGGTTATGTTTTTCGATGTGGAGTTGTTTTCCTTTGAGGGGTTTGGTTTTTGCCTAGCCCGACCTAGAGGGTGTAGTTTTATGGTTGAGGAGCTCCTTCTTCACTCTTCCTTTTATGACAAGGGGCTTTTGGATTGAGAGAAACAATAGAATCTTTAGAGGGGTTGAGAGACACTAGGAGGGTGTTTAGTCCCTTGTTAGGTTTCATGTCCATTTGAGTTTTGGTGTTGAAGGATTTTTGTAATTAGGTCTTATTTTGCTTGATTGAAGCTCTTTTTTGTGTTTAGTTTGACTCCTTTTGGGTGGAGCTTTCATTTTTCTCTCGAATTAAAGGAAAAAAAAAAGCTAACATTTATTTAATGTTGTTATTCCGTGTCGATTCTTGGATGATTTGATGATCTGGCATAAGTTTTGCAGGAATGCCAGCTCCTCAGAAAGAGCTTACCGACGAGTTCAATGTACTCGAAGTTGGTCTTTGGAATTCAATTTCTCTCAACAAGGGTACTCATTTTTTGCCATAAATTTTTATTGTAGACCCAGGGTGGATCGATTACTCAATTTTAATCTCTATAGGTTGTTACAAGGGACAAGAGACAATATCTAGACTAATAACATATGATGGAGTAAAACAGAGATTATGGGGACTTCAGCTATCAGATTCGGTGGAACCTGGCAGCCCGATAACCATTGATGGGAAAAGGGTAGCAATTTTTTATTTTATTTTTTGATTTTTGTGGAAAATTGAATATTGTCAAACACTCCCCTAATCATGATGCTCTCTTTCCTTTCTCAAGAGACTGTTTATATGGGATTTGAATCTTCTCAAGAACTTAATGAAATACTAAGCATCTCTCTCTCTCTGGAATATGAAACTCTGCTGAAAAATTTCTCCTCTTCCCTTTTACCTCTGCATGAGCATGTTTTAGGTTAAATATGTATACAATTTGATCCATGCCAAGAAATTTTCTGTAGGTGGGAAAGCTGACAAGCTATACACCAGGAAGAAAAGGGTTGGAGCATTTCGGTCTTGGCTACATCAAGAAGCGAGCTGCTTCAAGTGGAGACACTGTAATGGTTGGAGAAAACACCATTGGTAGGGTAGTGGAAGTTCCTTTTTTAGCTCGACAACAACCACTGTCCAACAGCTCAAGTAACACGCCTCAAAGCAGTGTACAATAATTATTGCTACTTCACTGTGCTTGACCCGACACTCTATTTCTTTAATTATGTTAGATATGGATCCTAAGGCTGATGTTTTTTGAACCCTGTTTGTGCATATCACCAGGGGTTTGCTTGTAGTTCAACTATAATTACAATATCAAATCGCATTTTTTGATTACTTGCCATGGTAGTGAGCTTTAAGGATTCTAATGTTAGAATTTTGTACCTTTTAATTGGTTGCCCTGCAATGCTTTAGACGAATGCACTGACATTAGTGTCTATCATAGGAGGGGGGTAGGTAAGGTTAGGAGATCGATTTGATGCAGAGGGCTTCCGTGTTTTGTTGGGCCCTTAATGGTGTGTTTTATTATGTAAAGGTGCCTCGGGGAGCATGGATCGCATGCTTTGGAGATGATGCAACTTTGCTTCCTTCGTTCGAGACTTGTTTTAGATTCTCTTGGTATTTCCTTGGTCTGTAGTAGTGTTCCTCTCGCTTAGCGGATGAGGTGGGAGAGGTATTGTGGAAAACTGTTTTTTTTTGCCAATTGTATATCCTTTTAACTCTATGAAAGAGTATGATTTTTCTTTAAAAAGAGTAAAGAAAAAGAGAAATAGTTAGGAAGAGAGATATGTAAGGAGGTGGGGCTCTATGTGTATCTGATATAAGCATGGGAACATTATGAGTGGTAAGAGGTTGCTTAGGATCCTGTTTTTCAAGGGCGTGGTAGAATTTTGGTAAGTGATCTAAGAGTTGGGAGCTTTATCCCTTTTCAATAAGAAGTGAACTCTATAAACTTTCTTAGTCAATTTGCATATATATGATAAAGTTTTGAAAAGAATCCACTTTGATTCTCAAGTAAAAAGTTGAAGTGCTATGTTCATACACTATTCTGGTTCATCCTGATGAAAATTACTTCCCTATACATTTCAAAAAAGCTAACATGCTTGAATTACTTTGCACAAGAATCTAACTATCATCACTTTCTTGCATATTCAAGGTAGCTCATAAGGATATTCTTGCATTCAATCTTGTTAATTTCAGTTTCTTCCTCCCTGCACAACCAACATGAGTTCATTCTGAGGAACTTCACAGTGGCAGTAATATCCTTGATAGAGCTTGGAAGTGATACTTTCATTATATTCCATCTCTATTGCAACTTCATTTTCATCATCCATTCAGTGTGTTTTGTGGTGCCATTGTGATAAGAAATGAATTTCTTGACCATAGAATGATCTTACCAAGATGGCTAGTTCATGTTTTGAAATGCATTCCAAGAGCTGATTTATTGCAGTTTCTTATCCAACTCTCTTTCAAAAGCACGGAGGCAGATCGCTCGCTTTGAAGGGAAAGATCAAGAGCAGTCTTGCAAGATGCTAGCAGCTTCAGCCCTCTGTTCCTCACTCAACTCGAAGGGAAACTCGACAAGGAATTGAATGCGAAGGTCGCCTCTTGTTCCTTGCTGTCTCAGGTTCGGCATTCCTTGCCCCCTTATAACCTTTTGAAAGCCTGGATATATGACGTTATCGAATGAGAGACTCATTTTTTCACCTCCCAATAGAGGAACTGTAATCGAACAGCCGGTGAGTGCATTCACCAAAGGGATCTCAACTCCTAATTCCAAGTCGTCGCCATCTCGACTGAACATCGGATGCCTTCTCTCATCGATCGAAAAGGTTATATCTGCTGGGAGGTAACCTGGTTTCTCATCTCCCTTTCCTTCAAATGTGATCTTTGTTCCTTTCCTCCATCCTGGCTTCACTTCTATTTTCAGCATCTCCTCTTCTTGTACAATTATCCTGTATGTTATTGTGTTGTGTAAATGTCAGTTGCTAAATTGTGGAATTTGACCATTCTCAAACTTAGAACATATTCAATTGACAATAATTTCTTCTTTTTTTATTTTTATTTTTTTTGGGAGCTAAATTTTGAAACTTGGACAATTCCTCTTGTTTTGAGTTGAGTATAGCTTAACCAGGAGCTTGTTTTTGTAGGGGTTGTTATGTTTCGTTTATGTTTTTGGTTTTGTATTTCTTGTTTTAGTTTTTGAGAAACCTCTTGGTAATTGTTCTTAGTTCTTGTTTCTTATTTTTTAGAAACATTTTTGAAATGGTGTTCAAATTTTGGAAACAACGAGATCAAGTTTTTGTTAACTTTTTTTTTTAAAAAAAAAATAATAACATTATTTTATCATTTTGAATGATCAAATACGTAATAAAAAAAACTTGTAATATTAAAAACAAGTAAATGAAGTTGTACTTGTACGTATACTTCGTATACTTAGTTGACATCTCAGCATATTTTTTTGCTATAATATGTTAGATTGTCATTCAAATAATTAAGTGTAATAAGTGATTTTTTAACTTGATATATTAAATGTAATAAGTGATTTTTTTTAGAAAAATGAATCAGTAAAATTCGTTTAGAACAGGTGTAATAAGTAAAATTCTTTAATCAAGCTTTTCCCTTTCACAAAATATCATAAAAAGAAAAGAGAGGGAAAAAACAGAGTTAATCCGCGGCCAGTGACGACGACGGCAACTCCGATGAGGTGTGGTGGTTTGAAGAATAAGAGGTTAGAGGAGAAGAAGATCGAAGAAGAAAAAGAGAAAAAAAAGAAAAAAATATATTTAATATATTATTTTATTTTAAGAAATTAATAAAAAAAAATATATTAATTTTTTAATAAAAATTAATGGAGGGACCAAAGTGTAATGAAATCAAAATTTCATGAGCTAAATTGTGAAGTTTGAAAACTGAACCAAAATGAAACTTAACTCAAATCTGAGGAACTAAAAGTGTATTTTTTCATTATTATTATTATTTTCTATATATATAACTTTAAAGTTTTATTGTTTTTTTTTTTAACAAACTTTAAAGTTTTATTGTTAATGATTTAGAAAATTGGATATATTTGAATAATTATATGGTTTAAACATTTGAATTATGTATAGATAATTAAATAGTTTGATATGAAATATTATTTTGTTTTTAATAGGAGATTAGAAATTTTGTTCTTTAAAAAGAGATTTTCTTAAAAAGAAAATTAACTATTTAAATGATGAATTTGTGTGAATAATTAACTATCTAATTGAAAAGTAATGTATATTTTTCATACAAAGTTAACTATTTGAAAATTTATCAAAAGAATTATTTGATTCAATGAAGACAAAAAAGAAAAAAACTAAATGAGGAATAGTTCCCCGCCCCATTCCCTGTGAAATTTAATGGGAAATTTTGCAGGGATGGGGATTGAAATGGGAGGCGAGAGCGGAGACGGGGATCTGCCCATGGGCACTCCTAAATAGATCTCTAAACTTTAAAAAGTACTCAATAAACCCTAAACTTTCACTTTTGTGTCCAATAGGTCTTTTAATTTTGTGTCTAATAAATCCGTAACTTATTTAAAATCTTTTAAAATTCACAAGCATATCAGATACAAAATTGAAAGTTTAAAATCTCAATAGACATGAAATTCAATTTTATATATAGTAGATTAGTTAATTTTTAAAAATAACAAATATACAAAGGACTTATTAATTGAAAGTTTAGGAACCTATTAACCATTTTTAAAATTGGACCTATTAAAAACAAAATGAAAAGTTCAAAGACCAGTGAGAAACCTTTTAAAGTTTGACCTAATTGATACAACCTTGAGCTTTCAAGACTAAACTTGTAAATATTAAACCATCTAGATACCTAAAAAAGATTTAAAAAATTATTTTTTAAAAAAACCAAATAAATACATAAATTATGTATATATATATTTTTGAAAATACATAAATCATGTATATATATATAAGTCCAAAATTTTGATAGTGGAGAATAGTAAGAAACTAACCCGTTAACAATGGCGTCTCTTGAGATCATAATCTTCTTCACGCATCCTTCGCAGAGCTCTTCCAACGTGCATTCCAGTTTCTTCTCTATCGGAGGCGGTTTCTTCAGCGCCGTCGACTGTGAATATATGATCGGAGTAGCTTTAGGGCTTCTCCTGCTCGTATTTCTCGACAGCGATCGAAGATTCGCGGTGGAATTGGCCTCCGACGAATACTTTCTGCTCGTCTCTCTCGATAACGACGTCGGCGTTTCATTCGACTCCGCTGCGTTTGCTTTTCTACTGAAATTTCTCGATATCGGCTCCTTCAGGAATTCTGAATCTGAGTTGCTCCTTCGGTTTTGATTTCTCGATAATGACGTCGGCGTTTTGCTCCGACGGCTCGAGTTTCTCGATAATGACGTCGGACTTGGCGTCGGCGTCTTGCTCCGACGGCTCGAGTTTCTCGATAATGACGTCGGACTTGGCGTCGGCGTCTTGCTTCTCCGACTGTTGCTTCTGGAAAATGCCCTCGACATGTTCGCGAAGAAGCTCTCGTCCACGCTCTGGTTGTGGCTCGAGCCTAATGGTGTCGTCGGCGCGCTGATTATGTACCGCTCGTTTTTGCCATGGGACTGTAGACGAAGACATTCGAAGGATTTCAGAAGAAAAGTTCATTATTATCTAAGCGATTGGCAAGTAAGTCCGATCGTTTGTATACATTTTTCTTCTTCTCTGTTTTTGATCGATCGTGATTTGATTTCTAATTCAAAATTCATGCCTAATCCGGACGAAATTGCATAATATATGCGTGAATTGAGGTGGATTAATGGAAGAAAATACCTAAAATTAGATTTGTATGCAGAAATTTTGCATCTGTGTTTACGCACCTTGTCAGGTTCTTTGATGGAGATAAAGTTTCTGTCTCCTCCTCCTCCTCCTCCTCCTCCTCCTTCAATTGTTTTATTTCTAGGGCTCTTCTCAGAAGGATTCCATTTCTTGAATCCCTTGCAGATATCTTTGATTGGGATTCCAAGGATCTTATACAAATCTGTTGTTGTGTGTGAACGTGTATGATCTGCCATGAGAGGAAGGGAAAGAGGAAGAGGAAGGGAAAGAGAAAGAATCTGGTGTTGCAGAGATAGAAATTGAGGGGAAAGTGTCAAAACTTAAATGAAATGTTAGAAGAACAAACCTTGAGGAAGCGTTTTGTTAGGAAGTTATAAAGGGGGGGATGCATGGAGGAAGGTGAAATTGGAAGAAGTTTCTGTTTTTGGTGAGGGGTTTCTAATTTTTCTTGAAGCTTTCATGTCTATATTTAGCTTGTTCTTCCACACAACAATATGCTTCCCTTTATACCTGCCCTCCGCCTTCTCCTACCTCTTCATATATTTCTTCCATACCCTCCAACTCTTTGTTTTCATTCTTTCTTTGTTCCCCTAAATCAATGCAAATGGTGTGTTTTCACTTTTCATGTATTTTCAATGATCCATGCACATAGAATTTTTTTATTATTTGTAACCATGTTTTAAAAGCATTCAAGACGCACCTTGAAGAGGCAGCAATAATATTGTGCCTTAAGGCTTATACTTCCACATATAAAAGGAGGCTTGCGTCAAGGCTAGAAGACGTAAGTCTTGGCCAACAAAAACATATATCAACTGTACAGCTGATAAGAGGTCAAGGGTTTGAATCCTCGAAGCTCATATGGTTGAATTTAAATAAAAAATGACATAAGCCTTAGCTTTATTGCATATAAAATTGTAATAAATTTGCTATTATGCATTTAATTCAAGTCGTGCATGTCTTTAAACTTATTGGTGGTGGGTCGGGAGGCCATGCAGTTATCAAAGAAATCTGAAAAAGTCCAAGCCATGGGTTATTTTGAAATGGGGTTGATTGTGTGAGTGGCTGCATTAGCCAAAAAGAACCAAATTGTAAGATGGGTTACTCATTATATGGTGGGTAACTCTTTTGTCAACAATGGGTTTTATATTTCTTATTTCAAAAAAAAAAGCAATAAGTTTTATTTATTTATTTATTTTCCGTGTGATATTCTAAAATAAATAGGACGCACTAGCTTTTCAAAAATAGATTTTCATAGAATCCCATGCCTCCTCCAACCAAATTTTCAATTTTCAATTTTATCCTTTAAGAAATGAATATTTATTTTATATGTCAATTATTTTATCACACAACTAAATTTTTTTATCCTAATTTTTCAAATTAATTAGATGAATCCAACCATTTCTTTTAAATGCATATATCACGAGTGTGTTTTTAGAATACACAGCTAGGGGAGGCTAGAAGCAGCAATGCAAAAGATGAGACAAGGTTGGGCGACAAAACCTTTCCTTGGGGGCATTATGTGCATGCAGCAACCTAAGATCATGCACGGGCATGGTGGCACGGTTGGCAGGCAAGTGTGCAAGCCAAAGCATGCAAGGCCCAGTCAGACATGGGTGTAAGTGTGAGTGTGGGCAAGCAAGTCCACTAGATGGCGCGGGCACGTGTGGCGTGTGCACATGGGCACACATTACAACCAAGTGCAGGCACACGAGCTAGAGGCATGTAGGCACGCATGCATAAAGGCAGAGTGCAGCCCTTGGCTAGCCCAAGAAACTCTATGACGAAGGGCAAGCCTCAGACGAGGGAGAAGATGGAGGAAGGCAAACTGGGATTCCAACCGAGAGTATGGATAGAAGAGTGGCAAACAACTCAAAACACACACTCTCGTACGTCCTCAAGGCGCATGTAACCCCTAGTACATACGGGGGCTCGAGTACTTGTGGGAGGATCTCACACAGTATGACAACAGGCAAACGAATAGGGACGCCAATGCAAACCATGAGCAGTGGACGAAGGAGACTCGTCCACCAGGAGATCGCAACATGTGCATGATGCGGCTGGTGCGCTTCACCTAAACTCAGGCACACTCCCCATCCATGCCAACACCAGCCCATGAGGAGGATCTAGACTTGCATGAGGTGGGTCTCGCATGGACATCACCTAAAGCAGTTGTCAATGCCACCACTCGGCACTATGCAAGGGTGTGGGAAGCCCATCACACCCGAGAGACATAGGAGGAGGTGTACCCAATCATTGAAGTGTAAGTCCATGACACGTTCGGCAAGATAGAAGAGTGCAGGAGGGCTTTCAAGGAAGAAAAGAGAACCAAAAATGAGCAACCGAAGTAGACAAAGGCGTGCAAAACAGGCCGAACGGCTGGGCGGGCACTATGCTGGGCATTGTGAGGTTAGCAGGGGCGCATGCACTACAACAAGGAGGTGCGCATGCGTGCGCACAGGGTCACCAGGCACATTCCAGGGGTGACGTAGACCAACGCGTGAGTAGCGTAGTTCCAGTACGCATTAGACGCAAGACAATGCGATCGCACGCACAGACCCTAACATATTTCTCTTTGATAAGTGAACTAATCTTCCATTAGTTGAATCATTAGTTTAATAAGTGAAATCAATTCCTAACATATTTCTCTTTGATATTCCTCGCACATATTTTTTTTTCTTAACTTAGTCTTAGATTTTATCATTTGATTCTTTTCTTTACATAAAATTGGATGATTGTATTCGTGGTAATTAAGTGAAATAGAACATCAATTTGCAAACGATACTCTTACACTCTTTTCACTATACGTTACCCGGTAACATTTGCATTATGCATTAAAATCACGCTGCAACAGACATAAATCCCAAAAACATACTCCTTTTTAAAAGCAAACTTTGTCTTAGTTAGTGTGACGTGGGTAGCACACCAACAAATTACACTAATAAGTGTGTCAGATTATCATTTTATTGATGAGGTTGAATAACATGAACAAGTGCATGTTGTATATATGTCAAGTACAAAGACATAGTTGAAAAGTTTCAAAGCTTGGAGACAAAATATTTAAACAAAATGTTCAAAATGAACTCAATAAATTTATAAATTTCCTTAATCGATGTCTAAGATAATGGTATGTATGTAAATGAATCAACATAACCAAGTGATTACCCTTTTTCTTAATATTGATTCATAGTCAATAGCTTGTAAACTCCTATCCATCTGCACAAATCACACATTAATTATCGATTAAAGGTATATATTCAAAGTAATCAAAATGGAAAGCTGTTTTATTTGAGGTAATTTTCTTGCCATTTCTTCTTTTACTTGAGGAAGAATATGAAGGTAAAGGACAATCAATTCGGGATATCTACAAATACTAGCATATAACATTACCAACATGAGTGTAGCTCAACTGACATAATTTTCAATTTTGTGTGTAATAAGTCTTTGACGACTTATTTGACATTTTTAAAAATTCACGAGCCTACTAGATGCCAAATTAAAATCTTAGGGTTGCAATAGACATAAGAATCAATTTTATATCTAATTAATATCTCAAATATGTCAGCTGGAACCTATTAGACACAAAATTAAAAGTTCAATGATTTATTAAACATTTTTAAAGTTTAAGAACCTATATTAAACACAAAATTGAAAGTTCAGGGGCGTATTGGACGCTTTTTAAAGTTCAGAGACCAAATTGACACAACCATGAAAGTTCAGGGACTAAACTTGTAATTTAACTTAATAACAATTAAGAATAATTGTAATTAAGAATAGTAGATGAACCAAAAAATGAAAAAAAAAAAAGTTTTGGAAAATAATTGTAATTAAGAATAGTAAATGAAAATACCTGAAGATGCAAATGGCAGGTGAGTATCCGATGGTCATCACAAAGAGAAACTGTGGAAGCAGCAATGATCCGCAAGCCTTCTGCTTCAGCTTTATGGATCAAAGTTGACAACAAAATAACTTTTCTTTGGTTTATGTTTATGCATATTTGGATGATCACTTCTCCTAATCTTCTAAGTTGGTGGATTGAAATAGTTGGATTATCAAATTCCAATAAGTACCCTTCATTTTCAACTCTTTTATCATTATTATTGGTGGTTTCTTTTGCTTTTACCAAATCCTGTTTCTTGTGCTTCAGCTTCTCTATCTCTTTCTCTAGTGTGGGAATGTAGTCTACAACTTTGTCGATTATGGATGATGAGCTCCATCTTTTCTGCAAAGACGAAACTCAAATATATATATTAGATAAACATGTGAGGTTTTATCTCAAAACTAATTGACAATGAGAAGAGTAGTTCGGGTATATTATAAAGCTAAGATTGCGAGGTCTCCTTATCTTTTCAATGTACGTAAGATACTCAACAGAAACTTTTAAACACAAAAAGATTAGAGAAGGAAAGAACGATACAATATATGAGAGTACGTAGAACCCTAAAGCAGAAAGGGGTATGTCGTACGTGACACACATACGTAGGTCTAAGAGGTTTTTGACCTATTTGACCGTTTTTAAAACTAACAGATATACTAGACACAAAAGTTTTTAGGGTCGTCCAATTAATTTTATATCTAATAAAACCGTTAATTTCAAATTTTCGAATATGTTAGAGACATATTAGACACAAAATTTTAAGTACATAGAACTATTAGATATTTTTAAAGCCAACAAAGGAATAGCCCAACTGGCATAAATTAAAACTCATACTTTGACTAAGAGGTTAAAAGTTCAAATCACTGACCTCACATGTTAAAAAAAAACACATATTAAATATTTTTAAAGTTTAGAGATCTATTAAACACACTTTAAAAATTTCAAAGACCAAATAGACACACAAACTTGAAAGTTCATGAACTAAACTCACAAACCTTTGATCGTCTAGCATTCGGAAGCAATGAGCGAAGGGAAAAGTAGGTTTGAGAGAGTTTCATCCTCCTCTCCCTCTCTTTAGCATTGTGTTCTTCTTTCTTTGCATTTACATTTGAGGCTTCAACCCCCCCACTTGGAGAGATCAATAGGGCTGCATTTTGTGTTTCTAAAGCTCCATGAATGTTATGATGAGAAATATTATTATCCTCCAAACCCAATGATGTTTCTTCTTCCCTATTAGTGGAAGGTAGTAATAATGGAAATGGTGGATTTTCTTTCTCTAGAATTTCATGGTTTTGATCAATAGATATATATTCCTCCCATGGTGCCAATGCCATATTGAAAGAATTCCCTTCCCATTCTTTGCTCATGGCGTCTAATTTCCTGCAAATCCCTTGAAAATGCCATTTGATTAGTTCATATCATATGAGTTTGAGAAAAGTAGTTTAATCATAAACTAGTTTAGGAAGTCCGATTTGATAACTATTTTGTTTGTTGGTTTTCGAAATTGTGCTTGTTTTTCAAAAAACTATGACTTTTGTTATTTGGGACTGGTTTGATAATCAATTTTGGTTTTTGAAAATTATACTTGTTTTCTTCCAATTTCCTTATAATGGTTTTCAACTTTTGTTAAGGATACATTTGTATATTCCTAGCCAAATTCCAAAAACAAAAAGGAGTTTTTGAAAACTTTTTTTTGTTTTTTTTTTTAGTTTTCAAAACCTAACTTGATTTTTGAAAACATAGGAGGAAGATAAATAACAAAACAAGGAAAAACTTATGGGTGGAAGTAGGGTTTGTTATCTTAATTTTAAAAAACCAAATGGTTATCAAATAGGACCTTAGTTTTTTTATTTTTAGTTTTTTAAATTAAGTTTATAAACATTATTTCCATAGTAAAGTTTCTGTGTTTTGGTATGTATTTTCTAAAAATATTTTCAAAATTATCAAAACCAAGTTTTAAACTTGAATGAGAATTCAAACGTTGTTCTAATTAAAAAAAGTTGAAAATCATTGTAAAAAAAATTAGGTAGAAACAAACATAAGTTTCAAAAAAATAGAAAACAAAAATGAAATCCATTATCGAATGACACTAGTTTAGTTTTCGAAACTTAACTTACTCAGATTTTGAAAACATTCTTAAAAAACTAGATAACAAAAGAAAGAATAGACTCATAAATGGGAGTATGTTTATAAACCATAATTTTCAAAAACCAAATAGTTATCAAACAAATATATGCCTTCCTAATAAATCAGTTGAAGTACTGTTTTAAGATTTGTTTCAAAATCACTTTTGCGATATTCCCAAACATAATAGTTCTGAGATATTGTGGCTAAAATTAAAAGCACTTCCAAACAAAGATTTAAAAAACACCACAATATATCTCACTTAAAACTCTCTTAAATATATATATATATATATTGAAACCCTAAATACTTTAGAACTTGTCACTCTTCAAATGAATAATCCACAAACTGAATCAGCAAAAATAATAATAAGAATCAAACCCATTTCTTATTTTTTTCAATCTTATTTTCATACCATGAACAATTTCTAACAAAAATTAGAAAAATAAATAAATAAAAGGCAGAAGAAGAGCAAAAAAGTGAGGGTTTTGACAGAGAAAAAACAGAAATGAAAAAAATATAAAGAGAATAGGTTTGAGGTTACCTCTCTTCTCTTGTCTCTGCCAGTTTGATAAGAAGGAGAGAAAGATGAAGAAAATGCAAATCTGATCTGTTTTCAGAGACAAAGAAATAGAGATTTTTAATTACCTAATTTCCTCTTATTCTTAATGCTTCCAATATACAAAATAAATAAATAAATAACCCTGCAAATTTTTTTTGTTTTTAAAATTAATAAATAAATCAATAAGTCAAATCCCAAACCCCAACAGTTTCGAAACTCAACAAATTGTTATCCACATCTACAAAGTACCCACTCGCAAAATTAAATAATAAGTTTAATTATTTTTTATGTTGTTTTAATTTTTTATAATATCTTTCATTTTAGACTTTTTAGTTTATTTTTTTAGTTAAAATATTTGGTTTCTTAATCGATGTACATATCAATTACTACCGAGCTTTGACGGTAAAAGTTCTCCAATAAATATTAATGATGTGCGCTTAGTTTCAATTTCGCCTCCATAGTTTTGTTAATCTTTGAAATCGTCTAAAAAAAGTTTTTCCTATTTTCACTAGGACTCTTTTATACAATCAACAAGCACAATCAATCCAACAGAAAATATCAATTCATTTTAGTTAAATAGATAACGTGCAATGACTTGTAATGACATTTGACTAAACCATAAGGGGCTGTTTGGCCCAAGGGTTTGGAATGAGTTGGAATTGATTGGAAAGAAATATCCTTGTTTGGTTGGCCGAGGTTGGAATGAAAGGGTGGGCAGGTGGATTCAATTCATTCCTACATTTTAGTGGGTTCTACTATTTCTCTCTCTACTTTTCCTCATAATTTTGATGGGACCCACAATTTCTTTTTCTATTTTAACCACATGTTGGTGGGTCCCACTATTTCTCTCTCCATTTTCTTCATAATTTTGGTGGGTCCCACTATTTTTCTCTCCATTAATTCCAACCCAAATCCAATGCACCAAACAAGACATGATAATCATGATTCCAGCAAAATATTCACATGGGAATCACATTCCATTCCATTCCAATCAAATTCCGATGCACGGCTCCTAAATGATTAGATTGAAAAAATTTTAAACCACAAGTACAAAATCAAAAGCTCAAATCATAGAAATTGGATTTGAAATTTTCAGTCCCAAAAATTTTGTATGTGATGATTCTGTTCATCTAATTTAAAATTTGTAATAATTTAGCCTATACGATAAAAAAAAAAAAAAAAAATCTCGTCAAAATAAAGTGTCAATTTTAATTTTTTAATGATTTAGAGCCGGTTTGAAATGATTTTTTAGGAGTTTTAAAACACTTTTTTTTTCTTAAAAACACAAGCAAAAACCCATTCCAAATAAACTCTTAGTCCATGTTATAAAAATACATTTAATCCCTAAACAGTTCAAAGACTAAATAACCATTTGAAATACTTTTTAGTTTAAATATAGAGATAAAAATGATTTATTTATTTTTTATTTTTATTTTTGTGTTGAGTAATTAAATAGGTTCTTGCCTTTTAATGTTGTTTTGTTTTATTGTAATATTTTATTTATATTATAAGTTTATCCCAAAAAAAAATAATCATGTCAGGTTAAGAAGGGGAATTATTTATTTATGTACAAAAGGCAGATGGATTATGGGAGACTATAAAAATAAAAATATAAAAAAAAAATGATAATTGTGATTTGATGTACTACGATCCCCAACTTTGTAGTACACGGTACACCGCACACAACTTGATGAACAAAGTGTAGTACAACCTCGTTTCCTCCATTTCTCTTTCCACGTTCTTCGGAATCTTCACTATTTATTTTGTTCAAATGTTTCTTTTTTCACGAAATCTGTGGCGAGGGATTTGAAGCTTCGACCAGAATATAAGTTAGATGTTAATTGAGCTACGTTCTGGTTGACTATTTTGTTGAAATGTTTTAACAAAATAGTGAAGTGAAATTCGACCATTGTTGAGGATCTCACATTGAAAAGAAAAGTAGAGACCTCACTATTTATATGTTAGAAGGATCATTTCAATCATTGTCAATTAGTTTTGAGATGTAATCCCATGTTATTTGATATGGTATTAGAGTCCATAAAATCCAAACAACTATGCCAATTGGTTTTGAGATGAAACATGTAATCTAATAGCCATAAGTTTAGAGTTAGTTTCTGTAATTAAAATTCTTTTTCAATTTCCACTATCCCAATATAGGATGCTAAGCATGTCGTCGTCCATTTCATATATCCTATTCCAATTCCAAACAAGTCTAATGAATTTGCTAAAGTGAGCAATTGATATGTATTTTCGACCAAAAAGTCAGAGGTTCGAGTCCCCACACCCTAAATATTGTTGAACTCCAAAAAGAAAAAAGTCTAATTGATATGAATCCTACCATGCTATCCAAAACTAAAGAAAAGCTTCAAAATGGGGATTCATTAAATACACTCAAGCTTCATTGAAGACAAGTCAAAGTGTCATTTATGGAACATGGACTTCAAGATACTTCATGTGAGGTTTCATTTATTCATGGGAGGTTACCAACATTAAGTTGGCTGATTGAGAACTTCAAATCTCGGATTAATTGTGCCTTTTGATTGTATTTCCAGTTTTATGTCATTTTAGTTACTTTTTAGGTTACATTTACATAATGGCTGATTATGGTCATAAAGTTGGAATGTTACAACTCTTGAAATGCCTCATGGAAGGTCTAGGGTTCAATTTTAAGGCTATATAATGCCATGTAATTTCTTTGTAAAAAGAGACTTGGAAATGTAGTAAAAGGAGCCTTTGAGCTTTTCCATTAGCCTAGTGCTAAGTTTCTTTGCAAGTCTATGTAGTTTAGGTTGCATGCTGAGAATCATTCAAGCTTGACTTGATCAATCATGCTTTGTGGAGTGATTCGAACCTCAACCAAGCTTCTTGCCTTGAGATATTTGATCGACAAGGTAATCCGGTTTTTACTTTCCTTGGGTTGATTTTCAAATCGGTTTTGGGGTTTTCAGTTATGTGATCTAAAGGTCTTGTTTTTCAGCAAGGTTGTTAGATACATTTCCTACGAGTTTCTTAACATTTAGTATCAGAACTGCTTTGATTCTTAACACTAATAAATTTAATATGCCTTTAAATTGGAGTTGGTTGTATGTAGTGACATATCCAAAATTTTATGTTAGGAGGCACAAATTCTAATTTAAATTATAAGTCTAGTAGTTGTACTTTCAAGTTTGTGTGTCAATATAGTTTCTAAACTTAAAAAAATGTTTAATATGTCCCTGAACTTTCAAACCAACGTGCTTTCGTCCAATCCAACAAACTAGAAGGTTGTTTAGCTATTTTAGAAAAGGAAAGTATATAAATATGCATAAACATAATAATTTGAGTGGGACACGTGCCCCCTCGGGTCCTTTTGTGTGGATTCAACCCTATTATACATATTTAATAAATTAAACAAGAAAAGTAAGCATATCTCAATGGTAGTTGGCATATATCTTTGACCAAAAGATCAGAGGTTGACAACATGAGCATAGATCAACTGACATAAAACTTGTTCTATTGACCAAAAGGTCTTTGGTTCAAATCTCTATCCCTCACATGCACAAAAAAAAAAAAAAAATCAAAGATTGAATTCTCCACCTCTAAATATTTTTAAAATCAAAATAATACCAAGCCCGACTCCAATGGATATTGGGGCAGACTCAAAAGCATTCAACCATTCAGACAATTCAGGAAAATGTTATCATGTTAAATGAGGGTAATCTACTTGTTTAAATTCACTTTTATATAGTTATAGGCGTAATGTTTTACTGTGTGAATTAGGGAATTTTTATAGTTATAGGCGTAATCTTTTTTTTTTTTAACATGTGGGATGGAGAATTTCAACCTCTGACCTTTTGTCGAGAGTATAGGCTTTATGTCAGTTAAGCTATGCTCTTATTGACATTTTTTATTGGTATCTTTATGCATATAGTAGTCATTGATACTTATAATTAGACAAATAATAAAATTGAAAGTGCTAGTCTATTTAATATAACTATTTAGTTATTTTAATTAATCTAACGGATCGTGCATTTTACTTGTGTTTATGGCTTTGTTTATATGGGATAATTCCTTGAATGAACTGTTTTTTTTTTTTTTCTTTTTTCACACAACTTATTTAATCAAGGTAACATATTAGACATTTCAATATATTTACGCTAGTTATTTGAATTAATTTAACAATTTTCTCTTCCTCAACCCAATGTATTTTTTAGACAATCTTTGAGAGAATCAAAATTGTGAATGTGCATTAAGTTGATTAAAAACGGTATCTAGCCATAATTGCAAAATAAAATATGATTAGCCATTTTTTGAGTCCAACCATTGAAAATTAGCCATTTTTGTTGTTCATCCATGGACCAATGTAGGCCCAATTGGCAGTCTGTACGTTATCGGCCCAGTGAACCACGCGTGGAGAGCGGAGAGAGGCTTCAGTCTGTGTACTCCAAATTCAATTGCGGAGTTGAAAGAAGGCGAAGAGTGGAAGACGAGCGAAGAAACTGACGACTTCAGATTTCGGACCAAAATGAATAAACGGACCATTTACGCTTGGCTTGTAGCAATCGTGTGCTTCGTCGTTTTGATGATCGTCACCCCATCAATCCCTCAGTCGCAGGACTACCACAATTTCGCCGATCACCGCCAATTTTTCGGTCAATTTTCGTCTCCCTTTTTCTCATCTGTGTTTCTGATTCTTTCTGTTTGTTTCTTCGTTCGTCTCTCCCAATCAAATGGCTCTGCTCTTCCAGTTTTCCCTCTGTTTACTTGTAATTCGTCGCAGTTTCATTCCAATACGACTTGTGTAGAGAAATGGGGTTTTTTTTGAAGCGGTCCCATTTACAATTATGGGGTTCCTTTGCCGTATTTGTACTTAGTGTTAGGGTTCTTTCCAATTTTTTGTGCTAAAGCTTTGTAGCGATCAAATTTCTCGAAACCCTGCTGCTTGCTGCAGTTTGGTGTGCTTCTTTTGTGTTTTCCCTCATCGCAATGGTGCCTGTGCCTTTTGTGTGTGTGTGTAATGCGATGCGTCAAGTATGATAGTTAAGAGTTGGTTGTTGGTTTTTGAAAATTTAGCGTATGGATACTAGTTTGTTTCCTTGATTTCTTATACCAGCGTTTTCAAAATACAACCCAAGTTTTGAAAACTAAAAAGGTAATTTTTTTTTTTTGAGAAAAAAAAAGTAATTTAAAACTTGGTTTGTTATTGGAATTTGGCTAAAAATTCAAATCTTTCCTTGAAAACATTGTAAAGAAATGGAGACGAAGCCAACAGAATTTTCAAAAACCAAAATCAAATGGGTTATCAATTTGAGCCCAAGTGATTCTTTCTATTTTCGGAGAAAATGGATAATTGATATTTCTCTTCTAACGGTTACACAAAGCATAAAGATTCAAGTCTTTAGTCCATTCTCATGGAGGCCAGTCTCTTTTATGAAAGGCACAAACAAGCCTCTTATGATCTAAACAAGGCTTAGGCCTCTTACAATCCACAGAAGGTGTAAGCCTTGAGGTTATAAGATTGAGTCTCACCTCGAGGCTTGCTTAGGAGTTTGGATTAACATTTCTTTGTCTTCTTTGTTCTTTTAGACAATTTTTCTGCGTTGCATACATGTGTGTTTTTTCTTTTGTCTGGATTTTACATGATTTGATATTGATATTGATGATGGGAAACTTTTTCATTTTCCTTTTCTCAGGTATACCTAATACACTGAACGTGGTTTCAAATTTTCCTTTCTTGGTTGTTGGTCTCATAGGCCTTGTGCTTTGCTATCATGAGAATTACTTTAGGCTGAGGTGCATTTTCTTTTGATATTATTTACCCATTTTGTTTCCTAATTTTTAAATCTTCTTCGATGAAGTATTTTATTGTGTGATTATTATTAATTTTTGACCGATTATGTTCCAAAGTTTGCAAGGTGAGCTTTATGGTTGGACTTGCTTTTATATTGGCGTGGCTCTTGTAGCCTTTGGCTCCTCGTATTATCATCTTGAGCCAAATGATGCTCGCCTTGTCTGGGATCGTTTACCTGTGAGTCATTCTCTCCATTATGGAGTTTCACTTCTTATATTTGGATTGTTTTCAACCATCAACTGATATTGCATGCGGAATGTTGTAATTTTAACTCACTCTTCTGGAAATTGTAGATGACCATTGCATTCACTTCAATCATGTCAATCTTTATTATTGAAAGGATTGATGAGCAGAAGGGAACGCTGTCCATCATACCTTTTTTGTTGGTCGGTATAGTTAGCATTTTATATTGGTGGTAAGTGCTTTCAAGTTGTTAGCATTTTACTTGTTAACTCAACATCACTGTTTTAAGAGAACTCAACAGATCAGAATACTTTATCTAAAATCAGTAAAAAGTTGGTTTTGGTACCTTTTTTTTACAAGAAACATCAAATAGATATATTAATCACAAAAAAAGGGAGAATAGCCTAAGGGTCATGGGTGTAGGGAACCCATGCCCGGCAACTAGGTAAGGAAAACCTTCCAATCACTAATAATCATTAGCAGGCTATAATTACAAAAAGAATTCCTGTGTAAAGAAATCCACCAAGACGTCGTATTTTGTACATTGTCACAAAAAGAAGCAAAACTAACACACTTTTCCTCAAAAGTTCTAGCATTTCTCCCTCTCCACAAGAGCCAAATGGTAGCCCGAAACACACATCTAGCCAAGATCTTCGCTTTCCTTGTGAGATTCCACTCGTTCAGCCCTTCGAAAAGCCCGTCCTCAATCTTCTTAGGCTTACAAAACGAAATACCCAATAAGTTAGCCCAAAATTCCAAGCAGCCCCTGCAAACTGACAGTGAAGGAACAAATGATCTAAACTTTCTTCTGCCTTAATACATAATCTGCAGGCAGAGGGGAGAACGACCAGCCACTAAATTTCCTTTGTAAATTTTCATTAGTATTTAAGCTTATGTACACTACGGACCACAGCAGCACTTTCACTTTCTTCGGGCTTTTGTGTCTCCAAATAAGACTACTAGTTGACTGATTGATTTTAGGAGAAACATTGGTCATTGAGAGGAAGAAAGATTTTGTAGAATAGGCTCCAGACCCCTCCAATTTCCAGCAAATAAGATCTTGCTCATCTATCAGCAAGACATCAGCAAGACATCTTTGATTTTATCCACCAAGGCCAGCCAACTACTGATTTCCCTTTCGGAAAGGCCTCTTCTAAAGGCTAAGTTCCACATTTGAGAGGCATTGCACCAACATTCAGCTATAGTGGCCTCTTTTTTGTTGGAAATAGAATATAAGTTTGAGAGGAGGGATTTGAGGGGCTGCTCATCACACCATCTATCATCCCAAAACTTGATACTTCTACCACTATTGACAATAAACTTAGTAAATTGCTCAAACTTGGGATAATTCGAGGCAATGTCGACCCAAATTCTGTTCCCTTTTTTACCATTCAAAGAGTTGGATCTCCATCCACAATGGGAAGTCCCATGGATACTCTCGATTATTTTCCTCCAAAGGGCATTGCTCTCCTGAGTGAATCTCCATAACCATTTACACATGAGAGCCCAGTTTCTATGCGCAAGAGCTCCTACACCGAGACCTCCTTGTTGCGTGGGTAGAGAAGACCATTCCCATTTAACCAAATTAACACCCAACTTATACCCATTCCCACTCCCGATAAAAGTCCCGGATGAGTTTTTCAATACTTTTAATGATAGCTTTTGGTGCTTTAAGGAGAGAGAATTGATAAATGGGGAGGTTATTAAGGACGGCTTGAGCCGAAGTGAGTCTCCCACCTTTCGAGATGGGGAATTTCTGCCATTTGTCTAGCTTCCGCTGAAGTCTCTCCATTAAAGGGTCCCAAAAAGAAAGCCTTTGATAATTACCTCCTAGTTGAAATCCGAGGTAGTTAAATGGGAGCTCATTAGAATGGCACCCAAAGTTGTTGGTCCACAGAGCAAGCTCATCTTTATTCACGTTGATGCCTATAAGAGAAGATTTCAAGAGATTTAGTCTTAGATCCGAGCCTTCCATAATCAGCAAAATAATCTCCTTCCAGCCTTGCTAATCAGCTTCACTATTCGGAAGGTATCATCGGCATATTGCAACATGGACAGCTCAACCTTATTCGACCCTATCTCCCATCCCTCAAGGATCTTTCTCTCAAGGCAATATTTCACAGGCTTACAAACCGCATCTCCAACAATAGTGAAAAGGAAAGGGGAAAAATGATCCCCTTGTCGAAGCCCTCTAGAAGCCACAATCTTACCTCTCGGTCTACCGTTGATCATAATGGAGAAGTTGGTGTTTCAAGGTCTAGCTTGAGCAACGGACCTTTCTTCTTTCTAATTCGATAGTCTTTCACAGCTTCCGTAGCCACTAGGATCGCATCAAGAATCTGTCTCCCTTGCACAAAGGCTGCTTGGCAGTCACTAATGGTCAAAGGAAGGACTTTTTTAACCTCTCGGCTAAAACCTTGGCAATCAGTTTATAAGGGGAAGTGACGAGGTTGATTGTTCTGTAATCTCAAACCTTGGTGGCCTTTTTCTGCTTAGGAATCAAACAAATATACGTCTCATTGGTTCTTTTGTTAACTATACCTTTTTGGAAAAATTCTTGGAACACCTCTACTAAGTCATGTTTCAAGATGTTCCAATGATTTTTCCAAAATTCGCCTGTCATACCATCCGGGTCGGGGGATTTCAGATTTCCCATATCACTGACTGCTTTATAGATCTCAACTTCACTAAAACTTTCTTCCAAACTGCATGTGCAGCTATCAATCGGAGCCCAATCCACTCCTTCAAGAACAAATCTTTGCTTGGTATCATTATCATAAAGCTTTCTAAAGAAGTTCAAAATATCCTCTACAATCTCATCTTCCTTAGTCAGACGTCGCCCATCTTCAGACTCAAGAATCGAAATATAAGCTTTATTTTTTCTGGGTGTGGCCCATCTATGAAAGAAGGTAGAATTTTCATCCCCCTCTTTCAGACATTGGAGCTTACATTTTTTATTCATACTCCTTTGTTCATCAATGATGATATCAATGAGTTTGATCTTGATAGCCCTTCTTTCCTCCACCATGCTAGGCTGTAAATTATTGGCTTCTTCTAGCTTATCAATCACCTCAATCCTGCCCAGAATATCTAGCTTACTACTGGCCTTTTTTGACTGGTTTTCCTTGCTCCATTCCTTGATTTTGAGCTTCAACCCTTTCAGCTTCTCCATCATCCTGAAACCAGCCCATCCAATCGGGTTTAGATCCTTCCACCAAAATTCGATTTTGTCTTTGAAGTCTCGGTTGTTAAGCCACGTATTCTCAAATCTAAAAGGAGTTGGGGCCCATTTAAGAGCGCCTAAAGCCATCATGATGGGAAAATGGTCAGAGGTAGGACGATGGAGTTTCTCCACTCTCCCATCCCTGAACGCTTCGAGCCATTGCTTAGAAAGAAGAAATCTATCAATTCTGGAGGCTGCCACTCGCTCTCCCATTCTAGACCAGGAGAAAACCCCATTCATCATTGGCGGATCTATAAGCTCTGATGACTCAATGAACTGGTTGAATTTAGCCATGCTTCTAGTCGCTCTACTAGCATTAAGCCTCTCGTTGGACCATCTAATCATATTGAAATCACCCACAATACACCATATGCCTTGGCACAAACCCTTCAAGTCATAAAGCTCTTGCACAAACTGCCTTCTTTCCTTGTAGCTACACGGCCCATAAACCCCAGTAATCCAGCCAACATGATGCCCCTGGAAGGAGCATTGGTACTTTGGATTCTGAGAGTACGTTATGTAGTAATATAACATTTATGGTTGAATGGGAGTGATAGGTTTGACTTTGTTTAAAAACAGTGTGATAGGAAAAGCACAAGCAATGCCTTGTTAGTTATTAATATTACAAATGCAACTCCTGTTCAAACTGCTATCTGATCTTGTATGTTTTGTCTTTCATTACAAATGCTGTGCAGCTTTTGAAAATTACGAATATTCGTTTATTTTTGGATGGTCAAAATGAAGTAGGAAAAAGATTTCAAATGGTGATTTCAGAACTTTCAAAATGTCATTGGTTATCTCATCATTTAAATACTAGAAATAGCTTGATTATGGAATGAGCTTAGAGAAATTCTTGTCTGGGTTTTATGTTGTACGTGATTCACCTACTTGTTTTTGCAGCTTGTTTGATGACCTACGTCCTTATGCACTTGTCCAGTTTGTTCCTTGTATTGCTATTCCATTAATGACTATTTTGTTACCTCCAATGTATACACATTCTACCTACTGGCTTTGGGCTGCAGGTAAGTTACTGATTTAAGGTATTCTATTGCTGTTTAATGTCTTGTATTAGTGTTTGGTAATATGTGATCATGCATACTTCTTTGTTCATGCAGGATTTTATCTATTAGCAAAGGTAGAAGAAGCTAGCGATAAACTGATATATAATTGGACATATCATATTGTCAGTGGTCACACAATCAAGCACTTATGTGCTGCTATGGTTCCTGTCTTCTTAACTTTGATGCTTGCCAAGCGAACAATTGAACCAGACAGGCAATTATTTCTAGATCTCTATTCTTTTAATTTTTCTAACTTTCCTTGTGTATGCAACCATGTTTTATTTTGGAAATGCTTTAAATAGCTCTGCAACACTAAAATGAGACAGAATTAGAAGTTATTGAGCAGATTTCTTACATTTTTTTTAATAACTTTTGGACATTCATTTCTGATATGGAATTGAGATTATATTTGAATTGGATATTGTTATTTTCAAGTTTTAGATTTTATATGATTCTTAGCATTATGTTATATTCTTTTTGCATATATATACAAGAAACATTTTCGTTGATGGTATGAAAGTAATGGAATAGTTTTACACATTTTTTTTAATAACCGCGTTATCAAGGACAATGGAAAATCTTTTGATAGTTTTGCAAACAGTATATTCTTTTTGGGTCGCTAGGTAAAAGTTCATCTTATTCTCATAGCTACAGTTTAGCTTCTCTTTTGGCCAAATGGAGGTGCTTTTTGTAGCCCACGTCGAGTGGTGGAGAGTTGGAGTGGACGAGTGATTGTAGTCTTTGGTGTTGGATCAGGATAAGTTATTACTATACCTCTTACCTTGTCTTTGGAAAAAAGGGTCAAATCCTGGGAGAATATTTGAGTCTGGGAGAGTAGCATAGCTGGAAATTTTCTTGGTTGTATGTGCTTTCTTCTATTTATCAGAAGACAATTGTTAGCATCGTTTAGAAGGCAATTTCAGTCTTTGCATGTGAGCTTCAGAAGACTTGTGAATGCATGGGATATGATTTTCAGAGGCTTTTGGTGACTTTGCTTGTAACTTGCAACTCTTTCATGGGCCACTTGACATGAGATAAGGTGTATGGCAATGCCTTTGGTTTTTGTTGAGATCGTTTAGTTGACCAAAATTTCTGTGGATTGTTCACAGGATCTTTCCTCTTTATTTTTCCCCTTCTGGGTGTTGGTTCTCGCAAAGATAAAAAAAAAAAGAGCAACCAGAGAAAGGGGTTTTTCAAATTTCAATCAACCGGTGGGTCAATGTGGTGTGAGAAAAAGCCCTGATCAACCTTTCATTCTGTCTGTTGCCGTTTTACTGAATCTTTGTAAACATTCATCAAAAGCTTTTTAGTTATCATGGATATCACCATTGTTTGAGTAATCCACATTTTAGGAAGAAATCTGGAATGGGAGAAGATTTTGAGGGACGGCCATGTTTTGGCCCCCATTAGTTTCACTTCCATATTCCGTAATTTTCTTTTCAACAGTTACACCATCACATATTTTACCATTTCACAAGATGTGCAATCTAATCCTTGTATGAACTCTTCTTTTGTGATCTCTTGCAGGCAGAGTTTGTTCAAGATTTGGAAGGTGACATTTATGAAGGTCAGAGATAATAAGACCAAGGTAGAGGCTTCCGTTTGTTCCTTCTCGTCTGTCCCCGTCCTCGAACCGCAATAGTTGTGTAAATTCTTGCCAACATATTTAGATTTCAACCAAGTAAATAATGCACTTGTATAGTTGTATGTAGACATCAAGAAAGACCACACAAAACTCAGTCTCCCAAATGTAACCACTTGTTATTTGTCTCCAAACTCTAATCTGCTGCCTCCAATGACCAGTGGAGTGGAAGGTAAAGTGTAGTTTTGTTCTTGAATACATTTAACACATGAATAGATAATAATTCTTCTTCATTGTTTCTATGTAGTATCGACTGTGTGTTCAATTAGTGCGCAAAATTTATGCCCTTGTTGAAATGCTAGCAATTATAGTTTGACTTTTGATGCAAATTAGATAGTCATATAACAGTAGTTTCTACATGCCTAGCCATGAATAGGCCCTAGAAGATGGATATGATGAATTTAATTCACCAAATCACTATCTTTAGCAAGAATAATAAAAAAAAATATATATGAATCCATGATGGTCATCTATCTAGGATTTAATATCCTAAGAGTTTCCTTGGTAACCAATTGTAGTAGGTCCTCACGAATATAAAAAAAATAATAATAAATATGTGAATAAGAGGAATGGTTAATGTAGTAAGTCCATCCAAGAGGTATGTTAATAAATCGGTAAACTTGAACCTTGTTCTTGTCTGCTCTCGATTAATTTATGTCAACACTTGCCATCTATTCTAAAGTGTAGTGTGAGTTTGACGTGTAAGTTCAAGCATGAGCTTCAACACCATTGTCATCCTACTTAGATTGTCAAAACTCTAAGGCTTTGTTTGATAATTATTTGATTTTTTGTTTTTGAAAATTAAGCTTATAGATATTACTTTCGTCCTTGAGTTCCATTGTTTTGATATTTACTTTGTTGAAGGGAAGTCCAATTTTGAAAATTAAACAAAGTGGTTTTTAAAAACTTGTTTTTTGGTTTTGAAGGAAACAAATAATTTCAAAACTAGCTATTCAATTTCTACACCTAAATTTAGAATTGAGCATGAACTTTGACCACATTACCATACAAGTTCAATTCCTACACCCAAGGAGTGTGGGTTTTGACCTTGTTATAATGCAACTTGGCTTGACGAGTCCTTAAACAAGTTGGTTTTTACATCTAATTGTAAGTTTGAAAACGACTCGACAATGACATCGTGCAATTTAGACAAATTCAGTAGAAAAGACACTTAATACCATCTAAAAGCTAGACAGTTCGATCTCTCAACTCCATTTATCTTGACTTTTTTGGAGAATGACCATAGGCATTCACATATTATTGAAAAAGAAAATAATTAAAAAGTTGTTAAGAAGTAGTGTCAAAAAAATGTTTTATATTTTCATGTCAAAATTTTTAAAATATTTTTTAAATGAAAATTAGTTTTTTTTTTTTAAAAAAAAGTCAAAAACTAAGTCTTTTTCTTTGGTTGAATATAACTTCGTTTAAATATGTCAGATTTTTAAATTCATTTATTCAATAAATAAACGATAACACGATAATAAAAGATACTTCAAAATTAAAACGGTAAAGTTGTAATATAATAAAAGTTTCACTTATAGAACTAGTATAGGAAACATTTTTTTTGGAGAGATTATTAAAAAGAAAAAAAAAAACAACCTAAAAGATATCTAAAACCTTTTTTTAGATAAGAAACAGAGGAACCAATCTATTGATATGCACAAAGGCAAAAAAAAAAAAAAAAAAAAAAACAAAAAAAAAAAAAAAAAAAAAAAAAAAAAACCTAAGGGCAGGGGAAGAGAAATCCACCTCCCACAACAAAAACCTAGAAACAATCATGAAAAGATATCTAAAACCTTGTCCATTATAAAGTAGAGTAGATATCAATACATTATTTAGGGTCGGATTATATACATTTTCAAGATATATATTAATCTTAATATATATATATAACAAAATCAGAATAATATAAAAATGAAGAGAAAAATTGGGTTAATATATATAGGAGTCCATCTTTGACTTCTAAAGGAGAAGGTTAATATTTTAAGGAATTGAGTTTTTTTTTTTTTTTTTTTTTTTTTTTTTCAAGAAATATTAGTTATTAAATTATATATAACGTTATATCTTTGTTGTCCATCAATGGGGGTGGTGGCGCAGTTGGCTAGCGCGTAGGTCTCATAGCTAAGAGTTATCCTGAGGTCGAGAGTTCGAGCCTCTCTCACCCCATATATTTTATGTATTTTATTTTTACTACTTAATCAAGTTTGGAGTGAACTAAATGTTTTAAGTGGCTTACTTGTATGTAAACGTACTTTAATTTCTCGAGTTTCATTTTTATTTAAAGATTTTAACTCCATTCTTTACCTTTTTTAATAAATAAAATTTTTATTGTTGCATTTTATTTTTACTACTTAATCAAGTTTGGAGTGAACTAAATGTTTTAAGTGGCTCACTTGTATGTAAACGTACTTTAATTTCTCGACTTTCATTTTTATTTAAAGATTTTAACTCCATTCTTTACCTTTTTTAATAAATAAAATTTTTATTGTTGCTAAACATTAAAAGAACGATATGTGGCCAAAGCGAGCCTAGCTCAACGGTAATTGACATGTACCCTCGACCATGAGGTCAGAGGTTCAAATCTCTCACCTCACATGTTGATGTACTAAAAAAAAAAAAAAAGAACGATATATGAATTAAAAATGGAATATTTTTAATTAAACTTTTTTTCATAAGAATAAAGGTCCGTTTGGAATACGACATTTTGTATAAAAATGGTTTAGAATTTAAACACTCATATGTTTGGTTACATTTCCATATAAGTTATTATATACTTAAATATATATTTAAATTAATAAATAAACATTTTACTCTTTTTAAATAAGTTAAGTTTATTATTTATATTATATTCACATTAGTAACATTTTGTCGCTGTTTTTTATCGCTGTTTTTTATGTTTACAAATATACTAAATTAAGTTAGGTTTACAAATATACTAAATTTAAAGAAAATAAAATTACAAGATCAAACGGTCATCCAAAACTCATCTTAAAATGAATCTGTGATAGAGTTTTGAAAATCAACAGCAATCACATAAATTAAAAAGATTAAATATAAAATTGAGTCACCAGCATGCAAGTCATTTTTCAGTTGTTTTAATAATGTACAAGTCTCTTGTTTCTAAGATCATAGCATAACACAAACAAATTAGATTTCAATAAGGAAATCATAATTAGACACAATAAATCAACTACCTTTTATAATGGGAATGAAAATATGGTCCTTGAAGATCTTGGGTCCTAACACTTTGTTTAATTAACTACTTCTATGGAGCTGACCAGAAGCAAACTCCAAACCAATCTTACAAACCAACAGTACATGGAGTTAAATGTAGTGACAGATAATATTTACATGAGCTGATTGATTATCAGTAAATGGTACATAGGGACTATATATTATGGATTGGTGCAAAAGCTCAAATTCTTAATCAAAAGGGTAAATAGACTACACATTAATTAGTAGAAATTCACATGAAAAATGGACAATAATCCACTGGAAGGGTGTCTGTTCTTCCTCTTATTGCTCCACTTCCATCAAACTCCCAATTGAGTTTGTATATTGGTGAAACTGCAAGGATCATTTATACACATTTACAGATTACCATTTATAAGTCAAATTTGAATTAAAATAAGTAGTTTTCAAATCTTGTTTTTATTTTTTGGAATTTTGCTGAGAATCCAAATGTTTCCTTAACAAAGCCAAAAAACGTTGTAAGGAAATTGGGAGAAACCAACCGTACTTCTAAAAAACCAAATGGTTATCAAACGGGGTCATGGTAACTGATTTACTGTTCTTTTATTTTCAGTTTTTGTAAAACATGTGTCTGCTAGTTCCGTATTTCTTATTCTTTGAGAAATATTTCCTAAACTATATATATCTTTTTTAAACGAAAAAGGAGAAGGGAGAAAAAAAATTGATTTTCTGTTTCCCATTTTCTAAAAGTAGACAGAATGAATTAACAGTTGAAAATGTGAGCTTCACCTCTTTTATAATGTTCTCGCATTTATGCAGTAGTTGTTGATGTTTGTGGACGTTAGATTCTCTTATGGAATTTGTTTTTGAAGTCACAGCATCAACCTGCCAACAAAATTAAGAGTAAAACAAGTAAAAGAGAATTCTTGGATCCGTTTAAAAGGTAAGGTTGAAGAAAAAACCTCCATGAGCACTGCTTCAACATTTCTTTGCCTTCGTTCAAGATCAAGCCTCATCGATTCAACCTCCGACGTCACGTTATTCAAATCTTTTGTAGCTTCCTCGCGTTTCAAATCTCTCTCCTTCTCTGTCTGCCTCCTAAAATCTTCCAATTGTTGCACTGAAGAGGGAAGAACTTTTTTCTTTTCAAGGAAAAAACAGAGAAAATAATAGGCACTAAAAAGCCAAAATTTTAAAATAATATTCATTTACTAACTTGTCTTTGTTTTCTCATCTACTTTTAAAACAATAGCCCAAATTTAAAAACTTTAAAAAAAAAAACCCAAAATTCTTTGTTTTTTGTTTTTGAAGTTTGTCTAAGATTTTAAAGTGTAGAAATGTGAAGACAACAAAAATATAGATATAAGTTCTATAAGCTTAATTTAGAAAAAAAAATATAAGTAAAATCATTATTTTTTTGATAAAGGACCATGCTTTCATTGAGAAAAAATGAAAGAATACAAGGGCATACAAAAAAACAAGCCCGAGAAAGAGGAATCCCTCTAAATGAAGGGACTCCAATCCAAAAAGATGAGACCTAAGGAGTAATTACAAAATAAACGCGTCACCGACGCCCAAAGAGAAACGTTATATTTAACAAGGGACCAAACCTCAAAAGGATCCCTCTCCATCCCTCTAAAAGTTCTATTGTTTCTCTCACCCCACAACCCCCAAATAATAGCACAAATCCCTGCTTGCCACAAAAACTTTCCTTGCTCCCTAAAGGGAGGATGGGGAAGGAACTCTTCGATCATCTCTCTGAGGCCTCTTTGTCTGGCAAACTGCAACCCGAACGAGCCAAAGAACTCATCCCACACTGTCCTAGCAAAAGCGCAGTTCCATAACATATGATCGAGGTCTTCCTCCGCCATCCGACAAAGAATGCAACAAAAAGGCCCAAACAAACTAGGAATCTTTCTGGACAACCGATCAAGAGTATTAACTCTTCCATGAATCACCTGCCAAATAAAAAACTGCACCTTCTTTGGAACTTTCACCTTCCATAATAAAGAGAAAATGGACGGCTCAGAGGAAACAGGGTCCAAAAGGCATCGGAAGAAGGAATGACAAGAAAACCTGAGGGAAGGGTCGGGACTCCAGACTCGAGTGTCTTTCCTAGTGGTACTAAAAGCGATTTCCCCAATCAGAGAAAGGAGAGTCACGAGGTCCGTTGTTTCACGATCAGACAACGGACGCGCAAAGCCAAAGCAATAAGAAAGAGAGTTCCCTGAATGAATCAGAATCTCGGCCACGGAATGATTTTTCATAGAAGAAAGATGATATAGCCGAGGGAAGGTAACGCAAAAGGGTCTATCCCCCACCCATCTGTCCTCCCAAAAATAAGTGTCCTCCCCATTCCCCACCGAGCAATGAATAAAAGAGGCCAAAGAAGGGAGCTCACGAGAAATTTCTCTCCAAGGGTTTCTAGAAGTGCCTTTGAACCCCCCCGTTACCCATTCAGAAGGGTGGGGTCCGTGTTTACTAACAATAATCCTATGCCATAGGGTGTTGGAATCAGAGTAGAACCTCCAAAGCCATTTTGCCAGTAAAGCCCTGTTACGAATCCTTAAGTTACCTATCTCTAGCCCCCCCTGCCTTAAGGATTGCCCCACAAGATCCCAGCGCACCAGATGCGTGCCCTTACCCTCATCCACCCCTTCCCATAAAAAGTCCCTCATCAACTTCTCAATAACTTTACAAACCGAACAAGGGGCTCTAAAGAGGGAAAGGAAATAAATAGGGATGCCATTTAAAACGGAACGAATAAGGGTCAGCCTACCTCCTTTGGAAAAAAAGGTTTTCTTCCAACTTGCAAGTCTTTTCCTCACCTTATCCACGACAGGGTCCCAAAATGAGACCAACCTCGAGTTGTGACCCAATGGCAAACCTAAGTAAGACGAAGGAAACGAACTCATTTCACAACCAACAATCTCTGCCCATCTCCTCACCTTGCTATCATCGCAATTCAGACCCAGGATTTGGCATTTGCCCCGATTTATTTTCAAACCTGACATGGATTCAAAGAAGGCTAATATATGGTTCAAAATTAAAAAGGATTCCTCTTTTCCGGAACAAAAGAAGATCGTGTCATCTGCAAACTGAAGATGGGATAGGGGAATCCTATTCTGACCCACTTCGAAGCCTTCGATGATTTTACCCTCCACCCCTCTAAAAATAATTCTACTGAGAGAATCCACAATCAGAAGAAAAAGAAAAGGGGAGAGGGGGTCTCCTTGACGAAGGCCACGGGTAGCCCGAATCCTCCCCTTGGGTCTACCATTAACAAGGATTGAATAGGTCACAGAACGTGTGCAACTCCAAATCCAAGATCTCCATTTGTAACCAAACCCTTTATTCTCCAGAGTCTTATCCAAGAAGTTCCAATCCACGTGATCGTACGCTTTCTCAAAATCAATCTTAAAAACCACTCCCTCCCGACCACTTCCTCGATAATCCTCAATAGCCTCATTAGCAATGAGGGCTTGATCTAGAATTTGTCTACCTTCAATAAAAGCCCCCTGGGCCTCCGTAATTGTTGAGGGAAGAACTTTTTTCAACCTTTTAGTGAGCACCTTAGCGATGATCTTGTAAACGCTTGTAATCAGGCTAATAGGACGAAAATCCTTCACCCTATTAGCTCTCTCTTTCTTAGGGATAAGGCACACGTAGGTCTCATTTAAGGAACTGTCCAAGATGCCACGTTCATAGAATTCTTTAAACACTCGTTCCAAATCCCCCTTAATTTCTTTCCAATTGTCTTGAAAAAAGGCCATGGAAAAACCGTCCGGGCCTGGGGATTTATCTCTATCACAATCGAAGACCGCTCTCTTGATTTCCTCCAACGAAAAAGGGGAGTCTAAGTCATTTTTCTCCCTATCTGAGATCGGGCACCAATCAATTCCTTCGACGAAGGGTTTGGGGGTCACCTGAGGGGCATAGAGATTGGAAAAGAAAGATACGATTTCATCCTCGATCTCTTTTTCCCCATGAATTTGAATCCCCTGACTATTTTCCAACGGGCCGATCATGTTTTTACTTCTTCTGCCGCTAGCCATTCTATGAAAAAAGGCTGAATTACAATCGCCAAGTAAAATCATTATTAAATGAGAGTAAATAATAAAATGGAGCCAGCCACCTTTTGATTGAAGTTCAACCAATTTGACGTGGAGCGATTTATCTAGAACTTCCTCATCACTAAGCTTAGCTTTCAAGGCCTTGAATTCTTTTTCAACAGATTTAGCAGAGTTCACCTATTAAAAAAAGTTCCCATGTCTTAGCCAATAAAATTCTGCCATGATACCTCAACAGCGCTATTGGCACATTCAAACCTGTTCCTGTATAGTCTGGATCTGAGCAAGGTGCTTCAACATTTTCCTGGAAACCTGAAAATGTTGTGTGAATAATTCATCAAGCCATCAACTGAATTTTCTTCTAAGCTACCGAAAATTCTCAATCACATGTTTACACATGTATCCATGGTCTCTTAACATGTATATGATGTTCTACATCAAGATTAGTAATGATAATATAAAACGAAGGAAAATTTAGCCTTAATAAATAAACCCAAAAAAAACTGTCGCAAAAACTATTAAGAGATTTGAGAAAAAGTTGTCTAGATGAGCTTTGAACAATCTAAGAAAATTAGCAAGTCACGGGAGTTGGAACTTGTTATGATTTTTTCATATCAAGTACTAAGGGCTAAAAATTTCACAACAATAAGAGATTGATATTAGACTAAATAGACGAGAGCATCACACCAAGAAGTAATAATAGAAAGTTGGTAACCCTTAAGACTCTTAGAGTTTATAAATATATATACACACACACACGAGTGTCCAACCCTACTTGTGTGCACCTCAACCAATCTTATGGAATAACCACTTAAACCTACCTTATGATTGTAGATTTTACTTTTGGGTTATATTCAAACTTGATGCAAAAAATTGTTGAGCTCATTTGCATAACAGGCAACTAAATAGGCAACTGAGCAGATGAGAGGTGAGTAATTACTAGATGCCTAGAACCGGTAGAAAATACAGCCAAATAATGCAAAAGGTTCTGGTTGGGTTTTCTTGGTTTGTTTGCGGTAGGCTTTTTTGAATCTTCTCTTGTTGCTTGTTTTGGGCTTCTTATTGAAGTTACTCAACATTGTGGAAGATGAAATTGGCTTCTTTTCTATAATTCAATTTCAATGACTGTTCATGCAATCCCACGTGGAGAGTTGTGTTCATTTTTGTTGAGTTTCCTGTTTAGTTCCTGTAAAGGGTTGATCAATTGGTCTATTCCCAAGGCTCTTCGCGATGATTTTTTGGTTTCTTTATTGTATTTCTGTTTAGTAAGATATCTTTATGGGCTTTTGTGTGATCCTCATTATGTTTTTCAGTTGGGATTGGATTGTTATCTGTATTTTTTGGTTTGGCTGTTTGTATCCACTGATGGAAGTAAATTGTCTTTTCTCTGGTAATTTTTCATTTTATCAATGAAATTTTTTTGTTTCCTTCGTCAAAATGCATTATTAAATAGTTGTCCATGAACTAGAGCAGTGATATTAGACAATGATATGCTCTGAAGTTTAATCTAATAACGAACAAGCCACAAGAGGCCCATTCCAACCGTAGATTAACAACTGAAAACACACTTAAAACTCTGAGTTGGTGCAAGAATTAGACAAACCATGAATAGAGAAAGCAAGTATGTTGTACCTAGCTCAAACTCAATTTTAAACCAAAATATTAATATGTTTAGATAAAGAGAAATAACATAAATGAACCAAATCAACATAATCCCAAATGGGTTACCTTTGAATAAATCTCAACAATGCCAGTCTTTTCTTGAAAAGCTTGCATTGCCAGTCTTTCAGCATTCTTGGCCTCCTCCCTAGCTAATTTCTTCTCCTCCAAAGCCCTCTTGAAGCAGAAAAGATAAAGGAACTCATTAATTATTTAGAAAAAAGTTTCAAATAACATTTGCAACACAATTCTTAAATGTAGGAAAAATTGAACAAACTACCTCAGTACTTCTGGACTAAGTTATTACAATCATACCCCTCAAATTTGAACAATTAACTCCCTAAACTAAATAAAGTGTTGAAACCATACCCAACCATTATGGTTTGACTAGTTCTTTTCTTTCTCATTTTTTATTCAATTTTAGGGAATCCTAATTTGAACCCCATCATTCCAAACCTACCTGCCCCATTCCTGACCTCACCCTGAATTTTTTATTATTATTATTTTGTAATCCATTCTCTGACCTCAACCTTAGTCTTAAACTATTTATTACTATTTTTACAGTCATACTCTCTGCCCCATACTTTAAGTGGGTTATGTATTCCATGTCCTCATGTCAATCCTCCTAACATCAATCTCAACCTTAACTTTAAATAACTATACTGAATTTTTTTTTTTTTTATGCTTCTTCATCCCAAGTTTGATATTTGGCTTTGACCCCAACTCCTCTCATGCGCCCCTTCTCTCCTTTCCCCTTGCCCACCTTGTCTACTCCTCTAAACCATTGGAGCTTTGATCAAGATATATGGAAAATAGTAGAATAGTAGTAAGGGCATAGTGATAATTAGATAGGGTGTCTTGGTAATTAGTTAGAGGGGTTTTGATTATAAATAGGGGGAGTTGGGAGCCTTAGAGGGTGTGCATGATTTTGAGTATTGTCTATGTGAGAGAGATGACCCTCTCGAAAGATTATTGGTATTGTAATTTCTTCAGTTATTGCAATGTGTTTCTATCTTTGTGTTTTCTTTGTGTGTTATGATTTCTTGTTACTAGGGATATCCTAACAGATTACCTACAAAAGATTCATTATGATCGATAGGAAATTGTGCACCATAGAGGTTGACAAATATTACCATGGTAGTTGTGCTCATATCTCTTAATCCTCTTGAGATCAAATGTTTTCCCCATCTCTTCATAAGAGCTCTCTCTCCTGGACAACTAAACGCTTCTCCACTCTCCTTGAGATACCCCTCAAACAGAAGTTCTTCAAGAAAACACAGATTGATGACCATGTTTATTCAGATTGAGAAAATATCAAATAGAAAAGGTCACTAAGCCAAGATCACCAAGCTTGACAATAATGGAGGATGCAAAAAGCTACTCAGCACTTTAGGAGGAAAACCACAAAAGTCGATATTCTTTTATATCATTTACTTCCAACTACCCCATGCCTCTTCTACTCCCACTAATGTTGGCCTCTCCTACGATAATGCACTCCAATAGAGCATTAAAAGGGTTAAACAAGCAGTTACTCCTATACCTCAGCCACCTCCTGAACCACCCAGTTGAGCTTCCTTCATCCCAATACAAGCAAGCATCTATTGACTTTGCTTTAGTTTTAATCATCCACAAATGTCATTTTCATGGTGAATAGTACTAATCTTAAAGACATACAGGAAAATTTCTTGGTCAGTGTTCATGGGAAAATTTCGTCAAGAGTGGTTCACCGTTCATTACCCTCTTTTATCTCCATTGTTGATTACCATGTTAATTTCTTGGTCAGTGTTCATGGGAAAATTCCTAGCTCACTGGCATTTAAATCCATGTGCCTTCATTCATTGGTCACAACAATATCATTTGCCTGTTGTGAATGACACCATCCTTTTCTCTTCCAATGAGAAAAAAGATCTTGACAATCTATTTTTTTACCACCAAACTCACTCACAGAGGCCCCTGCTCTTAGTATCATTCACCATACACCAGAATTTTTAGGCATAAACTGTTATGAGGATTTTGGTTGCAACATTGGTCAATGGTCGAACATCAACATAGGTTTCTGTGATGTCCGAGTATAGGTGGAGTACATGAATGAACCGAGGCCACATTCAAATTAGAGGAATCCTGAGAATATGAAAGTATGGTTAAGATAAGCTTTAAAAAATTGATAGTTACTACATATACCAACAAGGTACATCTTCCTTTTTGGTGCTTCAACTATAGGAGCTTCAAAGTTAAGCGTGCTTGGCTTGGAAAAGTTCTATGTTGGGTGACCTTTTGAAAACATGTGAGTGAATGAGCACAAAGCATGAGTGAGGACAGAGCATGCTAAAGGACTCCATGTTGGTTTGTAGGGATAGTCTTCACTCTTAGAAACAGTTTAAGACAAGTATGATGACGTGTCCAGGTCGCAAGGGTTGCAGAGGAATATCGAGGTTCTTAGGTGCCAAATCCGGATTTCAAATCCTGGTTCAAATCCTAGGTCTGGGGTGTTACAGATGGTATCAAAGCAAAACCTCTTTCAGTATGATGTGGTTCGGGGACAAACCAAGGCAAAAATTGGTGGACATATGACGCTCGAGTATAAGAGGATTACATGAATGAACCGAGACCACATCCGAGTGAGAGGGATCTTGAGAATGTGAAAGTATGGTCTAGATAAACTTTAGTTACTGCCTATACCAACAAGGTGCACCTTCCTTTTCGATGGTTTTTTTTTTTTTTGATATTCGTGAGTGTCTGGGCCAGCTTACGCGCACCTCGATTAATCTCACGGGACAACCGCCCGACCCTACTACATTTGGTTGCCAAGGAAACTCGTAGAGTATTAAATAACCTAGGTAGGTGGCCACCATGGATTGAACTCATTCCCTCCAAGCGCTTTATTTTTTCTATGGCCCTTGTTGACCATTAGGGCCAATCCTTTTCGATGGTTTAACCATAAGAACTTCAAAATTAAACATGCTTGGCTTGGGGAAGTTCTATGTTAGGTTACCGATTGAAAATTTCCTAAGAAGCATGTGAGTGAGGACAAAGCATGCTAAAAGGACCCCATGTTTGTTTGTGGGGATAGGCTTCACTCTTAGAAGCAGTTTAAAACAAGTATGGCGCTGTGGCAAGTTTGCAAGGGATACAGGGGAATGTCGAGGTTGTCATGTATCGAATCCATATTCCAAATCCTAGGCCTAGAGCGTTCCAGCCTCCCTCTCCATGGATCAATAGAAGCCATCAATCTTCCTCCTTAAGGGCCCGTCATAAGGAGATTGAGAGAAGGCTTGAAGGAAGCAAAGCAATCATCTTAATTGGAGTTGCCTTCACTCTCACTAAGCTCTCCTCTGAGCCAACACCCCAAATCTATTCCTCATGCTAAATTGCAAGTTTATTCACGAAGAACAAGACAGCCTGAGATGTATTGAAGCACAACTTTCACATGTTTAGCAAAGCCAAGATCTAAACCAAAATCCTAATGTCCTTGAAATAGTTAACAAGATAATAGAAGATGATATGGATAAATCCATGGCTATAAAAAAAGGCGTTTGCTTAAGTACTCAACACCCTATAAGTACCATTTATTTTGCACTAATTTGTCACCAATATTTAAAGTGTTTGTGCCTTCACTAGATCAAAGATGAACCCCAACACATTACAATAAGCCTTACAGAGACCTGAATGGAAAGCATCCACTCTAGAGGAGTTGCGAGCACTTGAAAAAAATGGGACATGGATTCTTATAAATCTGCCTCTAGGCAAGTGCACGATTGGATATAGATGAATTTTTTTACCAAACACAAACCAAACAACAATATAGAATAGTTTTTTTCAAAAAAAAAAAAAAAAAAAAAAAAAAAAACAATATAGAATAGTTCAAAGCTCATCTTGTGGCTAAGGGATCTAAATGAACTCCCAACACGTTACAATAAGCCTTACAGAGACCTGAATGGAAAGCAACCACTCTAGATGAGTTACGAGCACTTGAAAAAAATGGGACATGGATTCTTATAGATCTGCCTCTAGGCAAGTGCACGATTGGATGTAGATGGATTTTTTTACCAAACACAAACCAAACAACAATATAGAATAGTTCAAAACTCATCTTGTGGCTAAGGGATCGACTCAAGCTTATGGAATTGACTATCAGGAAATATTCTAGTCACCAAGTTAAATACTATTTGGGTACTTCTCTTTGTTGCAATCGATACAAATTGGCCACTGTTTCAACTTAATGTGAAAAACACATTTATGAACTATGACCTGGTTGAGGAAGTGTATATGGACATGCCACATGGATTTGAAGATCGATATACCAGAGGAAAGGTAAGTAAACTCAAGAAATCTCTTTATAGGCTAAAATTATCACTTCGAGCTTGGTTTGAAAAGTTTACAAATGTGTTGACGCAGGATGGCTTTACTTAGTGTCAATCTAACCACACCTTATTCGTCAAACATTTCTCACCAAGTAATATTACTATGTTAATAGTATATCTTGATGATATTATTCTCACAATAAATATTTTTGAAAAGTTTACAAATGTGTTGACGCAAGATGAACTACTATTTTGCCTGGATGTCCCTTTCGTTTGCCTCGATATTGACCGGTCATCCTTTCAAGTGGGGGAGAGAAATCCTATAGAACACGTCAATAGAGTCTTCCCATGGTCCACTTGAAATGAAAGGAACAACTGAACTTTTAAGGACAAAGAGCTACTTTAATAGCTTTTTCAATTTGTTATTATTTGGCCTTTATCTTGGTGAACAAATTATCCCATTGGAAATTATGGCTTATATTTTCTTCCCATTGGAAAACCAAAAAAACTGGGATTAATACCCCTTTTTGTAATTTCATCTCATCAATTAAATCAAAGGATATTTCTCTCTTAAAAACATATATTAGGGGAATATAAACATAACTTCTGGTACAAAAAAATAGGGGTAAAGAATGTAGAAACCAGGGGGGAGAACCTGCAACTTATCTGGCGATTGCACAATTTTTGAACGCAAATTTGCATTTTCTTGGACACTTTGTACCAGAACAAATTCTGCATTCGAAATCTGAAAATATACAAAAGAAAACAGTGAAGACTAGCAAAAGTTTTAAGAACAGATGGATAAGTATATTCATATTCATCTGACATCATAAGTAAAAAAAATCTTTGTCACACACAAGAAGCATAAATAAACATTAATTCCATATAAATGTACCAAAAGAATATGATAATCGTAGAAGATACAACTACTTGTATAAGGGTAAAGGACAATGCAGAACAAAAGTTTAGCAAAAGTGATAGCAAAAGTGTCTGCAAGATAAGCTAAAGGGTGCAAGTTGACTACTTCTGTGATATCTTCTTCTTCCCTTAAACCATTGACATATCTTGAAATTGGTTGTTTCATTTCTGGCAAGTTGTTTCAAGCTCCCAATCGTTGAAATTCTTCTGCGTAGTCAAGAAAGGAGCATGTACCTTGTCTACACAGTTGATATTGATTACACAAGATTTGTTGATCGTTAAGAGGAATGAACCATTTTTTCATTAACCTCAACATCCTCGGCCATTTCTTGATAGGTTGCTCGCATAGTATCTCCTATTGTTTTGCAATTGATCCCACCAGGCTGATGCTCCACTTTGAAGTTTGAAAGCCACCAATTTGACTTTCTTGTCTTCCAGAGTATTGGCGTACTCGAAAAAACTTTCAACGTTTCTCACACAATCTAGAAATTTGTTAACGTCCATTCTTCCATTAAAGCTAGATAAGTTAACTTTCATTTTTAATTCCAAGTTATCATAGTCACTTCATGTTTCCTTCTTGGATTTCTTGTTGGCTGTTCTTGCACGGCAAAGTTAAAAATATCATCTTCTCCTAATGATAAAAAGTCGTGCATCATATATCTTGGCAATAGGGCTTCAGGTGGTCTTTTGATTTCAATGTGGCCAGGTCTTCTTGGAGGTGCAACAATATTTTCTTGAATTTCTAGGAGAGTTCTCCTATTCGCCGCAACTCATACTTGATCTTCTAGAATGTTCCTTATGCTAGCTACTATTCTAACATCTCCCAGCCCCAACGTTTGTGGATTAGTGGTAAGCAAACCCATTTGTCTAGTAAGTTGAACAATAGCCTGCTGAACTTCGACAAGACTCTATTTAATCTCCTCCACCGAGGTTTCTATTGATTGCAAGCGATTGATCTATTGTGACCTGGGGATTTGAAGAAGCTTCTGCCCCATTTGATTTTGATCCAAATTTGAATAATTTCTAGCCTTTGGATCATGGCGCTCTTATACCAAAGTGGTGTAATCAAATTGTTAGGTATCACAACTAAGAAAACACCAAATACTATATATTGCAATATCAAAAGAAGTTACAATATGACCGATAGCCTTTCGAGAGGGCTAACTCTCACCCAAAGCCTCACTATGAGACTATACCCTTCCCACACCTCTAATGCTCCCAAACTTTCCTATTTATAACCAAGACACAACCAAGGCTCCCTAGCTATTACTATTATACCCTTACTACCCTTCTAATATTATTCCCCAAATATTTCATACTAGTACCTTCACATTACTCCGCCCTTCAAAAGTCACCAGATTTGGTTTCAAATCTTTACAATTCAATCCAACTTGAGGGGGAGTGTAGATTATTTCATTCCATTTTATTTTTCCCTTATTTAGATTAGATTCTATTTCATCTTGATGTCTAACCTTTTCTGTATTTTTTTGTACTCTACTGATAAGTTGGTTGGACCTTGGGTTTAAAACCAAGTAAAGTCCAGCCCAAAGCCCACTTGGTTAAGGCTAGCAATTGGGCCTCATTTTTATTTGAATTCAGCCCTTTAGGCAGCCTGCCAACCAACTTTCATCTGGATTCTTCACCCAGCTGCTGTTCCACGTGATTAAGGTTAATTTTCCTTCCTTTCGCCTTTTCTTTTCCTCCTTGCCTATTGTATGCCCACAGTCGTTTCTTCACGATAGTTGCCTTGACGCCATCTTTGATTGTTCCTTTCCAGCCAAACACGCCTTTGCCACCAGTAATAGCTTTCGTTCACCTCCCTTTCGATTCTTTCTTCATCTTTAAGTCGCAGTTTCCACCACGTCTTCATCTCCGACCATGTGACCGCCGTCAAGATTTCTTTCTTCCCTTCCCTCTTAGCTTTTTCTTCCTCTTTCTTGTGAAATTTCCATTGTCGAAGTTGTTCGTTTTGCCACTTCTTTTCCCGCCAACATTCTTGCTCCTCTGATGTACTCGTTGGACTTTTGCTCTTCCATCGTCAGGGTCGACCGCCTTGACATCGACTGTACCGTTGTCTTCCTCTGCTTTTCATTTGAAACTTGCGGTTACTGAATCGTCCCTCCCTCGATGATGGTCGATGATGTTGCTTCGAGAATTTTACCTTCGTCGTTTCAGATACTTTTCCAACCCTTTCATGCTTGGTTTTTTAGTTGAGGTAGATTGCACGTCGATCTTCCATCAATCGCTTCAACTTCTTACCTTTTCTAGTCGACTTCTTCTTCCTGACTTTGCTCCTCCTTCAAAAATTCCTATGCTCCATACTTTTGCATTTATGCTCTCTCTGCTTCTCTTCTTTCCGCTTTTCTTCTCTCCCCATCTTTTGAAGCTTGTATTCCTCATATTGTTTTTGCATTCTTTCTAAGATTTGTTGCACTTTCTTGATCCCTTGTTGCATTTCCTTGATCTCGTGTTGCATTGTTTCCAGTGTAGTTCCAACCTACGAGCGAACTCCGTTGCAAGGAATTTGGCACCACCCGAATGTTACACAAACAATAAAGCCTTGGTGATTGTTCTAGATTCTAACAATTATTATCCTCTTACCTTACGACATTATGTTGGAGTGACCTCTTAAACATTTTAAATTTAAATTTAAATTACAAATTTAATCCCTATTCTTTTAGATTTGTGTCAAATAAGTCCCCAATAAAGCTCATGATTTTTTCAACTCTACTATTGGACCCTTTTGTATTGTGGCTAAAGGATTCATCCAAGCTTAAGCGATGAACTATTAGGAAACGTTTTCTCCAACAGCCGAGTTAAATATTATTTGGGTACTTCTCTCTCTTGTAACATATCTAGATAGACTACAATTTCTACTCAATGTAAAAGATGCATTTTAATGATGGCCAATAGAAGAAATGTATATGGATACATCTCTTAGATTTGAGGATCATTATACTAGAGGAAAGGAATGTAAACTCAAGAAACCTCTTTATAGCCTAAAACAATCACCTCGGGCTTGGTTTGAAAACTTTATAAATGTGTTAAAGCAAGATGGCTATGATTAGTGTCAATCTGATCACACCTTATCATCAAACATTTCTAACAAAAAAAAAAACTGTTATGTTAAATAGTGTATGTCAATGATATTATTCTCAAAGAAAATGTTTGTGAAGAAATGGTTTGACTCGAGCAACTTCTCTCAACAAGGAATATACAAGTATCAGTTCCCTATCCCAAAAAGAGAAATAGAAAAAAGAAAAAGTTGTTAATAATCTAACCTTCTCATCCATTTCTCCAGCTTTGTCTTTCAACTTTCGGATAGAAGCACGCAATGACATCTGCTGATTGTTAAGTCCTCCAATAGTCTGTTGTAGTTCTTTCACTTTAGCATCAATCTCTTGAACAAAAGGTATTTCCCTTTCTCTTGCTTCATTGTACTCTGCGATTTCTGCATTCAACTGTAACACACAAGTTCAGCCAAATGGAAAAAGAAATATATATGTCCACCCTTTTTCAAATTTAAAATAAAATAATATTAAATAAAAATGAAAAAGGGATGAAATCTAAATACCTGAGAAATCTTAACCTCCCATTCCCTTTGCTGGTCACCAAGAGTACTCAGCTCATCCATAACTGGAGTATGGAGGGTGATTTTGGCATCTCTTCAAATGGAAATACAAGAGTCATAACTGAGTCAATATAAATCTATCTATTCTTGTATGAAAAAACATATTTCGATAGATATATATCATGCAACATTTTAGAGATTATAATAATGAAACCTATTTAAAAGACAATAAAATAATACATATCCTTATCAAAGCACCCTGTAGGGAAGTCCCGGCCAATTCAATAAGAAAATTCAGCTTTTGGATGTAATTACCAACACGAAAGTATGGAGCTGTGTCCCAGCCCGTGGGGTGTATTACAAATAAGAAAGCATGACAACAATAAAATATAATAAATAGAAGTGATAAATTTTCGTTACTTCATCTCATTCATCCAATCATATAAAGAAAATAAACCTCTACCATGACAAGCTAGAAAATTTATCAGAATATGTTGACTTCTGCACAATGCCATTGAACTACAAAAACATCTAATTAAGCCTATAATCAAATTAACAATAAGCAAGAAGCTGTCACTTTCATTCAATATAATGTGATGAGCTAAACTAATATAAATGGGGCAAACATAAGTAGTAACTGGTAGTTAAATAATAAACTCATTTAATTGAGATGTTTACTAACAATTATTGACAACTGACTAGAATGCCAATAATAAGCTGAGAATTGAGTAGAAATTCCTTGGTTGAGATACTACACCCTAAGTTGATAAACCCATAAAGACCTTCAAACTAATAGTTTGTTACGCTAGTGTTCTTTTTTTCACGTAAAGAGAAAGTGACAACCATAGAGAAGAAGATAAGGTTCATACTTGTGAATGCAAAAGTTCAACATTGCACTAAGGAAAATTTCGGTCCTATCTCCTTCAGGTTTTATCAAATCTTTCAATGTAAACTTTTTTGGACAGTCAAGAGAGGCAATGACATGCTTTATTCTGTTGTGCAACTTCATTATCCGAACTGAGTCCATATGCAGATCAGGGTTCTCAAGCTGATCCAAGGCAGCAAACTCAACTTGTCCTTGGTCTTCCCTGTGCAAATAACGAACAAAATTGAGATATAACCTATCTTAAAAAGGATTCTAAGCATAGAGAAATAAACAAGTTCACAGTATGACACTCCAAAGATCTAGAATGGAAAAGGAGTATGGGAACTTCATGAACACATTGATATTTTTTTTAAGTAAGAAACCGAGCTTTCATTGAAAAATTGAAAGAATGTACAAGGGCCTACAACAATAAGCCCACAAAAAAGAGTTCTAACACTAGCTAAAGAAATGGACTTCAGTCCAAGAGGACCAAACCAAGCTCATAATTACCAAAAGGTCAGGAAATAGACTCCTATAAAGACACATCCGTGCAAAACCAACCACGCAGGCTTTGACCTACTTTGGTATTTTACTCTTCCAAAGAGAAGAAAAAACTTCCATAATTTGAATTCTCTAGGGAAAAAAACGTGAATTATGGGTCACAGCAATTCCTATTATCAAGAAACGGAGAGATAAAACCATTATCCTACCATTCTATGCAATATTAAATTTTCTTAGAAGCAAGAAATAAAAAGTTGACCAAGTAGTTGTTTGACATCAAATCCACACTATAAACCTCACAGATATCAAAACGTTGAAAGAAGTGAATGCTGACTGACATAGTAACACATCAATAAACTTTTCTCTTTCTCCTTCCTTTCAAAAGACAGTTCAAATACTTGTTAAAGGAAATTTCATAAGCAAGGGAATTACTCATGGAGCAAGTCAAGGTAGATCATTAAACGTGTGTAAAGATCTGAAACCAAATCTGGTGACGGGTGAAGAAGGTCCCGCTCTGTTACAGCAGCAATTTGACACTGTGCTAGTAGCAATGCAATATCTGCCCGTGGAAGCCTGGGAAATTCATACTTTGACATCGCCAATTACGTCTCTTCAATACCCACAAAAAAAAAAGCTCAAAAATCAGAATTAGAACAAAAATATTGATGCAGTAAGAGATGGGGAAGACAACAAGATAGATAAAATTGACACCAATCTCCACAAAAATTCAAAATTGGCCATAGATCAAGGATGGATTCTCTCTACCTAGGAATTCAGGTGTGATTCAAAGGGGAAATTTCCACCCCCATTTCATTAACAAATAAAATTTTCAAAATAAGCAGGGTAGACAATAAATCAATCATTCAGCAAAACTATGAATACAATCAACAGAAGAATATTCTAAAGAGTGTGTAAGAACTGATCACGTCATACAAATAAAAAGAAACATTGTTACTTATAACACCTATCCTTGAATATAGAGAGAATCCGCTGTAGATGAATAATTTTCCTTCCAAGCCTAAAACATAATCAAAGCAACATGTGAATTGAACACTGATACTGCCACAAAATTAAACTCGTAGGAATTATATGTCACAAACGCCAGAACAGTTCCTCAGCAAAATCCCCCGAACCATTGAAGCATTTCATCGAACATTAGTCGGTGTATCGATCAAAGCATCAAACCCACATAACAGACTTCTCTTTCAGGACATTTTAAACGAATACACAACCAAAAAAGAAGGAAAGGGGCGAAACCTGAGAAAAGCTCGGAGCAAATCTCTGCAAACAGACAGCAACTATTCTTAAAATCTCCTAAGGTGGGAAAACGTAAGCACAAACTAGGCCTAACTAAGAACTGAAACGATGTCTTCGGTTTTGTAAGAGACAAGACCGTCGGTTCGGTTTTCGGTGGTTCATCGTTGGTTCGGTTTTTGGTTTTGGAATTTAATTTGAAAACTGTGATAATTTCCTTTTTTTAGGCGCATTATTTTGTGCACAGAACACCCAAAAGAAGAAGAAGAAGAAAGAAATTTAAAGCCAAAAAAACAAAAAATAAATAAAGAAAAGAAATATTTTAATTCCCAACTTTTGATGCGAAAGAATATGTTGAACAAACCTAAGGTCAGTAAATATTTTTTATGAAGAACTTCTTTCCCCATTTTCTAAACCTATGTCCAATGTCGCTGCTATGAAGGAAGAGGGGTGAATGTGTGAGAGAGAGAGAGAAAGAGGGGTTGATGGCGGTGGCTGAAGAAGTAAATGAAGAGGTTTTAGGGTTTTTTTAAGGGTATATATATACTCTCGGTTCGGTTCGGTTTGGTTCCATTGGTTTTTAAAATAAACAACCGAACCAAATCGAAAATATTTGATTTTCTAAAAAAATTAAACCGAGGTGTCCAATACTATACAAAAAAAAAATCGAACCAAACCATTGGATCGGATTGGTTTGATTCGGTTCCTTGGTTTTTCGGTTTTCATTTGCACCCCTAGCACAAACCACGTTCCAATTTGCCGCAAGGCCTTTTTTTTTATAGATATCTTCAACTATTGTTATTTTAAATATATATATATATATATATATTATTAGTTCCTAAACTTTCAATTGTGTCAATTTGGTCCCTGAACTTAAAAACTTCAACTCTTGCCTCTATTCTTGAGAGTCGTCCTTATGCATAACTATTAGTCACGCATATTTATCTGATCCCCCTGACCTTGCCTTTTGAGTTCATTCTTGTTCTTCGACATGTAATTGATTGTGAGTTGATCATATAGGTCGAAATATTGTTAACTTCAATATTCTACTAATTGTGAGTTCATTCTTATTCTTGTCCATGATGACTTAGAATAGGAACTTTAAAAGAATTTTGAGGCTTGCTTTGAGGCTAGCCTCTAACTTTTAGCCTTGAGAGACTTAGGCTTTTTTCTCAATAATAAGAGGGTTACACCTCTTCAAGGGCCATTAAAGGTTTGACGGGTAAAAGTTTTTTTGAATGTTTATGTCTATAGACATAAACATTAAATAGAACTAGGAAGTGAAGACTATGCTCGACATGGTAGTTTAGTGTAAATTAGGGAGCATTTGGTTCATGGAATGAGTTCATACATCTAGAACTAGGAAGTGAAGTCTAACTTGAAATATGGATTGAAACTTGATCATGTCAAGTGAGTCCTAACTCAATCCAGTGAGACTAGAAACTACCTAGACTAGGTGTTATTGGATAGATCAAAGGCGAAAGGATAGATCAAAACCTACCAACCATCTAGAGAAGTGAGATGAGCTAGTTAGGTTAGATTAGTTTAGGTTGGGCCAAAGAGTACCAAAGTTACCAAGTAACTAGAAACTACCTAGACTAGGTGTTATTGGATAGATCAAAGGCGAAGGGATAGATCAAAACCTACCAACCATCTAGAGAAGTGAGATAAGCTAGTTAGGTTAGATTAGTTTAGGTTGGGCCAAAGAGTACCAAAGTTACCAAGTAAGTCATAGTCTTAGCAGGTGAGACAAGAAGTCACTAGAGTGGATTGCAGTCTAAACTTAGTGAGACTAGACAACTCATATACCAACACTCAAAATAGACCCAACAAGTTAGGCATGAAGTTTGTGAGCATCACACTAGCTATACATCCTCCAAACTTGTTAAATTTGGGTTAACTCTAAGAAGATATCATTCTTGTCTCCTACATCCAGGAACATGGCCCTGACAATTGGAGATCCGTTCCTACCAATACAGGTATAAAACCCAAGTCTCGTCGTATGAACTCATTTGGTTCATAGAATGAGTTCATACATCTGAGTACTCAAAATTTTGAAATGGCTCCAATTCAAACTCATGTTATACAAATTTAAACTTCTTGACCTAAAATTAATACAAACTCTTATGTTTGCACTCAGAACTACAATATATATTGAAATAGTAAAACATGTAACATTAATAACTATTCAATAATCTTCCTCAAAGGCATAATTAAGATGCAAACTAAGTACATTCTTCACTATTATGTAAGCAAATAAAGTGGAGAATTGAGAACTATCTCAAAGTATGTTTAATATATAATCTAAGCATTTCAACAATGTCTAAGAAGAGAGAAACAAGGGGGAAAGAAAATTCAAAATACTTTTTAGATTTCTTTCCAATTCCATTAGTGCATTGTTTATTATCAAAACAAGTGACACTTAAGTTATCATAAAAGAAAATTCAACCAAGTACAGCAACATATTGACCCTCTTAAGTACAATAACTTAATGGAAAACAAGTGACACTTAAGTTATCATAACAACTCAAAACTTTTTCACTTATCTCAAGTTATATTATCAAAAGTTTTGTTATGAAACAACTAAACTTATCAACATCAACAACTAAACTAGTTAAAACAACTAAGTGCAACAAGGTATCAACCCTCCTAAACACAATAACTTAGTGAAAAAAATGAAACTTAAAGTTAATCACAACTCAAAACTTTTGCACTTATCTCAAATCATCAAAATGAAGCTCCCATTTTAGTGTGAGAAAGCATTTCTGCTCACCATGCTTAATAGATCAAACCTAATAAGAACACAGTGTCTTTTACTCAACAATTAATGATCTTCCTTTCCTTTTGACTCTCATTACTGTACTAACCAAATGAAGCTCCCATTATTCTACAACTCATCAAAACTTATGAAACTAAACTTATAACAACCAAAAATTATGAACTTATCTCAAATCATCCAAACTTTTGAATGAAACAACTAATAAAAAAAACAATGAACATGAGGAATTGCACTTAAGAAAAATAATGAACACAAATAATGGCACGACAGATTAAAATGCATACAAGCATAACAACAAAATTTATCAACACAAAAAACCGAACTTATTAAAAGAACAAAACTCGACTTATCAACCAAAACAACTAAACTCCTTAAAATAACTAAGTGCTTACGTGATCTAATCATTCATCTTAGCAAGTGAAACTAAACTCAATGGAAAGCAAGTGAAACTAAACTACTTTACATGATCTAATCAGTCATCTTAAACAATCTCATGCTCAAAAGAACTAAATGTAAGAACATAACCAAAAACTACACACAAGAACCATGAACCTACAGGAGGCAATAAGAGTAACATAAATGACATTTTTTATACTATCATACAAAAATCTTCCACGATTTATACAAATGCAAAACCAATATTATAGCTCAAACATTGAACACAACATAAAGATCACAGTAGAAAAATATTCATCCAGAAAACGATGGTGTACTAAATTATCATTTAGCACTCCTAGAGTACCTTATTTTCATGTACTGGATTTACCATTTAGCAGGGCAAACATTTTGAAAAGTGTAAATTTTAAAATAAAGAATGGATGAAGATCCATGAATCTAAACACAAAAATGCAAAAGTTGAGATAGAGTAGAAAGGAAAAATCCTAAAAGCCACGACGAATAACCAATTCATACCAGTCATTTCAAATTATATTTAACTGCATGAAACTAAAGTTGATATTGAACAGCCTCACTCGATTGCTTGCTTCAGAAACTCATCAAGACAAGAGGAACCAACAAAATACAATCAACAACAATTAGAAGCAAAAAATAATTATTTTGCAAAACCATAAATCATTATTTTCACCTCAGCATAGGCAGTCAACTAAAACATTGAGTTTGATATCCTTCCTTCATAGTTCAATATTACTAAATAACTACTTCAATTGGGAGGAAAGAAAGTGCCAAAAAAAAAAAAAAGACTTACAAGATCTATTGTCAAAGATATTAATTACTAAGGATTCAGAGGTAAAGAATTGTTCGATGTGAACTAGCACTTGGTAAACAAATAATGGTAGTGAGTGTAAATGCAAGTGTCTAAGTAGTAACCTTGCTCCAACGCCCAAGAGCTTGTTGCTTTGCTTGGTCTTCAAGACGTAGTAGTTCTGCAAGGTAAGGACTCACTTCACCCTTCTGCTGACCTTGCTCCCTTACCTGCATTTATAATTCCAATAATACCAAGGCAAATAAACAAGCAGATAATAAAAATGGACAACCTTAACTTTTGAGAGAGTGAACAAAATAAGATTCAAGTTCAAGAAGAATGGCAACACTGTCCTATATATATTCCAGAGCCATCAATGTTATTTATGTCAAGCCCACGAAGATTTCTTAATTCTTAAAGTGTACAAAATTTGACAGACAAAAAGATGGGCTAGAAAGTTAAGAGAAACGAAACATTTTCGCCAAATTTTAAATAGGTATTAGAGGAATTTTCAATCAATCAAGTCAAAACTGTAAGAGTTTTCTACCTTTAGCCTGAGAGACTTAGACTTTTTTCTCAATAATAAGAGGGTTACACCTCTTCAAGGGCCCTTAAAGGTTTGACGAGTAAATGTTTTTTCGAATGTTTATGTCTATAGACATAAACATTAAATAGAACTAGAAAGTGAAGTCTATGCTCGACATGGTAGTTTAGTGTAAATTAGGGAGCATTTGGGTTACACCTCTCTCTTTTCAGCCGTGTTTCTATCTCTCTATAATCATCACTCCTTTTTCCATTTCTTAAGATTCCTTTTTAACATATAGGTTGCTATATAACACACAAAACTACACCAAATTATACACATATAGACTACAATCCAAGCTATATGTTCTTTCAAATACATAATAATTGCACACATTTATTTAGAAAATCCCACATACTAAAGCATATATATACCCTTTAGAATTTCCTTCCAATATTGTCCGCTATAGATATGAAAACATAAGCATATATATACCCTTTAGACTTAGGCTTTTTTTTTAATGTTTTTTTTTTCCAGCAGCCATGACAAGTGATTAAAAATTTGGATTTCATTCTTGATTTATACCAGAAAAATTTGACATCTTAAAGGTTTTTAAACAAGCAGAGAAAGTTCATAAGAAAAACACCTCTGTACTGAGGATGGGCGGCGGGAAAACGGGTACCTGAGCTTCGACGAGATGAACTTTCGGCAGCAGGATTCCACGGCGAGACTCGGCAGGATTCGACTTCGGCGGCAGATTCCACGACGAGACTCCCCTGATTCGACGGCAGATTTGACGGCAAGGTGTGGGACTTCGGCGTGAGCAGTAGAAATCGAGGGAGAGAAGTGTTGGGGGAAAAAAATCGAGGAAGAGAAGTGTTTTTCAACGGCAAGTGGTTTTTTTTAGAAGACAATGGAGGCGCCGATTGAAAAGGAAGGAGGGAAAAAAAAGCCTGATTATTTAAAAAATGTTGCTAAAAACGTGATAAAAATAGAATTTTTAGTGGCCTCGAACTCGTTCTTTAGCAACGTGATATACATGTTGTTAAAAATAAAACTTTTTGTAGCGCGTGTTTATGCATCTCTAAAACTATTAGCGATATCTAATTTTATCATGAAAATATGTAATTGTGACATTTGGTTTACGATGTCGCTGAAAGTCATCTTTAGCCGCTTGTTTTTGCTGTGTCACTAAAAACTTGTCGCTGAAAACATATTTTCTTGCAGTGAAAGGTCAAACTTTCAATTTTGTGTCCAATCAGTCTCTCAACTTTAAAAAGTATCTAGCAGGTGTTTAAACTTTTACTTTTGTGTTCAATTGGTCCCTCAACTTTCAATTTTGTGTAAGTCCTCGACCTATTCAAACATTTTTTAAAATTCACAAGTCTATTATGTTCCATGAATATAGATTTTTTTTTTTTTTTTATAATGTAAAATTCAACTTTAGATAATTTCAAATATAAGACAAAAGGGTACATGATTTACAATGAAATGGTAAATTTGGCACACAAAGTTTCTCCATCCTGTTTATTTTGTTGATAAGAAAAAAGATTGTGGTTTTTTTTACGAAAAAAAAAATCCACATCCATCCATACTATCATATCATACTTCATACTATTATAACAAGTGGTTTATTTGGAGAATCATTTTTGGACCATTATGTCCCAATACTAATTTTCTAATTCCAACTATGTTCCTTAACTTATAGTTGGACTATTAGCTGTTGCCCTTATTTAGTTTCTAAATTTCCAAAGTGTGCCATTAACCATTAATTTCCAAAAAAAAAAAATGAATTTCTAAATTTTAATTATAATTTTATTAGTTAAAGAAAAACGTGGAGCTAACTTTTTTATTTTATTTATTTATTTATTTATGGAAAAGAACTACTCTATTTAGAGAGAGATATACGTTAACATTATTTTAAAAAAAAGTGTACGTCGTGGTTATTAACCAAATTACAGTGTTAACCGGACATTTAAAAAAAAGTAAAACTATTACATATAAAAACGTTATTTGAAGTGTGATTAAATTAAAATAAACTCACAAAAGAACAAAAATTAATATATATATATAGGGAAGATCTACAAGCACGGTCAATCAAACAAGAAGAGAAGAGTTCTACTCTCAAGTCCGATTGACCTTCACCTACGTACAACCCTACAAGAAATTTTGTTTTGCAAATCAATCGACTAGTAGTAGCAATAGATGGAGAGTTAGAATTACCACGTCCACATCCAATCCAATCAACGTTTAGTGGGCAACAGTTGATTTATTCGACCACTTGAAATTTGGAGCAAGTAATTCTAACTCTAATAAAAACAATCCAATCGGTGAAGATTTACCTATTGCACAATATCTCTCTTTTCTCACCATTCAATTGTGATACATTCTCTATTATATTTTGGAAGATTACATTGAGATTTTAATTTTATGTGTTATTCTCTATTATATTTTGGTTACCATTTTGTTAATCTCATTTGTATTTTTAAGAGGTTGGGATTTATGTATCATCCTTCATTTTGGGTACATGAAATTAACAAAAGGTTTTAATTCAGTTGTTTTTTTTTTTAACTTTTATTTTAGTTAGGTATATTATTGTTAGACTTTGTTTCAAATTGGTCTCTACAATTTTAAAAGTTTTTTTTTTTTTTATTTCGTTCCTTTTTTTAGTGTAATTTTGTTTTCTTGGGAAAAATACATTTTTAGTCCATGAGGTTTGAGTTAGGTTTCATTTTGATCCTGAGTTTTCAAACTCAACAATTTAGTCCCTAAGGTTTGGTTTTAGTTTCATTTTGGTCCCTCCATCCAATTTTCCGTTAATAATTAACGAAATGCTGACGGCAAATTTATTTTATTAAAAAATATTTTTTAAGTTTTTTTTTTTTTAAATATAAATATAATAAAATAATAAAAATATTATTATTTATAATTTTTTTAATTTCTTTTTTCCCCTATCTTCTTCACCACCTTCTTCATCTTATTCACCATCATCACCTTACCGTCGGCCGTCACTGACCCCCGATGGCCAGCAATTTTTTTTTTCCTTTTCTTTTTCTCTCCTATTTCTTTTTTCCTTTCTTCATCTTTCTCTTCACTTTCTTTCTTTTTTTTTTTTCTAAAAAAGAATAGGGAAAAATACACTTTTGGTCCCTGAAGTTTGAGTTAAGTTACACTTTGGTCCCTGACTTTTCAAACTCAACAATTTAGCTCCTGAGGTTTGAGATAAGGAGCAATTTGGTCCCTGCCATCCATTTTGTCGTTAAATTTAACAGGCTACTGACGTGACAATATTATTTTAATTAAAAAAATTAATTTTTAACTTTTAAAAATAAAAATATAATAAAATAAAAGAAATAATATTATTTTTAAATTTTTTTATTATTTCTTTCTCCCTTCTTCTTCTTCTTTCTCCCTCCTTCTTCTTCTTCTTACTTTTTCTTCTCCTTCTCCGACCGGCGCCGACGACTTTTTTTTTCTCCTTTCCTCCATCTTCTCTTTTTCTTATTCTATCTTCTCCCATTGCTCCGGATCCTCAACTTCGTCAAAACCCCGTCGGCCGACGATCTGGTCTCCGTTAAAATCCCGTCGAATGCCATGCTGCTCCAGATCTCCATCCCCGACACCTTGAGAAACGAAGGACGAAGGGCGAAGGGGGAAAACCCCCTTCATTTCCCCCTTCGTTTCTCAGTTTTATACCTCGAGATGTTGCAGACGACCGGCGGGGAGAAACGAATGACGAAGGGCGAAGGGGGAAAACCCCCTTCAGGAGGCGATCTGACGTGATTCAAGTGCAAGTTTGATGGCGATTCCAGTGCGAGCTTGACGGCGGATGTTCAGATCTGTCAAGAGCTTGACGCGTTTTGCCGTTCAAATCTGTTATGTGCAAGATTGACGTCGGTTGTTCAGAGCTTGACGAGTTTTTCGTTCAGATCTGTTCGGCGAATCCAGGGCTTTATTTTGGCCATCCCCGGAGGCGATGGTATCACGAGCGAGCTTCAGAAGAAAAGGTCCGAGATCGGCGTTATCCAGCGAGGAATCCGACGGAAACTGGGCCGCTGTTGGACTCTTCGGTTGAAGTTTCTTCTTCCCGGGTTTGGATCGGGAAGGAGAAGGGTGAGGGTTGTTTCTTCGCCTGAGGAGATGAGGAAGAAGAAAAAAGAAAAGAGGGAGGAAAAAAAAATGAAGTCGCCGGCGGTGGTCGGCTGTCGGCCGCCGGTGGGGTGTCGGTCGGATAAGGAGAAGAAAAAGTAAGAAGAAGAAGGAGGAGGGGGAAAGAAGAAGAAGAAGGGAGAAAGAAATAATAAAAAAATTTAAAAATAATAATATTTTATTATTTTATTATATTTTTATTTTAAAAAGTTAAAAATTAATTTTTTTTTAATTAAAATAATAGTGTCACGTCAGCATCCTGTTAAATTTAATGGCAAAATGGATGGCAGGAACCAAATTGCTCCTTATCTCAAACCTGAGGACTAAATTGTTGAGTTTGAAAACTCAGGGACCAAAGTGTAACTTAACTCAAACCCAAGGGACCAAAAGTGTATTTTTCCCAAAATAATACAAATCTGACCGAGAGAACCTCGCGCGTCGTTCGTTTCGCCCATATATGGGTTTCGTTCCAAGATCCGTCGCTCGCTCCTCACGTCATTTGTTCCACCCAGATCTGGGTTTCGTCCTCTCTTGTCATCGTCGTTCCACCCAGATTTATGCTCGTCGTCCAGCTATCATTCCAAGTCCGTCCCTCGCTCGTTCCACCCAGATCTATGTTCGCGCGCGATCTGTTCTCGTCATTCGTCATCGATGCCTTCTCCCATCAGCAGCTCCCCCTCCAGCCACTCCTCCTCTACGGATCTAAAGTCGTTTGGTCGTGGGTATTGCAGATCTGAAGTTCAAAATGCAGTCGTTTGGTCGTGGGTATCACGGATTTGAAGTCGTTGTCGTCGTCGTTCCGTTCGTCGTCGTTCAAACCTTCACCTCGCGTTCAAATCTTCACCGCCGTTCAGATCTCAAATTTTCGAACCAAACAAGAGAGAGAGTGAGACAGATCGAACGCCGTCGTCGTAGAGCTTTTGTCGGCGCTCGAGCACTCACTTGCGGCTGCAGCACTTTACCAGCGACGACGTGGGTTTTTTTCACTTCAGATCTAAACTCCCTTTTGATTTTGGGAAAAAAAAAACAAGAAAGTGAAGAAAGAAAAAAAAAAGAAGAAGAAAACAAGAAGAAGAAAAGAATGAAAAAGAAGGAAAAAGGAAAAAAAAAAAAAAAAGTCGATTGTCGGTAGCGGCGGCCGACCAGCAGTGGACGTCGGTCGCGGGCTGAAGAGGGTTGGTGGTGGAGGCTGAAGAAGATGGAGAGGAAGGATTGAGAGGAAGGAGATAAAGAAAAAAAAAAGAAAAAGAATAAAACAAAATATTTAATATATTATTTTATTAAAAAATTCAAACAAACAATTTTTAATAAAAAAAAAATGGATATGTCACATCAGCAATCTGTTACTAATTAACGGAAAATTGGATGGAGGGACCAAAATGAAACTAAATCCAAACCTCAGGGACTAAAATGTTGAGTTTGAAAACTTAAGGACCAAAATGAAACCTAACTCAAACTTCAGGGACCAAAAGTGTATTTTTCCCTTTTTTTTTTTTTATTTTGTTCTCACAGTTTAGCTAAAATTCATAAATCATTCATGTTGTTATCTATATCTATATAATTTTTTTTCCTTTTCATGATGGTGAGCTTATATTTTTTTTTATGTTGGCTAGACTAACTTTGTTAATTAATTGTGAGGCTTAGTAAAAATAAATAAAGGAAATTAAGTAGGGGATGTAGGATTCAAATCTCTGACTTCTTGGTCGAAGATACATGCCAATTACTACTAAATTATGCTCGCTTTGGCCTAAATTTAATTTTTTTAATAAATAAACTTATATGAGAAATTGTAATAAAAATCTATTAGTTTAAAAATGCAATTTTTATTACAAATGTTTTAAATTTTAGTATTAAAAAGCTAAGGTATGAAATGTTTTATAATTATGAAAAATGTAATCAATATTTGCATCATTGTCAAATTTTCTTTTATAAAACACTGTTAATGATTACTTGATTTATAATTATGTTCTTATAGTATTATTAGAAAAAATGTTGCGTGCAATTCACGTGTTAAAATACTAGTATATAAAAGTGGCTATAGGGAGAAATTTTATTTTCCCATTTTGCCCTCCAAATCTTAAACACATTCCGATTTTACCTAATCCCATTGGATATTTGGGAATCAAGACAGGATGCAAGAGGGGAAAGAGAAAAGGTAGGTTGGATTAAGATAGTTGTCCCACAACCCAACACAACTTGCTTCTTCATAATATTTTCGAGAGCGTTGAATCTCCCTATGCAATTCTTATTTTAGTTTTGCATGTCCTAGAAGCTTTCAAGTTTGATTGGTTATCAAATAACTTGTGAAGTGTTTCAATCTCAGAATAGAGGACTTGGTTCTTTACTTTTAGATGATTGATCCAAAGGTGAGTATCTAACTTATACTTCTGAGTTGGACTTTTAGGTTAGTGTTTTGCACTAGGAGGTCACACCGAAAAATTTCTAGTACTACGATAGTACCTACTCCCTCCATTGAGCATCTGACACGTCATTTAATGAGCATTTAATGATATAATATTTTATTATATGGGTCTCACATCATTATTAAATACTTCTTATGTGGCGAACAATGAATGGAGGTAGTATGGAAAATTTTTCATACTACCATAGTAGTAGCAATTTTTCCGAGTTCACACAACAAAAAGATTCTTAATCCCAATAACAAATATTCATATATATATAGTTTTGTATTGAATAATCAAAGGCTTTCGGTTTAGGGCCTAAAGCCAAAATCACATACAATAGGAGCTCTTCCAATTCCTATGCATATGAAACCACCCGTATGTCTCCACATGAGAGACTATCCTAACATGTTTGTGGCAACAAAATTTTCAATGAATTTGTTTCATTAAGAAAGGATGTGCCCACATCGCGACGTGTTTATTTCGGATGAAAAAATCAAATCTCTTAGAGTGGATCTTACGCAAGCTCGTTAAACACAATTTTGATCTCTTTTGCATGTCTTCACATGACTGATTTGGATGATATCATTTTTAGCTTTCATAAAGCGGATTGTATCAACAACTTTGAAATAGAATGTATACACTTGTTGAGAGAGATTTAATCATTGCTATTTGTTTAAGTGTATGGTCTGGATATTTTTGTCTACTTTTAGAAATTTGATCATTTTGGCAATCAAGTATTGCCTTTGTCATTTCCTTAACATCCGGTCTTTAAAAAGTCAATTTTAGAACAAATTGATCTATTTGTAAATGCATGATGATCTTCTCAGTTTTTACTGATATTTTATGTTAGTATTTGTAATAATAAATACATGGAATAACACAAGTAAATGTCACTTTGAACGTTTATTATAAATATGTTTTTGAAGTTACATCAATATAATCGTAGTAGCTTACGTGATGGATTAGAAAGAAATCCAAGCAACTAAAATTTCATTAGAAAACATCATGCTTTGAAGTCCAATCTAGAGAAACTCTACTACTTTGAAAGTCGGGAGGAGCCAAAGTGGTCGATAGATTAAGGAAGGGAGATGAAGTGATTGGTGGAATACTAGAGAGAGGAGAAATGGTGATTAGTGGAATACTTCGAAGAGGAGTTGACTGATGGAATATAGAATACTAGAGAAGTGAGGCAAACCGATAGGTGGAATTATAAGGAGAGGAGAGATAGTGAATGGTGGAATACTAGGGAGATTAAGAAAAGTGGTGGTGGAATACCTAGGAAAGGGAGGCAAAGCGATTGATGAAATTCAAGGGAGAAGAGAGATATTGATTGGTGGCATGCTACGGAAAGAAGGTAAGGTGACCGGTGAAATACTACGAAGGGGAGACAATGTAGTTGGTGGAATTATAGGGGGAGGAATTGAAATGACTGGTGAAATACTAGAAAGAGGAGGCAAGGTGGTTGGTGGAATTCTAGGAAGAGGAGATAAAGTGACTGATGGAATATTACGGAAGGAAGGCAAAGTAGTTGGTGGAATTCTAGTTAGAGGTGGTGAAGTGATTGTTGGAATACTAGGAATGGGAGGCAAGGTAGTTGGTGGAATTCTAGGGGGAGGAATTGAAATGACTGGTGAAATACTAGAAAGAGGAGGCAAGGTGGTTGGTGGAATTCTAAGAAGAGGAGGTAAAGTGACAGGTGGAATATTACGGGAGGAAGGCAAAGTAGTTGGTGAAATTCTAGTAAGAGGTGGTGAAGTGATTGTTGGAATACTAGGAATGGGAGGCAAGGTTGGTGGAATTCTAGGGGGAGGAATTGAAATGACCGGTGAAATACTAGAAAGAGGAGGCAAGGTAGTAATTGGTGAAATATTAGGGAGAGGAGGTAATGTGATTGGTGGTATACTATTGAGGGGAGGCAAAGTGATTGGTGGAATTCTAGAGAGAGGAGGTAAAATGACGGGTGGAATACCAGGGAGGGGAGGCAAATTGGCTGGTGAAATTCTAGGGGACGGAAGGATATCAATTGGTGTTGTACTAGGGATAGAAGGTAATGTCACCGGTGGCATACTATGGAGGGGAGACAAAGTGGTCGGTGGAATTCTAGGGAAAGAAGGGATAGTGATTGGTGCTATATTAGGGAGAGGAGGTAATGTGACTGGTGGTATACTATTGAGGGGAGACAAAGTGATCGGTGGAATTCTAGAGAAAGGAGGTAAAATGACGGGGGGAATACTAGGGAGGGGAGGCAAAGTGGCTGGTGAAATTCTAGGAGACAGAGGGATATCAATCGGTGTTGTACTAGGGATAGAAGGTAATGTCACTGGTGGCATACTATGGAGGGGAGGCAACGTGGTCGGTGGAATTTTAGGGAAAGAAGGGATGGTGATTGGTGCTATATTAGGGAGAGGAGGTAATGTGACTGGTGGTATATTATCGAGGGGAGGCAAAGTGATTGGTGGAATTCTAGAGAAAGGAGGGGTAGTGATTGGTGCAGTACTAGGGAGAGGAGATAACTTGACTGGTAGAATACTAGGGAAGGGAGGCACAATAGGTGGACTTTTAGGGATAGAAGGTAATGTCGCTGGTGGCATACTATGGAGGGGAGGCAAAGTGGTCGGTGGAATTTTAGGGAAAGAAGGGATAGTGATTGGTGCTATATTAGGGAGATGAGGTAATGTGACTGGTGGTATATTATCGAGGGGAGGCAAAGTGATTGGTGGAATTCTAGAGAAAGGAGGGGTAGTGATTGGTGCAGTACTAGGGAGAGGAGATAACTTGACTGGTAGAATACTAGGGAAGGGAGGCACAATAGGTGGACTTTTAGAGATAGAATGTAATGTCTCTGGTGGCATACTATGGAGGGGAGGCAAAGTGGTCGGTGGAATTTTAGGGAAAGAAGGGATAGTGATTGGTGCTATATTAGGGAGAGGAGGTAATGTGACTGGTGGTATATTATCGAGGGGAGGCAAAGTGATTGGTGGAATTCTAGAGAAAGGAGGGGTAGTGATTGGTGCAGTACTAGGGAGAGGAGATAACTTGACTGGTAGAATACTAGGGAAGAGAGGCACAGTAGGTGGACTTTTAGGGATAGAAGGTAATGTCTCTGGTGGCATACTATGGAGGGGAGGCAAAGTGGTCGGTGGAATTTTAGGGAAAGAAGGGATAGTGATTGGTGCTATATTAGGGAAATGAGGTAATGTGACTGGTGGTATATTATCGAGGGGAGGCAAAGTGATTGGTGGAATTCTAGAGAAAGGAGGGGTAGTGATTGGTGCAGTACTAGGGAGAGGAGATAACTTGACTGGTAGAATACTAGGGAAGGGAGGCACAATAGGTGGAGTTCTAGGGAGGGGAAGCGAAGTGATTGGTTGAATACTAGGAACAGGAGGGATCAAGTTCGATGGAATATTGGGGAGGGGAGGCAAATTGGTTGGTGGTAACGGAGGCGGTGGTAACAGAGGCGAGGCAGGAGTTTTAGGGATATCAATGGATGGAGGTAAGAAAGGAAATGTAGGGAAAGAAATGGATGGAAGAGGAGATAAGTACGGAATTTTAGGCCAAGAAAAGGATGGAAGAATGAAATGAAATGATGACCAACCGAATTTTTGCACAGAAGTTAAGTGTGGAATGACATGTTTGGAGGATGATGGTGTTTGTTCGAGATAACGAGTTGCTTCACTCACTACAATGCTTGATGAAGATGAACCAAAAACTATTAGACCAAATATGAGAAAAATCTTGTAGTAAGCCATGATAAATCAGACCTATTTGTTTGCTTCAACTTGTAATGCGATTCTAAAGTTGTGTCAAGGCTATATATATATATCCATGGATCAACATCCTTGGGATAGCTTAGGGTCCCCAATTTGCTAGCATTATTAACCATTATTTTTCATTTTCCAAAATTGTCATTTTATCTTTTCATGTTTATCATTTTTATTAATTCTTTTCAAAAAAAAAATACAAGTGAAAAACAATAAAGGAAAAGAAACCAAATGTATTTTAAGAATATTTACTAAAAACGAGAAATAAGAAACATAGACAATTATTTTAAAAAATTCAATTACCGCTGAGTTATGCTTGCTTCTTCCTGAGACGAGATTTGAATTTCTAACCTTTTGGTTGAGGATACATGTTAATTACCTTTGAGTTATGCTCACTTTGGTGATTGCAATTCTACTCAAATTTTTGTAATATATTTTCCTTTGATATTTTAACTTAAATTACCTAGTACATATATATAATTTTTTTTTTAAATCAATAGATCATAACAGAATAAACAAAATTTGGATGTTAAGGACAAAATTAAAACTGACTGCATATGTTAGAGAATATATTTTGAATGTTGCCTAGGCTTTTAAATTCTTCAATTATTGTTGAAATATTTTATTGATGATATATGTCAAACAACTAACTTGTTCAATTACTAATACGATCCTTATAAAAAGAAAAAAAAAAAAATATGACAAATACATCACATCAATTAAAATATTTATGTATCTTATTAAAATATTTATGTAATTCTTCATATCAAATCATGTTAATAGTAATAAAAAAAAAAAAACTATTAACAAAATTGAGTAGATATTTAGTGTTATATTTTACCTTTTGTATTATAATAAATAGGTATTGTTTTGAAAACCTCTTTTTTGTTTTTTTTTTTTTTTTAATCTAATTTTTACCAATGTTTTAAAATTTCAAGCTTAGCTTTGAAAAAAAAAATAGTTTTAAAAAACTTCTTCATATTTTTTAAATTTGGCTAAGAATTCAAATCTTTACTTTGAAAAGATGAAACTGAGAAAACAAATACAATTTTTAAAAGTAAAAAACGAATATTATGGCACGGGTTTTAGAATACTTATGAAAATAGATCAATAATTTAACAAAAGTCGGACAATTTTTAAGTTTTTCTTGTGTGTGCGCGCAAAAAGTACAATTAAAATAAATTGCCTAAATTTATAAACTCGCAAGAATTTATTATCTCTTAAATTAATGAGTTGACTTGTGGATTATTCTGAGGAATAGGAAAAATGAAGCTAAGCCATTCAATTTAGAACGATCACTTGCAAAGAAAATTATTTGATTATATATGATAAAAAAAATCCGATTATTTTAATTTTTATAATAAAATATATATTATTAAATACTAATTTCTTTTCAATTTTGTGAAAGAACAATACACAATTTTTTTTTTAATTAAACTATTAATTTTGAAATTATTTGTAAAACTATAGTTTTTTTGTCCTTGTGTGAAATAATTACATTTTGACAAGGCCATTTCAACTTTTTAGGTATAACTGAAAATTTTCCTTGTCTTGAAGTCGACGTGAATTAAATATAAGTCCTAGATATTAAATTTTATAGCTTAGGACACGATTTGACCCATGCAAATTTATCACATCACTAAAACTATCTTACTTCTCTAGATTCTGAAAAAAAAAAAAAAAAAAAAAATCTTACTTCTCTAAATACTTAAAAAAAATTACTAAGTTTTTGTAATTAGTTTAAAAAAAACAATATTTTCATAAATATTAAAAATATATGGAATACTAATTTTTTTAAAAAAAATCCAAAATTTTGGCATTTGTGTCGATGTAAAATGATTACGGGGGAGGATTAAGTTTAGTCCTACATCTAACGTAAAGGGGAATTTAGACCCTGTTTGATAATCATTTGGTTTTTTTAAATTAAGCTTATCAACACTACTTGTACCAATAAATTTCTTTGTTTTGTTATCTATATACTTCTGATCCTTTCAAAAACCATGTCAAGTTTTGAAAATTAGAAACTCTTTTTTTTTTTTAAGTTTTATTTTTTTAAATTTGGTTAAGAATTCACATGTTTCTTTAATAGAGATGAAAACCATTTTAAGAAAATTGAGAGAAAACAAGCCTATTTAAAAAAAAAAAAAAAACCCAATAGTTAACAAACAGGACATTAATCTTTTAGGTTTTGATTTCATAAAATAGTTGGACTACGACCACTTCTTGACCATATGTCAAAAAGGAAAAAGAAAAAAACACGTTTAGTATAATATCGGTTTAATAACAAATTTTATTCTCTAACTAGGATGGACATGGTTATTTGTAGGCCCTAAACTATAGAAAGTTGTGGATACTTTTTCAATAGTCATTGAATTTTCACTAACAATTTTGGTTTAATTACAAAGTTTGTTCTCAAATTAGAATGGACATGGTTATTTATAGGTCTTAATTAAACTATAAAAATTGTGGATACTTTTTCAATGGTCATTGAATTTTTACTAATGAGTGGTTTCGATCCTTCAATTTTCAAAAGTTTACAATTTAGTTCATAAATTTTCAAAATAATTCAACTTTGTCGTGGCCTAACTTTTTAGGTCAACTACCGTAACGGTAAGTTTTTTTTTTTTTTTTTTCCTTTAATGTTTTAAAATTTTCAAAATTTACCACAATTTTTTAATTTGTTAAAACAAAATTTCTTCTAGGAATTTCTGCTTTAATTGAAACTTTCAAAATATAAGGATCAAAACTAAAGTCAAATAAATAGGTTAGGGTCCAAATATAATCCAAAAGGATAATATAAAATATCTGAGGTATGTAATTGATTTTAATTTTGTTCTCGATGTTTTTAAAGTTCCAACTTTACATTCAATATATATTTTAATGTGATAGGAATATTTTAAGTTTTTAACCAAAATCACTTACTTTGTGCTGCACCCGACTAGAAGGAAGCTAAAAACATATTGAGGATCGCTACATACATGAACATGTAAAACTTTTGAAACTTTAAAGCGGGAGAGACTATAATAAAAATATTTTATTTAATAAATTGGACTCAAAAGTGTAAGTCATTTGACATCAAACGAACAGTAAAAAATGATATTAGACAAATTTCATAAAATTAAAAATAAAAAATATTTCAAAACATGAAACTAGGAAACAAAGTTGAAATTTTTTAAAGGTTAAAGGATAAAATTGAAAGTAACCACAACATATTTTGATCTAGCCTTTTTTTTTTTTTTTTTTTTTTTTTTTTTAAATTCTTGAATAATTGTTGAAATATGGTATTAATTAGCCTCTAAATTATAATTAATTAATACAATCCTTGTAAAAAAAAAAAAAAAAATACTGATACATCACATTAGTTCAAAGATTTATGTAATTCTTCATATCAAATTGTTATTAATTTTGTTAACTTGAATTTGAATACATTATTAGCAAAATTAAATATATATTCACTGTCATACCTTACATTTTTTCTTGGTTAAAAATCACTTTTTTGATACCTGAACTTTCATGAAAGTAACAATTTAGTCCCTGAATTTTGATTTGTAACGAGTTAGTCCCTGTACTTTCAATTTTGTAACGATTTAGTCCTTGTACTTTCAATTTTGTAACAATTTAGTCTATGAACTTTAATAAAGAACAATTTAGTCCCATTGCTTTAAAATTTGTAACGATTTAGTCCTTATCATGAAAAATTAATGTAAAGATTTAATGAAATATTTTACCTAGATAGATTAATAAACTAACTTGTGACCTAATATGTTTATAAGCTACAAAGTTTAATCATTAAATAATAAAAATCAGAATTTAATTTTGATGATTTTTTTTTTGTGACAAAGATTAAATTGTTACAAATTTAAAAGTACCATGACTAAATTATTACTTATTAAAGTTTATGGACTAAAATGTTACAAAATTGAAAGTACAAGGATTAAATCATTACAAATTAAAATTCAGGAACCAAATTTGTTACTTTCATGAAAGTTTAGGGACCAAAAATGATTTTTAAACTTTTATCTTCTACATTTTTTATGAAAATAGTACAATTTAAATACTACCTCAAATTTTATAGATGTCAGAATTTATTATCTATTACATTAATGATTTGACTTTAGATAATGAAACCAAACCATTCAATTTAGAACGATTACTTGCCAATAAAATTATTTGTTTATTTTTATTTTCGTAGTAAAATAAATCTTATTAAATATATATATTTTTTTTTAAATTTTGTGAGAGAACGATCTACGTTTTATTTAAAAAAAAAACCTGATTCTTTTTTAATTTTATAATGTATTTTATAAGAAAATATTCGTAATTTTTTTTTATTGTTTCACATGTAATCAAATATAAAACCTAATAAATAAAACAAAATAAATAAATTGACTTAATGAAGGCATGTAATCTAATATATATATGTTACGCAAGATGTATAAGTTTTTATCATCCTAACTTCTGTAAATTAATTTTAGGGACTTGCTATAAAAATTCAAATTTAAAATAACTAAAGAAATTCATGTATCATTAAATAAGTTTTATTTATCATTTATATTTTTTAAAAAATTATAATAACCATTGTTATGTAGATTAAAAATAAAGATACAAATTATACTTCACTATATAGAAATTTATAATAACCATTCTCTTTTCTTGCATATATAAGAAAATACGGAAAGTCATATGCTTAAAGAACTTTGGTTAAATTGTCCATTTAATTCTTTTTTTTTTTTTTTTTTTTTTTTGAAAAATGTCCATTTAATTCTTGAACTATCATAGTTGTGCTTATTTATAGGCAGCGGTCCTCCAATTTTTTTCCCTAATATAAATACACATATCAATTTCTGAGATGTAATAGTTATTATAATAAAAATAAAGCTAAACTATAAAAAATGCCCCCGAATAATGGAGTTTGTTTAAAAAATGCCCTTAACTTTAAAAAGTTTCAAAAATACGTCTGAACTTTAAAAAATGTTTAAAAAATACTCTTGTCATTAATTTTTAGATGGAAACCATTAAAAATTTTAGTTTCATTATTAATACTCTTTAACTTTCAAAAGATTTTAAAAAATAACCTTATTAGAAAATGTTTTTTTTTTCTTATCCCACCGTAAATTCCTCTCCCATGAAAATTAATGAGAAGCTTTACTTATTTTTCATGTATTCATACACTAGGAGTTTTTCTTCTCTTTCAACACATCATCCCAAGAGCTTGACTAGATTTTCGACAATGGTATTTTCAACGGTTTTAACGGGTTCATCCAAAAATTAACTGCAAGGGTATTTTTTAAACGTTTTGTAAAGTTCAGGAGTATTTTTAAACTTTTTAAAGTTCATGGGCATTTTTTAAACAAAACCTCATAGTTCAGACGTTTTTTTTTTTTTTTTTTTTTTTTTTTTATTTTTATAATTTAGTCTAAAAATAATCAACTTTTATCATAAAATATCTTTTGGCTTAGTGATTTGCTCCTCCTTGTAAATGTTAGGTTATGGCTCAATTTCCCAAGATCGAGTTTCGCATAAGGAAATTTTTAAGAATATGTACATTTTTTATAACACATATATTTCAAAAATAAAAACTCAGTTTTTTTTTCCATAAATAATTAAAATTATCTTAAAAAATATTTGGTTTCATACCTTTTGTTTTAATCCATTCTTAAATTAATTTATTTTTCTTTATATCAAATATAAATAAAAATGATCAAAATGAACATAGTTCGACGATAATTGGTATGTACTACTCATTCCTTTGAAGTTTGAGGTTAAAATCCTCATACTCACATTTGTTTTACTAAAAAAATCTAGTCTAAGTCGGTAAACATATAATTCAAAATGGATACAAATATTTTTGAATTTTTAGAAATTATTTCTTTTTTAAAAAGAAACTAATGACATAAAAAGGAATTATTATTCTTATTTTTTTTTAAAAAAAGATCTTCCTTATTGTTGTAAGTTTAATTTTAATCTGATCTTATATGCTTAAATAAAAAATTAACACCAAAGTCCAAACTAACCATAAATTATAATAACTAATTTTAAGATTTATTAAAAATACAGGGACTAGATCTGAAGTTTTAAAATACAAAAATGGAAATGGAATGAGTCTCAAGCTACATGAATCAAAATGATATTTTAACCAAATTAATATCAATTATGTTCAAACTAAATTTGATCTCTAGGATTTAAACTAGTTTCTACTTGGTTCTAGATTTTAGAAACAAACATTTTTAGTTCTTGATATTTCAATATAGTTTATATTTGGTTTGTGACGTTCCAAAAGTGACATGTTCAGTTCCCAAAGCTTGAATTTGATTTTAATTGCTCTAAAGTTTAAAAAAATGGTTTCTAAAAAGTCTCCAAGTAGAATTGATCATTGATTTACTTGATATAACAAAATGATGCCGTTGACTTCCAAAACATTATTGTTAAAACTTGACCCCCTAAACTATGTTTTATGAATTCGCCTCTATTTATTTAGACCTTAAACAATTAAAAAAATGTTGAAAACACCTTTTTTAGTCCTCAAGTTTTTACTTTATTTTGGTATTTAAATTTTTTAAATATCTTTTGATAACCATTTAGTTTTTTTTGGTTATTTGTTTTTGAAAATTAAGCTCATTTTCTCACCATTTCTTTATAATGGTTTTCATCATTTGTCAAACTAACATTTGATTAGTTAAATAAATATTACACAAATAAAGAATTTTACTTTCATTCAATATTTTACAAAGTACAAATTCTAGGCAAACAAGAAGCCTGAAGAGATCTTCTATTACTCTATTTTTTGGGAAAAAAAAAAAACAATTTTTACCCCTGAACTTTGCAAGGTGTATCAATTTTAATCCTAAACTTTCAATTTTATCAAATTGAACCCCAAACTTAAAAATTGTATCAATTTGAGCCCCCAACTTGCATAAATGTTACAATGTAGACCTTTGGCCAACTTTTCATTTGAATTGCTACTAAAACATGTAATTGACAATTTCATTTTCTTTTTTTTTTCTTTTTTTTTTCTTTTCTTAATTCACATTGCATCTGAGTTAGTGTTTTGTGAGAAATTTGTTGAAGAAAAAACTCTTTAAGAAATCAAATATCTCAAACTATTCTTCTCATTATTATAAAAAAAAATCACCGAATTATTGGCAACAAGAAAAATCTAGCAAATATGAGAAATAAAAAACTCGAAATTTCTTTATTTTTGTTTCCTAGATTTGTATATTCTTCTAATTAGCAAGAAAAAAAAAACATTAATAGAAGGGAAAAAAACCCACAGTTCTTAGCAACAAGAAAAAACCAGTGAATATTTGAAGATAAAAAACTTCTCAAATTTCTTTGCTTTCGTAATCTTAAATAGCAGCAAAAAAAAAAAAAACCCCTCACAAAGTTCTCAACAACGAGAAAAAATCATCTAAAATAAAGTTTCTTTAATATTTTATTTATAAGAAACCAATTCAAGTGCAATGTGAATTAAGAAAAAAAATAAGAAATAATCAATTACGTACGGTGGTTCAAACAGATAATTAACCAAAGGTATACATTGTAACACTTATGCAAGTTTAGGGTTAAAATTGATACGATTTGATAAGTTTGAGGTTCAATTTGATGAAATTGAAAGTTCAGGATTAAAATTGATACAACTTGTTAAGTTTAGGGTTCAATTTGATGAAATTGAAAGTTCAAGGTTAAAATTGATACAACCCCCAAAGTTTAGGGGTTAAAAATGATTTTTTCTCTTATTTTTTTTAGTTAAAAAATATTTGAAGGTGAGGATTCCATTACTTGTACTTTGGAATCTGGAATCAGTTGATTTTCACCATTAACAACTATAAACGGTTCAAAAAAAAAAAAAAATCCCATCAATAAAGTCGAGTCAATATGCTTTCAAGTTTTTTTTAATAACATGAGAGGATGAGAGATTTGAACCACAAACATGTTGATCATTAATACAAGCTTTATATCAGTTGAGCTATGCTTATGTTGGCTAAAAACATAATCACCCGAATCCAATTTTGTTAATATTAGTGTATTGAAATGGGTGAATGAAATATTCATGTTTTAACATGGGCAACAATTGAAGTAGCTAGGTGTGAGAATTAATAAATAAGGTTGCAAACCTTTTTTCTAAGGACTTTAACGATTGGTTCGAGGATTTAGGTTAGTGATCACTACTTATTGTCAACACAAAGTAATCAAATGATACATGTCTCAAAGCTTTGATACAACACACATATATATATATATATATATATATATATATATATTTTGGGCCAACAAGAACAGAACTAGATTGACATAAATTTTGTAATCTCAATCAAGAGGTCGGAGGTTCAAATCCTCTACCCACGTGTTGTCCAAAAAAAATTCTAAAATATTTTTAAAAATAAATTATGTTTTCATTCTTGGTATATGAGAACTAAAAACTTTATACAAAATTTATAGAATACATTTAAAAAAATATATCTTAATATTAAATGCAACTAATCTATAACCGATCATAATAGAATGAATACCTATATTGAGAGGAAGAGGTGAGTATTAATTTAAGTATATTGAATATGAAACAATGTTAACTACTAATTAAATTAAAATACAAATTAGAATGATTTACTTTTGTCTTTTTTTTTTTTTACCAAATTTGACCATTTGTGCAATTATTTATTGGGCTATCCAATTACATAATTTTGGTTCTAAAAGAGGTTATATGGTTATTTGTTGGTATAAGTAAGTAGTAAAAAAAAGGACCATGAAATAACACAGATTAATATTGCAGAACTTTTATTATAAATATATAGTTTGAAGTTACATATGATATTGTAATAGTTTACCTAGTAAACTCAAAAGAAGTTCAAGCATCTAAACTTCCACTATAGAAAATGAGAAGCTTGAATTGAAATCCATACATTGGAGTCCAAATCACATACATATGTTTATTCTTGGATAATTTAAAAGACAAAGTGGTTGATGGAATACTAAGAAAAGGAGGGAAGTGGTTGGTGAAATTTCAAGAAGAAGAGGGTATGGTAGTTATTGAAATATTCAACCTAGGAAATCAGGGAAAAGTTGTTGATGGAGTAGAACCACGAATTGATGAAAAACGATCGAAACTTGGAAAAACAGGAATAGTTATTTGTGGATAACGAGGGATAGTGATTGTTGGAGTACTTGGAGTAGAAGGAGTAGTAATTGGTGGAGTACGGGAAATAGAAGGGGTAGTGACAGTGATTGGTGGAGAACCGGGAATAATGATTGGTGTAGTACCAGAGATTGGTGGAAAACTAGGGATAGTGATTGTTGGAGCACTAGGAGTAGAAGCAGTGATTGGTGGAGTACTGGGAATAGAAGGGGTAGTGATTGGTGGAGTTCCCGGAAGAGTTATTTGTGGAGTACTAGGAATAAGAGGGATGGAAATTGGTGGAATAGGAAGAAATGATGTTGGACGACTTTGTTGCAAATAACGACCTGCTTTAGTTACATAAATAGTTGAAGATGATAAAGTGACAAACAAGCTAATGATGAGAAAACCCTTATGAGAAGCCATGATATAGGAGAACTATCAATTTACTTGAGCTTGCATTAAGATTTGGAAAGAGATATGTGAAGGTATTTATATACATAAATCAATATGGGTTAGGTGTATAGTTTAGGGCCCTATCTAGTAGTATTAATTATTGTTTTTTTCTCTCTCTTCAAAATTCTTATTTTTAACTTTTTATATTATCTTTTATTTTATGAATTTATTAATTCATTAAACAATAGTAATAAAAGAATAACGTCTTCAAAAATAAATAAATAAATAAATAAAAGTTTCGATGCCAAAATCTGGCCAAACAACTCACCTGACTTTCACGTGACACCAGTAGTGAATTTGTTGAAGACGAGAAAGACGTGACCTATAAGACTAGTCAGAACCGCTGCACACCAGTGTGTGGTGTAGGCCACCTGCACTCCGATGCCTAAGTCAGATCAAACAGTAAGAATGTTTTTTGGTAGCTAAATTTCCCAACCCCTTTCCGGGTGTGAGAGACCCCTATTTATACCGAGTGGAACTGGGGCGGACCGGGGCAGCAGGGACCGAACGGAGGCGGAAGGAACTTGGCCCACACAAGTGGGTCGAGTCGGCCCAATCCATTCGGCTCGCTCTTCTCCGGAGTCCGCTTCCTAATCAAACCTTCGTGTTGGTGCTGCGTTGTCCTGCTTAGTTCTTAGATTATGAGTGGTCCAGAATCACCCCAACAAAAAAGAGTAACATATGTATATAATTTTAGGAACATTGATGTGAAATAAGAAATAAGAAACGAGGTCAATTTCTTCTAAAAAAAAAAAGAAAAAAAGAAAAAAAAGAAACGTAGTCAATTATGAAATATAAATATTTATTTTAAAAATAGAATATTTGATATTAAATGAGAAAGTACAATAATGGGCCGGTTGCAAGGATAGCAATATGGGCCAAAATAATTGCAAATCTAGCAACCCACAAAAAAAATTGCAAAAATGGCAAAATAAAAAATGGCAAAATCTAATAGTTTGTGTGTTGCATTTACTAAAATACCCCTCCAGATTTTCTTTCACTGATAGAAAGTTTTTCTATCACTGATAGATTCTATCAGTGATAGAAAGATTTTCTATCAGTGATAGAAATTTTCTATCACTGATAGAAAATCATTTTCTTTTACTGATAGAAAGTTTTTCTATCACTGATAGATTCTATCAGTGATAGAAAGATTTTCTATCAGTGATAGAAATTTTCTATCACTGATATATCAGTGATAGAAATTTTCTTTCACTGATAGATTCTATCGGCGATAGATATTTTTCTATCACTTGTTCGGTGTTCTATCAGTGTTTGGTTGTTGTTATTGGTTTTCTATCAGTGTTTGGTTTTTGCTTTTCAGTGTTTGATTTCTATAATCGTTCGTTTTTGCTTTATTTTTCAATGCTCGATTTCACCATGTATCACCATCGCTGATAGAAACAAAAGATCTTCTATCACTGATAGAAAAGTATCAGTGATAGAAAGATTTTCTATAACTCACGAAAAGTTTTTCTATCAGTCTCAGTGATAGAGATAGAAAGTTTTTCTATCACTCATAGAAAGATTTTCTATGAATGATAGAAATTTTTTCTATCACTCATAGAAAAATCTTCTATAAGTGATAGAAGATTTCTATCACTGATAGGTTCTATCAGGGATTGAAAGATTTTCTATCAAGAGTTTTCTATCATTGATAGAATATCTTTTTATCACTGATAGAATAGTAAAAATTTCTATCAGTGATAGAAATCTTTTATCACTGATAGAAAGCTTTTCTATCGGTAATAGAAAGTTTTTCTATCACTTATAGATTATATCGGTGATAGAAAGATTTCTATCGGAGATAGAAAGATTTTTATGGGTGATCAGAGATTGAAAGATTTTTTATCGAAAGTTTTTCTATGATTTTCTATAAAAAGTTTTTTTTATCACTGATAGAACCTATCAGTGATAGAAATCTTTTATCACTGATAGAAAAAGTTTCTATTAGTGATAGAAATCTTTTATTCTATCAGTGATAGAAACTTTCTATCACTGATAGAAAATTTTTCTACCACTGATAGAATCTATCAGTCATAGAAATATTAGTGATAGAATTTTTCTACCACCGATAGAAACTTTCTATCGCCGATAGAAATATCACTAATAGAAACTTTATTCTATTAGTGATAGAAACTTTCTATCACTGATAGAAAATTTTTCTACCACTGATAGAATCTATCAGTAATAAAAAGATTTTCTATCAGTAGTAAAAAGAAAAAAAAAAAAAAAAACTGAACTGACGAGGAAGAAGAAGATGGGCACACAGGGGCAATTTAGGAATATAAAAAATTAATTCAAAAATTTTGCCATATTTGCAAATATTTTTAAAAATTGCTATATTTGTAATTACTTACCTTCATGTTGCCACCCATTACAATTATCCTAAAATTATTATAAATTTTGTTAACTTGAATTTGAATACATTATTAGCAATGTTCTCAAAAAAAAAAAAAAAAAAAAACATTATTAGCAAAGTTAAATATATATTCACTGTCATACCTTATACTTTTATCTCCTAACAATTTATTGAATAGAATTGAAAAAGTATTGTTGATGTACTAAAAAAAAAAAAATTGAAAAAGTATGACAATAATACAATTTAAAGGCTACCTCAAATTTTATCGATGCCAGAATTTATCATCTATTACATTAAAGAGTTGACTTTGGATAATGAAACCAAACCATTCAATTTAGAACGATTACTTGACAATAAAATTATTTGTTTATTTTTTTTCGTAGTAAAATAAATCTTATTAAATATTATTATTATTATTTTTTTAATTCTGTGAGAGAACAATCTACCTTTTATTTAAAAAACTTGATTCTTTTTTAATTTTATAATGTATTTTAGAAGAAAATATTTGTAAATTTTTTTTATTGTTTCACATGTAATCAAATATAAAACCTTAATAATTGTCTAATAAATAAAACAAAATAAATAAATTGACTTAATGAAGGCATATAATCTAATATATGTTACCCAAGATGTATAAGTTTTCATCATCCTAACTTCTGTAAATTAATTTTAGGGACTTGCTATAAAAATCCAAATTTAAAATAACTAAAGAAATTCATAAATCATTAAATAAGTTTTATTTATCGTTTATATTTTTTTAAAAAAATTATAATAACCATTGTTTGTTATGTGGATTAAAAATAAAGATCCAATTATACTTCACTATATAAAATTTTATAATAACCATTCTCTTTTCATGCATATATAAAAATGAAAAACGAAGAATCATAGGCTTAAAGAACTTTGATTAAATTGTCCATTTAATTCTTGAACTATCATAGTTGTGTTCATTTAAGGGACAGTGGTCCCTCAATTTTTTTTTTCAAAATATAAATATATATATCAAAGTTTGAAATGTAGTAGTTATTATAATAAAAACATTAAACTTTTTTCATAAAATATCTTTTTTTTTTTTTTTTTGAAACAACATAAAATATCTTTTTAGCTTAGTGATTTGCTCTTCCCCTTGTAAATGTTAGGTTTTGGCTTAAGTTCCCAAGTTCAAGTTTCGCATATGGAAAATTTAAAGAATATGTACATTTTCTTTAAACATTTTTCAACATAAAACCTCAAATTTTTTGAGTAAATAATTTAAATTATCTTTAAAAAAATACTATAAATCATATTTGTTGTAAGTAATTTATAAATCTAATTATAATATATTTATAAATATGAAATAATAAAAAAAATATTTAGTATAATTTTTCTTTGTTTTAAACTATTCTTTAAGTTATATATATATATATATATATATCAAACACAAATTAAAAAAAAAAATGTCGAAATGAGCATAGTTCGATGGTAATGGATATATACTCATTCCTTTAAGGTTGGAGGTTCAAATCCTTATAATCCCACATTTGTTTTACCAAAAAAAAAATCAAATCTTCTAAGTCAATAAAAATCTAATTCAAAATGGATACAAATATTTTTGAATTTTTAGAAATTACTTTTATTTTTAAGAAAAGCTAATGACATAAAAAGAAATTAAAGTTCTTATTAAAAAAAAGACTTTTACTTATTATTTCAAGTTTTAATCTCTTATATACTTAAATAAAAAATTAATTCCGAAATCCAAACTAACTATAATGACTAATTTTAAGATTTATTAAAAATAAAGGGACTAGATCGAAAATTTTAAAACTATATAGACAAAAATGAGATGGCACTCAAATTATAGGAACAAAAATGATATTTTAACCAAATTAATATCAATATATTCAAACTAAATTTGGTCTCTAGGATTCAAACTAGTTTCTACTTGGTTCTAGATTTTTTTTTGGGTATTACTTGGTTCTAGATTTTAGAAACTAACACTTTTGGTTTTTGATATTTCAAAATAGTTTGCATTTGGTTTGTGAAGTTCCAATAATGACATGTTTGGTTTCTAAAGTTTGAATTTGATTTTAATTGCTCTAAATTTTTTTAAAAAATGGTTTATAAAAAGTCCCCTAGTAGAATTGATAATTGGTTTACTTGATATAACAAAACGGTGTCGTTTACTTCCAAAAAACATTGTCAAAACTTGACCCCCTAAACTATGTTTTATGAATTCACCTCTATTTATTTAGGAACAAAACTTGCTTGCATACTGGTAGGTAGGGATCTCCCTACATACCTCATTAAAATCTTGACAATTAAGAAAGAGAAAGGTAAAAAATGAGAAATTTTTTTTATCTCTCCTAATTGTCAAGATTTTAATGGTGTTATGTAGGGAGCCCTACATACTGATATGCAACCAAGTTTTTTCCTTTATTTAGACCTTAAACTATATAAAAAAAATGTTGAAAACACCTTTTTAGTCATCAAGATTTTAATTTATGTTGTAGCTAGACGAGCTAGGAATTTGTAGCTAGCTTAGTGTTGAGATGATCGAGGATATAGTTTTCAGGTGGAGGCCGATTAGTGTTGGGCACCTGGTTGGCGAGTCTTTGGCTCCGATTGATGATGAATGCGGGTTGAAACCAGGTTGTCCTCTTAGCGTGTGGTGGTTTTTTTGGTTTTGCTATTTCAATCCTTATGTAATATCGCTAATGCGGTTTTCTTGATTGTGAATGAAAGAAGGTTAGGATGTTGATAAAAAAAATAAAAAAAAAAAAAAAATACTTTATTTTGGTATTTAAATTTTCTAAATTTACTATTTAGATTATGTTTGATAACCATTTAATTTTTTGGTTATTTGTTTTTTAAAATTAAATTTGTTTTCTCACAATTTTTTTATCATGGTATTCATCTTTATTAAAGAAATATTTGAATAGTTAAATAAATATTGCACAAATAATGAATTTTGCTTTCATTCAATATTTACAAAAGTACAAACTGTAAGGGCACAAGCTTGAAGAGATCTTCTGTTAATTATTTTATTTTATTTTATTTATTTTAAGCTCAACAATATTTGAAGGGATTCCATTATTTGTACTCTGGAACCGGTAGATTCTCATCCTTAACAACTATAAATAGTTCAACAAAATGAAAAATCAATAAAGCTGAGACAATATGCTATCAGGTTTTTTTTTTTAATAACATGAGAGGATGGAGAGATTCGAACCACAGACATGTTGGTCATCAATAAAGTTTTATGTCAGTTGAGTTATGCTCATGTTGGCTACAAACATATAATTACTAGAATCCAATTTTGTTAATATTAGTGTATTTACATTGGACAAAAGAAAAATCGGTGAATGAAATATCCATGTGTTTAACATTGGCAACAATGAAGTAGCAAGGTGTGAGAATCAATAAATAAAGTTGCAAACCTTTTTTCTAAGGACTTTAAAGATTGGTTCGAGTATTTAGGTTTGTATTCCCTACTTATTCTCAACACAAGTGATCAAATGATTTGCATGTCTCAAAGTTCTAATACACCGATCAGAATTAAAAGTTTTTTTTTTTTTTTTTTGCCAACAAGAGCATAGCTCGACTAGCATAAACCTCGTACTCTCAATCAAGAGATCGAAAGGTTTAAATCCCCCACCCTACATATTGTCAAAAAAAAAAAAAAATCTAAAAGATTTTAAAAAATAAACTATGTTTTCATTCCTGGTATACAATGAGAACTAAAGAAATTATACAAAATTTATAAAATACACAAAAAAAAATCTTAATATATTAAATGCAACTAATTTATAACAGAATATAATAGAATGTATACATTATATTGAGAGGAAGAGCTTAGTATTAATTTAAGTATATTGAATATGAAACAATGTTAACTACTAATTAAATTAAAATACAAATTAGAATGATTTACTTTGGTCTTTTTTTGCAAATTTGACCATTTGTGCAATTATTTATTGAGCTTTCCAATTACTTAATTTTGGTTCTAAATGAAGTTATATGGTTATTTGTTGGTATAAGTAAAAAAAAAGAAAAAAAAGAAAAAAAAGGCCATGGAATAACACTAATTAATATCACTCATACAGAACTTTTATTATAAATGTATAGTTTGAGGTTACATATGATATTGTAATAGTTTAGATAGTGAACTCAAAAGAAGCTCCAGCATCTAAACTTCCACTATATGAAAATAAAACTTGAATTGAAACCCATACTTTGGAGTCCAAATCACATACATATGTTTATTCTTTGATAATATAAAAGACAAAGTAGTTGATGGAATACTAAGAAGATGAAGAAAAGTGGTAGGGTGAAATTTCAAGGAGAAGAGGGTATGGTAGTCATTGAAATATTCAACCCTAGGAAATGAGGGAAAAGTTGTTGATGGAGTAGAACCACTAATTTGTGGAAAACGATCAAATCCTGGAAAAACAGGAATAGTTATTTGTGGAGAACGAGGGATAGTGATTGTTGGAGTACTTGGAATAGAAGGAGTAGTAATTGGTGGAGTACGGGAAATAGAAGGAATAGTGATAGTGATTGGTGGAGAACCGGGAATAATGATTGGTGGAGTACCAGAGATTGGTGGAAAACCAGGAATACTTATGGGTGAAAGACCAGGGATAGTTCTTGGTGGAAAACCAGGGATAGTGATTGTTTTACTAGGAGTAGAAGGAGCAGTGATTGGTGGAATACTGGGAATAGAAGGGGTAGTGATTGGTGGAGTTCCCGGAAGAGTTATTTGTGGAACACTAGGAATAGGAGAGATGAAAATTGGTGGAATAGGAAGAGATGATGTTGGACGACTTTGTTGCAGATAACGACCAGCTTCAGTCTCATAAATAGTTGAAGAAGATAAAGTGACAAACAAGCTAAAGATGAGAAAGCCTTTGTGAGAAGTCATGATAATACTAGAACTATCAATTTACTTGAGCTTGCATTGAGATTTGAAAAGAGATATGTGGAGGTATTTATATACATAAGTCAAGATGGGTTAGGTGTATAGTTTAGGGCCCTATCTAGCAGTATTAATTATTGTTTTTATTTCTCCTCTTCAAAATTTTTATTTTTAACCTTTTATATTATCTTTTATTTTATGAATTTATTAATTCATTAAACAATAGTAATAAAAGAATAATAAATGTATATAATTTTAGGAACGTTAAAAATAGAATATTTAATATTAAATGAGAAAGTACAATAATCCACTTGCTTCCTAATTTTCTCGTTTTTTTTTTATTTGTGAAAATTGTTTATTTCAGTCATATGCCAAATTTCTAATTTCCTGATTATTATTATTGAAATTAATATTTTATTTTCCTTTTAGGTCATAAATACTGTTGATGCCAAAATCCGGACAGAAGACTCACCTGACCTTCACGTGACACCAACAGTGAATTTGTAGAAACTGGGGAAGACGTGACCTGCAAGACCAGCAAAAACCGCTGCACACCGGCGTGGTGTAGGCCACACCGCCTCCGATGCCTAAGTCAGAAAACCGAGGAGAAGCTACAGATAGTAAAGGGGAGAGTCAAGAATCGAGTTTCCGAACCCTCCTTCCGTGGTGAAGAGGGGGTTTTATACCTGTTTGTCCTCCTAGGGTTTTTTAGGAATTCGGTGGCGTTTCGGGGCGAACCAGACGAAACCGGGGCGATTCGGGGCATTAGGGACCGAAAAGAGGTCACCGGGCTCGGCCCGTGCAAACGGGTCGAATGGTCGGCCTCGGCCTTTTGCCGAGGCCGACCATATGGGTCGGGCCATTTTGGCCCGACCCTTTGGTCCGGCCTTCCTCTGGGTCGGTCTCTTGATCCTACCTCTGCCCGATTGTCCTCGTCAGCTCCTTGTCCATCTGTGTGGTCCAAAATCACCTATAACAAATACCATATACATTATCAAAAGATTGAAAACCAAAATTATTAGGAAATTTCATTTTTAAAAAATTATTTTCAAGTAAAACATATATTTTGTTAAAGAAAATTCGGAGAATGAGAAATTGAGTAACAATTGCAATTTATGTTAACATTTCTGGAAAATAAGAAGGAGAGCAAGAAAAAAAAAGGTTATCAAACATATTTTATTCTTTTTCTTAAAATCTAATATATATATATAAAAGAAACATGATAAACGAATAAAAAAAAACTGAAAATAGATTGTATATAAACAAACAATAAATTAGATAATACATGAAGGAAAAACATGATACCAGAGCTTGTTATTTATTTATTTATTTTACCTGTTTTTCATTTTGAAAACTATATGTTGAAATTTAGTCTTTATACTTTAAATAAATATTAAAAAAATTGAATTCAACAATATGGGATTGGGAGAATCAAACTCATGATCTCTTAGTCATAAACATATAGTTTAGGTTCGAAGTTACACAGTAAAATAATAATAATAATATCCATTAAAGAAAATATGTAATATGAATATATTTTCAAAATTTATAGAGGGAATGTTAATAGAAACTTTTTTTTTTTTAATAATTAACAATAAATTAACCGTAGGGACTAATATTAAACTTTATTGAAAGTATGAAGATTAAATCTGAATATTTGAAAGTATAGAGACTAAAATAAAACATGTCCTAACATACAAGGATGAAAATGATATTTTACTTTTTCTTTTTCTTTTTATAATCGAGTAATTTACGATAAAGGATTGAATAAAGCCAGAAATAGTATACAATAAACTAATATAAAAAGTTTTTTTTTTTTTTTAAATCCTAAAAAATTAAAAATTAAAAATTAAAAATTAAAATAAATTACGTACCACAATTAGACGCAATAGTTATTTTTTACTACATTAATTAGTTGACTTGTGGTATGTCGAAGAATAGGAAAATTGCATTACAAAGCAAATTTGCAAACCATTCAATTAAGAGTGACCACTCCGAATAAAAACCATTCAATTATTTTACTCTTTCAAAAAGTAAATCTTATTAAAAATTACGTTTGCAAAAATAGTGCACACTTTAAATTTAGGTTAAATTACAAGTTTAGTCCATGAATTTTTAAGTTGGGCCAACGACAAGAATGACCAAAATTAAATACGCGTTTTGAAAAATGACAACCTGACTCATTTTTTTAGATAAATGGCCAATTCGAATTTATGCATTAATTAATATGAATTAACGATTTACAAAAATACCCCAAACACTAAAATAACAAATCCCACATAAATACATGGTACATTTAACAAACTACATGATTTAATTTAAATAAAAACAAATTCAAATACAGAAACCTAAAATTAAGGAATCCAAACTTAATGATAAAAAGAGATTTGAAATTCAAATTTTAGTTAAACCTAGTGATTAGAAAAATCGATGATACAAAAAAATTCATACCAAAAAATTCATAATATTTTCACAGAATCTGCCCGTATGAACACTGAGGAGTGAACTAAACACAAATACTGAGTAAGAACTGCAATGCGCAATGCTATGAGAATGATATGTATCGTTTACCTCGCCAAGTTCATGTATTGAGTCAGAAATACCATGTATTTAAATTTAAGGAACAAAATCTAATTTACATTTTAAGCATTAAGATAACAAATATCTTGAAAATAAAGAGTATGGAGTAGTCATATATTTAGAGTATTTCTGTCTTATCTCTTCGTAAATAAAAATTTAACAAATACTCCGTACCCAACCTATAATTTATAGTTCTACTAGGAATATTGTTCCCCTAAAATAAAGTATATTATGTCTACTGTAGTAAAGTGTAACCTACTAACTTGAAAATGATTCACAATCCTTAAAATTTACTTGTATAATCATTTGTTGAAGCACTTGTATTTTGAATGGATGATTCTGCCTAGCTTTGCTTCCATTGCACAGGTCATGGAGATCCAATTATTCTTGCAATTGAAATCCTTCAAATTGATGAGAAAACATAATGTTTTGGTTGTTGTGGCCTCCTTTGCTTCAAAGTTCATATTCGCCAATGCGACTTTGCTTTCTTCATTGTTCTCAAGACATGTCGTCGGCTACATCACAGTCCCGCTGGACCTTCATTTGGGGGAAAATATAATCTTTTTATTCAAAATGTAATCCAGGAGAACATAATATACATGAATAATTTAAAATTAAATTGGGAGAGAATGATGGTTTAGATACACCATCCTTATTTTTAGGATAAAAGAGGTTAAGGTTCAGCCAAGGGTAAAAAAGGAACTTTGGGGTACAAATACACTCACGTGATTCCCACGTTTTAGCCATTTTTCTCCAATTTATTTTTTGTCCATCTATCTAAATGGGTTATTTTTTCGGGCTATTTCCAAGGTTTTCCCTTTTAAGTTGGGTATCTATTATTGAGGATAAGAGGAAATTGGGCCAACCAAGTGAAGAGAATGACGAAGAGATGGGCCTGCCCATCATCAAGGGAAATTCACAAACCTAATTCCAGAATGTTCTGAAAGCAGCAAACATTCGTAGTTGATTCCTTCTGTTATTTATCATCCAATATTTTTGTAACAACTGTCATTCTCTCTTTATTTCTTCATTTGTTATTCATTATTATTAAATAATTGTAAAGTGTATATATGTGCCCTGAATATCCTCTGGTGAATAATGAAATAGAGTTTTATCTCTCAATTCTCTCTCTCTATATCTGTTATTTTAAGTTGGTATCAGAGCTATCGATATGGCCAACGCCAATTCTACCGGAATATCTGCCCTATCTGTCGGAACAACAAATTTCAGCACTCCTCCGCTCAATCAGTTGCTGAATCAAATCACAACCATCAAGTTAGACCGCGGAAACTTTCTCTTGTGGAAGAATTTGGCATTGCCAATTCTCAGAAGTTATAAATTAGAGAGTCATCTCTCTGGAACAGAACCGTGCCCTCCCCAATTTATCGTTTCGGTCACAGAAACTACTGTTAATCCTCCGTCAGCTGAGGAAGGCGCTACGAGCGTAGGAACTGTTGCAAGTGCAGCATCTGGGTCTACTCCAACTGCTGTAGTGAATCCACTGTATGAAAAGTGGATGGTGGTTGATCAACTCCTACTGGGGTGGCTTTATAACTCAATGACACTAGAGGTAGCCACACAGGTCATGGGTTTTGATACTGCTCAAGAATTGTGGGCAGCTATACAGGAGTTATTTGGAGTTCAATCACGGACTGAGGAAGATTACCTTCGTCAAGTCTTTCAACAGTCAAGAAAGGGGAACTTGAAGATGGCTGACTACTTGAGAGTGATGAAGAACCATGCGGATAATCTTGGGCAGGCTGGTAGTCCGGTAAGTGCTCGATCCTTAATTTCACAAGTCCTTTTAGGTCTTGACGAAGAGTACAACCCTGTAGTAGCAATGATTCAGGGAAAAGTTGGGATTACGTGGTCTGAAATGCAAGCCGAGTTGCTTGTATTTGAAAAGAGGCTTGAACTGCAGACTAGCTTGAAAAGTTCACTAACTCTTAGTCATGGAGCATCTGTAAATGTGGCTACGAGCAAGGATATGAACAACTCACGAGGACAACAAAACTTCTCCAATGGAAGAGGAGGCTATGGTCGTGGAAACCAACGAGGAGGAAACCGCGGCAGAGGAAGAGCAAGAGGCTATGGTAATTACAATAACAAGCCAATCTGTCAAGTTTGTGGGAAAATTGGGCACACTGCCCTAATGTGTTACCAGCGTTTTAACAAGGAATTCACGGGTCCGCAAGCTCAGAACAGAGAAGATGGAAACAATCCTAGACCGAATAGTCAAGGTACTTCCACGCAACCAAAAGCTTTCATAGCAAATCAAAGCTCAAACCCATTTGTGGCTGCCCCAGAAATCGTGATAGACCCTAACTGGTATGCAGATAGTGGTGCTTCAAATCACGTTACTGCAGATTACAACAATTTGGCCAGTCCATCTGATTATGAAGGTAAAAAATGTGTCACTGTTGGAAATGGTAATAAATTAAAAATATCTTATGTTGGAAATGCATGTCTGACTGATGGAAACAACAATCTTAGTTTGGAAAATGTTCTGTGTGTTCCTCATATTGCTAAGAATCTAGTAAGTATTTCCAAACTAGCTCGTGATAATGCAGTTTATGTTGAATTTCATGATGACTTTTGTCTTGTAAAGGCCAAGGATACGGACAAGGTGTTGCTGAGAGGGGTACTTAATGATGGCTTGTATTGCTTTGAGAATGCGAAGACAACCTCAGTTGATGTTTCCAGTTCAGTAGGAGGAAGGACTGGAGATAGAGTCAACTTAAAATCACAGATACAGAGAGAGAATTAGGAGATAAAACTATATTTCATTATTCACCAGAGGATATTCAGGGCACATTTATACACTTTACAATTATTTAATAATAATGAATAACGAATGAAGAAATAAAGAGAGAATGACAGCTATTACAAGAATATTGGATGACAAATAACAGAAGGAATCAACTACGAATGTTTGATGCTTTCAGAACATTCTGGAATTAGCTTTGTGAATTTCCCTTGATGATGGGCAGGCCCATCTCTTCGTCATTCTCTTCACTTGGTTGGCCCAATTTCCTCTTATCCTCAATATCCCCCATCAAACGAGATGGTAGTTCTAGTACCTTGAGTTTGGAACGCAGAAACTGAAATTGAGAGTGTGATAATGATTTCGTGAGGCAATCTGCCGGCTGATCACTGGAGGGAATATACCGCACCTCGAGCTTGCCTTGAAGAACAAGATCACGCACAAAATGCACATCAATCTCGATGTGTTTGGTTCGAGCATGGAAAACCGGATTTGCTGCCAAGGCACCAGCACTGATGTTGTCACACCACACTATCGGTTTAGTTAAACTTAAGACCAATCTCCCTTAGAAACTGTTGCAACCAGACCACCTCAGTAGATGCTAAAGCAAGAGCCCGATATTCGGACTCAGTGCTCGAACGTGCCACAGCACTCTGTTTCTTGGATGTCCACGAGACTAAATTACTCCCAACAAATGCACGATGCGCAACAACTGACTTTCGGTCATCTAAGTTAGACGCCCAGTCCGCATCAGAGTAGGCATTAATTGCTAAGTCTACACCTTGCTAGAAAAACAAACCATAATCCTTGGTACCACTAACATATCGGAGCACCCGCTTGACTGCCTGCCAATGTATATCAGTTGGAGCCTTAAGATATTGACTAAGTTGGTTTACCGTGTAGGCGATATCTGGGCGAGTGTGAGTTAAATATTGAAGTGCTCCAATAGCACTCCTATATTCAAAAGGATTTTGCAAGGGAGTGTCGTTGGTTAAGGACATTTTTGTACCAACAACGCTAGGAGTGGTAGCTGGTTTTAAATCAGCAAGGTTTAGTTTTACCAACAGATCATCTACATATTTCCTTTGATTCAGCAAGACCCCACTCTGCAAATAGTGCACTTGGATACCAAGAAAATAACTAAAAGTGCCTAAGTCCTTTAGAGCAAACCGTGTGTCAAGTGTGGTTATTAGTTTATCAATCAACTCCTCACTATCACCAGTCACAATCACATCATCTACATAGACTAAAAGCAAAATACTATTGGAAACCGAACGGTAAATAAACAAAGAGTTGTCCGACCTGGCATTGATAAATCCCCACGATATCAGAGTAGTCTTTAAGGTATTGTTCCACGCACGTGGAGCTTGTTTGAGCCCATAAATTGCTTTGTTGAGCTTACACACATGATTAGGAAGGTTGGTATCAACGTACCCTGGTGGTTGACTCATATTGACAACCTCATCAAGTCTTCCATTGAGGAAAGCATTATTGAAGTCTAATTGCCGAAGTCTCCAACCTTTGGTGATTGCGATGCTGATGACAACTCGTACAGTTGAAGCCTTAACGACTGGGCTGAACGTTTCAAAGAAGTCGATGCCCGGACTCTGATGGAATCCTTTGGCTACCAACCGAGCCTTATAACGCCGAATTGACCCATCCAGATTCTTTTTAATTCGAAAAATCCATTTGTTCCCGACAACATTATAGTCTGGAGATGGAGGAACTAGCTGTCATGTGTTGTTCTTTATCAAGGCTTTGTATTCAATATCCATAGTTGCACGCCACTGAGGTGTTTCAAGGACATCCTTCACTCGTGTGGGCTCGGTGATGGACCAATCAGTGGTTGTACTGGAGAGCCACAGTTTGGGTTTGAATATGCCAGCCTTACCACGTGTGATCATGTGATGTCTTGACTGACCTGGAGGTGGGACTTGCGGGGAGGAGAAGGGTTGTATTGAAGGATCAGTAGGTTGTGTAACAGCAGGAACCGAGGTGTTGTGTGAGCTTGTAGGAGTAGACACAAGATGTGGAGAAGATTGAGAGGAAGTGTGTTGTTGTGGTGACTGGGGAGTTTGCACAGTTTGGGGCATTTGATGGGGCAATATTTGGGGTATAGCAACAGGCACACAATCAGTTGGGTTAGGATAGGGCTGATCTGGTGGGAAAGTGTTTGTTGTGGGTGGTTGTATATCAGAAGGAGGGTAAGGAAACCACATAGCAACAGACTGAGCAGGAGTGCTTGAGCTAGCAATTATAGGTGCTGAGGATACCTCTGTTCCAAATCTGGTGGCATATGGAAACTCTCACTCATTAAAACGAACGTGTCTTGAAATGAAGACTCTACCCTTTGAATTCACACATCGATGCCCTTTATGAATAGGACTGGGGCCAAGATATACGCATTTTTCAGTATGAAACTGAAATTTGTGACTCTGATATGGCCGGAGGCACGGAAAGCATGTACAACCAAATGTTCGAAGAGCACCAAAGTCCATCCTCTTGCCAAACACCATTTCCATGGGAGATTTGCCACCTAACACATGCGAGGGAAGACCATTTATTAGCATTACAGCAACCATAAAGGTGTCCCACCAGAATCGTAAAAGCATGAATGTCTGAGCTAGTAAAGTCAGCCCAATTTCCACCACATGTCGGTGTTTTCTTTCTGTCCGTCCGTTTTGCTGAGAGGTATGAGGACAAGTAAGTCGAACTTGAATTCCAGACTGTTCACATAAACGATGAATGCTAGCATATTCTCCCCCATTGTCTGTCTGTAGAGCTTTCACAGTGCTGGCAAACTGATTTTTAACTAACGATGTGAAGTGATTGAAAGCAACCAATGTGTCATTCTTTTGCTTCAAGGGATACACCCACACAAATCTGCTAAAATCATCCATAAACAGTACATAGTATCTAAATCCTTGAGTTGAGTTAAGGGGAGCAGGACCCCACAGATCTGAGTGTACTAATTCAAATTTAGTAGATGCATGTGACAAAGAGTTGGGAAACGGTAAGGCATGTGATTTACCATACTGACATGCATCACAAAACTTGACTCCTTCATTTACTTTAGTCCATGAATTTTTAAGTTTGTATCTATTTGGTCTCTTAATTTTAAAAAGTGTCTAATAGGTCCTTGAACTTTCAATTTTATGTCTAGTGGATTCCTGAACTTTCAATTTTGTGTCCAAACATTCTTTGAAATATTCAATATTTTTAAAAATTAACCAATTTATTAGATATAAAATTAAATTTTATGTCTAATGAAACCCTAAACTTTCAATTTTGTGTCTAGTAAGCCTATGAATTTTTAAAAATGTTGAATAGATCAAGGACATATTAGACACAAAATCAAAAGTCGGAAGATCTATTGAATACAAAAGTGAAAGTTCAAAGACTTATTAGATACCTTTTAAAGTTTAGGGATCTATTAGACATAAAATTGAAAGTTCGAGAACTTATTTTACACTTTTAAAAGTTCAGAGATCAAATAGACGCAACCATAAAAGTTGAGGGACTAAACTTGTAATCCAAGAAATTATTTATTTTTTATAATATATTTTATTAATATAGACTATTGAATTTATTTTAATTATCCCAAATGTAATCAAATATAAAAAAACTAGATGGTTGCATACAATCTAATAACTTTTCATCATCCTACCTACTATGCATGATTTTAGAAACTTGGGTAATTGTCAAAAATAGGACAAAAAAGATGGCATTAAATAGAAATGGGGCTGATTTTCAATTGAAAGAGTAATGAGACTTTTAGGACAGTGAAATTACAAAAATACCCTTAGCAAAAATCCCAAAACCTTTGAGAAAATTGCAAAAAAAAAAAAAAAAAAAAAAAAAGCTAAAGATATTTAGTCCACTTTTTATTTTGATAGACAAATTGGATTTTGGAGGGAATGAAATATTTTAATTATTTTTTTAAAAAAGTTATGCATAATTATATATCCGTTTTGTTTATCATTTATATTTTTTAAGAATTTATAATAATGAATTTTTTATGTGGGTGAAAAATAAAGATATAATTACATATCAAAAGTCAATTTTGGGCTACCATTGTATCAAATGGATTGAGAGTGGATGAGATCGTATTTAAAGTTTTGATCTTATTGTACATAGGAATTAATAATTATATATAATTTCTATATTTAGAAGAGTACATGATATATATGTACTCTTTCCCAATCAAAGCCATGTATGACATCTCGTGTAAAAATACACCAATAGTATACTGATTAAAAAGAGGAATGAATGCCACAACACCTATCCATTTTTGACATTTTAACAGTTGAGAGTTCCGAAGTGAAATTTTTTATTTGCCTGTTCCTAGGGAAAGAATGTCTAAATAAGAAAGACATTATTCCCTCCTTGTCAAGCATGAAACTTCATCATCATCATTCTTGTGCTTACATTTATTCTTTTACTCTTTCAAAAAGTACATAGGAAATTTTGGTCCTCTCGATGTAAAATAATTCTATGTGATCTCCGAATTAGGGATGCACATTGAAACCGACAAAACCGAAAAACTGAACCAGAGAATAGTATTCATCCGAGACATAATCTACGAGGAATTCAAGGAGAAAAAAAGGGAAAAATAGCAACCATCTAATGCATCTCTTCAAACCTTCTATAATGTTTTATTGCCACAGTACCAACTCCCTTAAATAACCATATTACAGAGGCATCCAAGTAAGAATTCACAGTATTGATACATCACTAGTTCGAATTGCTAACCATGCAGACCCCCATTATTGGCTAAGATAAGTTACATATTTAAGATTGTCAAAATTGAGATAGAAGAAAACACTTGAATTAGATTGTATAATTATTAAAAAGAAATACATTTTCATCAAGTAAAAGAGAACATCAAGAAGAGATAGACCTATGTACAAGCTATTATGCAGTAGAAATTGCTTTGTAGCCTTCTTCCTCGAGGAGTTTCGCTATTGAGATGTCTCCAGTTTTCACAATTTTCCCATCCTCCTGAAAGATCAAATGTAGAAGAACTAAGTCAGTTACCAGTATTGAACCCAAATGATATGGCATAACCCAGTCACTAAATTAAACACGCAGAAACCAAAAGAAAACATGGTACAAAAACAAGAAGAAACGAATAGTTTTGAGAACAAACTTGAAACGTATGAGTTTGGAGTTGAACGCATAGTTCTATAATTTATTCAGTCATTAACCAATAACCCATGTGTACGGATATCTTTTTTTGAATCTTTTGAATTCTGATTCAGAATTTATCGTTTATTACCTTTCTTTTTTTTCTTTTTTCTGATATCAGTAAGCATCCATACCATGCTCTATCTTCAAGTAACTCTATGCTTTGGTTAGGAAATTTTCCTCCAGAGCTACTATCAATGAGTAATTCAACTCATTGCAAATGTAATGTTTCGTGCAATTTTCTGAAGTAATGAATTGATAGTGGTTTCGTCTCAAAAAAAAAAAAAAAAAAAGCATCCAAACCAGCTTGAACGTGGGACAACCATCTAACCTTACTAGGTGGCCATCATGGATTGAACTCATTCCCTCTCGATGTTTTAAAAGGTTTAAGGCGGCCTCGAGGCGTTTTCTCATGGAGAGGTGAGGCGTAAGCCTCAAGGCAGTATGAGGCGTAAGCCTCATTTTAAATTAAGAAAATATATTTAAATCATAAAACATCAAACCTTATATATTCTTAAGGTTATAGTATTCAAAATACAAAACATACTACCAAATTAATAACGATAAAGAACAAAAATAATCAAAATTCAAAAGAAAAATAATAATCAAAATTCAAAAGAAAAAAGAAAAAAAAAAAAAAAGATAATAAATAATAGAAACTCAAAAGAAAAAAAAAAGTTGAACAAATAAAAAAACAAAATGAAAACAAGAGTATTGGAAACAAGAGTATTGGAAACAAATAATAAAACTTTCGGGTGTAAACAAATAAAATTAAAAAGAAAACAAAAACAAAGAATAAAGAATATAATGGAAGAAAAATAAAACGTACTCACCTCCCGTAGTGTTGGGTTGCTATCAAAAAAATTTTCCTCTTAGCTCCACTCAGAATGTTTATAATAAAATAAGACATGCACTAGAGAAAAAATTTCCAAACCTTTTGAAATTCCTTTGATTTTCGGTGCATTGGCCCACCCACCACCAAGACATGCAGAACCAAGGTTTTAATTACGGTTAACTCAGTAGATATGCACCGTTTCAACTTTCAATAATTAATTGCACCGTTTGTTGGCCCATGGCCCACCAAGTTTCTTGAAGCTTACACCTCAAAGCTTCAAAGGCGTAGTAACAGAGGCTTACGCCTAAGCCTTGAGGCGAGGCGGCATTTTCATGCCTCAAGGCTTACGCCTTGAACGATTTTTAAAACACTGTTCCCTCTAAGCCCTTTATTTTTTCCATGGCCCTTATTGACCACTATGGTCAATCCAGGATGGTTATTCTCTTTCATTCTTCATATTGTTCTTTTCATAATTCAATTGTTATTTGGACACGAAAAACAATAATAAGAAGAACAACCTCTCAACTAGCAAAACAGAACAAGAAAAAGAAGAGAAACCGCATATATCTCTCCACCTTCTAAAAGAACCATATTGATTAAATGCCTTTCTAGTGTCCAAAAAACTTACCATTATATGTATGCGGGATGGTTCTATAAATTCCAGAAGCCGTAGATAATGAGTAATCATTAAGACTGAATTATTTGGTGTCAAAAGCCCATTCACTGCCTTTGCTACATCACGAAGTGCATCAACATCCAACCCAGAATCTATTTCATCCAGTATAGCCATCTCTGCACCCAAAACCTGCGAAGACATTAACAATTTGAGAAACAATAATAATCTTTATTCTTGTATAGTATTAGTATTAGTCTTACCAAGCCTATAGCATAACTTCCTTCTCTCCCTTTTTTGAACCAACTATTGTATATAACATATAGGAGCTAAGTTATCATTGGCTCTTTCACCCTTAAGGTCTATTTTATAATGTAGTCAACTGGACCACTAGAAATGCATCTTCTTCTTGATTGAAAAGTTGTATAGTACAGTTTTGGTGGAAAATACAATGTACAAAAGTAGAACGTCAACTGTAATGATGATATATAATTTCTCAACTATTGACCCTTTTTATAAGTAAAAAAATTGGTTTTTAAACCAAAATCTACGTCCCTCAAATGTTTCAACACAAATAAAAGTTGAATGAATTTAAGTGATTCATCAAAATATATTAAAAACTAAGACCTTATTTTTTTTTTTTTTACTCAAAATAATTGTACAATATCGCTTCTACATATCCATAGTATCAAATATTTGAATGGATAAAATAAACTAAGATTTCTTTTTCTTTCTAAACGGAAAAAAGTAATTTCATTCAAGTGACAAATCATGAGGACATCATACGAAATCAAACACGACACAAGAAAGAAGTTCTTGCCCTCAAGCCCTCTTTGTTTTTTTTTTTTTTTTTTTTGATATCCGTGAGTGTCCGAGCCAGCTTACGCGCACCTCGACTAATCTCACGGGACAACCGCCTGACCCTACTACATTTGGTTGCCAAGGAAACTCGTAGGATATTAAATCCTAGGTAGGTGGCCACCATGGATTGAACCCCTCATGCCCTCTTTGTCTACCATCCCCGCAATTGAGAACTTTTCACTTGACTCGTTTTATAAAAAAATTGCCATCCAAACGACACCCACGCCACCTCTCTCTAGCTTCCTTCTCTTCCCTCTCCCTCATACTCTTCTTACACTCTCTGTGCATGATCTTCCCTCTCCCTTCCTTCTAGTTTTGCATATTGGATGGTTTCCTTCACAGAGGAAGAGTTGTCACCACTCCATGGGATAAAGTAAGAAAGGGTTAGAAAAGAGAGCAGATAGATGAGGTAGGAACGATGTTGAAATTTTGCATAAAAGGTTATTTTAATTCAATAAAAATTTTGGATATGTGGGTAAATTTCACAGTTATAAGTAAATACTAGTGACAGAGTGTGCTAGCTATGCTCATGTAGGCAAGGGTGTGGAAGAGACTAGGAAGGAGGTTTGGGGTGTGGCTCACTTGAATAGCTTCTTCAGGTATCCTCTACAAATTCATTTTTATAATTATGCATCATTCACTATTTTGAACAATTGGAGTTGTTTTCTATTACCATGGTTTCTTGTTTAGTTAACTTCTGTGTTGGCGAATTCTCTTGGAGGTCTTCTCTAGTTCTCTTCATTACTTTTATTTATTTTCATGAAATTTTCTTTTAATAAAAACAATAACAATAATAAATAAAAAAAAATAACATACTGTATGTCACTGGGTATACCGAGACAACATAACCTATCAAAATAAAGAACAGCAATGCCGAAACAGCACAGGAAAGTAGGAAAAAGAATAACCTTACCGCAAGTTGTAAGATCTCATTACGCTTTCTTTCTCCACCACTAAACCCTTCATTGACATTTCGATTGAGAAAATCTGTCTTCATGTTCACAAGATCAAGTTTGGGGAAGATGTATGCATAAAACTGGAGAGAGAATGGAGAAGTGAATCAACTAGCTAATAGTTCAAATTTTAGTAGTCCCTAAATTGCAATAAGTAAATAAATAATAATTACAAGAGGTAGAGTAATCAATGTGAAACAAGAAATCCAATAAAGAATGAAACAAAATGAAAACCACTATATACTTGATTTCAACACATCTTTTAGGGCTTGGTTTCTTGGATGTCCTTGTATTTTTTCATTTTTTTCCTCAATGAAAGCTCGGTTTTATTAAAAATAAATTTGAATCAAAATTTTGAATCCATTGAACAAAAGGTCATAGTCTACCACCTCCCAGGTATCATCACACGACCCCTCCATCCCTCTAAAGAACCTTTTGTTTCTCTCAATCCACACGTCCCACAAAATAGCAAAAAAGCAAGCATGCCAAAAAACTTTGCCTTTCTCTTGAAGAAGCGAATTCAGGAGCATCTCCTCAACCATAGCGTAACAATCACAATTTCACACCAAACTTAAACCAGACGAGCTCAACCACTAAGAACAAAGAGACTAGATGAACTAATAACCCCACAACAAACGATGCAAGTACTCTAACTGACGCATAAGAATGCAGGGTCATTTAAACACAACTTGTAAACCTTTATCAATCTTAATGAAAGCAACTTAATTTTATACTCTCTTTCTTTATTGCTGAGCCTGTTTTTGTGTAGTCTTCTAAATTTTCAATAGTTTTAATGAAAGCAAGTTTATTTAACCAGAAGAAAAAAACATTTCAATAGATGCATAAAATTTATATGTGAGATCTTATTCCATAGGCAAATACACATTCAACCAAGAGTGGGTAAAGCAGAAAAAGGGTGCTTCCAGTGATACCTCAATTGGCCCCAGCTCTGCTAGACCAAGTTTTCTTCTTCGTGCATTGTAAGCCATATTTAGAAAATCAATATTGCTCACACCTGGAATCTCAACTGGAGACTGGAAACTCATAAATAATCCTGCAAGTGACCTTTCTTCTGGTTCCATTTCAAGCAAATCGCTCCCTTTAAACAGAATACTACCTCCTGTAACCTCATAATCTGGGTGTCCAACGAGTACCTTAATCAACAAAGCTTCACGTAAATTTAGGGGATAAATTGAAAGAATTCAATCTCCAAGCAGGTAAACAATAACAGAGAGGCTATTGTAAGGCATTTTGAAGAATGATGACTATGATGATAAAAAAAGAGAAATTATGATGGCAGCTGTTCTTTTCTTCTGCACCAAGTATATTTCTCTTTTTTTATACATATATGAATCATGTATGCCTCATTCTTAGAATATGTATATGTCTCATTCTCTCCTCTCTTTTCTTTTTTCCTCAAAAAAAATCAGTCTAGGATAGGTGTAGATTCTAAATACTCATTTCCAGCAAAATTTGAGGAGCTTCATGCACTATACAAAATAATTAAAATAAGCTGTGAAAAATTTCATTCCAATTAAAAATTGAAGCAAAAGAACAAGAACAAACCTCTAAGCTTATTACTTGGTAAGGAACACAATAAAATTTTTTATAAGAATTAAGGAAATGAGCAAAAACAATACTGACCTTTGCAAATGTGCTCTTTCCAGAACCGTTCTTTCCCATGATGGCATGAACCTACTAGTGGCAGGAAGAATTATTCCAAATCATATAATGAAAAAAAATCCAATGAAAATTTCAAAACCTTGTTAGAAGCCACTTCCTAAACTGATACTGGAGATTAATCTGAACTAACCTCTCCTTCGTTGACAACAAGGTTAACACCCTTGAGAATCTCCTGCTTCGATTCAGCAATTACAGCAGTCAAATCCTTGACTTCCAGCAAAAGATTCTTTTGGCTGCTAGAGGAATTGGTAGACAGAGAATTGGCGGCAGAGAGAGAAGCTGTTGCGATTCGAACTGAGTGGCGGCGGTTGGAACGGAAAGGGAGGGGGGAAAAGGTGGGTCTCATGGATAGAGTAGAATTAGCTGGTGAATATCGAACCAGAGGAGAAGTGGACGTAGCAGAGGATGAGGTGCAGTATGTCATTGACATTGCCATTGTAGAAAGCTGGGGAGGTACACCAACACCAAATGCGTCATGCCATGAAAAAGGGGGTAAGTTAACGTATTCTTAAAAAAAAATCTAAAATTAAGGTCGTCTCTAAAGTAATATTAAATGTAATGTAAATCAAATAAAGTATTCAAAATTAGGTTATATGGAAAAACTATTGGCAAAAATAGGGTATTTTTTGCATAGTTAAAAATCAAGTACATTCTATGCAAGACTTGTATGCATTATATATGAAATTTTTACATAATTTAACAAATATGGTTCTTTGCCTGATGGCGTGCGCCCCACCCTCAACTAGGAGTGCTATCAGGGCGAAATTCCCCAATAAATTGTGGAATCAGGGGCAGGAATTCATGAGGAACTAGCAAAGAACTATTCCACGTTTATTCTTATTCCCAAAACAAAACTATTCCACGTTTATTCTTATTCCCCATTTAAAGGGGAGATTGGAGTTGAACCTTTTTTATTTTTTACACTGATTTTAATCATTTAAAGGGTCATGTTTGTACGTTTTCATATGGCAACATCAGCAAGCAAATATAAAAGGATGAAACGTTTGAAATAAACAAAATGGCATCCTCTTTGCAACTTCATCTATTTGCCTTGTTTAGGAGGGCCTTGCGACCAAGATCCTTCTCATTGGTAGGACACAATATAGCAAAACAATTCATCAACCCTTCAGTTTAATCGTGTTGGGAATTAGAGAGTGTAACCAAAGTCCCACATTGGTTAGATAAGGGGATGATCATGGGTTTATAAAGGAGGACAAGTATCTTCATTGGTATGAGACCTTTTGGGTGAACCAAAAGCAAAGCCACGAGGGCTTATGCCCAAAGTGGACAATATCATACCATTGTGGAAATTTGTGGGTCTCCTCGTCCTTTACAAGTGGTATCAGAGTCATGCCCATGATGTTAGCCGTTTCGTAAATTCCTCAGGTATTGAACAAAGAATTTGTGAGTCTTAAAAAAAAAAATATAGTCTTGGTGGAGATCCGAAATTAGGCTCTATTGGGTAGGCGTTTGGCCTAGATAAGAGCAAACTCCTAGGTAAAGCCTTGATAAAGGAGTGTTTGACGGATAGTTGACTATTTGAGGGGAGGCTCGTTCATGGTACTTTGTTCGAGGGGAGGATTGTTAGGAATTAGAGAGTGCAACCAAAGTCCCACATTGGCTAGACAATGGATGATCATGTGGTACGAGGCCTTTTGGGTGAACCAAAAGGACTTATGCCTAAAGTAGACAAACCATTGTGGAGATTTGTGGGTGTCCTCATCCTTTACAAATCGAAACTGAACATAACCGAAAACCAAAATTGCTCGAGCCTCGGAATTCACCCGCTAAACTAAACAACAACAATTTGGGGTTGAACCAAATTGTAATTTATCGTTTTCTAATCTCCCGCTAGACCAAAAATGAAAACCTATCTCCTAAATCTAAAATTTTATTTCACAGCAAATGCAAAATCAAAACCTGAAAATAAACTAGAAAACGAAGTTAGAGTTCAGAAATCGAACCGAACAAGCAAATGAGGGCCGCGGCGTGAGCGCACGGCTGGGCGAGTAGGAGGGAGGAGGTCGGCTCCGTGCAGGCGGGCGGCTGCGGTTGAGCTGCAGACCCACGCGGCTAGGCGTTGCACTCCGGCGGCAAGGAGCACGGTGGGAGGAAACTTTTACTGTGCACGTGGGCGTCGGCGACGGCGTGAGGGGATGCTGAAAAGAGTAGAGAGGGGAGGCTGCGTGGGCGTGCGGCCGGGGACTGGTGATGTTAGCTTTAGGATTTTCTTTACTTTTTCCTTTTAAAATTTAAGGATAAAAAATCTATTTATACTCCTAAAATTTAGGAAAATTATTGTATCAATTTAAAGGATTTTTTTTATTAATAATGTAATTTAATAAAAAAAAAACAAATTTAGAGGATTTTTTAAAGTATTTCCAAAAATAGGGTAGATAAATCGTGTACGTGGGCCGCGATTTCCATAAGTCGTGGGCCGTGGTCACGATTCCAAGGATAACTCGCGTACCAGGTACACGACTTCCATGTTGGCACGCTGACAAGGCACACATCACCAGGTTGGGCGATGATTTGGCGCTGATGTGTCGCACGCCAGCGAAATCGTGTACCAGGTACACGAGTTACTTAATGAAATCGTGTACCCGGTACACGATTAACTTAATGAAATCGTGTACCACGTACACGATTTCGTGGTCCATGAAACCCTACCCCACCCCACTCGTGAAAGCGCCGCAACGACCCCCCTCGATTTTTCTCTCTTCTCTGCTCATTCTTCCGCCGCCGTCCGCCGTTCCCAGTGCCGTCGCCGACCGTCGAGATCTCCGCCGCTGCCGCCGCCTCAGTTCACGTCGCCGCTGCCGCCGTTCACGCCGCCGTCGCCGAAAAACGCCGTTTGGTATATTTTTTTTTTCTTTCTTTCATATAAAAACATTGTTTTAGTTTAGATTTTTAGTTTGTGGATGATTTTAGTGATAGATTTTTAGTTTGTGGACTGTTTTAGTGCTTTCAAACATTTATGGATTATTTGGAACCATTTGGGTTGTTTTTGGATTGATTTTGATTGTTATTGGACTGATTTTTGTCGTTTTTGGACTAATTTGGGTTGTTTGAGTTTTGGACTTAGATACATATTTTTATAAGTATATTTTGAACCGATTTGGGTTGTTTTTGGATTGATTTGGGTCCTTTTTTAATTGATTTTGGTTCGTTTTTGGACTGTTTTGGATTGTTTTTGGACTGATTTGGGCCGTTTGAGTTTTGGACTTAGATATATATTACTTTAGGTATATTTTGAACCCGATTTGGGTTGTTTTTGGATTGATTTGGGTCGTTTTTGGACTGTTATGGATCGTGTTTGGACTGATTTGATCTTTTGGACTTAGATATACTTTGTTGAACCTCTTTAGACTTGTTTACTTATTTTTTTTTATTTTTTTCGGATTAGTGTGACATATTTTTCATGTTGTTGAAAAAAATAAAATTTAATTAATATTTTTCTAATTTTTTCAGTTATAGTCAAATTGGTAAAATATGTCTTTGGCTCGTGAGAAGTTAGTGATTCTTGAACCTGGAAATGGTGGGGATAGTGATATAGAGACAGAAGTGGATGAATTATTTGGAGAAAATGTTAATATTAATCATCCCCTAGAAAGCCAAATGAGGAGCCACTGTCAGATATTTTCACACATATAGATTGGGAGATTACTAATTCAATATGTGAAGTAGGGTCCACATCGGAAGAAGGGGCAAAGTGTGTAGAAATGAACCCAGATATAATTACCAAAGGATTATTATTTGAGAATAAAAAGGATCTACAACTTGCCGTAAAGAAATATTGTGTGAAAAACCATTACCAGATTACTGTGGTGGAATCAAATCAAGATATTTGGTATGTGAAGTGCAAACAATGGGATGAAGGGTGCAATTGGAGACTTCGTGCCTGTCGGCGAAAAACTCATGGAATGTTCGAAATTACGAAGCTTGAAGGGGAACATTCGTGTTTATATCCAGAACTCACCCAAGACCATTCACAACTAGACTCAGATTTTATGTGTAATGAAATTCAAAATCTTGTTCGAAGTGATCCTGGAGTTTCTATATCTTTATTGCAAGAAACTATAAAGAAAGACTATGGTTATAGTGTTAATTAAATTGAATTTGATTTTGTTAAATTTCATCAACAGGTATGGAGCTCGTGCAATGGATTTTGTAATGGACTTTGTAATATTAATTTGTAATGGACTTTGTAATAATGTAATGAATCTTGATTTGTAGTGGACTTTGTTTGTAATGGATTATGTTTGTAATAGATTATGTAATAGACTTTATAATAGATTATGTTTTCTTTGTTTGTAATGGATTATGTTTGTTTGTAATGAATCTTGATTTGTAATAGACTTTATAATAGATTATGTTTTCTTTGTAATGAATCTTGATTTGTAGTTGCTAATGGACTTATGTGTTTTTAAATGTTCAGTATAAATATGGAACCTGGGCCAATTAACCCAAGACAATTATATTTACAACGTACGCACCGTTCACAGTCGATATGGGATGATCAATCTACTACTATCTTGCAATGTCGAAGAACAGAGGCAGTGGTTAACAGAAATATCAATATAGATCAACGCATCGTGCCTTACGTACAACAAACTAGATTTTGGGGGGTTGCACAGATTGGGTTCATGCAACTAAATTGGCATCTTATTACTGCGTTGGTTGAGCGATGGAGGCCAGAAACCCATACATTTCATATGCCTTGTGGAGAGTGTACGGTTACACTTCAAGATGTTGCAGTACAGTTCGGATTACCTATAGATGGAGAACCTGTAACTGGTTCATTGCAATATAATTGGGGTCAGGTATGTGAGGATTTTTTGGGAGTTCGACCCCCTGAATTGCATGGATCTAGATTAAGCATTCCATGGTTGGCAGCACAGTTTGCAGAGTTGCCCCCCAATGCCGACGAGATCACAATACAGAGGCATGCGAGAGCCTTTATTATGCAATTGATTGGAGGGTTTCTTTTTGCTGACAAGTCCAACACACTTGTTCATCTCATGTTTCTTCCACTTTTAGAAAACTTCGAGACAGTTGGACAATATTCTTGGGGTAGTGCATGTCTTGCATGGTTGTATAGAGAATTATGTCGAGCTAGTAGTGCCAGTGCATTAGAGATAGCCGGTCCATTAATACTACTACAAGTTTGGGCGTTCGATCGGTTTTCTATTGTCGCACCACTACACGACTTGCCGACCCCTGGTCATTATGCTGGACGCCCACTTAGTGCTCGGTATGTTAAATTTACGTAATTAAAATTTATCATAAATTTGCATAAAAAGTATGCTTTAATTGTATTGTATAATGTGTAGATGGAATGGGATTTTGGCTGCATCTGAGCAAACTACAAATTTGTTGATCATGTATCGTATTACATTTGACCGTCTTATGTCCAACCAGGTAAAACAGTAATCAAATTTTTTCTTATTTAAAAAAAATGTACATTAATAAATTTATTGTTTTATAAATTTCAGATCACATGGACACCATACACACCTGAGATTATGGTCTTACTACCAGACTATTGTCGTAATGGACGGGAGATTTGGTTGACTGTAAGCCCTCTCATATGTTTTCATATTGTAGAGTGGCATTACCCAAATCGAGTGTTAAGACAATTTGGAATGCGACAAATGGTGCCGCCATTTTGCGATACAGTCATAGAGTTACATCAGTTAGACTTGCGAGGTAAGCACGATCACGATTGGCGACATCATCATGCATCATATATATCACTGTGGCGTGCACGCCGTGATCATTGTGTCCTGGGCGACATAGTAGACATGCCAGTTGTGTCGGATGACTACTTACACTGGTATGATTCAATCACGAGGAGGTATATCACGCGTGATGGTGCTTATTATGCTTGCACGGTATAATATATACTTTGATTTTGTTATTATTGAATTTCAGTTACAAATATTTTTATTATTTTAATTATTTTCTTCTTGCAGAATAACTTTGTTCGAGATGTGCAACATTTTTCTGTGGAGCAAAATATACCACAGTTAGGTTCTATGTGTGAGCAATACGTCACGAACATAACTGATATCATTCAACAAACTAGGAGACTTACTGTTGCTGACACTGATCGGACACGTGCTCGTCGTAGACGTCGTCGACAACAGGCTGCAGACATTCCACAGCATAATGAAGATGAAGAACCTCCTATAGTTGATGATGACACTTTAGCTCATCAAGTTCAGTCACTAGCAGATCAGACAGACATTGCTTCAAGTTCTGGACATGGTGACATAACTCAACAAGATATTGATGATGTGATTCATCACCAATCACACATGGAAGCGCCTCAACCTCGTCGTGGAGCTCGTCAGAGAAGACCACGTCGTTGTGGCACTTAGGATTTTACTTATTTTTTGTACTAGTTTTTGTAAAAGACGAAATTATTCCAGAAGATTGTTGTCTGTGAAATTTTAGAAAAATATCTATTTACATTAATTATTAAAAAAAAGAAATTTTTACTTCGAAATAAATTTTAAATATGAAAATATTTAAATGTGGTATACAAAATTGCATACTTAATTAAAAAATTTAAAAAAAAAAAAAAAAAGTAAACTCGTGTACCTGGTACACGAGTTTAATGCAAAATCGTGTACCAGGTACACGAGTTTAATGTAAAATCGTGTACCAGGTACACGATTGTTACCACGTAAACCGTGTACCTGGTACGCGATGCTTACTGGAATCGTGTACCACGTACACGATTTTATCCAACGGAAATCGTGTCCAAGGTACACGATTGTTAACTACTCTAATTTTGTCAATAGTTTCAAACTTCACCCCACCTTTGTAATTTGTTATTTTAATTGCATTATTAATATTTTTATTTTGAAAACTACATTAGATTTGTCATTTTTTTTTAAAATTACATTATTCGAGAAACTACCCCCAATTTAAACTCTAAAAAAGTTATTTTCAAAAAAAAAAAAAAAACTCTAAAAAAGTTGTTCATATTAATTAAAAACCTTATCTATTAGATTCAAGCAATAATTTACTTCAACCCAATCTTCAGTCATCACCACAAGTCTTATGACAGTTGAGTTATGCTCATGTTGACATCCATGTGTGAAAGTCATGGATTAATGATTTTAAAACGAAATTCAATCATAGGGTCTAAATTGATTCATCATAAAAGTTAGGTTTTAATTCCCAAAGTTTAGATGTATACATTGATTTTTTCTCTTAATTTAAATATACATAAATACTATTATTAAAAAAATGCATAAATACATTCATAATAGTCAAGGAATACATATATAAGTTAATTTATTTTGACCACTAAACTTATTAAGTTACATCAATTTATCCTAAATTTTAAATTTCATCAAATTACACCCCTAATTTAGATTAGTGTTACGTTTTAACCTTAAATTTGAAATAGTGTTTCAACTTTACGGTGAGGTTATTAAGTAGTTAATTTGTGCTTTTTTTTTTTTGAAAAATAGTTAATTTGTGCATTAATCAAACTTAAATTTGTGCAAAACTTGATATTATTGGAATTGATGAGTTAACGGAGATTTTTACATTGCTTTTTGTTAAAAAATTAAAGGGTATAAATTGATACAACATGATAAGTTTAGGGACAAAAATTGAATCTTTCTCTATTTTTTAACATATTGATATGAATCCTACATATGCTATTTAAAACTAAAGAGAACTTTGAAATCAACTTGCATTCACTCAAACTTCATTTATAATAAATCAAAATTAAACCTATATTATATTAAATGAAGTATTAAAGTTGAAGTTAAGTTTTATGGAAGGAATTCAAGTTACATTAAATGAACTCAAGTGTATCTCGAACTTCATTGAAGGCAAGTCAACCATCAAACAATGAAAACACTTTCAAACTACTTCAAGTGGAACTTTATTAATACATAGGAGGTTGCAAAGGCATCCAAGCTAACCAAAGGACTTCAATTCTCATATTTATGCATGTTAACTATGTAATTTTCAATTCTAAGTCTTTTTTATGATTAAATTACAAGTTTGGTTTCTGAACTTTAAAAAGTGTTGTATAGGTCTCTCAATTTTCAATTTTACATCTAATTTGTCCTTGAAGTTTAAAAATGTCTAATAGGTCACTGGACCTTCAATTTTGTGTTTAATAGGTTTTTGATATATTCGAGATTTTCAAAAATTAATCAATCTATTAGATATAAAATTGAATTTATGTGCATTGAGACCCTAAACTTCCAATTTTGTATCTCGTAAGTTTGTTAATTTGAAAAAATGTCAAATAAGTCAATGAGTTATTAGACACAAAATTGAAACTTGGGAGACCTATTGGACACAAAAGTGAAAGTTTAAGAACCTATTAAATACTTTTTAAAGTTGAGAGACTTATTGGACACAAAATTGAAAGTTCAAGAACCTATTTGATACTTTTTAAAGTCCAGAAACCAAATCAATACAACCCTGAAAGTTCAGGGACTAAATTCGTAATTGAGCATTTTTTTTCTTATGACATTTGAGTAGTAGTTGTTGATTATGGCATTAATATTGTGGAGGTTACACTGCTATTTTAGCTTATTTTAGGTGTCTTTTTTTTTTTTTTTTTTTTTTTTTTGAGAAAATGCTTATTTTAGGTTATACTTTGAAGGTTATATAAATTCATCTAACTTGTATTGCAAATCATATTTGTTTTGACTTAGTTTCAATGAAAATGGGTCTTTTAAGCCAAATAACCGTGAACAACTTTCTTTGCATATCTTGTGTCATGATTTACATGTCAAGATCATTCAAGTAGCGACGATCAAACAACTGGTGAAGTGATTCAAATCTTGAATTTAGAAACAAGTTTTCTCTAATTTTGATCTTGATCATCAAGGTAAATTTGTTTTTCTATCTTTTTCCTTGGGATTAAATCATCTTGATTTGAGGATTTTAGCATTTTGATTTTGAAGTTTGCATGACCACGAGGGTTCTTGATCCTACTACTGTACTACCTAAGAAATCTTCCAACAGCAGTTAGTCGTGCTAGTTAGTCTTTGGTAGGTGGCCTTCTCATTTCTATGTAAAATTTGGTTCATGTAGTTTCAAATCTTCCACATAATGATTATACTTTTCTCCGAATCTTTATTAGTTGCATTGTTGTTCCAAATCTTGTCACATTAGTCTCGAATATCTCCTTTATTCTTGTCGATTGGAAATATACTAACATTAGTGGTGACATAGGTAGTCCAAATGTTCTTCATTACCTTGCAGTCCCATATTAAGTGCATGGTTGTTTCAACTTTTTTCCTACTAAACACAACCAATATTATCTAGAGTAAAGAAAGTATCTAACTTTCAAATTACCTTAAAAAAAAAAAAAACAATATAAAAATAATATGCTTCTTAATTTGATCTTTTCTATACTCTACCTTATTCCAAATTTAATTTACAATACAAAATGAGACAAAATATTGATATATAATTCAAAACCAGTAAAACAGATTATAAGAACTAAATATTAAAAAAAGTTTTTTTTATTAAAAAAAAAATCCAATCTTGTACCACAAACATAGACTTCAAGAACCTTAGGTTTCACAAACAAGCAAGGACTCTAGAGTTTGTGATTTCAAACAAGTAGGCCAAACGACCCCTAAAAGTAGCATGTAAGGTCGAGTTTGGATTCATCACAATTTTGATTTCCAAGTTTTGTCTAGACTATATACATTTTAATTGATACTTCAATTTCATTTAAATGTTAGCCCCTTTTTTTAGTCTTAAAGATTTATTTCATACATTTTTTAAAGAAAATGCTTCAATTATTGTACGTAATTTGAAAATCATATGTATGATGTAAATGAAATGAGACTTAGTGAGAATGTAATACTCAAAATATAATAACCAATGAGAAGGTAATACTAAGTGAGGATGTAACATAAGTATTCAATGCGTACATTATCCATAAAAGATTTATGGACTAAATTATCAATTTGTTCCTTATACTTTAAACATGGTATCATTTTAACCGACCAATTATAACAAATTTTAAATTATACTTTGAAAAGTAAATCCATACTATTTAGTTGCCAAGGGCACTAATTATTCATTCCTCATAACCAAATAAAGATGGCATCAATAAGACTATCATGTAGGGAAGTACAACTTGTAAATGCAAACTTTGTGACTAAAACAAACTCTCTCCACTTTCCACACTTAGACAAAAAAGAAAGATTGGAACAAATATCATGCTCTTCATAGAATTCATGTGATCCAAATACATTTGGACAACTTCCTGCCTCATTAACTTATGTCTGCAAATATTACTCAACAAAGGAATCACAATAGAGATATGTACATAATTTTCAATGTGCAGCCATTCTCAAGTTGTTTGGCATGACAAGGAAAAGTTGTGTACTTCTTTGCTTGGTAATCTCTCTCTCATTTCTGATTATATAGAGACTTGAGAGAGAGATCAAACTAAACTCTAGTATGTGTGGCAATGGAGAGATTTACAGGCAGATGCTTGTCTTTTACAAAGATAATCATTAGTCTAGCAGAAGTAAAGTGGATCTCCCTTCCACATTTACTAGTGGCTGCAAGCATTTTGATTGTTCTACTTGGCTTACTCTACTTCAGATCCAGTTGTGTTTACCTTGTTGATTTTGTCTGTTATTTGCCTCCCGATCATTTGAGAACGGCCCCCGACAAATTCATCGAACACTTGGAGCTTTGCAACCTGTTCGACAAAGAGAGCTTGGATTTCCAAGAGAAGGTCCTTGAGAGGTCAGGAATCGGACCTGATGCTTGTATGCCACTTTCTCTGCATAAAATTCCACCAAATACTTCCTTCGACGGTACGAAAGAAGAGATCGAAACTGTTCTTTTCTCAGTTGTCGACGATGTCCTCTCTAAGCATAAAGTTGATCCGCAGAGCATTGACTTTCTGGTGTCTAATTGCAGTCTCTTTTGCCCTACCCCCTCCATCACTTCTATGATAATAAACAAATTTGGATTTAGAAACAATATAAAGAGCTTCAACTTGAGTGGAATGGGTTGTAGTGCTGGAATGGTGTCTATAAGCTTGGCCAGAGATCTCCTGAGAGTTCACAAAAACTCAACAGCTTTAGTTCTCAGCATGGAAGCTGTAACACCAAATGGATATAGAGGAAAAACAAAGTCAATGCTTATATCTAACATTCTATTTCGAATGGGTGGAGCAGCTATATTGTTATCCAACATGAAGAAAGACAAGCAGAGAGCAAAATACAAGCTTCAGCACCTTGTTCGAACCCATATGGGATCCAATCATCAGGCCTATCAATCTGTTTTTCAGAAACCTGATGAAGCTGGGAATGTTGGGGTTTCACTATCTCGAGATCTTCTTCAGGTAGCAGCAAAGGCACTCACAACAAACATATCAGCTTTAGGCCCACAAGTGCTCCCATATTCCGAGCAGCTCCGATATGGATGGTCTTGGATTACCAAGAATATTTGGCCACCAGCAAAGGGGAAAGAAGTGTACGTGCCAAATTTCAAGAAGGCTTTCGAGCATTTCTGCATACATGCTGGTGGTAAAGCAGTTATTGATGCTGTAGAGAAGAGTCTCAACCTGCAAAAAGAGGATGGAGAAGCTTCAAGAATGACCTTATACAGGTTTGGCAATACTTCATCTTCTTCTGTATGGTATGAACTCAACTATCTTGAGGCAAAGGGAAGGGTCAAGAGGGGAGATAGGGTTTGGCAAATTGCATTTGGAAGTGGATTCAAGTGTAACAGTGCAGTCTGGAAATGCATTTCTGAGATTGATCCAAAAGCAAGAAGTGCATGGTCAGATAGAATCCATCTATATCCCATTGACACTGGCATTCCAGATGTTTCTTCTTGAGATATCATCCTAAAGAAACCTAACTATAGGATTTTTCTACACACGCATAGTCAATATTTAAATGGCAGATAAGTACCTTCTTAATTACTTCTGGTCTAAAAGGGGCTCATCCATTAAATGACTAAACTAGTACAACATAGTATGTCTACAAGGCCATACATGTAACAAGTCCAAGAAGACAGCAATCTTTTTTGATTCAGATTAACATATTTTTTCCATGTAAACACACACTACTGTTTCCATGTAGTGTGTTGTGCAGTCAAATCCTTCTCCAGACATTAAAAGTTTCCATTGGCTTCAATATTTGGAGTATTTGTCGGGGATGCAAATGAAATCCTTGTCTTTCTCTGCATTTTACTAATGAATCAAATTCTGTCAATAAGTTCCAGTCTCCAACGTCATAACAAATACATTACATATATTTGAATGAATGTAAGGTTTGACCAGTCATACTAACAAATAACCCTATCTTTGATCTCCACATTATCCAACCTAAAAATCTTATGTCAAAAGAGATCTACGCTCATTGGAGAACACTTTATAATCCTTGGCTTAAATTTTGTTTGAAACTCAAATTCTACCCTCTCCATTTGTCTATATTTACTTATCAATACAACTGTTTCTTATTATTTTAAAAGAAAAGTGTTCTTTTAAGATCTTGTAGCTTTTGACACTAGATGTTGCTTTGACAGAATCTCTGCAATAAACTGGCGACCAAATAAATGTGAGTTCTTTAAGATAAGGTTTCTTGTTGATGAGTCTACAACATAACCCTGACCAGGCATCCACTGTAGTAATTGAAGAAATAAATCCTTCTTTTCAGGTAGCTCAATGTAGCGTGATGTAGCCATCATAAATAAATCCTGAAGAAGAAGAAAAAGAAACTTAGTCATTGAACCCAAAAGTAAAAAGGTATATAGATTGAAGCCATATATAAATATCTTATTTGTCTCTAGTCGTCATATCTATGGCATTCAGCCACCTAAAATAAAAATTAGTAAATTAGCTACCTCATAATTATATATATATATATATATATATATATATATATATATATATTTTAAGAAATAATCATTTCATTGATCAATTGAAATCACAAAAGATGGGATTAGGAAACCCCAAAAAGAATTACAACAAGCTAAACCAATGGGACAAAAGAGAAGAAAGAGCCAAGAATGAGATTAAATTTTTTATAAAAAAAATCAAATTGACGTTCCTTATCTTTGAAGATTCGGGAGTCATTATATAACAGATTTTCATATAATGATGTGAAGCTAAAGACAAGCTAAAACTTCAGTCGGTTGAACTTCTAAAGCATGTAATCTATGTCCAATGATCATTTACCTGATCAATCTTATACCCAGAACCATGGATTGCCTTCATTACATCGTTTATCAAGTTGACATTACCAGACTTCATAAACTTGAAAGCGAACTTCCTTATGGCAGGTTTAGAAATTAGTCCTGCATTGTCCTACAAGGCAATTTTTTCAGCATATGGAAGTAGATAATATACAAAGTATAGAGTCGAAAATTAAATATGGATAAATAAATAATTATTAAATACCTTGACAACAACATAAGCATCTTTGAGAAGTCGACCTGCAATCAGAATGTGCAAAATCTTCTCATGAAGTGCCTTGCACATTGTTCTTTTGCTATATTTCAATATGTTGTAAACTGAAAATGCTTCGGAATAAGCCCTTATCTTCCCAAGAGACGATATTAAAGATGAACAGAGTTCCTACATAAGGAGAACGCATTTGGAGTGAGTAAACCAATTCTGGCCAAGAACATTTTCCAGATATAAAATCTAACGTATCTTTTCCAATTTGAATATGAAATGTGGAAACCAGACATGCAATTTCACAAACTTAAACAATAAAAAATAAAATAAGTCCACTGCTCAACGTTATATTGAAGACTCGTAATCTCTGTATGGATAAAGTTCTGTTTGTGTGTCACATCAGTTAGGAAAATACAACATACAACCTGTTTATTCAGGGGATCAAAACATTTTGAAAGGATATATTAATTGCTTTAAGATAGAATGGACCAAAAACAAGGAATCATACTTTTTTTATCCAAATCCATTGGGTTAAAATGAGAAGTGAAGTGCTAGATAATATTATAGGTGAACATGCATCAAATCAAATTATCAAACCAAGAAAAAGTAATGATGGCCCAAATGCTCAGCCTGCAGTTACAAATCCAACTCAAATAAAATATTAGTCGAAGCACCGACATGAGATTGCTTTCTGAAATATTAACATTATTATGTTTTAGATGTATTTACCCCACTTTTAACAAAAAGTAGTTCAGCAAATGTACCAATTTCCAAGTGAAACAATACGGCAGAGAGTATAATTGCTGACATTAAAATGAAATTTGCCCTTTTTTTTATTTCCTATTCTCCCTCTCTCTCTCTCTCTGATATTGTTTTACATAAGTACTAAATTAGTACTCAAGTGTTAGGATACCTTCCTAACAAATGCAAAACACGTAAACAGAAGACAGACATCAAAAGCAGAGCAAGAACAACGCTGTCCTATAGATATCCACACTGAGAGTTCCAATATGAACACAATGGACTCAAGAACAAGGAAAAACAAGCACACCACCAGCTATTCAAGAGAGCTGGAAATCTCTCTTAAACCAAGCCTTAGCTAAACCTTTTGCAAAAGACAGCTACCTGCCCCTCCCAAAATAACGACATTCCCCTGCCTACCGTGCTCTCCTCAACAGGGATCACCTCAAATTACCTTTTTACCCCTCCTACTATAAGTATTTACAACCTGAGGCCTTACACAATGACACTAAATTCCTTCAAGAAAATTAATTGGAATATAACAGAACTTTACCTCCTCTGGTTGGTGGCCTTTCCGATGCATATCCTCCAAGGTCCTATAACCTAGTAGATACAGTTTCTCCTTGCAGAAATATTTGATTAAGATATGAAAGGTATTATAATCTGGACTGATTGCTAACTCATCCATTTTCCTAAGCATTTGCATGACACTCTCCATTTCCCCTGCTCTGCAGTAAGCACAGAGCATTGTGTTCAATATTACAATGTCATATCTGTCATATGTGGCTTCAAAATCTTTAGCCAACTGTTTTGCCGCTTCTAGAAGCCCACCTCGGCAAAAAGCTGATATCATGATGCTGTGGGCGTAGCCATCTGTGAGAAGAAAAAAGAATAAAAGATTACTGCCCTTGCAGTTCATAAGAAAAAAAAAAGTAAATAAAATTTAGATGGGCTTGACTTCTACAAAGAGCAATTTTAAAACACGGAGTTATGTCAAGAATAAGCCAGAAATGAAGTTCTACCACTTTAGATGGTGTTAAAAAAGACTCAAACACAATGTTATGACAATATGGACTCTAACATGCAAAGACAATGACTAGGCCTTTCTGTAATTACGATCTTGATTTGATTTTGTTGGATTGGAGTCCCTTTCGGTAAGGGATTCCCTTTTGTTGGGCTTGTTTTTTTGTATACCCTTGTACATTCTTTCATTTCTCTCAATAAAAACTTGGTTTCTTACCAACAAAACAAAAATGCAAAGACAGCACTTAAACTTAATTGATTAAAGCATAGTAACTGAAGTTTGTTTTACTGAGCTTGGGTACCTTTTTTTGTTTTTTGGTTTCTATGTGATCTCTCCTTGCATATACATTTTACTTAGTTCTTTTTATAGGAAACACAAAACCATTCATCGATATGAAGAAAAGGAATACAAAAATGGTCCTATCAAAAATTAATTACAAAAAACACCTCCATTGATTAACGAGGGTAGTAAGACTGTAATCACAAAAGGGAGGAGACAATTTGCTCCAAAATACAGCTAAAAGTGAAGTAGATTCAGAAACGTAGTCAGTGTACTTGTTCTTATCCATGAAACAAGTTTATAACTGCTTTATTGATCAAACAAGTTATGTGAACTCTAGTATCATTATGCTTTATTAACAGCAAGGAATTAGTATCACGGTGCTCCATTCTCTCTCCTCTCATTTCCTCTCTCTCTCGTTGCTCTCCCTCTAGCCCCAAGCTCCTCTGTTTGTTGTTCAGTACTCGATGGCTGCCTCACCTCCTATGGAGGTTCTTTCTAATCAGTTTTTAAGCTTAGTTTATATCAGCTATCAAGAAGGGAGTTTATATCACCTCCTATGGAGGTTCTTCTCCCCCGTGCTGGTTTGTTGAAAAAAGATCCAAGTAAGCTTTAGATCCTCCTTTTACAAGTCATCGGCTCATCTTTCCTCACTTGGATATCAACGCATACATATCTTTCTCAATAGCAATTAAACCAACTTTATTAAATGGCTTCGCAGTGCCAATAGAAGTCTTATTGACCAGAAACTTAATTAAATGGGAAATTCAGTACTTCAAGAAAAGTCTTCCAAAAGCAATGTAACCAGGATTAATATTTTCAAGTTGTAAATAAAGTCTTTCAATAAAGTATTTCATTTTGATATTTCACCAGATTGAAATATTTCTGCTTTATAGAACTTCAAATCTTAAGGGAAAAAACATACCAGATCTAACGTTTTTTTCTTTCATTTCATCGAAAACTGCCTTTGCTTCTCTAATAGAACCTTCCTTGGCAAGGCCATCCATCAACAAACAATATGGCATCTACAAGAGAAACCACCATTATTGGTATCAGAAGTATTTTTATAATTATATTTTATTTTCTTTTCTTTTTACAAGGAAACAATACTTTTCTGTGAAGTTATGAAAAGTTTCATGCATGAGTTACGAAGAACTCCTTGAAAATAAAATAAAATAAACTTCACAACAAAGAAACAAACCAACTCCGTTAAGGAACACCACAACAAAGAACCCAAAAAAGACAAATAGAAAAGAACAATATGTTTTGAATAATACATATCTTTCGCATCCAACTAAAAAACTCCACATTCCAGACCAAAGATACATTACAACAAATAGAGTTTTCAATCTTATAGGGGAGAGTTCATCTTTGGAACCACCACAAATCACCAACAAAAAGTCAAGCAGCAAGGCTTTCCAAACCAACAAGGAAACTTCAGGGAGAAAGATTGCCAGAAACTAAACAAATATCCAGCAAGAGTCCAAACAACAAACCATCCAGAATAAAAGTAGTATTCACTGACTCTAAACTCTAAAGTATGTATCTGCATAATACCAACCTGCTGTCTGTCTCTCGGAATTCTCTTCTCTATATTCCTTCTAAAGGACGTGAGGAAACTGCATTAAGAAATCTTTTACTAAAAAGAGAAGAACCTGACGTGAATTGAAACCCCTCATCATTTGCAAAAACATAAAGGACAAATAAATGATTGAAATTAGTGGAACTTGAGACAAAAGTAGGATATTTGCAGACAAACGACTTTTGTCGCTACTTGCTTGTATTTGAATGTCTTCGAGTTCAGCAAGAAGAGAAACAAATTCTTCAATTTCACTTTCTTTCAGGTTTCTTCTTCTAGTTATCTTCCACGAATGTGTTTTTTTTTTTTTTTTTTTTTTTGTAAAAAACAGCTTTCATTGAGAAAGAATGAAAGAATACAAGGACATCCAAAAAAGGCAGCCCACTAAAGGGAACCCTGCTAAAGGAAGGGGCTCCAATCAAGATTAACAAGACCTAACAAATAATTACAAAAGGTAGATTATTTCAATTTTAAATTTATGTTTTTCCTTATTTAGATTAGATTTTATTCTATCTTTATAGTTTCCTTTTATGTATTTTTATGATGTATATATCTTCTTGTTTTTTGGGTGATGAAAGAAATGAAATGATTTTTCTCCCAAAACCACATGGTATCAGAGCAACCCTAAAATTAAAACCCTAACCCTAACCCTAAAAATAAAACCCTAGCCGTCAGACTTCACCGGCGAGCTCTCCTTCCGGCAACCCTTCGGCGATCTCTCTTTCTTCTCCGACGAGCTCGTTCCATTCGTGTTAACGTTCGCTCGTTGCTCGCCGCCCGTTCGCAGCTCGACGCTCGCCCTCGTCCGTCGGTCGTCGCTCGCCCTCTTCCACCGCTCGTCGCTCGCCCTCGTCCGACGTCTTCTCCCTAGCGCCGCGGCACGTCTCCACCGTCTAGCCCCTGCAGCAGCACGAACCGTACAGCCCGAATCCCAGCCGCGAGCGCCGCCTCCTCTCACGGTGCTCTCTCTCTCTCTCCGCTGCCCAGATCCGGTCGCTCCGCACCTCCCGCCGTGGTCTTGGTTCTCTTTCTCTCTTCTTCAGGGCCGATTTTGCTCAGTTTTTTGTTGCTCGGTTTTTGGTCTGCTTGTTTTTCAGATTTGGCTATTTGGTTGTTCGAGTCCTTCAGCGATTTCAAATGGCGAAACATGGGTTAGCAAGTGTCAGTTATGAAAACTCCTCTCAATCTCACGATTCCTCCCCTCAAATTGTGACTAATCATAAACTTCAAGGTCATAATTTTCTTCAATGGAATCAATCAGTCTTCATATATATCTGTGGTCGTGGTAAAGATGGTCATCTAACTGGTGATACCCCTGCACCGAATGCTAAAGACCCGAAGTTTCGATCATGGAAAACTGATGATCATTTGGTCATGTCTTGGCTACTAAACTCTATGACTCCAGAGGTTGGAGAGAACTTTTTATTGTTCAAAACAGCAAAAGAGATATGGGATGCAGCCCGTGACACCTATTCTAGCTTAGAGAACTCATCTGCTCTATTGGCTATTGAAACCCGGTTGTATGATTTACGTCAAGGAGACCTTAATGTTACTCAGTACTTTAATCTTCTTGTTCGAAACTGACAACATTTGGATATGTATGAAACATACGAATGGAAGTGTGGAGAAGACATGACTCTTTACAAAAAGATAGTTGAGAAAAAGAGAATATTGAGGTTCCTTCTAGGGCTTAATAAAGAGCTAGATGACGTAAGGGGAAGAATTATGGGAGCAAAAGATCTTCCCTCTCTTAGGGAAGCTTTTGCTGAAGTACGACGTGAGGAAAGTAGAAAACACTTGATGATGCCTGAGATTGGGTCCTCTACTGGACCAGAGGTTTCGGCCATGTTGACACACAGTTCATCTCAAGATTACAAATCTAAGAAAGGCAATCGTCCTTGGTGTGATCATTGTAAGAGAGTGGGACATGTACGAGATACTTGTTGGAAAATTCATGGCAAACCAGCGGATTGGAAACCAACGAGGAAAGGGACAATCGAAAATCATGCTCATGTTGTTACTTCTCCTTCTCCACATCCAACTTCTGCTGTGTTTTCGAAGGAACAATTAGATGTGTTACAACAAATGATTGGCCATCTTTCATTATCGACATCTACTCCCACAGCCTCAGTTGAGAAACCTTCTAGCAATCTTGCTTATCAAGGTACTGGTCTTTCTTGTTTTTCTGTGCAGCATAACAAGTCTAAACCTTGGATTGTGGATTCTGGAGCATCAGACCATATGACCGGCGACTTTTCCTTATTCCACCAGTTCAAATTCCAACCTGGCTATTCGTCAGTTCGAATAGCTGATGGATCTCTCTCTGAAGTTACAGGGACAGGGTCAATAAAGTTGACAAATGATCTCGTTCTCTCTAAAGTGCTTTATGTTCCTAAGTTGAACTTCAATTTGATTTCAGTTAGCAAACTTACTGGTGATTCGAACTGCATTTCTAATTTTTACTCAAACTTGTGTGAATTTCAGGAGGTGGATTCGGGGAAGGTGATTGGCAGTGCTAAGCAACATGGTGGCCTCTATCTTCTTCAAGAAAAGTGGCCTTCAAGTTTCGTTGTCAGTTCTAGTTCTAAGTTTTCTTCTCAGTCTGTTAGTTTTGTCTCCAAGTCAGAGTCCTTGTCAATTGAAAGTCATGTCATGTTATGGCATTTACGCCTTGGTCATCCAAATTTCATGTACCTTGAAAAGTTGTTTCCTGATTTATTTATCAATAAAAAGTCATGTTTCTTCCAGTGTGAAACTTGTCAATTATCTAAACACACAAGAAATGTTTATCCTAGTGTGCCCTATAAATCTTCAAAACCGTTTTCACTTATTCATAGTGATATTTGGGGGCCTTCTAGAGTAAAAAATATATCAGGAGCACGATGGTTCCTCACCTTTATTGATGACCATACCAGGATGACTTGGACATTTCTAATGAAGGACAAATCTGAAACACCAAATCTTTTCCATTCTTTTCATGCTATGATCTCTACTCAGTTTGAAAGTAAAATTCAAGTTCTCCGAACAGACAATGCTCGAGACTATTTCAATTCGATTCTTGGTACATATCTCTCATCTCATGGTATTGTTCATACTAGTTCATGTGTGGACACTCCACAACAAAATGGGATTGTTGAACGGAAAAATAGACATCTTCTTGAGGTAGCTCGTTCTCTCATGTTTTCTACTAATGTTCCTACCCATTTTTGGGGGGAAGCCATTCCCACTGCAACCTTATCAATCGGTTGCCTAGTCGTGTCTTCGCTTTTAAATCCCCTCGAGATGTCCTTCTCCAAATTCACCCTCAATTCCAAAACCTTTCCTCAAATTTACCCCTTCGGGTGTTTGGTTGTTCTTCCTTCGTTCATAACCATTCTCCTCACAAGTCCAAACTTGATCCAAAATCCATCAAGTGCATTTTTCTAGGTTATGCATCCCATAAAAAGGGGTACAGATGTTATTCACCTATCACTAGAAAAACGTACACGTCCATGGATGTTACATTCTTTGAAAATCATCCTTTCTTTACCAAGTCTCAAATTCAAGGGGAGAATATACAAGAATTTGAGCATTTGGATGTTGAGCCTTATTCTGTCATCCCTACTATTCCCATCATAAATGAGGTCTTAACCTCTACCATAAGCGAGCCACCTATTTCTGAGTCTAGTATTTCTGAAGTCGAAGTCCCACAAACTCGCACACCTATTGTTTATACAAGAAGAAAAGAGGCTACCATGCAAAACCAAGAATGTCAACCACCTGAACCAGATTCATCATCACTGAATTCCACTGACGAGAACATCACCGTTATGGCACCTGTAATTGATGATCTGACCCTACCAATTGCTCAGAGAAAAGATGTTAGAAGTTGCACTAGTCATCCCATTGAAAAATATGTTGCATATGGCAAATTACTTCCTACTTATAAAGCTTTTGTGACTCAGTTAGACAATATTCACATTCCACAAACCATTCAGGATGCGCTCAAAGATCCGAAATGGAAAACGGCAGTGGATAAAGAAATCAAAGCTCTTGAAAGCAATGGAACATGGACTCTTACAAAACTTCCTCATGGAAAGAATCCAGTTGGTTGCAAATGGATTTTCACGGTCAAATACAAATGTGATGGCAGCGTGGAACGGTTTAAAGCTAGGCTTGTTGCGAAGGGTATTACTCAGTCATACGGTATAGATTACCAAGAAACCTTTGCCCCTGTTGCGAAACTGAATACTGTACGCGTTCTATTGTCTCTAGCTGTGAACCAAGATTGGCCCCTTCACCAACTTGATGTCAAAAATGCATTCTTGAATGGTGATCTCGAAGAAGTTTACATACAAATTCCCCCGGAATGGAAGACAAGTCTAATAGCAACTTGGTGTGTAAGTTAAAAAAGTCTCTATATGGATTAAAACAATCTCCACGTGCTTGGTTTGACAGATTCACTAAAACACTAATTAAAAATGGCTATTATCAATGTCAAGCTGATCATACCTTGTTTGTGAAATCCTCAAATAACAAAACTGCAATTTTGATTGTATAAGTAGATGACATCATCATTACAGGGAATGATCTAGAGGAGATCCTCAACCTGAAAAAGATGCTTGCAACTGAGTTTGAAATCAAAGATCTGGAAAACTTGAGATATTTTCTAGGCATGGAAGTGGCACGATCCAATAATGGTATTGTAATTTCTCAGAGAAAGTACATCCTAGACTTATTAAAGGAGACAGGAAATCTTGGGTGTAGACCTGCAGAAACACCCATGGATCCTAATCTAGTTTTACATCAAAGTGAAGATATTGTCCCAGTTGACAAGGGCATGTATCAAAGACTTGTGGGAAAGTTAATTTATCTATCACATACCAGACCAGACATAGCATACTCTGTTAGCGTTGTTAGCCAGTATATGAACAATCCAAATGAACGTCATCTAGGAGCTGTGAACAGAATTCTGAAATACTTGAAAGGCACTCCAGGACATGGTTTATTGTTCAAAAAATCTTCAAACAGACTTGTAGAACTCTACACTGATGCTAGTTGGCATGGAGAATTAACTGACCGGAAATCTATGATGGGCTATTGCTCATATGTTTGGGGTAACTTGGTCACTTGGAGAAGTAAAAAACAAGTTGTTGTAGCAAGAAGCAGTGCAGAAGCTGAATACAGAGCGCTTGCTTTGGGAATATGTGAAGGAATATGGATTCAGAAACTTTTGACAGAGTTGAAAATGGATACTCAGAACTCAGTAAAATTGTTTTGTGATAGTCAAGCAGCCCTCAGTATTGCAAAGAATCCTGTTCATCATGACAGAACAAAGCATATAGAGATAGATCGACATTTCATATTCGAGAAGGTCAACAGTAGAATAGTGGAACTAAACTATGTTCCATCTCGTCATCAAGTTGCCGACATTCTCACCAAAGCATTACCAAGAACAAGCTTTGAAGGATTCAACTCCAAGTTTGGCTTGTATACTATATACAATCCAGCTTGAGGGGGAGTGTAGATTATTTCAATTTTAAATTTATGTTTTTCCTTATTTAGATTAGATTTTATTCTATCTTTATAGTTTCCTTTTATGCATTTTTATGATGTATATATCTTCTTGTTTTTTGGGTGATGAAAGAAATGAAATGATTTTTCTCCCAAAACCACAGCCTTCATAACCGAAGTCTAGAGAGAAACATGAAATCTAGTGAGGGCCCACACATCAAACAGGGACCTCTTCAAACCTCTAAAGACCCTATTATTTCTCTCTCCCCACAAACCCCATAAATGCACACACGCATGCAAGCCATAACTCCCTCCCTTTATCTCTGAATGGAAGATGGAGGAGGAACTCCTCAATCGTCTCCCTGTGAACTCTGAAGCTTTTGTCCTGTAACCCGAATGCCTCAAAAAACATACTCCAGACAATGAGAAAAAACACATCTCCACATGATGTGATCTAGATCTTCCTCTGCCCTCCGACACAAAATACAACAAAATGGCCCAACCAACGAAAGCCTCTTTCTCATAATATTGTCGAACGTATTAACTCTTCCATGAATAACTTGCCAAGTAAAGAATCTTATCTTTTCAGGAATTTTCACTCTCTAGAGAATAGTAAAGATAGACTCTCTACGGGGAGAAGGATTAAGCAACCACTGAAAAAAGGAACTACACGAGAAGCCCTTGGAAGGGCTAAAGCTCCAATTGTGAATGTCTCTTCTCCCCTCCCTAAACTGAAACTCTCCAATCAAAGACAAGAGAGTCGTGACCTCCACCGTCTCCCTATCAGTCAAAGAGCGATGGAACCCCAAAGAATAAGAGTGAGGGCCCCTGAATACAATAATGACATCAGAAATCGACCTATTCCTCATGGAGGACAATCGATAGAGATTAGGAAACTTAGAGTAGAAGGAACAATCCCCTACCCAATTATCCTCCCAAAAGTAAGTATCCCTCCCATCACCCACAACACACTGAACCAATCCTGAAAAAATCAGGAGCTCATAAACAATATCCTTCCACTAATTTCTAGCCATGCCTTTAACCCCACTCGCAAGTCACTCATAGGGATTATATCCATACTTACTGACAATAATCTGGTGCCACAAGGAGGTCGACTCAAGCGGGAACCGCCATAACCATTTAGCTAACAAAGCTCTATTCCTCAGATTCAGGTTCTCTCTCATAAGCTTCTCCAAACTACGACAAATTGTTTTAGGGACTCTAAACAACAAGAAAAAATAAACAGGGGTCCCGCTTAACACTGACTGAATAAGAGTAACCCTTCCTCCTTTCATAAACAATATCTTCCACGAATGTTAAACCTCATCCCACCAATAAAAAACAAAACATTTTTCATTTGAAGCTATACTGAAAAGACCTGGGAATCTAACTCTATAAGAAAGCTCTCCCCCTAAATGTCTTTCTTTTTTTTTTGAAAAGGAAACCACACTTTTCATTGAAACAATGAAAAGAGACTAATGCTCAAAATACAAAGAAACGGAAGAAGGAGAAAAAAAAAACAAAAACAAAAAAAACAATAGATGAATAACAATAAAGCCAAAAACATGAAAAAAGCCTGAAAAAACTTGGACAGCGAACTCCATGACAAAGCTATGAGTCGAGCAAAGAATCCCAACGCAGAACGACTTTCAAGACCGATCTTATACTGACACGATCTTTTCTGATCTCCTGATTTTATGCCAAACCATACCATTAGCCCCCAAAATTTAGAAATACTACTCCAGGGACTTCTATGATTTTCTTTCTTAAGGCTCACATGCCCTCCAGTGTTTTCAAAGGCTCAAGGCGCACTAAGGCGCAATGGTCCTCTGGGGCTTAGGCGCAAGGCACAATAAAAGACCAAGGCTTTTTTTCAAGGCGCACCATATATATATATATATATAATAGAGAAAGAGAAAGAGGAAAAAAAATCTTTAAAAAATATACATATATATAAAACACTTGCATGGCAAGCAATGAAGTTTTTAACCAAGAAAAATAGATAAAAGATAAACAAGGTTCAAATAATGAAGTTTTTTTTTTTTTAAAGAATACTAAACAATGAGTTTAGTATTTAGGTTTAAAACATTAAAAAATAAAAATAGAAATGTGAAGCCCCAGAGGCGCCTTGAGCATGCACCTCAAAGGCTTCGAGGGAAGGCGCGCCCTTGGCCATGCCTTCCTCACTACGCCTAGAAGCGAGGCGCTGAGGAGGCACCTTGCGCCTAGGCACGCCTGAGCACACGCCTTTTAAAACACCAATGCCATCAAAAAGAATTTTTCCCATAAATACTTACAACCACTTTGTGCCATCTCATTTGGCTTTTTGAAACATTCTCACTCCCTATTTGGCTAGAAGAGCTTCATGTTTTATTTTCAAACCACTAGTTCCAAAACCTACTCTTTCCAAAGGTTTGGACACTCTATCCCAACTTACAAGAGGTTTTAAGTCTTTCGGTCCTTGGGTTGTCAAATTCTCATTGGGTTAAGTAGGAGTTGTGAAGTATATAGATGACCCATTCTACTTTGCCACCTTCCGCATAAAGTTTCTTTTCTTTATTGAATACACATTCACCTAAACCACTATTTTCTTGTTGCCGATGCAATCTTTTTCTATGAAGGTATTCGCTTGATAATGTCCAATTTTCCCATATGTAAAGAACTTCCTACTGGTTGGACACATGTACAGATTCTAGATGCTCTTTTTTTTTTTTTATAAGAAACCATCATATCTCACATTAAACACGAAAGAAGAGAGAAAACAAACCAAGGGCCAAAGGAAGAGGGATCCCCCACCCAAGGAGCTACTTACAAGAGGCCCTCCATCTTGAAGAAACAAAAAGAAAGGATAGTTACAAAAGAATTTAGAAAAGCTATAGCACCACCAAGACGCATTAAGCTGAACATTATCCCAAAAAATATTAAAAAAGAAGAAGACTTATCGTCAAAGATTCTTCTACTGCGTTCCAACCAAACCACAAGCTCCATAACAGGGATCTCGAAGCAACACATCCATAGGATCCTCTCTTCTCTTCTAAGCCTCCACCCACCCACAGATTCCAGCAGCCAATCATCTATCTTCCTTGGGAGGCAGACTTGAATATTAAAGATGCTCACCAATCTATCCCAGCATTGTCTGGCAAAGGGGCAGTGCAAAAGAATGTGGTCTAAAGATTCTTCATTTTGCAAACAGAGGGGGCAAGCCGAGGGACACAAGGCAAGATTTGGGCATCTATTCTGCAACCTCTCGTGAGTATTAAGACTTCTATGGGCTACCGACCACAAAAGAAAAATTACCTTCTTAGGAACTTTGAATTTCCAAATCAGCTTAGGCAGAGGGCACCTTAATGAGGGACTTGAGGCAGCCAACCTGAGGAACAAGGATTTGGTGGAGAATTCATTAGTCGAGTTCAGAGACCATACAATTCTGTCAGGCTGTCAGCTTCTGCCCCAAGCGAAATCCTTTCAACCTACCAGTCAGCCCAATCCAAGCCTGCAATTCTCTCTCAAAGACCCCTCTTCTAATGCCCAAATTCCAAGTCACTTGGGTTTCATCCCAACATTCAGCCACCGTATCATTTAGATTCTAGATACTATTTTGACAATGAAATCGACAATTTACTTTTTATGGAATTAGAGAAGTAGAAGATAGCTTTTAGCAGATTGGCAGCAAATTGCAGTCCCTTTAACCAAATACACTTGAAAAACTAGAATGCTAAACTGAACTAGAATCCTGACCAAAGAAACAAGAATACAAATTTTAGACTTTGCAAACGCTTTCCATCTTCTACTTCTCTAATTCCATAAAAAGTAAATTGCAGTCCCTTTACATTCGAAGGTCTTGGGTTTTCAGCTTTCATTTTTGCCTCCAAGCTACTGAAGTATCTTGCCAATTTGAGCCAACTTTCTTTCTCTACTTTTCCCCTTCCTAAGAAAACTTGCTTTCGTTGAGATAAAATGAAAGAATATAGAAAACCATAAAAAACAGCCCAAACAAAAAAGAGAGTGCCCAGACCCAGGATTAACTATATAAAAAAGGAGTCAATTCAAAAGGATAAGGCCTAAAGGAAAATTAAAAGAACACCTTAGAAACAGGTAACAAAAGGGAAACATTCAATCTAGCAAAGGATCACATCTCCTCCAGGGACCTCTCAAACCCTAAAAAATTCTTCTATTCCTCTCTAACCAAATTCTCCAAATAACTGTGAAGAAGGCACAATGCTATAAATACACCTAGGGGTGTAATCAGTTTGGTTCGGCTCGGTTTGAGCGTTGAACCGAAGCCGAACCACCAAGGAAACTAAAGAAAATGAGGAAACCGAATCGGACCGCCACTTGATATGAACCGAACCGACTTGAACCGATTAACCAACGTTTTTATCGATTCGGTCTGGCAGTTCGCCGCAATCCCAACCCAGGTCACATGTTATTAGGCCCAGTCACACACATTATTGGGCCCAGTCACATGTTATTGGGTTGCTTGTTGATCATTCAAGAATATTTAAAAAAATTGTAGCGTTCAATGTTGCTCGAACTCACGCCTGCATGCTTCCTGCGTGAACTGTGAAGCCTATCAAATACGTTTGAAACTTAACGGTTTATGTAAGTATTATCTGCCGGCTCGGTTATTTTCGGTTTCTCATTACCAAATCCACAAACCAACCAAATAAAATCAGTTTTCTATATATTCAAACCAAAACCGCTAACCGAACCAACAGCGGTTTCAGTCGATTTAAGGGGGGTTTTCGGTTTTCCTTTGCACCCCTAAATACACCCATTATCACGAAGGGGTGATGGGAGAGCACTTCCTCCATCGTTAACAAGCACTCTTTGTGTGAGAAAAAAATGAATTTATTCTTATCTCCAAAATACAAAAGATTTATTAAAAGTAAAGCTATAGAAATATAATAGGATCTAATCTAAATAAAAGAAAAATAAATTAGAATGAAATAAATCTACCCTCTGTCCTAGACCCAACTAACACCAAATGACTCCAGAAGCAAATCCCTTGTCAAGGAGGCAAAAGGACAACTACCACCTTTATTTGGTTCCTCCCTCTGATATTTAATTCTTCCGTCTAATTTGACGGATTTATGCTCCACTTTGATCACACAATTTTTTTCTGATTGACCCAAGCTCTTCGACCAATCTACTTTCTTTTTAAATGTGTCTCAATTCTTTGGTCAATAGCTATTGCTTCACCAACTCCAATTGGAGGAAATAAATCCAGGCAAAGAGAAACTCTCCATAGAATCCAGTAGTGATCTTCTAGATAAAGGCAAGTCAACAAGTCAATATTATGACATGTTTGCATCCTTTGTTCGTACTCATGCTTCTAGGCCCTAGCAACCACTCACACCATGGAGGAGATAACAAACTAGAAATCCATACATTTCGAATAGTACAAACATGAAAACCAACAATATGACCATCTTCTAAGTGTAGAGAGAATCATATCAGCAAATAGTAATTAGCAAACATTAGCTTTAAATGTACATGAAAATAACATTACCAACAGAGCATTGGTACATACCTCATTTTCACCATAGCCAAGGGCTTCCAATTCTGATAACAATTTCCGTGATTTCTCAAACAAGCCTCCCCTGACATAAACCTTCAGCAATGTTGTTAAAATCACCTGCAAGTAGATAGAAAACTTGAATACCAACAATATATTATTTTCTAGATACGAACCAAGTTTTCCATTATAAGTAAGGAAATTACAAGAAATAGTTTTCCTGCAAATAAACCAAACAAATTACAGTCATACATTTTACCACATTTTTCATAATTCCTGTCGTGTGTACTTTTCAAGCCTAAGCCATCAGAAGCGAAAGTTAAAAGGGCAAAGTTACAGAAAACTTGCCCTTGGTAAATTGGGTTACTGTTCAGAACAACAGGCTCAAAATAATATATTGACAACATATCAAAAAATAAGAAATAAATTAAATGTCCGTTTGGAATACATTCTAATTTAAATTTTTTCCAAGAATGCATTTTTTAAAAAACATTTTGAATAAAAAATGTTTAGAATTTAAACACTCATATGTTTGGTTGCATTATTTCCTCATAGGTGTTTTTATACACAAGTTATTGTATACTAAAGACTTTTTTTTAAAAAGTTGGTTTCAAGTGTTTCTCTCAAAATGGTTTATTTATCAATCTCATTTTCTAATAAGTCATTTTTAGTGGTTGTCAAACACTAGAATTTTTTTCAAAATTAAACACTTGAAAAGTTAAACCAAACACACCCTAACTTTTGGAAGGAAAAGCTACCAATATCCAGATTCTCCAGAGGGCATAATGTAAATAAACACATGCACATGCACTAGAAAACTCACAAGCATGTTTTACTTCTTTTCTTTTCTTCTCTCTTTCTTACCAGAACACTGATATATTAGTAATCAATGCATTGCCCATGTATTTGATCTACCATTTTATGAATAATTTCAAAATATAATTAAAATATTATATCTGTATTTTGAAGTCAGGTGCAAAGTAGATTAGACATGCTTTAGCCATGGTCAAAAAAGGTGGTCTGCCCAATAATCCATGATATAACGTATCTGTCTATTACACTTCACATATTATGATTTTTATGCAATGATAATAACTTATGATTGCCAAATTAGAAGTTTCCAACAATATACAATATTTGGCAGTTAGAAGAGAATAATACTCTATATTTTGGCAGTTCAATCAAGTAATTTAATATTTGATTTCAGTACTTATGCTATCAAGCCAAATATCTTACAATTGTAAAATTGTTGTCTTCCATGGCAAAGTGAAATGATTTTAACATACAAATTTACAACTATATGTGCCCAATAATATTGCATGCTAACATCTCCTTTAAAACTGAGGATAGCACCAGCTCTCTTTTGGGATGATGATTGGTCCAGTGCAGGTGGCCTCAAACTCAAGATTCCCAGGTTCTATGCGCTTTCCAGCCAACAATGTAGTAGAATGTGTGATCACTTGTGGGGGAGCATTTCAGCCCACTCCTGGAATATATTGGCGGCTGCTTTCCTTTTGGAGAAAAGGCCACTCCATCCTATCGGGACCACTGTCTTGGAACTTGGAAAAAGATAGCAATGTTCTCTATTAAATCCTTGGTGAACTTCCTCTCGCCTGGTGAGCAATTTCATCCCACTCTTTTCTGCAGGCCTCTGTGGAAGACTACGTTCCCATAAAAGTGCAAAATTTTCCTTTGGTCTTCATCGTTGGGAGGCCTCAACACGACTGATAAAGTCCAAAGGAGAAATCCCGTAGGTGTATTCTCTGCAAGGACAATGGCAAGGACACAACTCACCCGTTCATTTCTTGCCCTAACACAGCCAACTTTTGGCCTTTCCGTCACAAAGAATTTGGATCCCCTTGGGTGCAGGTGCAACATAGAGATGTCAAAGCCTCATTGTTTCAGATCATCTCCAACCAGACCAAAAATCCACCCTCTTGGCCAGCATTGCTATTTTTCGGGTGATTTGGCTCGATAGGAACAAACACACCTTTTCTGACGTGGAAAGCTCCATGAGCAAGCTTTTGGAGGATGCTACTTACTACACAGCGTAAGCCTAAAATCTAAGATGATTTGAAATTATCCCATTTTTATGCTATAATCAACTGCCAAGGGTTCCTATAAGCTCCTAGGTATTGTACTCCTTTCTCCTTTCATCAATGAAATCTTTTGTTTTGCCAAAGTGAGCATAGCTCAGAAGTAATTGGCATGTATTCTCGATCAAGAAGTCAGAGATTCGAATCCCTCCATCCCCAAATGTTATTGAACTCAATGAAATCTTTGCTTCTTATCAATAATAATAATAATAACAATAATGCATTCAGAAGGCTTTCTTTCGTGTTCAGCTTCAAGGTTTCTTTCTTTGCAAGCTTTTTCTTTGGTTCTCTCAGCATCCTCTCTCTGATTTGTGGGATTTCGAGCTTCAAGATCAGTTTGAGCCTCTAGTTCTTTGCAGGCTTGTTTTCTTTAGTTTTATTCTTTTTTCGAAGTTCTTTTTGTTCTTTCTATTTTCCGTTTTGGTCTTTTTTCACTCCCTTGTGAAGTTTGTATCCCTTGTGCTAGTCTCTTTTCATTTATTCAATGAAAAGTTTTGTTTCTTGTTAAAAAAAAATTAATAATAATAATGCATGCTACCATAAAACTTTATTAAAAAATAAAACTATAAAATATTTTAAAGTTTATTTTGATCTACAAAGTATGTAGATCAAATACTGCTATGCTATGGAAGAAGGATAAGTACTTTTAATTCTACCAAGCAATTATGATTGATGATAATGAAGAAAAATAGGCAATTCTCTAGTGCATCAACAGAGGATAACAGAACTTTGAAGAAAAAAAGGAAGACATAACTACAACGTGGTTGAAAGTTCAAATTTTAGCTTCCTTATATTGCTCTTCGACTAATCCACTTTTCATGATCATGCAAGCAAGATCCAACTTGTTGTCATACTTAGCAGTTTTGCAATTGATAGGACTTCCAATCATATAACTTTACATTCTCCAAACTAATTATTATGTTTTCTTCTTGATTCCTTTCATAAAAAGTATTCATATAAAACAAAATACTATAGTTTCTACTTACCCAAAAAAAAAAAATACTATAGTTTCCAAGGCATCATAAACAAGAAAACAAACCTTATTTGGTACTAACCCGGTCAATTTCATATCCTGAATCAGCTCATCGGCTTTTTTATAATCTCCACTCATTGAATAAGCATTGAGTAGAGAGCCATAATGGAACATATTCGGTGAATGACCGTCATTTTTCATCTGGTTGAAAAAGTTCTCAGCATCATCCAATCTATTATGTGAAGCACAAACAGCTATAAGTGTCCCATACATTACACTATCCATGCATAGTCCATTGTTTTGCAGCTCCTTAAGAAGCTCCAATGCTTTAGAATAACCATGTTTAACCTTGATGCAACCAGTAAGCATCTGGGGAAAGTAGACAAGGCAACAATTTTTACTTTTCATTATATTAACAGTAGAATATATCAATTAAAAGCACAGCTAGCCCCTCTCTCCACTCCTGAACATATCAAGAAGATACCTATTAATATGTAATACACCAAATTCTTAGCGTAGAATATATACTTTAGATAAAGGATAATACGGCTGACTTTGTTAAAACAAAATTAATAAATTTTTTTTTTAAAGGAAACCACACTTTTCATTGATGCAATGAAAAGAGACTAATGCTCAAAATACAAAGAAACGAAAAAAAGAAAAAAAAAAAAAAAAAAACAATAACAATAGATGAATAACAATTAAGCCAAAAACATGAAAAGAGAAGCCTGAAAAAACTTAGACTGCGAACTCCAAGACGAAGCTATGAGCCGAGCAAAGATTCCCAACGCAGAACGACTTTCAAAACTGATCTTATACTGACACTACAAATTGTTGCCAACTGATACATAATAGAAGCACACTAATGAACTCGAGACATTGTTGAAATCTTTAAATACAAATTTTAATAAACAAGGACAATCCAACACATACGCAGTACAAAGTCCGAGAATGAAATCTTTACATACAAATTTTAATTACAGAAACAATTAAAATGAAATCTTTAAATACACATTTTAATTACAGAAACAATTAACATCCCTCTCCACAATATGGTAGCTCTTAATATTATTTATTAACAATGGCAACAGTCCAAGAGAAGAAACATAGCATGAGAAGGGACTCCAAGAATGAGCATATCAAATAATTACAAAAAGACTATGTCAGTAATGTCCAAAGAGAAACATAGAACTTAAAAAGGGACCAGACATTGCTATGGCCACTTTCAACTCCTCTAAAGGTTCTCATTTATTCAATGAAAGTGCAATTTCTTTTTTCTTTAAACCTTTCACTAATGGTTCTATTGTTCCCCTCCCCCAACGAACCCCACAACATTGCACAAACTCTGGCTTATTGCCCAACTTGTTGTGGTTCACGCCTTTTCTTTTGTTGTTACATGACTTGACATTGGCATTATGCTCCTTGACTCTAGCTTGCAAGATTTGTTTCCTTTGTTAAAGGATTTTTTCTTTTTGATGCATTACTATTCCCATTATTTATTTCCTTCTCCTTCAAAGGATAATTATCCTTCGAGGAGAGTTTTCTTTTTCAAACAAAAAAAAAAATCATTGCGAGTTGAAAGGTAATAAGGGTTCATTACAAACTCCCTACATGAGTATAGAGAAATCTCCCAATTCCAAAATAACAAAGAGGATTGCAAGAAAGCCCCTATCTTAGACAAGTACCAAAATAGCAAAATACCAAATAAAAACCAGAAAAGTTACTAAAATGATTACAAGAAAGCGCCCCAACTGGAAATAATTACATTATAGGAATAACTTAGAAAACCCCTAAATTGAAAGCACGTAAGAGAAGCATGATTCAATCTCTTGATCATTCTCTCTCTTTTTTTTAATGGTCCACAGAGAAAAGAATGGCCATAGAATCACTTTTTAATACTTCCTTCTACTTTCACTGTTAGTGACGTGATGAATGTGTTCAAACATAATTGCTTATTAGAAGTGGCCAATTTGTCTGTCTAAATCTAATAGCATGCACTGGAAAAACATAGATCAAAAAATGAAACGTGGGTCAATTGAAAAATTAGGCATGATGCTATGAATTAAAAATGTCATACCGTGCTGTATGTAACTGTATCTGGACATAAACCATCATTCTTCATTTGTTGAAACAACTTAACACTGGTATCAAACTTGCCATTTCTCACGAGACAATTGAGGACAGAATTACAAATAAAAACATTATTCTTTGTTGATACTTCTTGAATATTATTGTATATTTCTAGTGCCTTCAAAGGATTAAGACCTCTCCCCATGAACTTTATATAACTGCTGTAAGAAGAAACATTGGTCTTTCCAGTCTGCTGCATCCACTCAAAGAGCTGCAATAACCACAAATGTAGATAACAAATGTCAAATGACAGGCAGTTCAGAAGTTCTCAAACCCAAGGGTGAAGACAACAAATAACAGTATGTAACAGCTTCAATTCAACAACCAAAAACAAAATTAAAAATGAAAATGAGGGAAAATGGTTTCAACAAGAATTGAGGAATACTTTCTTTCTTTTAAGGAAACAGAACCTCTCACTGATAATTGAAAGGTTAAAATAGTAGCAGAAGATAAAAAATCCTGATTAGGACTGAGGAGTATAAACATACTTCCCTAAGAAAACCAAGAAGTTACAACAAAGATCCCAAGTTGTGAAGATATCCTGTGAGTAATTGTGAAAAATTCTTGTTGACACTACACTTCACTGGGCAGCTTGTTCCTAATTCAACAATACATAATTACAAGCGGACTAATGTTCCTAGAAGCACCTGAGAAAGATCCTTCCACCTACTTAACATCCCAAGATGCCGCAGTATCACATTCAAATCTTGCGCTTTTAGTATTCCACCATATCTGCACAAGAAAAATATGATTATAGAAAAAGTTAATCCAGCTTAATGATAAAAAGATGCATGACTTCTGGCAGATTCCCATCTTTTCAACCAAAATAAGAAAATATTTACCAAAAACATTTTTTTTTTTTTGAGAAGAGAAACGAATTTCATTGATGAATGAAATGTGGAGAAAAACTCTGATCACCAATAGGTGAATTACATAAAAGCTTTCCAATTGGAAATCAAAAAAGATAAACTATAATCAGAAAAAGGGTGACGACATTTACACCAGTATAAAGCATGAAAGAGAATTAGATCCATGAATTTATCAAAGGAAGAGAAAGAATCCCTGTTGAAGTGAACCACGCTAGAAATTTCTTCCCAAGACCCCTCCCTATCCTGAAAGATCCCTCCATTTCTATCTAGCCGAACACTCCAACAAATAGCAAAGAAACCAATCTACCCGAAAGAAGGTAAGAGGACCTCATCCAACATATCAATCTCAACTTGGGGCCAACAACACCATAAAAGTCTGAACTCTGAAAGAATCTTAACCACGTCTTTCCCAAAAAAAAAAAAAAACAATACTTCCAAAGAAGATTCTTGTCCTCCATTGCCTCTTTACACAATACATGCTACTCAGAACCTTAAGACCAGACCATACAATAGGCTTAGCTGGTCCTGTGTTAATTCTAAGAATAGTAGGCCAAACATTGAACTTAAAGGGGTATGCTTGGGTGAGATGATGAAGTGAATTTAAAGATAGAACTGCAAGAAGACTATAAAGACCAAACGTGGTGATCCCTATAATTTTTTTGAGAAGAGAAACAAATTTCATTGATAAATGAAATAATAGGAAGTTAAAACTTCCGAAAATGATCCTTACAAGAAAAGGTTCCAATTAGATATTAAAGAAGCTAGGCTATAATCGCTAAAAGGGTGCTTGCATTTACACCAATACAAAGCATTGAATAAAACCAAATCTAGAAAAGTAGTAAAGTTCAAAGAGACATCCCTGAAAATTATGTCATTCCATTCACACCAATGATACCAAAAGAAAGCTCGGTTGATGGCTAACCATAGAGTTTTCTTTTTGCCATGAAAAGGATGGCCCACAAAAATTGAAGCAGGAAGATCAAAAATATTTCCTAGTAGAACCAAATCCCATCCAAAAGCTTCCATCATTATAGACCAATATTGAGATTCAAAAGAACAGTGAGCAAAAAGATGAATATGATCTTCCGCATTAGCACAACACATAACACACCAAGATGGAGATAGGAAGAAATGAGGCAATCTTCTTTGGAGTCTATCAGCTGTATTTATACCACCGAGGCTAAGCTCCCATAAGAAAATTTTAATCTTCTTTGGATAGTGCTCCTTCCAAATCATCGAAAAAAGATTGTTCTTAGTGGGACCTTTAGAATGAATATCATGTGAGGCAACACATGCCTCTCTCTCACCTCAAACTTTCGTAAAATGGAAATCAAAAGAAGAAAACCCACGAAAAAAGAAAAGAAACAAGGCAATGTAAATATTTTTAGCATGTTTGATACTTTCTATTTTAGTAAATATTAGTCACAATAACTAAGTTACCATTATTTTCCATTAGCTTCATTTACTTTCTAATTGATTTTTTTTCCTGCATAAAAAGACATTACATTACTTACAGAAGTAATATGGTCAATCTTTTTCCTTTTCTAACATAAACATTCACTATTGGGCCTAATATTACTCCCATATCCAAAAGAAATCTTGTCCAAAAGTGGAACTCTAGAAATTGGCGTGGGATGATCTCCAAAGATTCCCATGAACCTTCAAACACCAAAGATCTTTCCATTGCATTAATATTTCCTATGAGTCAAACTCTACTCTTCTGGAACACTAAGACTTTTTTTTTCAAAAAAAAAAATACATAAGAAACAATTTCATTGATGTATGAAATTACAAAATGGGGGAGGAAAACCTCAATCCAAAAGAGTTACAAGAAATTTCTCCAATTGGACAAAACAGTAGACAATTTACACCAAGAGATTGCTAGATGCACTTTGAGTCAAAAACCTATCAAACAATTGTTCTTTGTTGTGGAAGACCTGGATTTCTCTTGTTCCATGTTGCCCGAAAAAAGCCTCTTATGAAGTGCATCCAAAGAAGCTTCTTCTCTTTTTTAAAAGGGTGGCCTGTGAGTGTGTATAAGAGGATGCCCTTTGGATCATTAGGTAAAGTTGTTGACCATTTTTTTTTAACGAGAAACGAAATTTTTCATTGATGGAATGAAAAGAGACAAAGTCATTGACCATTTAAAAGATACTAACACATTCTCCCCAAATATTGTCACATAACTACAAGCAAAAAAAGGAGACTTTGAGATTCTGCTTGCTCCTTACAAAGAAAGCATCAGCGTGGAAAAATGGAAATTTTTTTTTTTATAAGAAACCAAACTTTCATTAAGAAGAATAAAAGGAAAAACAAGGACAAACAAAAAACAAGTCAAAACTACATACATGATACAAACTCACCAAAAAAAGCCCCAAAAACTAATTACTAAAACGAATGTCATTCCAAAAGAATGAGCCTGTCATTACAAAAGGCCCAATTAATAGACGTCCACAAAGAATAGTTAAATCTAATCAAATCCCAAGTCTCCTCCATTGATCTCTCCTTCTCTCTAAAATTACGATCATTTCTCTCAAGCCAAATACCCCACAAAATACTAAGAAACAAGCTTGCCACAAAAACTTTCCTTTGTCACAGAAGGGAGAGGTTGAGTAGCACCTCCTCAATCATGAAACCACAACTTTTGTTACGAGTTGTTGCCACCCCAAAAGTACTATAAAAGCGTCCACGTGGAAGCCGCAAACTGGCAATCCCCTAGCAAATGGCTAAGATTTTCCTCGTGATTCCCACAAAGAACACACCATTGAGGACGAATCGCAAAGGAGGAGTGTCTTTGGAGACAATCCAGCGTGTTCATCATGTAAAACTTGTCATGCAAAAAATCTCACATTCTTGTGAATTTTAACCTTCCATAGGGAAGAGAACGCAAAAACACCCTCGGGGAGAAAGGACAGGAAGGATCTAGAAAAAAGAGCTACAAGAAAAACCTTGAGAGGGTCTAGGGGTCCAGGCTCGAGAATTCCTCCTCCCATGATGAATTACCTGGTCTGAAATATGGAAAATAGAATAACAAGGTCAATTGTCTAACAATCGGCAAGAGGGCAACGAAAGCCCAAGGACAACAACAAAGAAGAATCAGGGGAAGACAAGATAGAGGCTACCGAATGTAACCTATTCTCAGACAAGTGGTAAAGATGAGGAAATAAAATGCACAAAGGTCTTTCCCCAACCCAAGAATCCTCCCAAAAGTAAGTGTTCAAACCATCCCCAATGGAGCATACATTGGACCAAGACTCATTCTCAAAGTAAGAATTTAATCCTTTTTGGGTATTGATCTTTCCATATGGACTCATATAGGAGGGAATGTGTAGTTTCACCTTTTGCACCAAGACTCATTCAAGTTCCATAATCCTTTCTAAATTCAAGGCTAGCATAAGCAAGAATTGGTTGAGCAACCATATCCTCCCCTAAGGCCTTTTCAAATTTCTGAGACGTGAAAAACTAGGTCAATGAAAGCTATTGGTGCACAACCAATTTTTACACCAACCTACCCACTCTGTACCACCACCTTACAGAGGCCAAAATATTTGGGCATGGAGAAAGCTTCGCCTAATTCCTTAAGACAAAGGATAGTCGACAGGAGGGAAATATTTAAATAAACCATATCACCCACGACAAGTTATATATTTCTCCGATGTTGATTAGTTGATTTCTTCATTGTGGCATGTGCAAGGTTGAGTTTGAGTTTAAGGTCTTTTAAGGCCTGAGCATGTTCCTGTAATTGTCTGATCAAGGGCAGAGTCTGGTATCTTTTGATGCCCACAATGAACTATAGGCGGTTGTGGCCTTTCGTAGGCTACATGGAAGGGGTGGACTTTTGATAGAGAGGTCTTCAAACTACGATTGGCCACCTCAAATTCGCCATCCACTTGAAGGTGGTAGGTCGTGCTTCTCCTCAAGAAGTCAAGTATACCTTGAAGCCTAAACAACTTAGTCCAAAAATAGCTGAGAAGTATCTTTCTAAGCTTTCCCCTCAACGGCGAGAAATGATCTTCCGTTCATGGAAGGACAGCCTTCTATTTGGCATAAATCTATTCCAGCACAATGTTCCGAATTGCCACCGATCGTATGATATTTTGAATCTCCAGTGTTCATTAATCGCATCAGGTTCTACTGTGTAGTAAAAAAAAAAAAAAAAAACCCAACAACAACAACAACCAGATGGAAAATTTTAAAGATATCGAGAATGCAGCTAAAAAGAAAGGGAACAAAAAAATAAAATAGAGAATCTCTCTTGGCTGTCCACTATACAATCAACTAACATTGACTATGGAAAAACATATTTAGGACATACTAAAAGAAGAAGCCAGTGAATTCCCACAATTCAAAGCCCAGATACACATAGCAAAAAGAAAAAGAGGAACCTGGCAAGAGCCGGGGCCAACTCGGAGCAGTCTTTGACTTGAGTGATAGCGGACTGTCTCTCTAGGTATGACTTCGAGTGGCGCTTCTGGCCGCCATTGAAGAGCTTAACATTTCGAGAGTCGAGGAGGACTTGAGGCTCTTTAGGGACGGTTGTGATGGAGTTGGAGCGATGGTTCTTGAGCCTGGGGACGGCCTGCGGTGCAGAAGCCATTACAGAAGGAGGAGTGGGTAACTGAGTCCCGAGGACATGGTGATGATATCCATTACCAATAACAGAGAGTTCCATTTCGAGACAGTGCGAGGGAGTTCGCCCTCAACCGTGAACACTGGCCGTGGATGACAGTAGATATTTGAACCAACCACTGTCCCGAATGTTTACTAAGGAGAATATTAAAATAAATAATTTTTTTTATTAAAAAAATAAAAATAAAAAAAAAGGATAATTGTAATGGGTGGCAACATGAAGGTAAATAATTGCAAATATAGCAATTTTTTAAAATATTTGCAAATATGGCAAAATTTTTGAATTAATTTTTTATATTCCTAAATTGTCCCTGTGTGTCCATCTTCTTCTTTCTCGTCAGTTTTTTTTTTTTTTTTACTGATAGAAAGTTTTTTTTTTATTACTGATAGATTCTATCAGTGGTAGAAAAATTTTCTATCAATGATAGAAAGTTTCTATCACTGATAGAATAAAGTTTCTATCAGTGATAGAATGATATTTCTATCACTGATAGATTCTATCAGTGGTAGAAAAATTTTCTATCGGCGATAGAAAGTTTCTATCACTAATATTTCTATGACTGATAGATTCTATCAGTGGTAGAAAAATTTTCTATCAGTGATAGAATAAAGTTTCTATAAGTGATATTTCTATCACTGATAGATTCTATCAGTGGTAGAAAAATTTTCTATCGGCGATAGAAAGTTTCTATCACTAATATTTCCATGACTGATAGATTCTATCAGTGGTAGAAATTTTTTTATCAATGATAGAAAGTTTCTATCACTGATAGAATAGAAGATTTCTATCACTAATAGAAACTTTTTCTATCAATGATAAAAGATTTCTATCACTGATAGTTCTATCAGTGATAAAAAAAACTTTTTATAGAAAATCATAGAAAAACTTTTGAAAAAAAATCTTTCAATCCCTGATCACCCATAAAAATTTTTCTATCTCCGATAGAAATCTTTCTAACACCGATATAATCTATAAGTGATAGAAAAACTTTCTATCACCGATAGAAAAGCTTTCTATCAGTGATAAAAGATTTCTATCACTGATAGAATTTTTTACTATTCTATCAGTGATAGAAAGATATTCTATCAATGATAGAAAAATCTTGATAGAAAATATTTCAATCCCTGATAGAACCTATCAGTGATAGAAATCTTCTATCACTTATAAAAAAAATTTCTATGAGTGATAAAAAAAATTTCTATCATTTATAGAAAATCTTTCTATGAGTGATAGAAAAACTTTCTATCTCTATCACTGAGACTAATAGAAAAACTTTTCGTGAGTTATAGAAAATCTTTCTATCACTGATACTTTTCTACCAGTGATAGAAGATCTTTTGTTTCTATCCGCGATGGTGATACATGGTGAAATCGAGCATTGAAAAATAAAGCAAAAACGAACGATTATAGAAATCAAACACTGAAAAACAAAAACCAAACACTGATAGAAAACCAAATAACAACAACCAAACACTGATAGAACACCGAACAAGTGATAGAAAAATATCTATCGTCGATAGAATCTATCAGTAGTAGAAAAATTTCTATCATATGATAGAATCTATCAGTGAAAGAAAATTTCTATCACTGATAGAAAAATCTTTCTATCAGTGATAGAAAATTTCTATCACTGATAGAAAATCTTTCTATCAGTGATAGAAAAACTTTCTATCAGTGAAAGAAAATCTGGAGGGGTATTTTAGTAAATGCAACACACAAACTATTAGATTTTGCCATTTTTGCAATTTTTTTTGTGGGTTGCTAGATTTGCAATTATTTTGGCCCATATTGCTATCCTTGCAACCGACCCAAAAAAAAAAACACACCAAGTAATTATTGTTTTGTAAATTTTAATTTCAAATTTAAAAAATTATGGTTCGGTTTGGTAACCAGTTTTGAAAACTAAAATAGTCTCTAAGTCGGTGGGACAATGAGTTGAGTTATGAAATCTGGAGTTGTTTTGTCTTAGAAGTTGAAGTAGGAGTTAATAAGTATGTGGGATCCTCGATTAAGTGTTGAAATAAAAGTTAAAAAGTATGTGGGACTAACGTTAGATTGTTGTGATTAGTTGATAAATTTGTGGATCATTGGGCCAAACTAACTCCACCCAACTCCAACTTCACGACTCATTGTCCCAAACACCTCCTAAAAGTTTGAGAAAAATTAAAAACCAAAGACCAAACGGTTATTAGACGAGGCTTGAACTGTTTGGAAATTTTTTAGTTTAACATGTGGTAGTGAGAATTCGAACTTTTTGGTCAATAGTATATAATATTAAGAGGCAGTTGCATAGATGACAAAATTGACCAAATTAATAGCAAATATAGCATAGTTGCAAACTAATTGCACATATGACAAAATTAATTGTACAATACCAAAAAGTCGTTGTCAGATTCTATACGTGTCTATCACTGATAAACTCTGATTATTCAAAGTATACTAGCGTCTATTACTGATAGGCTTCGATTAATCAAAATCCATCCGTGGATGTCACGGGTAGACTTTGATTAATCAAAGTCTATCAGTGATAGTCACTGGTAGATTTTGATTAACCAGAGTTTGTCAGCGATAGACACTGATAGACTCTGAAAAATCGGAGTCTATAAGTAGACTGATAGATTCTGATTAATCGGAGTCTATCGTTGACAAACTCTGATAATCGAAGTCTATTAGATAGATTATAATTAACTATAGTTTATCGACGTCTATCAGTAATATATTTTGATAGATTTTGCTATATTTCCATTTTTTTTACATTGTGCTATATTTGCTATTAATTTGGTCCAATTTGTCACCCACTACAAATTCTCTGATATTAACCAGCTCAGGTTAACTGGTAAATAAATACTTGTGATTTAGTTACAAATTGATATGTTATTTCAATGTTTTTATATTTATATTTGACGAGTTAATGTGAACAACAAAAACATTTGCAAAATATAGCAACCGCTTTTTTGGCTTTGCAAATATAGAAATAATAGATTAATCAGTTTTTTTTTTTTTTTTTTTTTTTTTTTTTTTTTAAATTTTGTATTCCAACTTTACCTTCGCTATTTTTTAATTTCAATCATATACCTAACATAAAATATATCGCTGTTATAAAAGTATATCATTGTTATAACTTATACACACAATATGAAGTGCATTAGTCAGCTAAGAAGAGCATAACTCAACTGGTATAAAAATGTATTGATAATCACGAGTTATGTGGTTCGAATCCCCCACTCCCATATTGTCAAAAAAAAAAAAAAAATGAAGTGCATTAGTCATCCTAATAAATTTGTTATACCTCTTGATGATCGAAGAGAAAATAGTAGAGACTCCTCCTAGGGTTTTTAGGGATTCAGAGACGTTTTAGGTCAAACCAACCCAAATCGGGGCAGACGGAGGAGCTTGGCCTCTCGGCCTTGGGCCAAGGCCGAGCATGTGGGTCGGGCCCAATTGGCCCCGACCCATTTGGTCATGTCTTCCTCTGAGTTGACCCCTGGTCCTGCCTCCGTTCGGTTGTCCTCGTCAGCTTCTTGTACGTCATGGTGGTCCAAAATTACCTAATAAGTAAATAAAATGAAATAGTTTTACCTCTCTTGTTTTCTCATTGACATAGTGGTTGATTGATCAACAATCTTCACAATATTCATTTCGGCATCATGGAGTTTAAGACTCATTGTAGGAAGGTTGTTATTTTGAAGAGATTCTTACCATTGTTTCTCCACTCAAAGCTTTAGTGGAAGTCTTTAATTTACCATTAGTAATGAAAATGGTCACTTGCAAATGTAGGACAAAAAAAGTTAATTGCAAACATAGAAAAAACGAGGCTCGACTTAAAAGAAAACGTGGAAAAGTCAACCCTAAAATAGATAGTTTTGCTATATCACCTATATATTAGGTCTATCATTTATATCAACGATATACCTAAAATGAAGAATAACACTTATGTACTCGATGTATCGATATAAAGTAGATCACTAATATCTTCACATTACACATATCAATAACATAGGATCGACATCAATAAAATTCATATTGGGGTCTATCGGTCACTAGCATACTATTTCATCAGTATATGTATATGTAATAAAAAGTAAATCAATGATATCATGGGGTGATCCTGAAGCTTGTCTTGAGCTTTGATAGCCTTAATATGAGCCCACACGCCCATAAAAGGAAAGTTCATTTGGTTGATCCCCTAAGCTTGAGCGAAGGTGAAATGCCGATTATTGAAAGGAGGGAATGACTTGTCGAGCTATGTATTAACTAAGTCGAGACACATGTTCCTCCTCTTCTAATTTCAGTTGACTCATTGTACAAGCTTGGCACAAATCAACAAGGAAACATATAAATGGAAGGGCCATTTCACTAGTGAGGTATGCAAACTATCACAACTCAACTCGACACTATGTTGTGATCTAAGCATTGGCTCAAGCATCAAACTGTGTTGGGCATAGCACCGTTGTCTTGTAGTGCGAAGTTGAAATATGTAATAAGATCTACAAAAGCCATGCAAGTGAAAACAATCAACAACAAGTGATAGATATTTTTATATTGTATTCCTTAGAAATTGATGTACTGAAATCTACTAAACTAAGCCTAATTTATACTTCTTGTAACCTTCTTTTCGACTTCATGTATAATTTATTTACACATAGTATTAGCCCCAATAATGAGGTGTTGAGGATCCCACATTGAAAAGATTAGTGGAGACCTCACAATATATAAGCTACAAGGTCACCCCACTCATTATCAATTGATTTTGAGATGGAAGTCCATATAACATTTGATACGAGGTTATATAGAGAACCATTTGAGAAACCTCTTAATTTTGTGTAACTCAGAATACTACTTTCTTTAGGTTTTAGTTTATGGTTTACTTCTGTTTTTTTTCTTATACAAGGCCATTTAAAGCCAAGACTTGTACATGTGAGAAGGTTAATTAGCTTTTTCAGGAATGAATGATAGAGCCCTTGAGCCTTTTCTTTGCTAAAAAACGTGAGGATGTCTCGTGTGCATTTCCTTGGTAGTTCTTACACGTCCTAGAAACCTGTAAGCTAGATTGGTCATCAAACTTGTGGAGGATTTTGACTTTGAATCGATAATAAGTTCTCTCCATTCAAAGCTTCGACCATCAAGATTTGTCATTTCTTCTTCCTCTCGACTGATTCTTTGTATATGTACTAGATGTTACCATGTGTGTTTAGAAGGTGTTGGTTCTTATAAGAGTTGCTAAGCCACCTGTAATAGGGTCGTGTACATCATTTGGTATCAAATGCTTTCTTGGTGCCTTTTGATTTCATATCAAATCAAAGTATGGTTCCTTTGCTCACATTGCTGACGAGGGTTAGATGGATTCAGGGTCCGTTTGGAATACATTTAAATTTAAATGTTTTTCAAGAATGCATTTTTTAAAAAACATGTTGTATAAAAATTGTTTATAATCTTCATATGTTTGGTTGCATTTCCTCACATATGTTTTTATACACAAGTTATTGTTTACTTAATAAGTTTTTTTTTTCAAAAAGTTGGGTTCAATTGTTTCTTTCAAAATGGTTTATTTATCAATTTCATTTTCCAATAAGTCACTTTTAGGGGTTGCCAAACACTAGAAATTTTTTCAAAATGATTTATTTTCAAAATTAAACACTTGAAAAGTTAAACCAAACACACCCTCAATCGATTCTCTTTGAAATTGGGTAGCCTAGCAGAACAACACGAGTTCACTATCATCAGCTGTCCATCCAGTTTTCACTATAGGAGTAAACACATAGAACTTGATATTGATTTTGTTCAAGATCAAGTTCTAGCCAAACAACTTGATATTCATTGCGTTCCTTTACCGAATCAACTTGCAGATGTATTAACACAAAGGCACTCAGTAAATACAAGTCTAATGCCCTTCGCCACAAACTCTGTTATAACTAACATTTTTTTTAGTTCAACAACAATTGGAGGTGAGATGATTCAAATTTCTAACCTCTTAGTCGATGGTACACATCAATTACCGTTGAACTCTGTCTAACAATATTACCCTCAAATCAAGATAACATTAAACGACAATGTTTTTACCTTTGTAATTTAGTTTAAGCTGGACATCATCGTTTCAGCACCTACAGGCTTGTAAAGATCATAAGTCATCAATAACTGCTTCCTTTTTTTTCTTTTTTTTAGCTTGTTCTGTTGTAGACGTGGTGGAAATTACCCACTTTCACCACTCACCCAAGATTCTCTCATTTGTACACTGTGTGTAAAGGTGAAAATGCGTGGTAAATTAATCAAGGCTCTATAGCCTCTCCCTGTGTATTGGTACTCTTGTTGTAATTTATGTATCGAGTTGCATGTCAAAAACATTCAACTATGTTAATCACTCTAATCGTAGAGCGTTCAAATTTTGGATCAAAGATTTCTTCTTACCTCTTGGTATCTTAGACCATCAATGATAATCTACATTGAAAATAAATTGATTTGCAGTTTGTGTTGTGATTTATCGGTTTATGTAAATCCTTTGAGTGGTTAAGATCCAAGTGCTTGAGTTTTCACATTGATCGATACAAGAGCATCTTTAATATCATGTTATTTTTCCCTAAAGTTTTGGTGCCTAACCCACATTAGACACACCTTAACACACCCAAACTCATTCCACCCCTAACGAGGTGGACAAATGCAAGTTATTAAATGCTCTTGCTATAATGAGACTCCGTCTTTAAAACTGTGAGTTCTACATCTTCAAATTTGTCAACCCCTAGTAACTGTTGGATACAAATCAATGTACTTTTACAATATTTTATCTCTTACATCCAATGGTGCAAAACTACCCGTCTCATTATATTAGAAGCACCTAATAATAACTCTCCGAGGTGACTAACCCACTTATACACCCATTAACTTCATAACTCGTTTCCAAACCACTTTTATCTACCCAAAATGTCTCACCTAGTTCATTTCATCTTTACCTAGTTATAAGCTTCAATATAATTAACCAACATAGTACGTCACCGACTAAATTATAAGAATCAAATTGAAACTTATAAAACGATGGGGAATGATATGGAACCTCAAACTATAAGCGTGTGTTTGGTTTAACTTTTCAAGTGTTTAATTTTGAAAATAAATTATTTTGAAACAATTTATAGTGTTTGGTAACCCCTGAAAAAGACTTATTAAAAAATGAGATTGATAAATAAACAATTTTGAAAAAAACACTTGAAATCAACTCTTTAAAAAAGACTTCTCAAGTAAACAAAATTTGTGTACAAAAACATTTATGAGGAAATGCAACTAAACATATGAGTGTTTAAATTCTAAATATTTTTTATACAAAATGTTTTTTAAAAAATACATTCTTAAAAAACATTTAAATTAAAATGTATTGTATACAGACCTAAGTAGAAAGGAATTTAGCTAAAGCAAATCCAAACCAACACGCCTCTACATGCATGAAGATGGTCCTCATGGGGCCACTGCGGTCCCACTAGAAACTAGAAAAGCACCTGAGTCTAGCTAGCCTCGTGGCTCGATCCGATGCCTTGGCCTTTATGCTTTCCTTGTCGTCTGGTTCTGACCGTTTTTGCCTCGAAAGCCCTGACCACAGGAAAAGGTATCAATGATCAGGTACAGCTCTGCTTCCTCCATTTTTATACCCTCCTTGAATCAATACTGTTCCCCTCCCCTGTGCCTCCACGTGATTATTGTCCATGATTCTTCTTCATGCAAAAGCAATCCAATCCATTCCCGATTTCCAGAACGTGTTCGATTCCTTGCTGCACCGAAGCGGTCGTTGCCTTTTTTGCTCTTTTGGATTCCTCAGCTCCTTTCTTTGATTGGTACAGGTACATGTATTTGCATGACTTTCGAACATACGATGAGAACTCATCATCCGCAAATGGAACAGTGATTTTTGGTGACCCAGTTGGAGAGAGGGAGAGAGAGAGAGAGAGAGTGAGCGAGTGGGTCAAGTGTCAATTCGGAGTTGGAGCTGTACTGTGGGTATGAGCTGCTAACTTTATTATGGATACGATTTAGCTTTTTATTTGATGGTAACGGAATTCGATAGTGGGAGACAGCAAGTGAAAAGGGGGTTCGCCTATTCGTTCTCTTTGTCTCGAGGGTTTTTATGGGGTTCTCTCTCTCTCTCTCTCACGATTTTCTCTCTCTGTTTAGCTTCTGAGAGGTTTCTGTTCGTATGTCTTGTGCCTGATTCCTGGTTTGTTAATTTCTTCTGATGTAAATCAATTCAGTTTGTACTTTTGTTTGTTTCCTGAGCTATTTTTCATCTGTTCATTGTGAGCATTGTACATTGAGCAATTGAGCAATTCAATAAAACGTCTGATCGGTGGACACTTAAGATTGATGCTTGTCGATTCATTTTTTTTCCCCTTTTCCCGGTTTATTTGACTAGCCAAGCTTGGTATAATTTCAATATTCCTTTGATTTCAGTTCCTGAGAAATTCGATAGTTTACATTTGATTAGCCAAATAATTGCTTCAGTTTTCTGGTCAATTGATTTCCCTGTTTATAGGAGATTCTTTTTTATATAACGGGGTTCATCACCGTTGGAATGTTGGAAATTATGTTCTCCACCTATTGCAATTTGTTGTTTTCCTTTATAATGGAGACAGGGCAAGACTTTTGACTCAATACTGCGTGTTTCTCGAGTGTATCAATTTTCTAAAATGGAAGAATCATTTCTTCACCTTAGTCTTCTCTACTTTCGTTCATCTTCTTTTTCTTTTCACTCCCGCTTTCTCCCTCTAGAAATATACGTTTCATTGCGTTAGTGGAAAGTTACAAAAATATTCATTCCTTTTGGGAGTTTACGAAAAAGCACAAAAAACTCGAGAGTGCACACTGAGAGGATGCATAATTTTTGCTAAATCCATTCACTCATTCCAATCTAAACACTTCCATTTGAAAATTCGATGATTTTTTTCGTACCATAAATCCTAAATGATTGCCTTTATACCGTTAATCTATTGCACTTTAGCCCTAATCTTGAATCTATGACTGTATACCAAGTGAAGGATATTATCCTTGTTGACTTATCAAGGACCCCAGAACAACCAAAGCAAAGAAACAGAAACGAAGAATCTAAACATTTCTTGCTGCAAGAACAATGGAAAAACAGCTGTTATTGGTCTTCCCCTGCCTTCAAACAAAGTGCAGCAACTAGGATTTAGATCAGTGGAGGGGCAGCTTCTTTGCAGCCTACTGGCAGTATTCACACCTTCCAGACAAAGAAGCTGCACAAAGGGCTTCAAGTTCTCGGGACCACTCATCTCCTAGATAAATATCTATTCATTATAGGTTGTGATTTTGTGAGCTCTCAGAGTAGAGATTTCACAGTTAATGTGACCTATGGATGATGGTAGTAATTTCCATAATTTAAGGTTTAACTTAAATTAGGGGCTTTTGTCGTCAGCTTTTTTGTGGTTTCTGGGAGGTTCTATTTGAAGAGTTTTTGTTCTTCTCAATTCTGTGAGGCTCAAAGCTTCGTCTTGGTGTTCTTTGTTCGTCTTGGTGTTCTTTGTCCAAGCTTTTCTCAGGATTCTCCATTCAAGATATTTGCCTCAATTGGGAAGCTTTTATTTTTCCATCTTAGTGTTGTTGTTTACTTATTTTTATGATGGTTTTTTATCTTTTCGTTCTTTTGTATCTTTATTCCATTGTACTTTGAGCATTAGTCTCTTTTCATTTCTTCAATGAAAAGTGTGGTTTCCTTTTAAAAAAAAAGAGTTTTTGTTCTTTTCGCTTTGTATGGGGTGTTGTCTCCTTTGGATCCTAGTGGGCCTTTGTTGTCTCTCTCAATTCAAGACTTTGTTTTGTTTCCCTGTGGCGGTTCTCTGTTTTTGTTGGCTATGGTCTCTCTGATTTTTCTGGTTGTGGTTTGTTTATGGTGCTGTTCTTTCTCGCTTGGTGGAGTGTGATTTCTTCCTCTTGCCCTCCTTGCTTCAGCTTTTGCAGATTTTGGGCTCTAAGTTTCCTTGCAAGATTGTTTTCTGTTTCCTCCTCTTGAGATTCTTTTTCAGGGTTCTTTTTTTCAGATTTTTTGGTGTTTCGGCTTGCCTTTCTTGTTTTTTTTTTTTTTTTTTCATTCCCTTGTAGAGTTTGTATCGTTTGAGAATTAGTCTCTTTCATTTTATCAAACAAAAGTTTCATTTCTTGTTAAAAAAAAGTCATGAAAGAAAATTTACAAATCTTGAAAGAAAGTAATATCTAAGGATGCGAAGGGGTGTGAAATAAAATTTTACATTTATCTTGTGCTTGATTTTCTCCTTCTCCAAGCCATCGCATTACATTCAGTATATTATGAATCTGCTAATTGTTGGTTATATTGCCGTTTCTTTTATTTTAATAAGAACTCTGGACTATGTGCGTGAACTATGGAGATTTTTTGGGCTCCAAGATGCAGCCACATACTCTCAATGTTATGGTGCTGGACACAGTAATTGCACAATAAATTATTGTTGGCAAATGGGGAGTTTATATTTATAGCGGTGCCGTGGTGGAGATTAAAGGTCTTTTTGAAAGCCAGGTTTACAAATAAAAGTTTTTATGTATAGATTTTGTTTGGTAGAATAATATTTAAAAACAGTCTTAAGAACAAAACTATTTTTAAAGATTTGTCTACAAAGCAATTTTTGGAAAAAAAACTTCATAAAAAGATTCCCAAAAACCCCTCGAAACGGTGAAAGTAAATGCTTTCATTTGGTTGTTGTATTTTACTTTTTTGAGGTCTTTCTTGCCTTATATGTGATGGGGTTTTAATGTATTCCAGAGCTGCCAAAGTGGATGTTATAATCTCGTACGTGTGGTCAATAGTGGGGAAAACTATTGTTTTCATGAACCTAGATGAAAGTCATGGATGTTGCGGTTAGGAAAACATGACCTGTGCTCATGGAGGATATACAAGGGTAATTTCATCTTTAGCTGAGTGAATCTCTCTTCTTCATTCTGTACCTTTCAACACTGTCATGCACCTGCACACATGGTTGTTCAACTTTTGTGTACATATTTGAAGAGAATTTATTCTTATCAGGCTTACTGAGAATGTGCTCTCAAATGGAGATGTATATATCGGCAGTTTTAAAGATAGACTGCCACATGGGAAGGGAACGTACACTTGGTTTGAAGGAACAATTTATGACGGAGATTGGGAAGATGGAAAAATGACAGGTAAGGGAAAGATTATATGGCCATCAGGAGCAAAATATGAGGGTGATATCTCTGGTGGTTATCTCCATGGTTTTGGCACCTTCCACTATTCTGGTGGATCTATCTATAGCGGAGCTTGGAGGATGAATATTCATCATGGGATTGGACGAAAGCTATATGCTAATTTTGATGCTTATGAAGGTTCTTGGAAAGAAGGGATACCTGAAGGTTGTGGTGGATACGTCTGGAGTTCTGGAAATTCTTATATTGGGAACTGGAAGGGTGGGCAAATGTGTGGTAAAGGGATTATGAAATGGGTAAATGGTGATCATTTCATTGGCTTTTGGTTGAACGGATTTAGACATGGATCTGGAGTCTATCATTTTGCTGATGGTGCATATTACTTTGGATCATGGAGTAAGGGCCTCAAGGATGGAAAAGGAACATATTATCCAGTTGGAAGCAAACCACCATCCCTGGAGAAGTGGCACAACTTTCTTGGTTATGATATTGATGGAAAAGGTTTTCTATCTCGTACACTCTCACTAAATTCAGAGAAAGGAAAACCTCCAAAGCATGGTCTTAAGCACAGTTTTTCAGAGAAGATTTCTGTCACTGGAATTTCAAATCCAGGAGGACTATCAAATTGGTCTACATCGATGGATGAAAACTGGGGCTTAAGCGAACCTACTCGAGAAGCATCAGGTGATGGATATTCTCGTATGATGTTCCATGTCTCTGATCAAAGTCAAAATAATGTGCCATATAATGATAGAATGGTTTATGAAAGGGAATACATGCAAGGAGTCTTGATACAAGAGCGGATTAAAGACTCCAAAGAACGATTGCATAGAAGCAAGGAACAAAAGAAAACTACAGTCAAAGAAGCAAGGAAGGTGTCATGTGTTAACTTATTTGAAAATCATCGGAGTTACTACTTAATGCTAAATTTGCAACTTGGTATAAGGTAAATCTGTTAATTTTATGACTATATAGGTTAAATTTGTTACTTTATATGGCTCTAATCTGGACCACAGGCTGCCTCACATTTGCCTCTAATAACGAATTTTTTAAGCAATGAATGTAGAAAGAGTTTAGTTTTAAAGGTTACCTAGATAAATTACATGCTGAAGTTATTCTTGTAATGAATCTTTAGTAGTAGCACAAATAACACTTTGATATATATTTTCACGCACATTTCTTTTTGAAAAGGAAACCACACTTTTCATTGAAGAGATGAAAAGAGACTAATGCACATTTCTTTAAATTGTATTTGACAAGAAATGAACTACATGATAAGATATGTATCAGGACGTTTTCTTTTCTTGTGTTGATGATGGGTATCAGAATTTATATTGAAAAGAATGAGAAGTCTAAAAATTAGAATCATATGAGTAAGAGTTTCTTGCAATTTCTAAATTATTGCTGGATGATTCTTTTCTTTTGGGGATGTTAGGAAAGAAAAGATGACTTTTCATATTCAAACCTTCATTGAAACTCAAATTACATGGCAATGTGGGTTTCAATGAAGATTTGAATGTGAAACGTTTGGAGTTAAATGAAAATTAAAAATTTAAACCTAAATGGTTTAAATATTTTTTTGAACAAGAAACAAAAATTTTCATTGATATAATGAAAGAGACTAATGCTAAAAAATACAAACACCACCAAAGAAAAAAGAAGATACAAACCAAAGAAAAGAAAAACTAGAAAAGAAGACCATCAAAGAACCACAAAAAAGACTAAAGAAGGAAAGCTACAACTGAAAAACCAACAAAAAAAACAACCAGAAAATCGATCAAATTCGGAGAAAAGATCAAAACTACCAAACCGCTGAAGAGACCAATTGAAAAGGAAGCAAGGAAAAAGAGGATATTCAAAAAACTGCACCACCAATGGAAACTACACCAATGGATGAGAAAATAATTATATCTTTTCCATAGAAAAGTCAGAGGAGAAGTGAAAAAAGGATTTAGCTGCAGCCCTCTAGCAATTACGCTAGAAAGCCAAGGTGAGAGTTTACTTGGTAGACGTATAACTGCTTGCCATTCATGCAGCAAAATGTTGTCACAGCCTTATATTTGAAACTTGGAACAGAATGCAAAGCAGACCTGACCATATTTTTGATAGACCCATTAAGCTAATTAATTGCTTCTAAGTTGTGCCTACTGATGAATGGCGGAGGAATGTAAAGCATTGTTTTCAATTTAGATATTGAAAATGCTAAATGTGATTTCTGAGTTTTTTTTCCGACTCTATTTTAAAACTTTATGACATCAATAAAAGACGTGTTTCTTATTTTTTTCCTCTCTCCCTCTTAAAGGTTTTTTTTGAGAAGAGAAACAAATTTAATTGATGAATGAAATGTGGAGAAAAACTCTAACCACCTAAGGATGAATTACAAGAAAGTTTTCCAATTCGAAACTCTCTCTTTAAAAGGTAAACAAAAATTTTCATTAATTGCTTATCTCTTGGCTTCTTTGGAAGGAAAGAAATTCAAGGACCTTCACAGATAAAAACTCTCCTTTTATTAATTTTTGTGACCTTGTATCACGACCTCATCGTGGAGTGCCATTCATAAGATCTTTTGTAATTACACTATAGACACCATCAATCTAGATTGGAAGGTCTTTTGTAATCTTTTCTTCAAGAGAGGGGATGCCTTATCCCTTGGTTGTTGGAGCTCTTTGCTTTTGAATATATCTTTGGTTTCTTATCCCAAAAAAAAAAAAAAATCATTAATGAAACAAAAAATTATATGAGGAACTTTCCAACAAAAAGTGTCTTTCCTTAAAGAAATGCTCTTATCAAAATGAATTGGGAGTTTGCTCTTGCCAAGGTGACCCTTCATTATCACTTTCCTTTTCTCGTTTTGCTGATTACAAGTAGACTATTACTTGAAGGAGAAATTATTGAAGGAGGTCATCACGATGTGACCGATAGTTTTGCATGGTTAGATCAGATGTATGAAAGAAAAGTTGTAAAAGTACTTTGAATTTGCATCTAGTGGTTATTTGGGGGAATGCAAATTTTCAAATTCACATCCGACAATTATCAAGAGGTGGTAACCATAGTGTGGTGACCTTTCCTATCTCTTTTTTTACTTATCGAGATTATATCCAAATTTTTATCTTCAATTTACCATACACATATTCTCCACTTGGTCACTATTGTTTTTTTAATTTTTAAAATAAGAAACAACACTTCTATTGAGAAAAATGAAAGAATATACATAGACATACAAAAAATAAGCCCTAAAAATACCCTAAAAAACTATAGGAACGGGTCCTAATCTAGAAGAATAAGACTAAGCTGATAATTACAAAAGAACATAGTCATAGAACCGCAAAGACGAGTTGAATCTAATCGTCTCCCAAAGCTCCCTCCTGGATCTCCCCACCTCTTTAAAAATTATACTATTCCTCTCAAGTCAAATACCCTATAAGATAGCAAAAAAAAAAAAAAAAAAATAAAAAAAAAAAAATAAAAAAAATAAAAAGGCTTGCCACAAGATTCTTTCCTTCTCATGAAAAGGGGGATTTAGAAGAATTTTCTCAAACGTCGAGCAACAATCAATATTACGAGCCGAAACAACCCCAAAAGACCTATAAAACTGACTCCAAAGTCCAAATATAACAAACAAAAGGATGATTCCAAAGCAGATGGTCGAGGTTCTCCTCTTGACTCCGACAAAAAAACACACCACTAAGGCCGCAATACATAAGAGGAATACCTCTGAATATGATCCTGCCTGTTCGCCTGCCATGCAAAACTTCCCGCAAATAACTTCACTTGGAAATTTTAACCTTCCATAAGAAGGAAAACATTGAGGTACCCTGAGATGGAGAAGGGGACCAAAATGTTGAGGTACCTTCCAAAAGAGAAACCCTCATAAAGCTTTGGAATCTATAACCTGCCCTTCTCCCTTGACGAATAACCTGGTCAGCAATAAGAAAGGGGAGGCTAACAACCTCAACCACCTCTTGATTAGTAAGATAGTGGCAAAAACCAGGAAAATGAAGAAGAAACGAAATATGACAAGACAAAGGCTACCAAATATAACCTTTTCTCATACAGGTGGTAAAGATGAGGATACAAAACGCATAGGGGTTTGTCTCCCACCCAAGAATCTTCTCAAAAATAGGTATTCAAACCATCCCCTATAGAACAGTTAACAAGCTGCGAGAAATGAGGGAAACTCGAAGCAATAGCAGTTTGAAGATTCAATTGTGACCAGTCTGTTTAATATTATCAAAATTTTCCAAATCCGCCTCTTCTTTATCGGTTAACATGGGATAAGATCTTGCATTAAAGTTCTGGAGCAGGATGTAATCGATGCCCACTGTCTTGACATAATTTTAGATGAATTTTCTGAGTTATAGATATATTGGTATGAGTTGACCGTCCTTACTCCTTGAGAAAAAGTTATAGGTAGTTCTTTTTGAAATATTCATTATTCAAATAATTATTTTCTCGCATTAGCCTCTTCTCATTTTATCAATGAAAAGCTTTGTTTCTGGTTAAAAAAAAATAATTACTTTCTCAATTTTAGGGATTAATGTTCTTCCCAAAAGAAAAAAAGAGAATGCTGACTAGAGATCCTAATTGAAAGTAATGCTTCTTAAAGGTTGTCTGGAGTTTATTTTTAGGCCTGTTCACGAGGTCTAAACTGAATTAAATAATAATGCTTACTAATTATTCTATTTGAAGTTTTCAGGTATACTGTTGGGAAGATTACTCCAGTTCCCATGCGTGAAGTTCGATCTTCTGATTTTGGAAAACGGGCTAGGATAGTGATGTACTTTCCTCGAAAGGGCTCTCAGTTTACACCTCCACACTATTCTGTTGACTTTCATTGGAAAGACTATTGTCCTATGGTCTTCAGGTAGTTAATGATCTACTGCACATCATTAATTTATTTATTTAAAAAATTTCTATAAAAAATTATGCATTTAAACCTCTGGTTATAGTTCTGATTGCTAAGTTACCCAACAATAAAATAATGATGTTATTCTTCCTCTGGTTAAACTTACTAGGATCCCGATGTTGGATGACATACTGGTCATTTCAATCTCCTTTGACTCCCCGTCTAATTTGAAGTGTGAAAGAATGCAAACAGTTCAATGATCATTTCTATATTTCTTTTCTATAAGTACTGTATTTGTTCTCTTTTGTTTTCAGTTTAAATATCTTTTAAGTTAGACAGATAATTTTAGCCTATTTTAGTAACTGTACTATATGCTATATCTTGGTGTAAAATATCTAATCTCTTTGCTTCCTATTCTTATGCTTCCTGTTTTAACAAATTGGGAAAACCTTTTGTAATCATCATCGACGTAACGTCATTTTTATAAATTTTATACATCAATGAAATTGTTTTTTTAAGTAATAGATAAGATTTCCATTTTTTTCTTTTTTCTAATTTGATTAGATGATAAACAAGAATAGTTTAACTTGTTTTCACGAAAACTCTCGGGGGTGTTTGGGGTAAGGGTTGGGCTTAGGTAGCTTGAAAGGTTAGGTACCTTGTTTTTCACAAAAGCTCTTAGATGTAGCTTAGAAATTTAACATCCCCATGAATAAAAACAATTCTTCTTACTTCCAAGTAAGAATAATTGTTTTCCCCTCTCCGTTTGTTGCTATTGCTTCGTCTACTCCATCGAATGGACGTTGATCAACCAAGTTACTCGTACTTCTCAAGACCTCACCACAACCATCACCATGGCCAAGGAAAAACGAGCATCCTGAAATTCAGGATGTTGATACAGAATAGTTGCTTGATGCAAGCTCTCCATGACGTGCTCTCTCTCCACTCTATCCCTCATCCTTCCCTTCCCCAACTATAAAACGATGCCCCTAGCAACTGAAGAAGAAGTTGACCACGGTAGCGTCATTGGAAATGGTCAAGTGTGCAGTTGAGCCAAGGTGTTTTTTTTTTTTTTTATTATGGTAGTAAAAGTGGAAATAAATTGTTCCAATTGGAAAAAATAGGTATTTCGTCCACATACACCATTGTTGTGCAAAAAGTAGAGTTGCTTTGGTTGCTCAATGCCTTTATAGACCTCTCCATTACCTCCACTTAAGAAATTTTTTAGGAGTGAGAGAATAGGTGGATCATTGATATGGGTTTAGAAAATCACAAAAACATGGAGGAATCTTCACATAAATCATGAAGTTGAAAGTAAATGGCAAAAAAAATCTCATTGGAGAAGGAAGCAAAGGCCCAATTTCAAGGTCATCTTGATTCCTGTCCCAGTTAGAAGTATTACTCTACTATGACTAACATCCAAATCCTCATAAAAATCCAAAAATTCCTCCTCTGAAACACCTTTAATAATACCTTATGTGGAATAGAGGGCATATTTATGGGTGCAATGCAATTATTATGGGCCTAGTAATACCCATTGACGAGACGTAATAATTCTTCTTCCTCTTTGGGCTCAATGTGGGATGCTTCCTCTCCCTCCTCTTCACTATTAAATCGTTCCTTCGAGTTCAGATTCACCTTGTCCTCAAGGTGAAAATTAGGAAATTGACCCTTGATATCCGCTGCTATCTCCCATGTTGCGTCACACACTTGCTAATCCTTCCACTGGATAAGCCATTCTTCAGCATTCTTCTCCTCATTCCATCTTACTCCCAGTCTTGCTGATGGTTCAATCATCCATTCAAAGTCCTCGGATATGGGTGGCAACTCACTGTGAACTTCCAACTGCTACCCAACGACCTTTTTCAGCTGGGAGATATGGAATACATCTTGTATCATGGCTGAACTTGGGAGTTCCAACTTGTAAGCTACTGGTCCAACCCTTTGAAGCACCTGGTAAGGCCCATAAAATTGAGGAGAAAGCTTCTCACATCTGCGCTTAGCCACTGATTTCTGTTTGTATGGTCGAATTTTGAGGTATGCCCAGTCTCCCTCCATTAATTCCACATCTCTACGTTTTCTATCTGCTTGTTTCTTCATTCTTTCTTGTGCTAGCCTTAGTTGCTTCTTCAGTCGAAGCAATTGTCTGTCTCTTTCAATGAGCTGGTCTCGAGAGTCATTAGTAGTCTTTTGGGCCCCATAAGAAATCAATGGAGGAGGTTGCTGTCCATAAACCACGTTGTAGGGAGTGGTATTATTAGATGTGTGGAATGTAGGGTTATACCAAAATTCAGCCTACGCTAGCCACTAAGCCCACTTCTTCGGCTTGCAATAGCAACGTAAAAATGTCTCAAGGTAGCGATTAACTCTCTCTGTTTGGTCGTCGGTCTGAGGGTGAAACGCCGTGCTTCGCCATAGTTGAGTCCCCTACACTCGGAACATTTCATTCCAAAAGTGGCTCACAAAAATTTTATCACGATCAAAGACTATGGACCCGGGGAAACCATGTAATCTAACGATCTCCCTGATGAAAGGCAGTCGCCACTATTTTGGCTGAGAACGGATGTTTCAAGGTTATAAAGTGAGCGTACTTACTCAATCTGTCTACAACTACAGGAATCGTGTCTACCCCTTGTGTAATCGACAAGTCTTCATTGAAATCCATAGACACATCTTCCCAAATCTTATAAGGTCGCGGTAAAGGTTGGAGTAACCCTGCTGGTGCCACTGCCTCGAATTTGTTGAAATCTTACATTGTTCCACATACTTTTTTACTTCATTTTTCATCCCCTTCTAGTACAACTCACATGTCAATCTTTTATAGGTTCGAAGAAAGCTCGAGTGTCCCCCCATTACCGAATCATGGAATGTATGACGTATGTAATAGCGCAGGGATCAATTCGGACTTACTTGACAAAACTAATCCTTTATAGTGAAACTGTCCATGAACAAGGGATAATTTAGGATATCTTAATGGATCTGCTTGTATCTCTCGCTGAATCGGTTGCAACTCAAGGTCTTGATCCACTTCTTTGTGTACTATCTCCAAGTCAATTAGGGACATTAATTCACTCGTGGGAGGCATCCTTGGTAATGCGTCTGCTGCCTTGTTGAGAAGGCCAGGGTGGTACTTGATCTCAAAATCATATCCGAGGAGCTTAGTCAACCATTTTTGATACTCTGATTGTATTTCTCTCTGTTCTAACGAGTGCCTCAGTGCTCGTTGGTCGGTTAACACCGTGAACTTTTGACCAAGCAGATAATGGCACCATTTCTGCACAGCCAACACCACTGCCATCAGCTCACGCTCATACACAGATTTAGCTTGGGCTCTTGCACACAAGGCCTGACTGAAGAAGGCGATAAGTCAGCCTTTTTGAGTAAGCACCGTGCCAATTCCAAATCCTGAGGCGTCTGTCTCTATTGTGAATGGCACCGTGAAGTCCAGAAGTGCCAAGACCGGTAAGGTCATCATAGCTTGTCTCAACATTTCAAAAGCTGCGCTTGCCTCATCGTTCAAGCTGAAGGAATCCCTTTTAAGCAGTTGTGTTAATGGAACGGCCAAGGATCTATAGTCCTTCACAAAGCGGCGATAATATCCTGTCAACCCCAAAAACCCTTTCAATTCCTTGACTGACTTTGGTGTGGGCCATTGCAGCATTGCTCGGATTTTCTCCTGATCAGCTTCCACACCTTCCGAAGATACCCAATGTCCCAAATATTCCACACGAGCCTTGGCAAACACACTTTTTCCGGTTGGCAAACAAGGCATTGTTCCGTAGGGTCTCAAAGACTATGGCTAAATGCTTTCGGTGTGTGTCAAGGTCTGGGCTGTAAATCAATATTTCATAAAAAAAGACTAGGATGAATCTCCGTAGGAAAGGTCGAAATACCTGATTCATGAGAGATTGGAAGGTAGTTGGTGCGTTTGCCAAACCGAATGACATTACCAAGAACTCGTAGTGCCCTTCATGCGTGCAGAAACGGTTTTCTCAATATCCTCGTTCCTCATCCTTATTTGATGGTAGCCTGATTTCAAATCGATCATCGAGTACACAGTGGAACCATTCAGCTCATCGAGAAGCTCTTCAATGATAGGGATGGGAAACTTATCTGGTATTGTTGCTTGGTTGAGAGCCCTATAGTCCACACAAAACCTCTATCCTCCATCCTTCTTTTTTACTAACAACACCGGACTAGAGAAAGGACTAGAACTCGACCTTATGATCCCAGAAACTAACATCTCACTAACCATCTTCTCTATGTTATTATTCTGCACATGGGCGTACTTATATGGACATACGTTGATTGGGGGCCTGACCCTCTTGCAAAACAATCGGGTGATCAATGTCCCTTTTGGGAGGGGGGCCTGCTGGTAGTTCGAAAATTTCTTGAAACTCTTTTAACAGGTTCTCAATCGATCTTGGCAACTCGGGATTTGCAATTACCTGCCTCATCAAATCTTCCTTCCCTTCATCAATATTCTGGCCTTGCAATTCTACTAAAAAGCCTTGATCCGTTTAAGTCTTAGCCATCATTTTCATCGATATTTTGGCCTTTGTCAAAGATGGATCCCTTTTTATAGTAACCTTGGAATCATTCACCTCGAACGACATTGTCAAATCAGACTAGTTAACACTCATGTGTTCCATAGTTCTTAGCCACTGCATACCAAGAATGACATCCACCCCTCGAAGTTCCAAGGGTAAGAAATCCTCCTTGATCGATAGCTCGGGTAGTGTGATCACTAGTTCACTACAGCCTTACACACTCCTTTGCCCTTGGCCTTGACTGCGGTTCCCGTCCCCATCACGATGCCATAGTTAGAAGTGGAAGTCAAGGGAAAGTGAAACTTATCCACGAGCATCTGCGATATGAAGTTATGTGTGGCCCCGCAATCAATCAACACCACTACTTCCCTTTCTCCGATCAACCCGTGAACCTTCATTGTTCCAGGGGTCGAAAAACCTATCACAAATTTCAAGTCGAGTTCTATGAGTTCAAATACTTGACCTCAAGGTTGTTCACCTCTGCGATTTCCTCTTCACCCTTAGTTTCTTGCAACAACTCGATTTCCTCTTCTTCACTAACTAATAGCACACGAAGTTCTCTCACTTCCTTGTTTTTACATCGATGATTTACCGTGTACTTCTCATCACATTTAAATCACAACCCCTTTTCCCGCTTTTCCTTATACTCGACATCTGTAAGTCTGCGAGTGGGTACTTCCTTGCGATGATTCCCACCCTTTTCTGGTATAGTAACCGTACGAACCTGCCATGAATCACTATTAGCTTTAACGTGGTTCTTAGACGTACCTGCCATAGAGCCCTTACTTCCCCCTTGCTGGGCCGACTTGTGTCCCTCCGAGCCCATGGTTTCCATTGCTAGCTTGATGGTCATATCACGATCTTCTATCAATTGGGCCTGCTTCATGATTCCTCGAAGCCCAATGGGTTGGCGACTCATTACCCCTCTGCACGCACAGTGTCACAACCATACTAGAATCGTCGTGACCCTCACTGAGCAGACAGTGAAGCGGTGGCACGACGAGTGTCGCCCATCGGGCCATGTTAGAGGGTCGAGAGAGAGAAGTGCCATGATGCGATCGAGGAGGACGATGCATCATCCAACACACCAAGATGAGTGGGCATTGATGTCACAAGAAGGCATGAGCATATTGAGAAGCAACAGTATCGTCAGATGCGTCAGTGGTATGCTTGATGGGGTCAGATGGGGCCCCGGGCCATGACCTCGGAAGTCGGGGTTCCGTCGTGAGTTTTGATGAGCAGCTCTGGAGTTAAGTGCATATGAGTGAAATATACAAGCCCACAAAGTTTCGTGTCAATCGGACACCAGACGAGTGCTCCACGTTGGCGTATGACTCCTCGTGAAAAGGACGTGCAAGGGTGTCAGACCAAATATGCCTCAGAATGCACTATAGGGGGAGGCATGGTGTCAGCTCTCCACCACCCCTGGGCCCTGTGGCCTAAGTGAGCTACCCCATGGCACATGCGTGTGTCATGGCGTGGGCGAGCGTTGCAAGACGAGTGTCTTGGGCGTCTTCCTTTGGGAATGGGTTTCCAAGGACAGTGTCGGGCGGCACGGGTGTGCAGACATTGCGCCGCCGCCCATGGGTTGGAGGTTGCACCATATGGCCGGGCTGCGACACGCTATACGAAAATGACTCGGCATGGACACGAAAGGGTTCATGCCTCGATATGCCCGGATGGATGGATGTCCGGGAGGTCCCGATTGTAAGTTAAGCCCATGGGTCGGTTCTCGAGAAGCAGGTCCGAGTGAGCGGTTAAGTCAGATGACATCCCAAGGCTCGGGGTGGCATCGTGAAGCATCGGTGGAACCCGATAGTTCCGGTTGGCACGATATTTGCCTGAAATGTCCCGATAAGCATTATAATGGCCTGATAAGCCCCGGTAGGCGACAAAAAGCCCCGGTATGCGTTATAATGCCCCGATAGGTCCCGGTAAGTGCTGAAATCACCAGGTAAGCTCGGGTTGAGCGTTTTAAGGCCGTTTTGACCCATTGAAGGGTCCGAACATATCCCGGCGAAGTTCCGGATCGATGTAGAAGTGTGTGGGCCGTGTTATCGAGATCGAAGATGATGGAATGAGATGCGACGTTGCGTTTATATGACCTTGGCCTGATGTAGAGGCAAGGTTGAGCCTTAGGACTTGGCCGAGAGAAGAGGCAAGTCGGCTAGAGTCGCGAATGAGTGAAAATACACGTACTGGCGACGTGTATGACTGAATATATTCCGCTACAAGATGATTTGAGTTCGGTTGAGGATGAAGAACCTCGCCTAAGGTCCGATGAAGCACCAAAGTCCCGCGAAAAAGAGTTATGGGTTAGAGATGACCCTTAAGGCTGGTCATGGTCGCGTGTAAGATCATGGCGCCACACGGTTGAAAAGGTACGACCGTGACACACAGCAGGGTTAAGCCCGTTGAGGAAGGTGTCCTGCAACACCATCATCGACAACTCAGGTAGGGGCGCGGCGTATATTTCTAACTTTTTCCGATAGTCGGCCATCATACCATCTTGTTTCAGTGCCAAAAACCGAGCACACAGGCTCCCTTCTTGCGAGGGGCGAAATCTCTCAAACAACTTCGCCTTCAACTGATCCCACGGTTTGATCGGTTCCTGATTATTTTCCCAGCGATACCAGTCAACCACGTTGTGATCAAAGTTGATGATGGTCGTCGTGATTTTTTCCGCCTCCGTTAATTGGTGTATTTCGAAATAACGCTCTGCACAGAAGAGCCATGAGTCCGGATTCTCTCCAGCGAACACCGGCATTTCCAACTTCTTAAACTCGCACCGGTCTCCTCCTTGTAACTCCTTTTGTACTCGGTTAACTTCTGTAACCTTGGTTGTCTCTTCCTTATTTTCTGGCTCCTTCTCGAGTGCTTTCAGATGTTTATTTGACGACTGCGTAACGTTCGAAGAGGACTGCTCTCGACTCACATTGTGCCCTGCCATCAAGGCCATTATCGCCCTCTGATTTTCTTTCATCTCAATCGACAATTGCTCCAGATGCTTTCAGAACAACTGTAAGGATTCTTTGACCTCAGCTAGCTGCTTCTCCTAGCTTTCCAGGCGTTCTTCCGTTTGTTTTTGAGCCATACCACATGTTTTTCCTAGGATTTCACGTTGTCTGATACCAATTTGATAGGTATCTAACTCCCTTAATCTGCAAGAAACACAAGAACACACACAAACAACACCAAACAACACACAATCTGGGAGAGAAAAGACCCAACTCTGCTGTATTGAGAGGTTATTCAATATTTATATTCAACCTAGAAGAACAAGAACAAGGAACCCAACAATTCGAGAGGCTGGTTCTCTCCCTCTTAGACCACTCTCAGCCTAAGGCAAAATGATCCCTGGCCTCCAACATTCCCTGCATTCCGTATACATCATTCCTTCACTCCCACACTCCCCATGGTCCCCACATTTCCCTCCTCTAACCGTTTCGGTCCTTTCCCTAAAATACCCTTTCTTTTGTAGACATGTGTGATAGGAGGCCTAACAATATCCTAGCTGTCTACACTCAATATAGTAGCCCAAAGTAGGCCTGTGGCTAGGGTTAGCTAAATTTTGAAGGGCTGTAGGTGATTAATTTGTTTAAAACCTTTTATCCTTATCTAGAAACCCCTCCCTCCCCCCGCTTTTTTTATTATGATTAATTTGTTGTAAATCTTTCCTTTTCACAAATTTCTTATGTATTATTGTTATGATTATTTTTTCATAATATTAGGAATTTGAGAGAGATGTTCAAACTAGATGCAGCAGAGTATATGATGTCCATATGTGGCGATGATGGTCTAAGGGAACTCTCATCTCCCGGGAAAAGTGGAAGTATCTTTTACCTTTCTCATGATGATAGATTTGTGATCAAGACTCTGAAGAAACCTGAGTTGAAGGTTTGAAGGCATTAAACTAAAGATCCCTGGCTTGACTTTATTAGTTAGTGAATTCTCATACCCCTTTCCTATAATCTTTAGTGCATTTTAAAAAAAATTCAATTATGATGGTTTGAAACAATTTCATAAAGGTGGCTACAGAATTGCTTCTTCAAAATATAGTTTTTTCTCTATTGCAGTAATCAATCCTAAAAATGCAAGTCTACTGTGCTTGCACTAATGTCATGTGTGGAAGATGAAATTTCTTTATAATATATTAAGATCGCTCAACTTCATAGTAAATAGGTTGGGATGGTACCCTGAGATTTACATATTACTGGCTCCAAAAGAATGGGGGAGGACCGCAAGTTCAACTGGTCTGGTTGAAAAAGTGGTTTAGAGGTAATTTTGATTTTTTTAAGCTAGGAGAATGTAGAGAGTTACATAAATGAAAAATGTTTAAGGGGAAACATATTAAAAAGTAAACAAATTTAGGAGAATGAGGACTAATCATTAGTAATCATTGTAAGTAGTTGATATTTAGCATAGGGAGGGAATATGGGCTCTTGATCTCTCTTTGGGTATTTTTATACTGTAATATAGTTAATACAATCTCTCTTTGGGTATTTTTATGCATTTAATACTTCGCCCATATTCCTTGGAAAGAAACAAAAAGGCTCTAGAAGACTATTTTCAAGCCTGGGTATCGATCAACTCCTTCATGGCTGATAAAGCATTGTTGAAGTCTTTCTTCAATAGAGTTTTCCTTTGGTTTCTTGGGACGAAAGGAATGGAAGAATATTTAGGGATGCTTTCTCAACTTTTGGTTCGTTTATAGATAAGGGTTTTTTTTTTTTTTTTTTTTTTTAATTATTTTTTTTTTAATTTTTTCTGCATTGTATTAGTGTAAATGTAAACACCCCTCTTACAAATTATTGTCTTTCTTCTTTGATTTCTAATTGGATAGTTTTCATGTAATCTACCTATACAAGTTGGAAGGTTTTACTTTGTTTGTCACAAGTGTAAGACATTGGAGAAATGGGAGGGAGGGGGAGAACACCATCTTCTTGACTAATGGTGCAACTCTTCATGGGAGACAAAAATAAATTCTAAAAGTTAGTGGCACAATTGCTGTTAATTCTACGTAAACATGAACTGGGAACAAGTTTCTTTCTGGAAGGTTGGAAAATATACAGAAATATGACGGAGTAGGTATATTATAAACACTGACAGAATAACAAACCAACACAGTTAAAATATTAGTCGATAGAAACAAGGGTTTTAGTAAGGCTATTTTTGGGTTCAGGCACATTGCTGAACATTATCTTTCGAGAAGACACTCTCCCTCTTGCATTGAGTTATTTGACACTCCACTCTCAGGATACAAAACCCTTCAAGAAACCTTGTGGGCAGCTAAGTTTTTTATGTATCCCATCTTCCTTGTATGCTAAGTAAAAGAAAAAAAGAATCACTTTGTAGAATAGACTTTGATTAAAACAAAAATTTCTCTGGGAAATGTGCACAAACCACTCCCTTAAGAAAAAGGGGTGGATGAAAACCTCCTTCTTTTGTTTAATTTTACAAACCAATTAAAAATAATAAATAAATTAGTAAATAAATTAAAACTTAAAAATCTTTAAATTATCTAAGTATCTAACCATAATCCATTCCGAGTCAATGAGAGTTTTCTTTTTTCTTATTGGTGATGGTTACAAAATGATAAGATTACGTCATAGGAGGCTGTAGGGGCTTTGGGACTTGAGTAGATTTAACTCTTCTTTATGGAGCATCCGTTGATTGGGCCTTGTGTAATTACCGGTTAGGGCTCATTCTTTTGGGTTGGGATCCGTTCTTGTAATTAGTCTTGGGGCTTTTGTATGGGACTTTGTTTTTTTTATCGTGACTTGTTTTGTGTATGCCCTTGTTCTCCCTCTCATTTTTCTTAATGATAGTCTTGTTTATTAGAAAAAAAAAATAGAAGGCTGTAGGAATCTGAATGTAGATGTCCAATCCAAGTAGGGTATGAAAAAGTTTTAGGAACTACTATGAACAACAGAAAATCATAGAAGTCGAATCTTATCAGGAAGATAGATACACATTGAGCAGTGATGTTTGTTTGTTTGCTTGCTTGTTTTTTTTTCCTGGGCAAGATCAGATTAGTAAGAAAACATGTCAGAACCTCACTAACAGTCTATTTCCTCTCTGCAGGTCTTGCTCAAAATGCTTCCTAAATATTATGATCATGTAAAAGAACATGAAAATACTCTCATAACAAAATTTTTTGGTCTCCATCGCATAACAATTAATAGTCGGAGTAAGGTATCATCTGTTTGCTATATGGCTTAGTCTTCTTTTCTGCTAAATGTGTTGGTTTCCACCTATAAACACTCCATCTTTTTCTTATCAGGTACGCTTTGTGGTCATGGGAAACATGTTCTGCACAGAATTAAGAATTCACCGTCGTTATGATCTGAAGGGCTCAACTCTTGGGAGATATACTCATGGAGATAAATCCAAAGATGGTATAACAATGAAGGATCTTGATTTGTCGTATGAATTCCACATGGACAAATTATTGCGACAATCCCTTTTCGAGTAAGTTCCTTCTCTTAGAAGTAAATCTCTATAGGTAGCACTTGACCCATAATTTAGCTTATTTCTCTCCAGATCAACATACTGTTTACAGAGAATGGATTAGATGTCAATGTAACATGGTCACAAGTATAATTCTTTCTTTCCTTTCTTCCATGCCAGACAAATTTCTCTCGATTGCATGTTCTTGGAATCGCTGCACATAATTGACTATAGCCTACTGCTAGGAGTGCATTTTCGAGCTCCTGATAAACTGAAGGCTTTGTTGGAACCTCCTGCTACAGTTCAAAATCCGGACAATTTACTGCATGATGATGGTAAGTTTCTTCTTCCTTGACAATAATACCTTGTGACCTTGTTCAGTTTCTACGTGTTTATTCATCATTGTTGTTAATGAACACTATTGTATCTAAATGTTATGGTCATGGTGGAACTTACTAAAAACAATTAGGTAGGTTAACTCTTATTCGTTCGGTGTTGAGTGGGTATTTGGTTTACTTCTTCTCGTTGTTCAGAGTTCCCTGTTCTATTTGTAGTCGATTGGAGAAGCTCATGAGAGATTTCCTTTGGGAGAGTGTGGAGGGGGGGGAGCTCACCTTGTTAGCTGGGAGACAGTGGGAAAGTCTGTGGGTCTAGATGGGCTAGAATTCGAGAAGTTAAAACTAAGGAATAGAGCCCTGTGTCACAACCATACTATGTCACAACCATACTAGAAGAGAGTAGGTTGTGACCCTCACTGAGCAAACAGTGAAGTGGTGGCACGATGAGTGTCGCCCATCGGGCCATGTTAGAGGGCCGAGAGAGAGAAGTGCCATGATGCGATCGAGGAGGACGATGCATCATCCAACACACCAAGATGAGTGGGCATTGATGTCACAAAAAGGCATGAGCATATTGAGAAGCAACGGTGTCGTCAGACGCGTCAGTGGTATGCTTGATGGGGGTCAGATAGGACCCCGGGCCATGACCTCGGAAGTCGGGGTTCCGTCGTGAGTTTTGACGAGCGGCTCTGGAGTTAAGTGCATATGAGTGAAGTATGCAAGCCCGCAAAGTTTCGTGTCAATCGGACACCAGACGGGCGCTCCACGTTGGCGTATGACTCCTCGTGAAATTGACGTGCAAGGGTGTCAAACCAAATATGCCTCAGAATGCACTATAGGGGGAGGCATTGTGTCAACTCTCCACCACCCCTGGGCCCTGTGGCCTAAGTGAGCTACCCCATGGCACATGCGTGTGAGCGTTGCAAGACGAGTGTCTTGGGCGTCTTCCTTTGGGAATGGGTTTCCAAGGACAGTGTCGGGCGGCACGGGTGTGCCGACATTGCGCCCCCGCCCATGGGCTAGAGGTTGCACCATGTGGTCGGGCTGCGGCACGCTATACGAAAACGATTCGACATGACACGGACGGGTTCATGCCTCGATATCTCAGATTGATGGATGTCCGAGAGGTCCCGATTATAAGTAAAGCTCATGGGTCGGTTCTCGAGAAGCAGGTCCGAGTGAGCGGTTAAGTCAGATGACATCCCGAGGCTCGGGATGGCATCGTGAAGCATCAGTGGAACCCGATAGCTCCGGTTGGCACGGTATTTGCCCGAAATGTCCCAGTAAGCATTATAATGGCCTGATAAGCCTCGGTAGGTGACGAAAAGCCCCGATAAGCATTATAATGCCCTGGTAGGTCCCGGTAAGTGCTGAAATCACCCGGTAAGCTCCGATTGAGCGTTTTAAGGTCGTTTTGACCCGTTGAAGGGTCCGAACACATCCCGGCGAAGTTCCGGATCGATGTAGAAGCGTGTGGACCGTGTTATCGAGATTGAAGATGATGAAATGAGATGCGACGTTGCGTTCAGATGACCTTGGCCTTATGTAGAGGCAATGTTGAGCCTTGGGACTTGGCCTAGAGTAGAGGCAAGTCGGCTAGAGTCGCGAATGAGTGAAAATACACGTACGGGCGACGTGTATTGACCGAATGTATTCCGCTACAAGATGTTTTGAGTTCGGTTGAGGATGAAGAACCTCGCCTAAGGTCCGATGAAGCACCAAAGTCCCACGAAAAAGAGTTATGGGTTAGAGATGGCCCTTAAGGCTGGCCATGGTTGCGTGTAAGATCATGGCGCCGCACGGTTGAAAAGGTACGACTGTGACACCTTGCTAGCTAAATGGTTGTGGCGGTTCCTGCTTGAATTGACCTCTTTGTGGCACCAGATTATCGTTAGTTAGTATGAATACCATCCTTATGAGTGGCTTTTAGGTGGGGTTAAAGGCATGTCCAGAAATCCGTGGAAAGAATTTATCTTCGAGCTCTCGGTTTTTTCTAGTTTGGTAAGTATGAGGTGGGAGTTGGGAGGGCGTCTTATTTTCTGGGAGGACAATTGGGTGGGGGATAGTCCCCTCTGCTCTAGATTTCCTACTGTCTATCGGTTGCCCTGTCTATTGGTTGCCCATCATGAAATACTGTATGATTTTCGAGGTTATTAATGTCTCCGGGGGCCTAAAATCCGCTCAAGTTAGGCAAGCACACCATTAGTGCCTCAAAAGGCCCATGGAAATCCATCTACAAGATGCAACACCTCATTTACAATTCCATAGATAGCAGAGTTGCGAAAGGAGATGAAACATTATTTTGGGAAGACGCGTGGCTCGGTTCTGCTGCATTTAAATCAACATATCCCTCCCTATACAACCTCTCTCAAAAAAAGGAGGCTCTCATTGTTGAATTATGGAATCCTACTGATGGGGCTTGGAATTTACACTTGAGAAGAAATCTCATTGACGACAAAATTCTTGAATGGGCTATTTTGTCGCACCATCTTTCCTCCTCCTTAAAAGAGGAGGATGACACATGGATATGGCAGCTTGGATACAACGGAATCTTCTCCACCGGATCCCTCACAAAAAAATTGGCCACTTCATCTCATCCTCACAACTCTGAATTCCATGATCAGTTATGGAAAGGGCCAATGCCGAAAAAAGTTAAATTTTTTTTGTGGGAGCTCAGCCATGGTTGTATCAACACAGCCGACCTTATTCAACGGAGAAATCCTAGAATATCCCTCTCCCTAAACTGCTGCAGCTTGTGTTTCAAGGTCTGTGAGTCGCAAGTCCACCTTTTCAGCAGCTGTGAATATGCATCAACATTCTGGGACTTCCTTCCACATGCCTTTCGGTGGTATTTTGCTCGACCGGGTGATATCTTATCTCTTCTTTACGACACTCTTATAGGACACCCTTTTAAAAAGGATAAGAAATATCTTTGGCGGAATTTTTTGTACGTTTTTTTTTTTTTTTTTTTTTTTTTTTTTTTTTTTTTAATTTATGGCTGGAAAGAAATGCTCTTATCTTCTCAAAAAAGCACCAAAATACATGTGCCTCAATCGAATCTACTTCGTATCTAGTCTTATATTGGTGTAGTCACTCCCCCCCTTTTGTGTAATTATTCCCTATCCACACTATTGTCTCATTGGAGACGTCTTTCGTAACTACCTTTGATAGGTCTTCCTTTTGTATCTATTTCATACATCAATGAAATGATTTATGTTTCCTATAAAAAAAAAAAAAAAGTCTTTGGGGGCTCTCCTTCTTATTCTTTGGATTTCCTTCGTTCTTTGACTAATAGGGAAGTGAAGGAGGTTGCAACTCTCCCGTCCTTGATAGGGGAGTTCTAGTTTAGGAAGGGGGAGGGATATTCGTAGTTAGAGTTTCAGCCCTTCCAAAGGTTTCTCGTGTAAATTTTTTTTCAATGGTTGTTCAACCCTTCCCCTTCTAGTAAGTCTATCTTCTCTACTCTTTGGTGGGTGAAAATTCCTAAGAAGATTAGATTCTTTATCTGACAAGTTATCCACGAAAGATTTAATATGATCGATAAGCTGATGAGAAAGATGCCTTTGTTGGTTGGACCCTTTTGCTGTATCTTTTGTTGGAGGGTGGAAGAAGATCTGGACCACATCTTGTGGGGTTGTGCCTTTGCGCATTCAGTCTGGAGTTTGTTTTTTGAGGCCTTTGGGTTGCAAGTCAAATGCTCCAGAGACCACAGGAAGATGATCACAGGAAGATGATCGAGGAGTTCCTCCTTCATCCACCATTCAGAGATAAGGGGAGGGTGTTATGGTTTGCAGGGGTGTGTTCAGTTCTATGGGGTTTGTGGGGAGAGAGGAACAATAGGGTTTTTAGAGGATTAGAGAGGTCCCCATTGATGTGTGGACCCGCACTAGATTCCATGTTTCTCTCTGGGCTCCGATTTCAAGGTCTTCTTTAATTATTCATTAGGGCTTATTAATCTTAACTGAGCCCATTTCTTTAATGGGGTTCCCTTTTGTGGGCTTGTTTTTTTGAATGCCCCTTGTATTCTTTCCTTCTTTCCCCATGAAAATGGATTTTTTTTCTCAAAAGAAAAAAAAAAAGTTTTTGCCATCCTCTTTTTTTCATTTTTCTTATGTCGTATTGCTAAACATTTATATTTGTCTTTGTGCAATCCTTTGAGATATAATTGACTTGTGTACCCTGCTTGAACTTTTAAATTTTGCTATTATTGAATCCAGATGGAGGATGGATTATATTAATCTTTTTCTATTTTAAGTTTGGTTTCTGTTGTTTGGTTGGTTGTTTTGTTCTTTTCACTCCTTTAAGGAAAGTTGGTTGATCACTTCAAGAAGTCTGGTATCCCCAAAACTATCCCAAATTTGAACTATTTTATGTGGTATTTCCTTTCATTTGCTCTATGGAAGTTTTGTTCTTCATGGAAAAAAATTGATAAACAAGAGAAAGAAAACTTCACTAGCTTTTATTTATAACATTAAACTAATTTTACTGATACTAGCCTAGCACTATTTCCAATTCCCAAATAGCCTTTATTGCAGGTAGGCAAATATTAGATCAGGTGCTGATTGCTAACAAAACCATCAACAACTATAGGAAAAGAGAGGAATGGGTGATTTTGAGAGATTGGTTTTGAGAAAGGTTACGGTCACGTCGATTGGAACTTTTTGGATGAAGTCCTTTAGAAGAAGGATTTCGGAGTTAAGTGAATATGTTAGGATTCAAAAGTTTGATGCTTTATTTACACACAAAATTCCAGTACACCCACCTATTCGAGATGGTGGAATCTCCAGTTCTCTTACCTCAGAGGACAAGAAATTACATAGGTTTATACATAACCCTAATTCAGCCCAAAAATTTACTTTATATACCCTAAACACCGACTCACACCGCCTAATATTTACATTAAACAAAAAAAACATTATTTTCCCACTATCAAATTAGTGTGAAGGGGAATTTCCACCTCACCCCTCCTAGCATACTTGTGAATAATAGGTGGCCTGAGAGAATATCTTGGATATGAAATTAGGCGGTGTGAGGTAAAGATTTTTGTCTATGGGAAACCTAGAGGCTAGAGGTAAGATTTTCACTTGGGTCTTAGCCCTTAGGCAAGGTGATCCCCTTGGTTGATGTTCCAAGCAGGTTAGTATTGACAGGAGTGGAGAATAGAGTGTTAGATGATTTTAAGGTGGAAAACGAGTTAATCCATCTTTCACATCTCTAGTTTGCTGATGACGCGCTATTTTTGCTCGAGACAAGAAAGGTCCTACGTTAATCTAAATGACTTTTTGTCTTTCTTTGATGCTACTTCCGTTCTTTAAACTAGTTAGTTCACTTTTGAAGTTCAAAACTGAAAAAGCTGATGATACCATCTCCCGTAACTTCATTTTTGGTAGTATATTACAACACACTTTAACTGTTAGATTTATTTTTGCTCATGAGCTCCTCCAGCAGGTGAATCTTCAGAAAGCGAGCCAACAATACCTCCGAAGGGCCTAATACTTGTAACACATGAACCTAGCTCTGTAACCACTGTCCCAGGTCCTCACATCAGAGGAAGACCATTAAAGGCATACTCATTAGGTGACAGAGAAGTTGATGTATTACTGCCTGGTACAGCAAGGTCAGTTTTCACTATTTCTTGTCTTTTATATGTTTGTAATTATCTTTTTATGCTAAATTATTAAATGTCTCTGTGTTAGAAGTTTGAACCTCTGAATTTGAAAATACATGAAGACAAATTCAATATCAAGAAAATGCCTTTGATATAGTTGTTGCAAGAAACAAATATAATAAAATTGATGAAGATTTGATAATGGAACTTAGAATATATATAGATGAAATTGAAGATGATTGATAATTTAACATTAAAAAAATATTCAAATTAAATTTTGGTTTAATCTATTGAATGGTCAATTACATATTGCTAAGGCCTTGTAATCAGTTACATATGATGTGAATTTCTGTTACTAGCTACAATGTAGCATGTAATTAACTGCCAGTTTCTTGTTATCTGTGTGCAGATTTCGTGTGCAGTTGGGAGTAAATATGCCTGCCCAGGCTAGTCTCAAGCTTCTTGAGGATAAGTCGGAGTCTTCCGAAGTAGAACTTTTCGAGTTTTACGATGTAGTTCTTTACATGGGCATTATAGATATACTGCAAGAATACAATGTGAAGAAGAAGCTAGAGCATGCATACAAATCGTTAAGATTCGACCCTCTTTCGATTTCGGTTGTGGAACCTCATTTGTATGCCGCTCGTTTCAAAAGTTTCTTGGAGAAAGTCTTTCATGACTTGCCATGAAAAATGTAAGCAAACATCTTGTATTTTGTTTGAGTTGTGCTGTCTCTTTCCTTTGTTTTGGTTGTGTTCATTGTCGATGTACTTAAGTTGCATGTGAAATAAAGGGTACAAAATCATTTCATAGTCATTCATTGTAAAGTTACCTGAATGCTTATTCAATAAATTGACAATAATTTTATACATGCGAATGAGAATTTCAGTGTATTTGTTTGTTTATAAGATCTACTCATTTTTGTGTCTGTATTAACGTGAATTACCTTTTTTTTTTTAAGTCTATCAATTAAGACGAGTGGGAGTATTGGAATAATGGTAAAAGTGCTATTACTTGTCGACCTAAGTATGGTTCTAACCTGCGAAGATATATATCTTCGATCAAGAGGCTAGTGATTCAAATTCCTATTCCTACGTTCTTGAACTAAAGCAAAGATTAGTTTTTATTCAAATTATTTTTGTTTGGTTACAATTTAAAAGCTTATTTTAAAAAATTTGGGCCCATAGGATTACTATTCAAAGAAACAACTTTTCCAATAGTACTTGCTTAAATAATAAACAAAAATTATGGTGGATGGATTTTTTCAACTCATTAATTTCAAATTTGTCTAAATCTTTTAAATTTATCAATGGTAGGATTTCATGCATTAATTCAATTTTTATTCTTTTCTAAATGTCCTTATTTAATTTGGTAACTATTATTTTATTAATTTATTTTAGTATTATATTTTTTTTCTGTCAACCGGTAAGGGCAAATACGTAAATTGGCTTCTTAAACTCTCTTAATATCTTATTGTGGACTGACAAAAATGTAAAATTATAACAAAATAGACACTTTTGGAATAAACGAGCTACTATTGGCCCATTTGTACTTTAAAAAAAAAAATCTTTTCCTAGGTATACTTTACACACCTTTCCACACATTCTTTTACTATTTTTTCTCTATGCATGTTCTCATATTAGTTTCTCTATACTCTCTTTCACTATTTTAACTCTACTTTTTTTTTTTTAAATATATTTTAACTCTACATTTATGTTTATAAGTCATGTCATTTTAAATTAAGACAAACAATTCAAAATTGCGAACAAAGAGGGAAGAGTCAACAGATGAAGTCATGAACCAAAGAGAGAAAATGAGATGTAAAGCAATAAAATCAAATTCGAGATGTCTTGTTTTAAACCATACAAGGACTTTGTATCACGATACAAATCTCTAAGACTGTTGCATATATACCCTCTCATTAAGCTTTTTCTGAAGGAAACCGTTTTTAGCATCAAGTTGATGAAGTTTTCAATTATACCATGTAATAATCTCACAGATATTAGAGAGAGTTTGATTTAAGAAAATGTTTATCGGAGGATTTATAAGTTCCCTATATTAAATAATATAAAGACTAACTAAGAAAACAGACTTTTAACAAGAAAGATAACTAATAAATACAATAGGTATTTAGTTTATTAAGCTTCGAGCTTGGATTGCAATTTGTAACACAATTCTTCTTTCTTTATTTATTGATGGAACACACAGTTTTATTGTTGTATATGTGGTTTGTGCATTATACAATGGGTTCCTAATGAAGTCATAATAGTAAAGTTTAATTACAAACAATTTCATTAGTTTGAGGTGTAATTGATCTCCAATCCAAACATTACTTAGTGGATAAGATACCAACAATTATTCCAAAGGTTGATGGTTTGATCTTCCACCTCCATGTTTTTTTAGTGCAAAAAATATATGGTTCTAACCTTAGGAGGAGTAGATGCCAATTACGGTTGGACTATGCTCATTTTGGCTCCAAGTGATCCATCAAATTTAAAGTTGGCTAAATTATAGAAAGTACTCCTAAACTATGGTTCTTGTTTCTTGAACTTTATTAAGTTTCAAAATTATACTTAGCCTTTCAAAATCGTTAAAAAATACCTTTACCGTTAAGTTTTCGATGGAAAATATTAAAGTCTCAGTTTCATTAATACTCTTGACCTTTCAAAACATTTAAAAATAGCCTTATTGAAAAACGTAGCGTCTTCTTTCTCTCCGTGCAAATTCTTTCTCCATGAAAAATAATGAGAAGTTTTGCTTATTTGCGATGTATTCATAGACTATAAGTTTTTCTTCTCCTTCAACACAACATCCCAAAAGTCTAACTAGATTCTTACGTTGAAGTTTCAAGATGACTTTTGCTTCATTTTTTAATTCGTCATGTCCTTGATATTTGATTTGTTGATAGTTTTTTCACTCACCAGTCACTATGCTCATCAACTTTCCCTAAATTCATTTTAGGCCGAATAAATGAAAATTTTGTCATAGAGTGGTTCTAACTCTTCTTAAATTTTTTTTTTTTTTTTTAAAGAATCATGTATCAAAGTTTTGATTAAGTAACTTGTAAATTGGATCAAACTCACATTTTTCAAGTTTATTAGCATTCGAACAATCATAGCAATAATTTGATTAAATAATTAAGCTCCAAAAGCCCAAAATCTGTATTCATAACTCTTCAAAGAAAAAAAAATCTGGTACCGCTCTTCCTTCACCACTCATTCGTTATAATTATAACTAACACATAAATTAGAGAGCAAAAAGAAACTGTTTCTTCTTAATTACACTTTTGAAAAGAGAATTCATTTCAAGCTTTGTTTACATCTACCATTTGGTGTTCTATTGTACATAGTCTTTATAAACAAAGTTTCACATTAATTTTTATGGAATAAGTATTTGCCAATAGAGGAAGAAAAAAAACATTTTCTAATAATAAGAGTATTTTTTTAAAGATAAAAGGTATTAATGAAATTTTAACATTTTTCATCCAGAACTTAACGTAAGGATATTTCTAAACGTTTTTTTAAAGGTTAAAAGTATTTTTTAAACTTTAACATTTTTCATCCAAAACTTAACGTAAGAATATTTTTAACAATTTTTCTAACCTTTTATTGAAACAAGATACAAAGTTCCTGAGTATTTTCTATAATTTAATATTCAAAGTTTTTTTTTTTTTCCAAAGTTGGTGTATACAACAAACACATAGTTGAAGATTAGTTTGTGTAATTTTCAAAAAAAAAAAAAAAAAAAAAAAAAAAAAAAACTCACGCGCTCCACTGGGTCCATTAATCCTTGTTAAATTATCATCCTACGTGGCATTCTCGCATAACATCACTCTTTTGACTGTTTCTTAACGGCGTTAAGAAATTAATTTTCGGTTTTCTGAAACAAAATATTACTGTTTCTTAAACACAAAATAGTGAATTTGTAAACTTCTATTTCATGAATATCCTTTGCGTTTTAATTAAAATTTAAAGTTAAGTCCCATTTGAAATATCCTTCTAGTTTAAGTTTTTTTTTTTTTTTTTTTAAGAATAGATCATTTTTTAAACATTGTGTATAAAAATTGTTTAGAATTTAAACTTTGGCTACATTTATTCGTAAGTGTTTTTATACAAAAGCTATTATATATTTAAAAACTCTTTTTAAAAAATTTGTTTTCAAGTGTTTATGAATGATTTATTTCCCTCATTTTTTAATAAGTCATTTTAGTAGTTATTAGATACTAGAATTTTTTTTAAAAGGTTTTTTTTTTTTTTTTTTAAATTAAACACCTTAAAAGTCAAACTAAACATACTTTACATAAAAAAGTTTTATATTTCTATATTCTTCTCAAGAGTTTAAAATTTAGTCAAAGTATCATTTTGGCCCTATTTTCTTCTATTTTAGTTCTTGTAATTTCAAATGATCAATTTTAATCATTGTAATAAAGCTTAAAATTAGTTCCTATAATTGATTTATTGTTAAATTTTCTAAAAAAATAGTTTCTTCCTCTTCAAAACATAATGCACACATTGAGTCTTTATTTGCATGAAAAATATTGGGATTATTTAATCCATTTCAACGAAAATTAACTTCAAACTAATGGTAGACAATTTTAAGTTTTATCCAAAAATATAGGGATATTAAAATTGGACATTTGAATTTCTAAAAAAAAAATTGGACATTTGAAAGTATAAGGACTTGAATAGATTGAAACCAAAAGTACAGAGACCAAAATGATGTTTTAACTTTAAAATTTTCATTTTTTATAAAAAGTTATTTTTTTTTAATAATTATTGTTTCACGTCTATGATTCTGAATGCATATACTTTTTCTCAACAAAAAAAAAAGTTGATTTCTTTTAATTTGTGAACTTTTTTTTTTCTTTTTCTCGAACTATCAAGCAAAGTTTTCATCTTTTACCTCTAGCCCATTGTGAAAATCTTAGGACATATTTACAAGTGATTTTTAAAATAGTTAAAATCACTTTAGTTAGGTTCAAAATCACTTTTGATAGAATGGAAATCACTTTTAAAAATGTATAACCAAACGTAAAATGATTTTATGAAAAACACATTTAATAAAATCTCTTAGAAACATTCATTTTCGCTAAAATCACTCCTAACATGTTCTTAATTAACATTGAAATCCCAATCGTACATCCATTAAAACCCTAAATGAGCTGAATAAAAAAATTGTACATGAACCAACCAAAAAATAATACAAAATTCAATTAACAAATCATTTATCATATCCTTCTCAAAAAAAAAAAAAAATCATTTATCATATCGCAAAAATACCCAAACCCAATCATGAGAATACTTAAATCTAACCCCAAAATCAAGTAGATAAAAATGTGTAAACTTAGTACAAATTAAAGTATCCGAATTCAATACAACTAGAAGAACCAATACCCACAAAACTAGTTGTATCATCCAAACTAAGAACACTTGGATTAGTCACAAATCTTTTTTTAAAAAAATGTTTATTAAATTTAGGACATTAATCGCACCACTCGTTCATATTTAAGATTTAAATTGCATTTTTTTTTAATTCAACAAATATGGAAGTAGAGATTCAACTATCAACGGCTAATAAGTTTTGTTCCGTTAAAACTCGAATTGCTTTAAAAATTGCATAAACTATTCCAATGTAGAGTTTAAATATATATAAAATTGAAAGTTAATGGGTAATATTGGGTTAAGGGTAAAATTCGAATTAACATGAATCATAATTAACAGAAAGTGCACGGTTCCATAAAAAAAAAAAAAAATTAAGAATTTTTCTTATAAATTTGAAAAATTGTTGCACAGAAAAAAGAAAAAGACAAAAAACAAAATACAAAAATGAAAACACAACCCAATAGCACCTGGCTTCATTGAAGGAAAACTTAAATGAAGAATAAAAAATAAATAAAAATAAAACATTAAAATTAAAATGTGAGAATATATATATATATATATATTACAAGAAAATGTGAGAATATTGAGGAATAATGTTTTGGTGTATAAAACGACATTCATATAACTCATTCGCCACAAAATGCCAAGCAATTAAATACCCTTAATTACCACCAACAGACATCATTTTCTTTTTCATAAAAAAATATAATAGTTTATTTTTTCGAAGCATTAATTGTTTAAAAATATATACTTGAGCATAAAATTTTAAAAATTTAAAAGAATAATTCCAAAACAATAAAATATTATTTTTTGTTGGTTTCTCAGAAACCGTGTTGAAAGATATTAAAAAAAATGAATAAATTCTAAATAGTATCTTTTATATATATATATATATATATATATATATATATATATTAAATTGTATAACACTTTCAAATTACTTTCAAATATTATCCCTCCATAGTCAAAACGAGTAATTAGTATGTATCTTAAAAGTTAAAGGTTTAAATCCCGTACCCCAAATATTGATGTACTAAAAAAAGTCCTATGTATATAATTTATAGATTTAAATCAAGAGCCTTGTAAGCTAGAATATTTATTGTTTTATCCTTATATAGTTTTTTTTTTTAAATAATTCTATCCTTATATAGTTAATGGAAAGAATATTGTGGTTGGAGTAATACTTGCACAAAATAAATTTTTGTAATTCATTGAACTCAAAAAAAAAAAAATTGTAATTCATTCTTAATTTTTAAAAACTGGCTTGTCAAGTTTTTTCTTTAGTATTAACTAAAATGTACAGTTTTATAAAATAATAGGTCTATGATTTAAAAAATAAAAAACTAAATTGTTGTGGTTAAATTTATAATCTAAAATTTATAATATATCTAAAACTTTTTAGAAACATGTTAAATTAGACCATTAATATATTATTTATCATATTTTAGAATTAAAAAAGATGCCATTTTTTAATCCTTTATAAATTAATTGTAGAGAAAATAAATGAATTTTTTCTTTAACCAATAGTCAACCTAAATATTGTTCGTCAACAAGAACATAGTTCAATTGGCATAAAGATGTACAAATAACCACGAGGTTTATGGTTCGAATCCCTCATCCCCATATTGTCAAAAAAAAAAAAAAAAAAAAAAACCTAAATATTGTTCAAAGATATTTATAACTCTTTTTTTTAACATGTGGGAGTGGAAAGATTCAAACCACAGATTTCAGTCATTAGTCAGTTGGACTATTCTCATGTTGACTAAATTGTAAACTCTTTTTTAAATCTAAAAGAAAAGGTTTAAAGATGTGGTATAGGGTTCTAATTCTCACTTTTGTCCAAATTGTATTGTTCTAATAAAACATATAATTGTCAATTTGTAATTATAAAAAAAAAAGTAACCAATAAAATTGTCATAAATTAACCCATAGCTAAATCACAAAGAATTTTAAGTTGAAAACTTGTAATATTAAGTTTGTGTAAAAAAAATAATCATAATAGCAACATAAAAGTGAGCCTTACATGATTTCTTTTGAAGTGAAAGGTGGTTTTAGCCCATTAAAAAAGATTTTGAATATTTCTAAGAATATTTTAAAAAAAATAAATAAATAAAGTGCATTAAGAAAAAGTAATTAATTATTGTTTTCTTTAATAGTATTTACAAAATAAAAGTATCACTATAAAAAATAGGATAATTGTAATGGGTGGCAAAATTAGGGTAAATAATTGCAATTTTAGCAATTTTTTAAAATATTTGCAAATATGGCAAAATTTTTGAATTAATTTTTTATATCCCTATTTTGCCCTTGCGCGCGCATCTGGTGGTATCTGGTGGTCTCCTCTAACACATTTTTGTTTTGGTAGGTTTCTATCAGATAGAAAGTTTTTCTATCACTGATAGAATCTATCAGTGATAGAAAAACTTTCTATCAGTGATAGAAAAACTTCTATCACTGATAGAATCTATCAGTGATAGAAGTTTTTCTATCACTGATAGAAGTTTTTCTATCACTTTCTATCAGTGATAGAAATCAGTGATAGAAACTTCTATCACTGATAGAATTAACTTTCTATCAGTGATAGAAAACTTTCTATCAGTGATAGAAATTTTCTATCACTGATAGAACGCTTTTCTATCACTGATAGAATCTATCAGTGATAGAAAAAACACTGATAGAATTAACTTTCTATTGTGATAGAAACGTTTCTATCACTGATAGAAACATTTCTATCACTGATAGAAACGTTTCTATCACTGATAGATTCTATCAGTGATAGAAAAATTTTCTATCAGTGATAGAAATCTTCTATCACTGATAGAAAATTTTTCTATCAGTGATAGAAAACTTTTCTATCACTGATAGAAACGTTTCTATCACTGATAGAGACTTTCTATCTGATAGAAAATTTTTCTATCACTGATAGATTCTATCAGTGATAGAAAAGAAAGTTTTTCTATCACTGATAGAAGTTTTTCTATCACTTTCTATCAGTGATAGAAATCAGTGATAGAAACTTCTATCACTGATAGAATTAACTTTCTATCAGTGATAGAAAACTTTCTATCAGTGATAGAAATTTTCTATCACTGATAGAACGCTTTTCTATCACTGATAGAATCTATCAGTGATAGAAAAAACACTGATAGAATTAACTTTCTATTGTGATAGAAACGTTTCTATCACTGATAGAAAATTTTTCTATCACTGATAGAAACGTTTCTATCACTGATTCTATCAGTGATAGAAAACTTTTCTATCACTGATAGAAACGTTTCTATCACTGATAGATTCTATCAGTGATAGAAAAATTTTCTATCAGTGATAGAAAAATTTTCTATCACTGATAGAAAGTTAATTCTATCACTGATAGAAACTTTTCTATCACTGATAGATTCTATCAGTGATAGAAAAAATTTCTATAAATGTTGTATTCTCATCTAAACCTTCCCTAACAAGATTTGATCGAAACACACAAAAAAAAAACCTATAAATAGAAATCATAATTCTATCCAAGATTTCTATCAGTGATAGAAAGTTAATTCTATCACTGATAGAAACTTTTCTATCACTGATAGAAAGATTTCTATCAGTGATAGAAATCTTCTATCATTGATAGAAACTTTCAGTCACTGATAGATTCTATCACTGATAGAAAAAATTTCTATCAGTGATAGAAATCTTCTATCACTGATAGAAAGATTTCTATCAGTGATAGAAAGTTAATTCTATCACTGATAGAAAGATTTCTATCAGTGATAGATTCTATCAGTGATTGAAAAAATTTCTATAAATGTTGTATTCTCATCTAAACGTTCCCTATCAGTGTTACGGTTTATGTAAGATTGATTCATCTGCTACTTGTTACATCCATTTCATACTTGCTATTTTAAATCATTTATGAGTTGAAGATTCTGTTGGAAGAGATTTCCACTATGTTAATGTTTTATTGCTTTAGATGCTAGCTAATAGAGAGCAGAGCACCATAGACAATGTTATTCAAACGATACATACATATGATCTTTGAACTCCGACTCCTAGTTACCGAGCCGAGCACACTGTGTGGGAACAAATGATACAACTTCCTTCTTGAGATCATGAAGAACCAACATATTCTGGTGTTGCATGCTGCCGAAAATTGACAAAGCTCCAGAATCAATAATCACGCCGCCGCTGCCATCGGTGTTTAGTCTAAACCACGAGGACGGGATGAGCAAGAACTTCTGGCCTACTGTGATTCCTTGTAGGGATAGATAGTAGAAAGATGGGTCAAATGGATTTTGTATCAGTGGCGTGACCTCGATGGCTCGATTCGTAGTGTTGTCGATACTTGTTGAAGATTCTAAATTCTAAATTCGTCAAATCGGAGAAGACGAAGGCGAGAAGAAAAATAGAAATCGGAGAAGACGAAGGTGAGAATATTGATAGAAACGATAGCCAAGAGTGATAGAAAAAACGGAGAACTGATAGAAGAGATTTTCAGCACCCCAGGGTTAAAAAGGGCATTTTGGTAAATTCACATTCCAAAAGTTAAAATTTTGCCATTTTCGCAAATAGTTTTAACCGCGGCTAAGTTTGCAATTCTTTTGGGCCGGTTTGCTACTTTTGCAACCGGCCCTAAAAAATACTTAGATTTTGTTCTCTCCTTCATTTTATTTTGTTATTATTTTATTCTATTAATTCATTCATCTTTTACCCGAAAAAAAAATGTTATAGGAGGGAAAATAAAAACTATCCCTAAACTTGGCTAAAGCATACCAATTTTCACCTAAACTTTTAAACTTTATCAAATTCAACCGTTGCAATTTTTCCCTTTTACATCATCATTATTATTATTGCTAATTCACCCATTAATTTAACAAAAAAAAAAAAAAGGTAAAAATCTTCCAAAACTTATTACTTACCATAAAAATCAAACACCATTGATTTAACAAATAATAGTAAAAATCTTTCAAAAACTCATTATTCTCCATGAAAATAAGCTTTGCACAAAATAATTAAGTCCAATTGTTGCATAAGATCCCACCGAACAATTCTCACAAAATTCACAAACATATTAGAGTGAGCATAGTTTAGGATAATTGGTATGTACGCTCGATCAAGAGAATGAACATCGTTGAAAACTAAAAAAACTCACAAACTCCAAAAAAAAAAAAAATGTAGCTCTATAGTTGTTTTATTTTATTTTATTTTTTTTTTAGAAGATATAGTTGTTTTATCTTTAAGTTTTATCGATTTCCTATCAAATATGTATTTTTATAACTCATTAAACATATGAGAATATCTTTTTTTTTATAATGGTTTCTCAAATGTGAAAGTTTACTAGAAAATATAAATTGTAACATATATTTAAGTTTAAAGCAAATATTGCAATACTTAAAGTTTTAGGTGTAATTTGATGAAATTGTAAATGGTAAAGTAATCAAAATTGATAATTTCCCTAAAATATATTCAAGGACAAAAGTCAAATTTTATTCTTGAACTTCACAAAAGGTTTCATTTTTCACATTAATTTCTTATGTGAAAACATTTGTAATTTTAAAATAATACTTGTGAAGGTGAACATAATTCAAGGTAATTGGCCTAGAGATTAGAGGTTTAAATCCTCCCACCCCAAATATTGTTACTCAAAATAATAATAATAATAATAATAATAATACTTTTGATTTCATGGAATACAGGTAATTCTTTCTTCATTGTGTGAGAGTTCCTTGAGTGAACATCAAATCAAAATCTTGTTTCATAATCAGCTTTTAAGTAAAATAGATTGAGAAAAATGAATTGAAATTGATATGTGAAACATTCACAAATTTTATTTTAGGTTCAATTTTTGTTAATTTCACCTACTAAATATATTTTTTTAAAAAAAACAAAAATCGTCAAAAGCTTTTTAATTCATTGCAACGAAAATGAAGCTTTTGACCATAATTTTCTCAAAATTAAACGAAAAAAATAAATAAAAAGTAGCTTTTTTAAAAAAAATTATTAAATAAAAGTAGCTCTAATAACAACTTCAAGGTAAATTTCGATATCTTCCCAATATAGTATTTTAATAATTTAATTTTATATATTTTAATATTTGTATGAATTCAAATCAAGTACTCGGGTATTTTTATAGGTATTTTAACCACTGGCATATAATTAAATCTATAAAACTTTATTATTAATATTAAAAAAAATGTGAAAATTCGTGCAATTTGGGTTGAAGTTTTAAATCTCCCTCCCACATTTTTTTACTGAAGAAAAGAAAAAAAAAAAAAAAACATAAAACCAAAAGAAGTTGTTTTGAGTATAAATGAATAAATGCCAATTTAATAACAGATTTTTTTTTTTTTTTGGTATGCAATTATAGTCCAATTTAAAAGGTTAAAATAGGTAGATTTTAAACCTCAAACTTTTATTTGAAAAAAATCTAAATTTAAAGAGTGGTCAAATTTAGCACTCTTCAAACTTAAATTATAAAATTGCACACAAATCCTCTAATAAAATAATTCACAACTCAAACCCTAAAGGAAAAAAATCCCAATTCTCAAAAAAAAAAAAAAAGGAAAAAAATCTCATTCAATGCAAATACCTAAAGTTATAGCTTAACTCAATATCTTGACTCGTAAGAAATTTCAATTTCCAAATAACTTATTCAACTAAATAGAATCTTTTCTCTTTTTTCTTTTTTTTTTTTTTTTTTTTTTTTGAAAAAAGTAAAATTTAAATTTTATATTACAACTCTCTATAGAGGTTTTGGTTGGGTTGTATGGAAGTGATGCAATTTTTTTAATTTTTTTTTTAAAAAAAAACTAGCCCTACGTAGGCATGGTTGTTTACAAACCCTTGATACCTCTGAAAAAGTAAAATAAAATCATCTTTTTTCTCCTATTATTATTATTATATTTTATAATTTAATATCCTTAATTTCAAATATAAGAGAGAGACCAACGAGAGCATAGTTCAATTAGCATAAAGTTATACTAATGACCTATGAGATATGTGGTTTCAATCTCCCTACCCCACATATTATCAAAAAAAAAAAAAAAATTTGAAGTATAATAAATGATTAAGCATATAATTAGTCTCTCAAAACTCCCTTTTACAGTTTCAGCTTTTTCCTCATTATATCATCATTAACTCAAACACCCACAAAAATGTCATCTTTTCAAAAAATTGCAAAAAAGTCTTTAATTCAATTCTGTTTTTTTCCCAAAAAAAAAAAAAAAAAAAAAAGCAAATCAAAAGGAAACCACCAATCAGTCAGTTGGGTCAAACACAGAAAATCATGGAAAAACAAAAAACACAAACACAAAAGTCAAAACACAAATTCATATTTTCTGGTAAAAAAAAAAAAAACTGGCTTTGACCTTTCTTCCACTTTATAGACAAGTGTTTCCCCATGCAAATAAAAAAAAAAACATATATTTACCTTTCTGAATTTCACCATAGATGGAGACTTTTCTAATGAGGTGTTTTGGTTGACGGGAATGAAGCCTGGTCCGAGATTATATATAACAATCAAAAACTCATAAAACTCAAAAAAATAAAACTAGAGCTTTTGATCCAAATTTGTTGTTTGATATATGAACCTCGAGCCAAACAACATTCCCATCAACCTCAACCTCCTTCTCCCACCTGCACCCGCATTTCGCTTATGAGATGCGGGTTCGGGTTATCTTAAGCTAGAAGTTTGAGAAGTCTAGATTTAGAAAACTAGACGAGGAAACTTGGGTTCGACATCTTAAGTCAAATCCACCCGAACCCAAATTTGGAAGGGAGGAGAGAAACTCAAGATTAGGGTTTTCATAAACTTTCCTCTCAATGAAAGGAAAAGATGAGAGAGAGAAGAATCTAATAGGGTTTTTAGAGAGAGAGAGGAGAGTTGACGTTGAGGAAACCCTAGGGCACATCACTTTATAGAGAGAAAATAAGAGAAATTAACCCTTTTTATTTATTTTGAAAATTACTTTTTCATTTTATTTTAAAAGAAAAGGATTTTTTTTCTTTTTCTTTTTTTTTTTGTCTCTCAAATTTTATGGGGGCGTGAAGGTTGACGGCAGTCAGTTAGGTTCGGCCGGCTTTCATGTGACGTTAATTAATTAATTAATTAATTAATTAATTAATTAATTATTTATTTATTTATTTATTTATTTATTTATTTAATTTTGACGCGAAACACGTCGCGTACTTTCCACGCTTGCACCACAAAACAAATTTGACAGCTAAAGGTTTTACCTTAAAATATAAAATTTTGTTTTCTTCTAACAACTATAAATTACTCCATTTTGGAGTTGTTATTTATATTTCAAACTTACTAGGTTTAAAAAAAATAATCGAAAAAACTTAGAGTCCGTTTGATAACCATTTGACTTTTTGTTTTTGAAAATTAAGTTTATAAATATTATTATTTTTACCTATAAGTTTCTTCATTTTGTAATCGGTCTTCTTCCTATGTTTTTAAAAATCAAGTCAAGTTTTGAAAACTAAAAAAATTAATTTTAAAAAACTTCTTTTTGTTTTTTAAATTAGGCTAAGAATTTGAATGTGTCTTTAACAAAGATGAAAACTATTGTAACGAAATTGAGAAAAAAACAAGCATATTTTTTTAAAAAAAAAAAAAGAAAGAAAACTAAGACCCAGTTTAATAACTATTTGGATTTTGGTTTTTGGTTTTTGAAAATTAAGCTTAAAAACACCGCTAGCATTTGAATTATCAATCAAATTCCAAAAATAAAAATAAGTTTATAAAAACTACTTTTTTTTTTTTTAGTTTTCAAAACTTGACTTGGATTTTGAAAAAAAAATGTAAATAACAAAACAAGGAAATGTATGGGTGGAAGCAGTCTTTTTAAGCTATTTCAAAAATAAAAAATAAAAAATTCAACTGGTTATCAAATGAGACATTTAGTTTCAATGGTTTGCATTTTGTTTTAATTTGATCTCTATAGTTTAGGTTAAATCTCATAAGTTTTTCTCTTAGTCATTAGTACAAACTTTATACCAGTTGAACTATGCTCATATTGGCTACATGTTAATAAGTTGATGTTTTTTATTTGGTTAATTGTATTTATTATTGTATGTAATAGAGTGCAAAATTGAGTAAAAAAATAAAAGAAAATAGGTGAGTTTTTTCGAGTAGGTGAAAGACAATTTACATGATTTGTGAGATTTAATCAAACCATAAATATTAAACTGAAATTTTTAAAACTTGAATGGAGTAAATTAAAATTATGTCCCAACCCTAAAAGACTTAAACTGTAACTATGCCTATAATGTGTAATTAATGGGCCTTTAAATTTTGATAATATCTCAAAGTTTCACCAAGCTGCTGACGAATATTTCAGGCCGAAGTCCACGTAGGCACCAAGCAAGCTCCATGTTGGTCCTCGTCGTTGGAGAAAATTTCTAGTACTACGGTAGTATGGAAAAATTTTCATGGGTGTTATACGGTCAAGAGTGGATATAAAGTGGCCATCACTCTATCGAACAGCTTAGCGTCATCCTCAACTAATTCACTTAAGCGATGGTGGGAATCACTATGGAGTGCTAAGTTTCCCTCGAAGATCAAAATGTTCATTTGGAAGGCTTTTCATGATTGCTTACCGACGAATTACTGCCTTTGGAAAAGGAGAATGGATGTGTCTCCTAAGTGTGGTATATGTGGGAAAAAGACTGAAACAATTGACCATGTCCTATGTGGATGCAAGAGAGCAAAGTTGATTTGTACCAATATGTTTCCACGAGTGGATAGTCACATCCAGGTGGAGAATAACTTTGCAGACCGTCTTATTTTTCTTGCTGGTACTCTGACGACAGCCGACTTTGAGAAGGCGTGCGTGGCGTTTTGGTCCATATGGAATCACCGAAACGCATGGATGGTGGGCTCTCATATATCTGATTGGGTTCATCAATGTGAGTGGATAATTAACTACTGGAAGGAGACATCTTCGTCTAAGCGGGATGTGAACATGGACCGTTTGGTCACAGATGTGAGGCCAAAGGGTGAGAATAAGGGTGCTAAACTCTTCACGGATGCGGCTGTTTTTCCAACCACGGCTGGTGCGGGTTTCGGGACTATAGTGGTAGACGAAAACGGCCATACATGTGGTGCTATGGAGATGGTAGTAGCCTCTACTTTATTTCCTTTTGCGGCGGAAGTCCAAGCTATTATGCATGGCCTACGATTGATTCTTCGCATGGAAATACCTGCAGTTCACATTTTTTCGGATTCCCTAAATGCAGTAAATATGATCAAGGGGGAAATTGACAAGTCGCCTGATGTTTCTCACTGGATAACAACAATTCAAGATCTATCCCAGAATTTACATACAGTTTCCTTCTCCTACATACCAAGGGATAAGAATAGACGAGCAGACGCTCTAGCAAAGGATGCTCTAATGCACCAAAATTCAATGTTGTGGTTAGACAATTTTCCACAATGGCTCTTAAGTATGGGTAATCAAGCCCACTGCAAGTGTACTGTAACGTGTTGCTGTTCTAGTTAATGAATGATTTAGTTTTCAAAAAAAAAAAAAAAAAAAAAAAAAAAAAAATTCATACTACCTCCATGTAAGTAGTATTTAAGAATGGTGTGGGACCCATAGAATAAAATATTATATTATTAAATACTCATTAAATGACGTGTCAAATGCTGAATGGAGGGAGTAGGTACTTACTAGAAATTTTTCCCTCGTCGTTGTCTTGCACCAAACAATTTCCTATACATCGATGTTGTGCACATCCAGTACACTTCAATACTCAAGTCAGTTTAATAGTACACACCTAGAAGGCTTCTTACGTATTTATAAGGAGGGCTCTAATCTTGAATCTTGATTTTAGGGCTATGATTCCATTACTCTATCTAATAATTCCATAGTAATATGGAATTATGGTTTTTGCCGACGTAACTCCACTCGTTTTCCTATATGGTAGGCAATGAAATAAGTGATAACCGATAACTCTTGAATAAAGACTTATATATGGTAGGCTATGTTCATGTTGGCAACCTTTTTTTTTAGTACATCAACATTGGGGGATGAGGAGATTCGAACCTCTAACATCATGGTTAAAGTTACATGTCAATTACCACTGAGCTATGTTCGCTTTGGCACTTATAAAGTTCATTTACGCTCGATTCATGTCATCATATAAGCATGTTTTATTAGTCATTAGGTACAAAATGTTGCAACACTCAGTGTTAAAGCGTTTAATTTGCCAGTTGAGTTATGCTCATGTTGGTTATCATCGATAGCCTTATGATATTAAGATATGTTCATGGGCATTTTTTACTTTTGACATGCTTTAATCTTGTTGAGCTTAAAATTGAATCATATTTTTAACTTAGAAGTTGGAACTAGATTTGCTATTATTTTGAGTTTGATTGTCATATATGTAATTTTCCCTAATTTTTTGTTTTTACCAAAAAAGACATTTAAAAGAAAAAACAAAAGACAATTTTTCCTATCACAATAAAACTATAGAAAAATCATCTTACCAAGATAAAATATATATTTAAATGCACAAAAGATCGAATGTTTTGTTTGAGAAAATAAGATTTTTCAGTATATACCCTTGAAGGACGTTTGGAAAATAATGATGAGGCCCAACTAAAATGCACTTTTATCTAAAGTTTAGAGACAAATAAAACATTCATTAGTTTAGATCATAAATTAAAAAAGCTTGAAAGTTCAAAAACTGAAATGTGATTTGAATAATAAACTAAAAAAAGCTTGAAAGTTCAAAAACCCACAAAATGTGATTTGAACAAATAGTATTCAAGGGTTCTTGCAAACATACATACAAAAATTAAAACATTAAAATATGAATGGAAAAAACATATATTCTCACAAATAAGGGAACAATAGAACCATTTGTTTCTAGATTACACTATTGATAGATTCTTTTTGAATAATTTGGTATAAGATAAAATATACAGAAGATTGCCTCAAGTTGTGTCAAGATATCATGAGAGTCAACTTACAAGATAATAATCTCTCTGGTTTTGTGGTTTCTTCAGGTTTTAGGTGGATATAACAAGTAAAGAGATTAGCGTTACACGGGTACTCGATAAGACGGATCGATCATCTTCAAGATAAAGAGGTTCCCCTTGTCACCTCTGGATATTCTGTCAAGATTCAATGATACAACAGTTCAATAACATCCCAGTGATGAATGAATGCATAAAAGTAATGTCAATCAAATGTGGCAATGAATTAAAAGTGAACCAATAAAAACATATTCATTAGAAACCATATTAAAAAAAAAAAAAATCTAAACCTCTAAAGCATAGTATTATTTGTATAACATACAAGAATAGTGAGAAAGCTCCATTATTCTGCATATTAACAATGAATATGTTGATGCTTTTATTTTTTTTTTGATAATAAACATCACGAGGGAATATATTCCTCCAAAAGAGATAAGCAACAACCTAGGGGCCGGGTGGAGATCACCTCCTCCCAAAATCTATCTCAAAAAAAGCCCGTCAATCGTTAATAATCATTAGCATGCTATAGTTACAAAAGAACTTTTTGTGTAATGTTATCCACCAAGAGACCGTATGTTGATGTTTCAACTCCTGTTTTCATCCATTTACTGCTTTTTATGACCATATAAGCCTTTTTAACTAAATATCTGTTTGATTTAAGGTCTTTTGTCAATCAACTGTTACAAAACAGAAGTTACTGATTAGATTGTCTGTTAACCATCACACACACCTTAGCAAGATCTAAGTTGTAACTATTTGAAAACAATATAATATTTTTATTCTCTCAAATTTTGTACGATAATTTCTTTTCTAATTAATATTGATAATCACTTGTTGAGTTGTGGGTAAATTTTCAAGCCCATAAGTGAAAGTGTAAATGTATTGATAAAAGATTAGATTTACCATAACTCACCAACTTGAGCTTTTGAGTTTTCATTGGTGATTTAACATAGCATCGGAGTAAGAGGTCTTGTGGGTAAATACCTATGTTGTCATTTCCTTACCAATTAATAATGATAACCATCGGTTAAGCCTTGTGCAAATTTCCAAGTCCACAAGTGAGTGAAAATGTTAAAAGTATTGATATAAGACTAAATTTACCTATTTGATTAGACTTTTGGATTATAGTGATGATTTGATTTAACAAGAAGCTCTCCCTTCTCACAACATTTTCTAAAAAGTTACTCAAAAACCTCTTACAAAAGAGGTAACATTTGTAAATAATTCTAACTGAGGATAGAAAGCAATTAGAAATGCTGGATTCAACGTGGTAAAGAAAAGGCCTACCATACTACCTTTAGACACAAACTTTCTCTAAACTAATATTTTTGTAAATTTAATTCTTGAACTAACTTTTATTTCAAGTTCATTTACATCAATGATCATTATAAGTTCATAATTCATAAGTTAATAGGTTTCCTTATTCTATTTTGATATAGATGCCATCTAATCTGACCATGGACTTTCACTCTGAGCATTAGATACTTGTTATCCATAAATCAAGCAGATTTCCCACAACCAGAACAAAACTAGAAAATGATAAGAAACGTCGTGTCTGGTTTAGAAAATTACTATCTCACAAGACTAAATATAAAAAAGCCTATTTTGGCACAATAACTTACCGTAGCTCTTCATCCAAAAATGTGATTTCCAGTTCACCACGGGCTCTTCCTGGTGCTTTCACTGGTATCTATTGTTCAAGACATGAAAAAAAAAAAAAACTTAAATCAATGAAATTAGAACTGGTGAGAGATAATTGTGAGACCTTAGTGGCATGGTCTATGATGGGGCTCAGCCAATATGATACCGTTCAGCCACCAGGTACTGAGGAGATTGGTATGACTACATACAGAAATCTTGTCTTTTATAGTCTTTAACTTAGTTTCTGTGAAATGAGTAAATGATTTGATAGTTTAATTTATAAAAGCAGTCTTCACATCAATTTATAGAATACCTGAGTTTGAAAATCTAGATATTATTTTCAAGAATTCCGTAAGTTTCATTTATGGACCCATTATAACATTTTTGAGAACGATCTGCATAAGTTTTTAGTCTATTTTTTTCTTCTTAGTAGTTCATAGTGCAAAATTATTAACTTGCATGCGTGATTGCTAAACTCTTATGCCTTGGGATGACTATTGAGAAGGTAAGTAAAAGTACTTTTTAAAATTTTTCTGGCATAATCAAAAGTAATTTTGGGTACTAGCCCCAATATTACTTTTTTTTTTTTTTTTTTTTGAGAAGAGAAACGAATTTCATTGATGAATGAAATGAGGAGAAAATCTCTGATCACCAAAGGGTGAATTACATGAAAGCTTTCCAATTGGAAATCAAAAAAGATAAACTATAATTAGAAAAAGGGTGTTGACATTTATACCAATATAAAGCATGAAAGAGAATAAGATCTATAAATTTATCAAAGGAAGAGAAAGAATCCCTGAAAAGCCTCGAATTACGCTCGCCCCATAAGAACCAAAGAAAGACTCTGTTTAAAGCAAACCACAAGATCTTCTTTGCTCCATGAAACGGATGTCCCACAAAAATGAGTGAAAGGATATCCCTAATGCAATTTGGAAAATGAGTGAAAGGATAATTGTGTTTCTCCCAATTATAACATAGTTAATTATTTCCAAATATTTTGCATTTCTAGGCACTAATTCTTACATACTTTTTTGCTAATAGTGTTTTTCCGAACCCCCACCACCCCTCCCAGTTAAAACACCCTCTTGGCTAATCAATGAAAATATCGAAATACCACTGATAAAAGAACAGAGCAATTCCTAAAGCATACCAGCAACAGAAACTCCAAACTTGTTCAGGAAGCAAAACAAATTCATTCATAAGCTTATCCAACTCAATGCCGGTTGGAGAAAATACAAAATCAAGTTAGCTGACAATAGTAACTGATGTAGGTTCTTTTAGTAATTAACCTTGGTTCTTTTATATTTGTTCTTTTGGGCCCCGTTTGATAACGTTCTCGTTTCCTGTTTCTCGTTTCTCGTTTCTTGTTTCCTGTTTCTTGTTTCTTGTTTTCTAAGAAGTAGAAACAGAAACATGTTTGATAACTATTTTTGTTCCTTGTTTCTCTGAAAAAAGAAACAGAAACACAAAATGTGTTTGATAACCGATTCTTGTTTCTTGCTTTTTTAGTTAAAATAAAATTTAGTACATATAATATAAAAATATATTAATTTTCTACGATTATTTTTTTATTTCTCCTTTTTCTTCCTCATCACTACCACCATTGTTACCGATCACCCGCCATCGTTGATCATCGGTCATCGCTACTGACCTTCGACCACTGAGCAAATGCAGACAGTCAGCGGCGAATGCTGGAAAATTCGTCGGCGCGTGGTGGCGGTTGTCGAAAATAAGAAAAAAGGAACAAGTTTCGGTCAACGACGATAGTGGCTGCCAGTAGTCGGAGGTCGACGATGGCATCTGGTAGTCAGAGGTCGACTGTAGCAACTGGTCGACGGAGGTCGGTGGGGGTCAATCAGCGAAGGCCGATCAGCGGAGGTCGACCACGACCGGTAGTCAAAAGTCGATCGAGATCGACGGTGCCCAGTAGTCAGAGGTCGACAATAGCTGTCGTTGAGCAGAGGTCGGCGACGCCCGATAGTTAGAGGTCGACGGCGCCCGGTAGTTGGAGGTTGACAGTAGTCCGAGATCGACGGTGGCAGTCGGTCAACGAAGGTTGGTAGTCAGAGGTCGACGGTGGCGGTTGGTTGGTGGTGGCCGGTAGTCGAAGGTCGACGGTGGCAGTCGTTCGATTTAGGTCGGCGGCTGTCGGTAGTTAGAGGTCGACGTTAGTGACAGGTCGTCGGCGTCTGGTAGTCAGAGGTCGACAGTAGCGATCAGTCGACGGAGGCCGATCAGTGGAGGTTGATAGCGGCCGGTAGTCGAAAGTGCACGATAGCAGTCGGTCGGCAGAAGTCGACGGTTGCGGTTGGTTGTGGCCGGTAGTGGGAGGTTGACTACGACAGTCAGTCGACGGAGGTCGGCGATGATAGGTAGTTAGAGGTGGACGGTGGCGGTCAGTCGATGGAGGTCGGCGATGATTGGTAGTTAGAGGTGGACGGTGGCGGTCGGTCGGTGGAGGTCGACAACAACCAGTAGTCGAAGGTCAACAGTGGTGGTCGGTCAGCGAAGTCGACAGCGGCCGGTAGTCGGAGGTCGACAATGGTGGCCGGTCGACGACGATCAGTAGTTAGAGGTGGATGTTGGCGCTCGGTCAGTGGAGGTCAATGGCAGCCGGTCGTCGGAGGTTGACGGTTGCTTTTGGCCGCGATAGGTAGTCGGAGGTGGACAGTGGCGGTTGGTCGGTAGAGGTTGACGGCGATCGGTTGTCGGAGGTCGACGGTATCGATCGGTCGCGGGCGGTATTCGGAGGTCAACGATGACGGTCTGTCGGCGAAGGCCGGTAGTCGAAGGTTGACGATAGCGGATGGCCGCAACCAGTAGTCGGAGGTCGACAATGGTGGTCGGTCGACGAAGGTCGGCGACGACCAGTAGTAGAAGGTGGTCTGTGGCGGTCGTCGGTGGAGGTCGGTGGCGACCGATAGTCGAAGTTCGACGGAGGCGGTCTGTCGGCGACAGCTGATAGTCGGAGGTTGACAGTGACGGCTGGTCGGCGATGATCGATAGTCAGATGTCAACGATGGTGGGCGGTAGTCTGAGATCGTGGAGGTGATAATAAAAGGAAAAAAGGAAAGAAATAACACAAATAATAAAAAATGAAAGAGAAAGAAATAACGAAAAAAAAAAAAAAAAAAAAAAAAAGAAAGAACGAAATAACGAAAAAAGATTAAAAAAAAAAGACAAGGAAGTGGTTAAATAAATAGAGGAAGAGAAGAGATTGGTGTAGGAGTGGGAGGGAGAGATGGATACATGCATGAAAGATAGAAGGGAAAAAAAAACAGAAACAGAATTTGAGAAACAACATTTTGTAGTTTCTCAAATTTGACCTCTTTTTTAGAAACGTTTCTAGAAATTTGGAAACAAGAAACAGGGATGAGTTATCAAACAAGTCTGTTTCTTAGAAAAGGAGAAACGGGAACAAGAAACAGGAAACGAGAACGTTATCAAACGAGCCCTTGGTTTTCTGTTCTGTTTTGGCCAAGCCAGATTAGAGTTTTATTTTTTATTTTTTGGCTTTTCAAGATCGGTTAGCCTTTCTTGATTTTGGCCGTTAGCTTACTGGCCTTTACATTTGTATAAATAGCAGCCTTTGCTATCATTGAAAGGCTAGTTCACTCTCAATAAAAATTAAGTCTTTGGTTTACACCAATAACCCACTAGTTTTACTCTTAGTCGGAACCTGACAGTTTTTTTGTTTCCCATTGCCAACGGGAAACCTAAATACTCATAGTTAAAATGCTTCAATCCATTAATTAAAAGATTTCAATGAAAGAAAAAGCATTGTACGTTGAACTTATTTTGAAAGTTAGGAGGCTTAAAATTCAAGGGTCACAATGAAGCAGCTTTCCTATGGATAAAGTAAGCCAAGGAGATCTATTCTTTCGATGTAAGGTCCTGGTAAAAAGTTTCATTCACAAGTCCTATAAAAGACATCCACACTATCCACTAATGTAACTTCTCATTTCTATTATTGCAAGAAACTTAATTCCAGAGTTTGACAAATTCAAGCACAAAATATAGTTTGATCTATATTATGGAATTCCCAACAAAGATCATCAAAGAAACCAGAAGACTTACCAGACCAAGAATTTTGAATGTGTCAAATTGAACAGCAACTTTCCTTGTGTTTAAAGGTTTCAAGTTTGCTGTGACCTACAAAAAGGACAAGAACTTGAACACACGAGTTGGAGCTATAATTACCAATTCCCTAACAAGAACTCACCATCTAATTGAGAAAAATAGATAAGCACCTCTTTGATATATTGTTAGATTCTTTTTGCAATGCTTCTTCAATCTCAACGATCAAACATGTATAGAAACTCGAAATATTAAAAAGACTGCCTATTGAACATTTTAACCAAGAGTCATACAATCTCTCAAGTACTTTCATCTTATATCTTGTACCTCCTCCAACCCCTAAATAGCAAGCTCATTCCAAAGGAGAAGAATGATACCTAAGGAGCCCAAGCATCAATAGAGGGCCTAGAAAATTTTTAGAGCTCCAGTTAGACTTGATTGCCCTTTGAATAACTATATCAAGATTATTAAGATTTTTTTTTTTTTTTTTTTTTTTGTGCGTAAACAAACAAAAACCATGGAGAAACTTCACCATTGGTGTCATCTTGACAAACACCATGCCGGTGTAAGTTGGACGCTCAAAAGTTCCTTTTTTCTCCCCTTGCAGAAACATCAAAACATGACAATAGGATCAAGAACCCTGCACCTAACACCTCAAAATCATCTAGTCCTAGATGTCCTTGGTCAAAAGTGTTACTTTAGCTTCCTCTTTTATGACAATGACAATACAAAGCAAGTTATTAGAGATGGTTCTACCACTCTTCTTTAGCTTCACCATTGGAAAGATGAAAGCTATCTGGCAGAAGTATTTCCTGTTGGCCTATGACTCCATCTGCAAAGATTGGAACATCTCTCTTTACCATAAGTTGTGGAATAGAGAAGGAGATGATTAGATTTTTTTTTTTTTAATCATTGTGAAGACTTGTTTCTTTTAGTCGAAAATAACACTAAAAAGTGGGTTCGAGACAAGTTAAACTCTTATATGGTCACGTCTCTTTTCTCCCATCTTATGAAGGGAGAAAGTCATTTCAATATTTCATCCTTTTTGTAAGAAACTTAAGAATTCAACTTTTCCTGAAAACGTATAAATTCTTCCTTTGGTAGCTAAGGCTTGGGGATTTAAATACACAGGATAAAACCCAGAAAAGAAATCTCACCTTCTAACTAAATCCAAACAGATGTTGCCTTGGTAGAAGGGATTAGAAGACAGCTGCTTATCTCTTCCTCTTCATCCGTCCACATTTAGGCTTGGGGTCCAAATTTTAGATGTCTTCCAATTTTAACTTTCATTCTCTGGGTCAATCAGTTAGCAGCTAGCTGAGCCCTTCCTAGTCACAAGTTTGGTGGTAATTCTCTAGAATGTTGTTGAACTAAAAAAAAAAAAAAGGAATTTTCTAGAATGGTTAAACCTTCATGGCTTGGTCCCTATTGTTATTAGTAACTTGTACGGATAAAGCTTAGCTACTATAGTAAACTTTGCACGTGTATTAACAGACTAAATATTAAATTTTTTATCAAAACTTGGTACTTGATTGAAACATTAACCTCATTTCAATGCATTTCCATTTTTCTGAGTAAGTGGATAACTATTATATAAGATAAATGATCCATCTTGCATCAATGTATGATATTATTCCAGTTCGTATCTTGGTTCCAAACTAACTTCATTTGATATAGCATTTGGAGAGCAAAGATAAAGACTAATAAGTGCAATTTACAGAAATTACACTATGTACAAACATGATCCATTGACATACAATTATAATTAGGGAGTAAAAGAAAGATAGAAAGTGTAACATCAAATACAATGAAGGGAACGGTAACTTATACCTGGTTGAAGAATGGCCAAGATTCCATATTTTGAGCTCTGAGTGTATCTACATTGATTCCTTGATAATTTGTTCTTGATCTTAACAGCTTGGGCCTCTATCAAAATACAACTGTTAAGAATTAATTAAATGATTAAGTCCACCCTAACTCCATAGCATAAATTTTAAACAAATGATAATTTAACATAGTACTCAGTGAAAAATCTTTACTATAAATCTTATACGGATATTTTTCCTCTTATTTCAATGTTGTTTGGGCATGTTTACTTACCAAGAATTGGAATAAAAATCGACTGAGAGAAAGACCTAAGATTGAACAGCTAATCAGATATATTGTTGAAAAAGCTCCTGAAGAGGTTAAAAGAAACGAAGTTTTAAATTTTCTTTCATCATTACTTGTGAAGTTGATATAATTCTCAAAGCATTGGTGGAGGTTAAAGAGTTGATGATCTTGTTGTTTTCCTTCCTACATCCTAAGCCTTCTCACAACACTCTATTGGCTGGTTTCTTCAGCAAGGTTGTCATATGCTTGTTGTTGCGGAAGTCAATTCCTTTTTTGCAATATGTTCAAGCGCATCAAGTAATTATAAGAAGCTAGTTGATCTGATAGAAATTACTTCCATCATGGAGGTTTTGATAAGGTTTCTGGGTGCTGATAAGCATCTGTATTCAAGCTTTTCAGAATCAATGAAGTGGATTGTAGAGTCTGTCGTTCTGGAGTTAATAGTGGTCAAGTTCAGCTCTTCAGATTGTTCAGAAGTTCATTCTTATGCCGCAAGAACACTTTGTGCTTTTACTCGATTTGCTCCTCCTGGTCTTTTGGCTATAATTTCCAGCCAAGTTTTGTAGGAAGAATGTTTTGCCATGCCTTGGAAGATTCACGACCAACATATGTTTTAATTTTCTCGTTATCAAAGTGTATATCTTTGTTAGATCCTAGGAGGATAACTACTGGAACAGCTTTTGTATACACCCGTCAAATATCCCATGGATCTTCTGCTTCAGCATCTATGGAGACAGTGGAAGGCATGTTGGTGACTCTAGGTTTGGTTGCTCAGGCTTCTGGATGTTTCTTCATCAGAGAAAGTTTTAGTTACAACATTCGGATAGTTTCAGACACCTCTTGGGAAATCCGTCTGAAGCTCGCCTCAAAGCTTCGTCATGGAGTTCGTTGTCCAAAGCTTTATTCAGCCTTCTCTATTCAGATCTTTTACCTTAATTGGGATGCTTTCATTTCTCCATCCTAAGTCTTCATTGTTCTTTTATGGGTTGTTTTTGTGTTGCCTTTAAAGCCGTGTGTTGATCTTTTATTGGTCGTTCTTATCATTATCTTGTTGTTCTTTTATTGGCTATTTTTTCATTTCCTTATCTTTTGTATCTTTGTATTTTGAGCATTAGTCTCTTTTCATATCTTCAATGAAAAGTTTGTTTCCTTTTCAAAAAAAAAAAAAAATCGACTGAAATGAAATTAATGAGAATTGGAATCTATTCCTTTGATGTTGTTTACTAAAAATTGTCTCAAATCAGAATCAAAAACCTATTGGTAATGTTTACTATAAATTGTCTGGAATCAAAATAGGAACCAAACACATATGATAATTACTATAATACCCCATTCATATTGCTAGCTAAAAAGAACAATAACAAATAATAAATAAATCATGCTTTCAATGAGAAAAAATGAAAGAATACAAGAGGAAATACAAAAAACAAGTCCGCCAAAAACACCCGCCTAGACTACAGGAACGAGTCCCAGTCCAAATTAATAAGACCAAGCTGAAAATTACAAAAAAAAAAAGCTTAGAAATAGACGCCTACAAAGACGAGTTAAATCTAATCGTCTTCCAAAGCTCATTCGTGGATTTCTCCACCTCTCTAAAAATTCTACTATTCCTCTCGAGCCATATACTCCACAAAATAGCAAAGAAGCAAGTTTGCCAAGGAACTCTCCCTTTGTCACGAAAAGGGGGATGCCAAAGGATTTCCTCAAACATAGAGGAGCAATCAAAATGTTACGCACCGAAGCAACCTCAAACACCCTAAAGAACTAACTCCAAATAGAACAAACAAACGAACAATCCCAAAGCAAATGATCTAGATCCTCCTACAAAGGACACGCCACTGCAGCCGCAACACGAAGGAGGAGAACCTTTGGATCCGATCCCGAGTATTCACCCAACCATGTAAAACTTCCCAGGCAAAGAACTTCACTTTCTTGGGGATTTTGACCTTCCACAAAAAGGAGAAAATGGAAGTCCCTGGAGGAGGGAGAGGCATAGAGAGAGAATGGAAAAAAGAGGCACATGAAAAGCCATTAGAAGGCTCCGAGGTCCATAACCGAAAGTCCCTTCTCCCATGACAAATCGAGTGGTCAGCCAAAAAAGAAAGGAACCTTTGTCGCTTCTCGACTGGTCAACCAATAATACATTTTAATTTATCTTATTATTTTATTTTATAGTAACATTTTTTTATTTTAACAATTAATATGATATTAAATAATAACTAATTAAAATAAAACTGCATAACTGAAAATAATTAATAATTTTTTATTGGAACTCTGATTATTAAATAAAATATTATTAAATTTTATTGTTATGGTTTTAATAATAATAAATTATATTTTAATAATTTATTTGTCATTAACAAATAAATTACCTCAACTAAAAAAGATTAATATATTTTTTTCATTAGGATAACAATTATTGATACAAAATATTATTAAGATTTATTGATATAATATTTATTATTTAATATTAATGAATTAAAATTTAACAATCTAGCTGATCTTAATTAATAACATCTAAGCAACATTAAATAACTGAGATATTAAATTAAAGTTTGTAATATTTCACAATCAAATTACATTTATTAGAAGAAAAATTATTAACAGAAAATATGGATTAATTGCATTTGTATTCGAACCTCTAACCTTTTTGTCAAGAGTACACACTTTATGTCAGTTGAGTTATGCTCTACTAGATTCATTGTAATGTTACTCAATAACAATTTTCTATTTAAACAATGACTAATCAAAACTAAAGGCAGCTCCAAAAGCTATTCCTCTCAAAAGTGATAAGGCGAACCCAAAACTCTACCGTGGTTTTTTTAGTATTCCATCTCTCAAACTTTAAAAACAAAACCCCCACTATATGCTGACCATCCTGCTTACAAATTCCTCAAACTCCTCCTTGACAACCCCCTTAAGCAAGATTTTATCCACCAGAAAAGGTTTGATCGAGCAATTTTCAAGGATTATCTTCCCTATCCAAAATGGAAAACCAATCATCATGAAAATGAAATCTTGTTACAACTATGTATGTTCCAAATTCCAATCAATCTGACTACATGACCAAACTCAATTTTATTCTTCACCAACCAATTCTTTTTCTTCATCTCCACTTCACTTTTCCTTTCAAACTTAAAAGGGAATAACTTGTTTTTTTTTTTTTTTTTTTGAAAAGGAAACCATCTTTTCATTGAAGAAATGAAAAGAGACTAATGCTCAAAGTACAATGAAACAAAAGAAATAAGCGAAAAAACAGCCAACAAAAGAACAACAATAAAAAATAAAAATAAAAAAAATAAAAAAAAAATAAAAACAAGATAATGATAAGAACAACCAATAAAAGATCAACATCCCAAATAAGGCAAATATTCTGAATAGAGAAGGCTGAATAAATCTTAGACAACAGACTCCATAACGAAGCTTTGAGACGATCTTCAATGGTGGCTGTAACTTTCTCTCATGAAGAAACATCCATAAGCTTGAGCAACAAACCTAAACTCTCCAATCTAAAGAGCTAAACTATCTCCACTTGGCCTGAACGGCTGGACTTCATGAGGGCCTTTTCATGCAATGAAGCACCTTTTGGAGAGCCCAACACCTCATTAAATTGAGATCTCTCTCACTAGAAATTTGTTTGGAGACTCTAGAATTATCAAACATCACATCCCATTCCTTGGAAATCAGAAATCTTGAAAAAATTCCACAATTTTCAGATTGCTCTCATCCCACAAAATCATTAATCCTCCCGATCTTCCCCATGGTTTCACATTAACCCAACCAACATCTTTAGAGCTCCATATAGATGCTTATTTTTAACACTACAACTTCGAAAATCCAATTGTGTGAAAACTCTACGAAGATTAAACTTCACTTTCACCAAGGAATATGAAAGAACCGAGAGAGAGATAGAGAGAAAGTAAAGTGAAAGCCCCATTGACAGAAGCTTCCAGTGCTTCTACCTCTGATGGAGAAGATTCTCTTGAATCTACCATTTATAAATAGAGACTCATTTTGCAACTTAGTTACTTTCATTCTTCAGTCAATTTGGTTAGAAAGTAACAAGAGACAAGAGGGTTTTTAGAGAAGAGTGAAATCTTGATAGTTGATAAGAACGCTTCAATACTTTCCCTCGGGATTCTTCTACCAAGTTTGTTTTGTGCTTCTCCTTTGTTGTTTATTCTTAATAACTAGAGCCTTTTTTCGCAATTATTTTTTTAGGCTCCTTTGCTTGTTCTAGGCTAGTATCTTTTCACGACCTTACTTATGATATCACAATTGTCTTAATTAGAGATGGCATCTTATCAATAAATAGCTAATAAAAAATCTAAAGATCAATAAAAAAGGTTAATTCACGAATCTTTATTATCACCTTCTCAAATTCCTAAACAATTTTCTTCGTTAGTTGATATTTGTGGATTTCAATTGTGCAAAATTTCTCCTCGGTCTTCTAAAGCGGTTGTTTGATCCTTCCTTTCTCATCTATGAAGATTGTTTCGTGGAATACCAGGGGTCTCGGAGATATGTCTAAAAGGGTGGTTTTGAAGAATTTCCTTCAGAACATTTGCTCTGATTTAGTCTTAATTCAGGAGACTTATCAAGTTGTAATTGATTTGAGACTCATTAAATCCTTATGGAGTTCCAAGGAAATCGGCTGGACTTTTGTGGAAGCCTATGCAAAGCACTTAATAGTCGGCTTATTATCTTTTTGAGAGAAAGACCTAAGATTGAATAGTTAATAAGATATATTGTTGAAAAAGTTTGAACAGCTAATCAGATATATTGTTGAAAAAGATTGAACAGCTAATCAGATATATTGTTGAAAAAGCTCCTGAAGAGGTTAAAAGAAACGAAGTTTTAAATTTTCTTTCATCATTACTTGTGAAGTTGATATAATTCTCAAAGCATTGGTGGAGGTTAAAGAGTTGATGATCTTGTTGTTTTCCTTCCTACAACCCAAGCCTTCTCACAACACTCTATTGGCTGGTTTCTTCAGTAAGGTTGTCATATGCTTGTTGTTGCGGAAGTCAATTCCTTTTTTGCAATATGTTCAAGCGCATCAAGTAATTATAAGAAGCTAGTTGATCTGATAGAAATTACTTCCATCATGGAGGTTTTGATAAGGTTTCTGGGTGCTGATAAGCATCTGTATTCAAGCTTTTCAGAATCAATAAAGTGGATTGTAGAGTCTGTCGTTCTGGAGTTAATAGTGGTCAAGTTCAGCTCTTCAGATTGTTCAGAAGTTCATTCTTAGGCCGCAAGAACACTTTGTGCTTTTACTCGATTTGCTCCTCCTGGTCTTTTGGCTATAATTTCCAGCCAAGTTTTGTAGGAAGAATGTTTCGCCATGCCTCGGAAGATTCACGACCAACATATGTTTTAATTATCTCGTTATCAAAGTGTATATCTTTGTTAGATCCTAGGAGGATAACTACTGGAACAGCTTTTGTATACACCCGTCAAATATCCCATGGATCTTCTACTTCAGCATCTATGGCGACAGTGGAAGGCATGTTGGTGACTCTGGGTTGGTTGCTCAGGCTTCTGGATGTTTCTTCATCAGAGAAAGTTTTAGTTACAACATTCAGATAGTTTCAGACACCTCAAAGCTTCGTCATGGAGTTCGTTGTCCAAAGCTTTATTCAGCCTTCTTTATTCAGATCTTTTACCTTAATTGGGATGCTTTCATTTCTCCATCCTAAGTCTTCATTGTTCTTTTATGGGTTGTTTTTGTGTTGCCTTTAAAGTCGTGTGTTGATCTTTTATTGGTCGTTCTTATCATTATCTTGTTGTTCTTTTATTGGCTATTTTTTCATTTTCTTATCTTTTGTATCTTTGTATTTTGAGCATTAGTCTCTTTTCATATCTTCAATGAAAAGTTTGTTTCCTTTTTAAAAAAAAAAAAAACTAGAGAGTTAGAAAAACAGCATAAATGTGTGTATTGTGCATGTATGCTAGAGTAGAATAGTTGTGAGGAAACATGTCATAATGAAGTATCCAGCTACCTCAGTTTGCAGAATTGATCTTGAAGTAGTATATATGAGCTCCCATTTCCCATTTAGTAAATCAGATTTGAGTGGTTCCTTTGTGGGGTTGGCTGCTTCAAGGTTACGTGATAACTGTTCGTAAGACACCAAAATGAGAACAAGAATTAACTATGTTATGATTTATGAAGAGTGAATATAAATATAGAATTGACTACATAAAGATTTATTATAAGAATAACTATGTTGTGACTTATCAAAAGTGAATAAAAATATACAATTATAATTTAACTTTTCGAACTGATATTATTTAATTGGGTAACAATGTAATGGATAGTAGCTTAAAGCTTGTATATATACATATGAACTAAGTGCTTCACAAATATGTTTAGAGACCTAATGTTTCACAATGATGCTTCAAGATCGAACATTTCACAATGATGCTTTGGCCCTTCTGGGATAAGAAACATTACATGAACTAAATGCTTCATCAATTTGCAAAACAGAAAGCTCCTTCTGGGATAAGAAACATTATAATGCTATCAATTTGCAATCAGAAAGCTCCTTCTGAAGACCTAAAGATATGAAGCTACAGTCATGAAGATCTTGCGGCCTTTTGCTTAGAGTTGATAGATGATTTATGCTTTTTTAAGTTTTCCCTCTTGAGTTTGGGTTCAGAGTCTTGTAATTCAATTATGTTTCAGCTCTTTTTTTTGTATGTGTTGGAACTCTTTCGTAATTTTTCATTTCATCAATGAAAATTCTGCTTCTCTTAAAAAGAGAATAATTCAAATGTATGTAAAACAGATCTATAGCCTACTTGACACCAAAAGTCATCCCCAATATTTTCCCTTTTTATAAATAAACCAACTTTCATGAAGAAAAAATGAAAGAATACAAGGACATCTAAAAAAAAACAAGCTCACAAAAGAGACCTCCTTTAAAGGATCGCCGATCAGGAATGATAGTACCTAGAATATAATTACAAAAAGACTTGGACACTGAGGCCCATAGAGAAACATAGAACCTAGTAAGGGCCTAAACATCATACGAGTCCCTATCAAGGCCACAAAACACTCTATTATTTCTCTCTCCCCATAGGCCCCACAGTAATGTGCCTACCCTAGCTAGCCATGAAAACCTTCCCTTCTCACGAAATGGTGGATGGAGGAGGAACTCCTAGATCTTCTCCATGTAGTCTCTGAAACTCCTAGCCTTATCTCGAACACATCGAAGAACAAGTCCCACACCGACTGGGCAAAATCATAAGTCTACAAAATATGGTCCAAATCTTCCTCTGCCCTCCGACATAAAATGTAACAAAACGGACCTACCAACAAAGGCATCTTCCTCGAAATTTTTTCAATCGAATTGATAATCCATTTCAATGCGATGTTCAAAGATTTCTAGATAAAAGGAGGTTACAACCTAACAAAATGAGATAGCTAAAGGCAAACTAAAAATCTTATGGAAGTACCAAGACTTATCATGTTCACTAATAATACTCCAAAAATTCGCTGACACAAAGTTGATCTCAATGCCACATACCTCACCAATAGCATATCCTCTCATATTACTATGTTCTAGAAGATCTTGTATTAGCCCCATTTCAAAGAAGAAAAAGGCCTTCAAAGTTGGAACCTTAGGCTAATTATCCTTACTATTATAGTCTAAAACATTAGAGTGACCCATTAAGGAAAAAAAGTCTTCCATCCACAGGGTACTTTGATGGTTAAGTTACCGTCAACCTACACATAGAAATGATGTCATCCAAATAAGAAATCCTATCTTTTGTATCTTGCCCAATTAGAAGGCACCATCTCAGCAAATTCAACTCAGTATAGCAGCATGCCCGCTCAACCATCCAAATAGATCTTCTTGAATCAACAGAGTATGTTATGCTCGTAGAGACAAATGACTGTCAGGGACAAAAGACCAATCACATATCTCCACAGGTATGATATTGTCCACTTTGGGCATAAGTCCTCGTAGCTTTGCTTTTGGATCCACCCAAAAGGCCTCATACCAATAGAGATAGTTGTCTTCCCTTATATACCCATGATCCTCCCCTTATCTAGCCAATGTGGGACTTTGGTTGGCACTCCCCAATTCCCAACAATCCTCCCCTCGAACAAAGTACCACCGACAAGCCTCCCCTCAAATAATCATCTCTCCATCCAGCTCTCCATCAAGGAGTACACTCTTATCCATGTCAACTCCTCTTATTCAAAGTATATTGTCTGCCCAATAGAGCCTAACCACAAATCTCCCCATGACTATTTCTTCAAGGTTCACAAATTCTTCGTTCACACCTGAGGATTCTATCGGCATGGCTACGTCAGGGTCAAGGTCTATCTCTGATACCACTTCTTAGGGACAAAGGACCATCTACATATATCCACAATGGTATGATATTGTCCACTTTGGACATAAGCCCGCTTTTGGATCCACCCAAAAGGCCTCATACCAATAAAGATAGTTGTCTTCCCTTGTATACCCATGATTCTCCCCTTATCTAGCCAATGTGGGATTTTGGTCACACTCCCCAATTCCCAATGACCAAACTAAACCTCCATAGCTAAGACAAAGACATTCCTTCCTATCACCTCATTTTCTCTGACTCATGATAAACCCAACAACAGTAAGGCAGGGAATCCCATTTCCTTAAGATATGCAGTTCTGACCATCCAACAAAAGATGCAAATGCTACCAACGAATTAGCGATACACATAAAAACCGTCATATATACTCTTCAAATTAGAAATTAGAAAATTATTCAATATAACTGTCTCATTTTGGCTATCCCTCCCTAAACCTTTGCCAACATCCATGGTTATTGATATAAAACCGCCAATCACATTGTATCAGCCTTCTCAAATAATTTCTCCTTCAAATTACAATTCTTTCTTCTTGAAGTTTTTATCCGTCCTAATGCTCATCAAAAAAATTCTGATTAAGCTCACCCAAAGATTCGAACACGTGACCTCTAGGTAGGTGACCGCCTCTTGGGGGCTCTTCAAATTGCAATTCTCAATAAAGTAAACTACAGCACAGTCAAAATTCAAATGCAATTATGCAAGTTTGGATAACCAACCTGATCAACCATTTCCTGATCTCCAGGAGTGGCCTCAGCTCCTCGATCAAGGGGCGCAATTGCTTGAAGAAGCTCCTCTTTAAGAGCACCAACATCTTTCCCTTTTTTCAAAAAGGCAGGAAAGAAAGAGATTCTGAGCCTCCACTTGTCAGAAGGTGAAGCAGTGAGGAGCTTGTTGTTTGAAGATAAAGCGGTGGAAATGGGGTTGGAGGGGATGCGAAGGAGAAGCCTGGGCGGTTGGGATGTTGAAGAGGGCGACAGTTTGAGGGTAGGAGTAACCGTAGATGAGGATAAGGCCATTGTTATTTCTTCTCTTTTTGAGTGCTGAAGAGCGCAGCAAAAGAGAAACGGTTGCCATTTGTGTTGCAGAGCAGTTCTCTTTTTTGTATGGTTGTGGGCTTCTCTAATATTTTCTTTGTTGAAGATAAATGGTCAAAATTAACCCAAATAGTTTTTGGGTTTTCAAAATTAACCTACTTTTTTAAATTTTGTTTTTTAACCTTGTTGATGACATCTACCCTTATGCAATTACCAACATACTCTTGAATGTAAAAGGTTAAAAAAAAAAAAAACCGGTTGCAAATATAGCAAACCGGCCCAAAATAATTGCAGATTTAGCGGCCCGCGAAACATTTTGCAAAAATGCCAAAATTTCAAGATCTGAAACGTGAATTTACTAAAATACCATTTTTAACGGATAGAATTATATAAATGAACCGATAGAATTATATCACCAATAGATTCTATCAGGTCTATCATTGATAGAATTCTATTATTTCTATCGTTGATAGAATTCTATATTTCTATCGTTGATAAAACTCTATCACTCATAGATAGATTCTATCACTAGAGTAACAGAATTCTATTAGATAGAATTCTATCGCTAATAAATAGATTCTATCACTATCACTAGAGTAACAAAATTCTATCGGATATAATTCTATCGCTGATAGATACATTATATCACTTGAGTAACAAAATTCTATCGGATAGAACTTTATCACTAATAAAACTCTATCACTAGAATAACATAATTCTATCACTAGAATAACATAATTCTATCGCTGATAGAAAGACTTTCTATCAGCGATAGAAGATTTCTATCAATAAAAATTAAAAATTAAAAAAAAAAAAAAAAATGACAATGAAGAAGAGATCCGCGCGCCAATCGCAGGGGCAATTTAGGAATATAAAAAAATTAATTCAAAAATTTTTGTCATATTTGCAAATATTTTTACAAATTGCTATATTTGTCATTATTTACCCTCATGTTGCCACCCATTACAATTATCCTAAAAAAAACCATCAAGCATGTGCCTCTCTTGCCCCCTCTTCTTTCAAACTCCCATTTTCACATATATTTTTTTCTTCTATTCTATTCTTTGTAATCTATAATAATAATAATAATAATAATAATAATACTTTTTTAGTCTTTCTCCCTCTATTTTTGTGTCCAATATTAATATAGTTTTAAAAAATAATGAAACTGGTCATAAAAAATGTACAAAAAAAAATTGCCTTCAAAATTTCTTAACTAAATTTTGATCCAATATTGTTATTATTTTTTTTCCTTCCTCGGGTCCAATATATTTAACAAAAAAAAAAAGGATAATTGTAATGGGTGGCAACATGTAGGTAAATAATTACAAATATAGCAATTTTTAAAAATATTTGCAAATATGGCAAAATTTTTGAATTAATTTTTTATATTCTTAAATTGCCCCTGTGTGCCCATGTTCTTCTTCCTCGTTTTTTTTTTTTTTTTTTTTACTGATAGAAAGTCTTTTTATTACTGATAGATTCTATCAGTGGTAGAAAAAATTTCTATCGGCGATAGAAAGTTTCTATCACTAATATTTCTATGACTGATAGATTCTATCAGTGGTAGAAAAATTTTCTATCAGTGATAGAAACTTTCTATCACTGATAGAAACTTTCTATCACTGATAGAATAGAAGATTTCTATCACTAATAGAAACTTTTTCTATCAGTGATAAAAGATTTCTATCACTGATAGGTTCTATTAGTGATAAAAAAAACTTTTTATAGAAAATCATAGAAAAACTTTTGATAAAAAATCTTTCAATCCCTGATCACCCATAAAAATATTTTTATCTCCGATAGAAATCTTTCTATCACCGATATAATTTATAAGTGATAGAAAAACTTTCTATCACCGATAGAAAAGCTTTCTATCAATGATAAAAGATTTCTATCATTGATAGAAATTTTTACTATTCTATCAGTGATAGAAAAATATTCTATCAATGATAGAAAACTCTTGATAGAAAATCTTTCAATCCCTGATAGAACCTATCAGTGATAGAAATGTTCTATCACTTATAGAAATTTTTTCTATGAGTGATAGAAAAAATTTCTATCATTCATAGAAAGATTTTCTATGAGTGATAGAAAAACTTTCTATCTCTATCACTGATAGAAAAACTTTTCGTGAGTTATAGAAAATCTTTCTATCACTAATACTTTTCTATCAGTGATAGAAGATATTTTGTTTCTATCAGCGATGGTGATACATGGTGAAATCGAGCATTGAAAAATAAAGCAAAAACGAACGATTATAGAAATCAAACACTGAAAAGCAAAAACCAAACACTGATAGAAAACCAAATAACAACAACCAAACACTGATAGAACACCGAACAAGTGATAGAAAAATATCTATCGCCGATAGAATCTATCAGTAGTAGAAAAATTTTCTATCATATGATAGAATCTATCAGTTATAGAAAATTTCTATCACTGATAGAAAATCTTTCTATCACGGATAGAATCTATCAGTGATAGAAAAACTTTCTATCAGTGGAAGAAAATCTGGAGGGGTATTTTAGTAAATGCAACACACAAACTATTAGATTTTGCCATTTTTGCAATTTTTTTTGTGGGTTGCTAGATTTGCAATTATTTTGGCCCATATTGCTATCCTTGCAACCAGCCCAAAAAAAAATGTATTTTTAAAATTTCTGGATTGATTTCCTGGTTTGTCCAACCAAACAATTTATTGTTAAATTTTACTTTCTTTTTTCATATATATATTTTTTCCTTTCGTCCTTTTTTTTTTTCCAACATTAATGAATTATGAATATAAAGAAATGTGAGTTTGATTAAAAATATATATATATTTTACAAAAAAAACATGTGTCTTTAAAATTTCTTGTAATAAATGAAATAATAAACCCAAAAAAAAAATCTTCTGGAAAAAAAAGTCTTCTGGAAAATTTCAAGATCTGGACGGAGAGGGAGGAGGGGCCTCCCTCCTCCTTTGTTTCTCGCCGGAAACGGACCTCCTCCTCTTGTTTATTTAAAAAAAAAAAATTAGAGAAGAAAAATGGGGTAAGAGAGAAGAAGAAAATAGAAGAAAAGAGAAGAAGAAAAGAAAAAAAAGAAAAAAAAAGTCACCGGCGACCGGCGGCGAGTTGGGAAGAAGAAGAAGGAAGATGAAGGAGATGGAGAAGATGGAAAAAAGAAAGAGAAGAAAGGGGTGGGAGAAAAAAGAATAAAAAAAAGAATAAAATATTAATATTTTATTATTTTACTATTTTTATTTAAAAAAATAAAAATAAATAATTTTGTTTATTAAAATAATAGTGCCACATCAGCAACTGTTAAGATTTAACAGAAAAATTGACGGTAGGGACTAAAATGCTCCTTATCTCAAACCTCAGGGGTATTTTTGTTGAGTTTGAAAACTCAGGGACCAAACTGTCACTTAACCCAAACCTTAGGGACCAAAAGTGTATTTTTCCCTATTTTTTATTATTATAATATTATTTTAATTTATAAAATTATTATTTTATTATTAAATGTTGCCACGTCAGCACCGTTAAAAAAATTAACGGTGGAGGGACTTAATAGAACCATTTTCGAAATAGTAGGGACTTGATTGTTCAATTTTGAAACCTAGAGACCTATTAGAAACTAATCTCAAACATAAGGGACCAAAAAGGTATTTTACCCTAAAAAAAATAGTGTTGTTGGCTTTTTGGCCCTTAATCTCAAATTAATTAATTAATCAAGGTTTTGATGATAACAAACTCAATTTTTAATTACTGAAAAATTTTAGTGTTTTAATGTGCCCATAGCATAGAGCTCGGAACAAAGATTCCAACGTCTCTTGAATCATTCAAATCGGAGCTAAAACGAAGAAGTTAGGGTCGATACAAGCTTTAACGAAAAATACCCGTGCGCGATGACGTGGCGGCTGAGTCAGCATCATGGACCAATCCGATGACGACACGTGGATTAATGAAGGAGTGACACATGGAGCTTTTTGGTTATCTAAATATATTATTTTTATTAAAAATAATCTTGTGAGTAAACGGCTATTTGAAATTAAAAAAAAAAAAAAAATCAGAAGCATTTAATGCTTCTGTCGTTGGGTGTTCAGATTTAAAAAAAAAAAATTGAATTTGTTTTTTTTTTACCGTTACTTATATATATATATATATACTTATTATTATTATTATTATTATTATTATTATTATTATATTTTTAAGTTTTGAATGTTACCGTTATATGTTTTAAGTTTTAAATAATATATATATATATATATATATATATATTTATTTATTTATTTTATTTTTATTATTTTAAATTTCTAATTTACTTTTAATTTCTTTTAATCTCCACCCTTGGTTTTTTTTTAACTTCAATCCAATGGTCCAAATTGAACTCCAATTTCAAATTTCCTTCAACTCCATCTTCTTCCTATTTATACCCCATTATTTCACAAAATAATAATAATTTTCCCTCTCTAAATTCTCTCAAATTTCTACATGTTTCTTCTCTCCAATTCTTCAATGTTGCTTTAAATTTATTGTGAGAGTTTTATTTTGAGAGATTCTTGAGCTAATCAATTTTATTGTTCTTAGCCATTTGAGGGCTTTTATTTTGTAAGATTTTTCTTACAATTTTGTGAGCGTAAATTTGCATATCTATCTAAATCGCAACAAATCAAAGTTTAGGGACCAAATTGTTACTTTCATGAAAGTTTAGGGACCAAAAGTGATTTTTAACCTATATGTTTATCATTTCTATATTCTCGCACTTTCTTGCAATGAGAAGATGTGAGAACAATTCTAAAACTAACGTTTTGTAATTAAACATAGATGTAATGAAAAAAAAAAACGTTGCAAACATTTTAAAAAAGAAAAAAAAAATATGCCCAACAAATGTAAGATTTGCTGAAGAAAGTATACAATCTATTACAAAAATAACCAACATATGAGATTGAAATTTTTTTTGAAGAATAAGCCTGAGAACCAAAATGTAAAATCTTACCTGTTGATGGTCGATTTTGGCCAGAGGATCTCACGTGACCTTCACGTGCCACCAACGGTAAATTTGTAGATGAGGGGGGAAGACGTGGCCTGCAAGACAGTAAACCTGCACACCGGTGTGGTGCTCGCCACACCGGCTTCGATGCTTAAGTCAGCAAACAGAACGGTAGGGCGTGGAAAAGTAAGAGCAAGATGAGAAAGCAGAGAACAGAGAGTAGAGTTTAGGGATAGAATTCGGGATCCCCTCTTCAGTGGCGAAGAGGGATATAAATACTTGTTCATCCTCCTAGCCTTTTTAGGGTTTCGGAGGCGTTTTAGGTCAAACCAGGCGAAACCGGGGCATCCAGAGGCGGTGGGGACCAGATGAGACCGAACGGGCTCGGCCTCGACACATGGCTGAGGCCGAGCAGGGGGTCGGGCCTAAAACCCGACCCCTTCGGTCTTGGCCCGTCTCACTTGTCGGTTTTGCCTCCTTGGTCCATCTTTCAGCCCGATTCCTCCCCGGTTGTCCTCGTCAGCTCCTTGTATATCGGGGTGGTCCAAAATTGCCTATAACATTAAGCCCCCACTCTTGAATTGGGATTCGGGGTGACTTATTGCTATAAGTTGTGCTCCTTAAGCCCGATTTAAGAGTAATGACCCTTGCCCTGGGCTGGCTTACGTGTAGCTTTGTTGTCATCCTGCAAAGTAGGATAGAAGTAGACACTCCCTGAATAGGGGTTAGATGAAATGGAAATGAAAAAGGGTGAGAGATTACAAAAGTGGTGCTGGTCGGCCTCGGCCTCGGGAAGAGGCCGAGCACAGCTATCTCTCTTTCTGCTTGCCTGGTCGGCCTCGACCTCGGGAAGAGGCCGATCAGTTTTCTAATTTTGCGAGACCCCCGTACCGGGTCATTCGGAGTGCTTCATTTTAGGTTCATGTCTGCAAAAGAAAGGTTAGGGAAAAGGCTAGGGTCGGCCTCAGCCTCAATCCCCCGTTAGCCTAAAATTTGGCTCCCTGTATCCATATGTTAGTCATTGTAGGAAAATAATAAGAGAATAGGTTTGAACATGTATCCATATGTTAGCTTAAACCTGGGTGCTTTTTGTTTAATAGGGAGTGCATATCCCCTGTTACTTGCTTTTTGTTTAATAGGGAGTGCATATCCCCTTTATAGCCCCCAATCTCAAGAAAAACTTTATTAAAACACAAAGTATAGTTGAGTAAATAGGAGAGTACCTTTAGAGTTTGTGCTCGGCCTTGGCAAGAGGTGCTCGGTCTTGGCAAGAGGTGCCCAGCCACGGCCTCTGCTGGGTGAGCTTGACTTAGATGAAGTGCATTAGCCCGAGCTACATGGGGTGAGGTAGACTTGGTAGTCTAGGCTCGCATGCAGGCGTGGGCGCTAAGCTGAAGAGCTTAGGCTCGCAAGGTAGGCGTGGGCACCATAGGCTCGCTGAAGCGTGGGCTCTATAGGCTCGCTGAAGCGTGGGCTCTATGGGCTCGCATGTTGGCGTGGGCACTATAGGCTCGCGTGAAGCGTGGGCACTATAGGCTCGCTGAAGCGTGGGCACTATAGGCTCGCATGTAGGCGTGGGCACTATAGGCTCGCTTGAAGCGTGGGCACTATAGGCTCGCTTGAAGCGTGGGCACTATAGGCTCGCATGTGGGCGTGAGCACCATAGGCTCGCTGAAGCATGGGCTCTATGGGCTCGCATGTAGGCGTGGGCACTATAGGCTCGCTGAAGCGTGGGCACTATAGGCTCGCATGTAGGCGTGGGCACTATAGGCTCGCTGAAGCGTGGGCACTATAGGCTCGCATGTAGGCGTGGGCACTATAGGCTCGCTTGAAGCGTGGGCACTATAGGCTCGCATGTGGGCGTGGGCACCATAGGCTCGCTGAAGCGTGGGCTCTATGGGCTCGTATGTAGGCGTGGGCACTATAGGCTCGCATGAAGCGTGGGTACTATAGGCTCGCATGTAGGCGTGGGCACTATAGGCTCGCATGTGGGCGTGGGCACTATAGGCTCGCATGTGGGCGTGGGCACCATAGGCTCGCTGAAGTGTGGGCTCTATGGGCTCGCATGACGTCTTATCACGTTCCTGGAAACACACTCTAAGCCTTGACAAGGGAACATCTAGGTCCTATCATTAATGCTAACGCTTCCTTTGAATGGCAAAACAAAAGGGAAAGTCTACTCCTATCTACCAAAAGTAAAATGAGCGACAGTGCTCTGATTACATGATAAATGTGCAAATAAAGAAAACTAGCATTCCCTAAACTAAGGCTTAGTGTGCTCTTCCAGAATGTTGTCCTTGACCCTGGCAAGAGGTGTGGTAGGGCTCGGCCTCGGCCTCGGCCATGGCCATAGGAGAGTCTATCTTGGTCCTCAACGGATTTCCAGAAGTGGTCCACCACCATCTTTGCCCGGGTCATCTCTGGTCGGCCTCGGCCTTTGCGGTGAATTCCTTCAGGTATCCGTTTCGGATCAACGCTTCGATCTCGTCTTTCAGCTGAATGCAGTTCCTGGTTGAATGTCCATGATCTCGATGGAAGAGACAATACTGGCTTTTGTCTCTGTGGTCAGGATTTGACTTCAGCTTCCGGGGTGCGCTGAGGAGGTTTGTATTCCTTATCTCCATCAAGATCTGCTCCTGTGGGACTGAAGTAGGGGTGTACTTTTCAAACTTCTTCAAGTAGTCCCCTTGGTCTGGTCGGCCTCGGCCATGGTCTGCTCGGCCTCGGCTCCCCTCGTCGGTCCGCTGCCTTTTGTCCTTTTTACTGTCGTAGCTAGATGAAGAAAACCTCTTGTATTCTCGTTCTGACCTCTTTGACTTCAGTAACTCCTTTGCGCTCACGTACTTCTGTGCCCGGGAGACGAACTCCGCATAGGTTCGAGGCTGGCTCTTACCTATTGAATTGAGCAGTCTTTCGTCTTCTAGTCCAGCTGTTATGGCCACCAGGGCTGCTCCCTCACTGTACCCCTCAACCTGTAGTGCCTCGTCATTAAAACGAGTTATGTAATCACGCAAGCTCTCACCTGGCTATTGTTTGACCGTCAAGAGGTTGATGTGAGGCTTGCGCTACTCTCTGGCTCCCATGAACTGTGCAAAGAATGCTTGGGCCAACTCTTTGAAACAGCTGATGGATCTCCTCTTGAGCCTCTCAAACCAGTGCCTGGCTGATCCTGTCAAAGTGAAAAAGAATGCGCGGCACCTGATTGCATCTGAGACGCCGTGGAAGTCCATCCAGCTTCTGTATGCGTTTAGATGTTGCACGGGGTCTTTCTTGCCATCGTACTGCTTGAACGTGGGTACCTTAAACTTTTGAGGCACCTCGGCTTTCATGACTTTTTCTGTGAAGGGTGGATCGACTTGGTCGGCTAGTTCCTCCAAGTTTTGATCTCCAAGGTCCTTTGACTTCTGTTGGTCTCCCTGAGGATTTCCGAGCCCCTTTAGTGCGTTTAGAAGCTCGGTCTTCCAAGGGAGGTCGTCTTTCTTGGCCTCGGCCTCGGCCAACCTAGCCTCGGCCTCGGCTGCTCTGGCCTCGGCCTCGGCAGCCCGGGCTTCAGCTTCGGCGGCTTTGGCCTCGGACTCGACAGTTTTGGCACTTCTGCGCTTCTCAATGATCAGATTCCTCAGGTCTGTCTTAGTATGACCGTAGCTTGGGGTAGAAATTGTGTAGTCACGCCCCTTAAATGTGCTTGACTCTGGGCTCTTCAAAGTCGTACGATCAGTAGGTTTGAGCCCCCTGACCTTGCTGGTCATGCTGTCAGTCTTCTTTCCTTTTGACCTCGTCTCTGACTCTGCAGTGTGCTCCATAGGCTCCTTCCCCTTCCTCGGGTCTCTAATCAAGTTCCCCTCATGGACTTTGGTGCTAGGGTCGGGTTTATCCAGGATTTGGAGTATTCTGGACAAACTCCGATTCATTCCCTTCACCTCATCCTCGAGGGCGACAATTTTGGTGTCGGCATCCTCTGCTCGGCCTCGGCCTCGGCCTGCTTGTCTCGGTGACCCCCGGATGCTGTCATCGTCACGTGACCTCCGTTGGTGGCGGTCACCATCCGAATTCTCTATGTTTACGTCTTGGTCTTTCTTCTCCATACCCTTACTCATGGAATAACCGATGTGCAGATTAACAGGCTTTCTTCCCCACAGACGGCGCCAACTGTTGATGGTCGATTTAGGCCAGAGGATCTCACGTGACCTTCACGTGCCACCAACGGTAAATTTGTAGATGAGGGGGGAAGACGTGACCTGCAAGACAGTAAACCTGCACACCGGTGTGGTGCTCGCCACACCGGCTCCGATGCTTAAGTCAGCAAACATAACGGTAGGGCGTGGAAAAGTAAGAGCAAGAGGAGAAAGCAGAGAACAAAGAGTAGAGTTTAGGGATAGAATTCGGGATCCCCTCTTCAGTGGCGAAGAGGGATATAAATACATGTTCATCCTCCTAGCCTTTTTAGGGTTTCAGAGGCGTTTTAGGTCAAACCAGGCGAAACCGGAGCATCCAGAGGCGGTGGGGACTAGACGAGACCGAACGGGCTCGGCCTCGACCCATGGCCGAGGCCGAGCAGGGGGTCGGGCCTAAAACCCGACCCCTTCGGTCTTGGCCCGTCTCACTTGCCGATTTTGCCTCCTTGGTCCATCTTTCAGCCCAATTCCTCCCCGGTTGTCCTCGTCAGCTCCTTGTATATCGGGGTGGTCCAAAATTGCCTATAACATTACCTACGAGAGAAAAACAGAAAATGAGGTTGATAGAAACTTGAATATGCTATAAATCTTGAATAAATGGAGATAAGATGCTTTAACATGGGGAGGTTGAGACAATATAGAGAGAGAGTGAGAGAAACTAGAGAGATAAGAGATAGTGAAATAAAAGAAATGAGTATTGATATAAATGAGAGTTTTAACTCTAAATGATAAAATAGTCTTTTCACACCCCCAAAAGTTCTATTTGTCAATCAAATTTAAAACTACCCTAAATGTATTTTTGGCCCAAAATTTTGTCATATTTTAGTAAAAAACCCCTTATTATGTTATTTTTGTAATAGATTATATATTTTCTTCAACAAAACTTTACATTTGTTGGGCATCTTTTTTTTTTCTTTTTAAAAATTTTAAAATGTTTGCAGTGTTTTTTTTTCTATTACATCTCTGTTTAATTACAAAACGTTAGTTTTAAAATTTTTCTCACATCTTCTTGAGTTTATCTCACACTTTCTTGCTGCAAGATATTGTGAGAAAAATTCTAACACTTCAAAAGAAACATTTTTTGAGTTATCTCTTTCTTTTTTTGAAACTGAGTTATCTCTTTCTTGTTGCAAGATATTGCAAGAAAAAATACAGAACTTCAAAAGATTCATTTATTGAGTTTTATCTCACACTTAGCAAGATATTGAGAGAAAAATTCCAACATTAAAAAAGAATAATTTCTTGAATTTATCTTGCATTTTCTTGTTGCGAGATATTGCAAGAAAAATTCCAACACTTTAAAAATGTCACTTTTTTTTTTTGAACTTTCAGAAATTTGAGGAACGATGACGGTTCTTGCCCCTCATTAAAGGTTGGTGAAATATATAAAACACGTGCAGACCCGTGAAGATTTTTTTTTGGGTGACAATCGTGAAGATTTACCAGTTATATATAATAATAATAATAATAATAATAATAATGTTAAAAAAAAAATAATTTTTAATCATGCCGGTTATAAAGTTAAAGAATGAAATCATTAATTTTCAAATTCAAACTCTTCAAAATCAGATTGAAAAAGTACCGTTGACAGGCAAACGCTTCCATTTCTCCTCTTCGCTTGGTTTCACTTCCTGTTTTCTCTGAGGGAACTCCACCGCCGAAGAATCTGATAACGACGATTCATGAGGGATTGTGCCGAAGAATGCGATGCTAAAATCACAATCGATCGACGGATTGTCTGCCGTGATTTTCCTTTATACATACCCGCATTCGGTTGGATTAGGATGGGTCTTGTTCTGCAAAAAGTTGGGTCGTCGCTTTTACCTCTCCCTGCTGGCCTTTGGATTCGCTACTGTTTCTACTTTCTTTGTAAGTTGCTTGTTCGATTTTTCTTTTGGTTCATAGATTCGATTCGCCTTTTTTTTGATTGGTTTCGTAGTGTCTTAATTGCGATTCGTTAGTCTGTAATGTTGTTCTTAAGTGGGATTTGGTCTTTCAGAGGAAATTTAATCGAAGATGATGGGGAGTTCTGGATTCTCGTGGAAATTGCCGGATCATCGTAAGCTTCCGAAGGATAAGACAGTGGTTCTCATTGTTTTAGATGGGTGGGGTGAAGCTAACCCAGATAGTTACAACTGTAACCATGTCGCCGAAACTCCCACCATGAATTCCCTTAAGAAGGTTGTTTAATTTTATGGATTCTTCCTTTTCGATTCATGTTCTCGGCTAGGGCTACCATTTAGTATTAGAAATGGCGTTTTCCCGAGAAGTACGATTTCACCTCAGATTTTGAGGTTATTGCTGCTTTGCAAGCGAATTTGGATGTTTTAGTTGTGATACTACTGTAGATTCCACGTGATGCATGCCTTTGAACTAAGAGTTGTTCTTCGGCATTTTAGTATTTTACTGTTTCCAAATCTACACCAGTGAATGGAAAACTCCAAATATTCATTTGGGTGTTCTGCGAATGTATTGATAGGTATCTGCTGATTCTGACAGGGCGCCCCTGAGAAATGGAGGCTGCTGAGGGCACATGGTACGGCAGTAGGACTTCCTACAGAAGATGACATGGGCAACAGTGAGGTTGGACATAACGCACTTGGTGCTTGACGCATTTATGCTCAAGGGTGAGCTTATCTTATTATTTGAAGAAATAGGCCCCTTTTGTAATTTCATAATGTCAATGAAATTCTCATAGATCGTTTCTCTTTCAAAGAAAAATTGTCTTGCGGCATATCTTATTGGTACATATATTTTCATCTCACTATGTTAGTCTGGTTTGGAACTAGAGATTTCCATCTTACTCTGTGGCAGTAATCTCGTGTAAGTGAGTAGAGGTAGCAAATTACTTGTTTTCAGACTATGAAAGGCACAATATTTATGCTCCAATACTGTCACTTAGTAACTAAACCAGTGAGAAATTGTATAATTTATCCGTCCATCGTGATTACTAAGAGCCGTTGTGAGATGTACTTATCCAAGAACAAAAAAGGAACCTTTTTCAATATGAAAGAAAACATATACTAAAGTTGAACTATGTAGAGATAAGGTGTTCTTTAAACTGCATCATGCATATCTAAACCCATTTGTAAACAATAGAACAAAGGAAGAATTTGATTTTATGGCATATCAATTGTTTTTCCATTACTGAAACTGAAAAGTAATTTGTTTTGAATGCAGGGCAAAGCTTGTTGACCTTGCTCTTGCCTCTGGAAAAATATACGAAGGAGAAGGTTTCAAATACATCAAGGAATCCTTTGCAACCGGCACATTGCATCTCATAGGATTATTGAGTGATGGTGGAGTGCACTCTAGGCTGGATCAGTTACAGGTAAGTATGGGAGTTTCATATTGTTCTTATAGTTTGTATTTTTAGGGATGTTGACGATCTGTTTATCTGTAAAATTTGCAGCTTGATAGATGAATCAGTGTCTAATAAACACTCAGCTCTTCGTGTTGTGAACTTTGGCAAATTCTCTAAGGTACATCTATTCCGTTGGGATCTTTTTTATTTTATTTTAATATATAAAATAATAAATTGCAAAAACTACATCTAAACTATAGGGATTGTTACAAATCCTCAAACTTTCAATTTGATTAACTACCTCTGAAATTGCAACAATTTTGTAAGTTTACGAGGGTGGTTGATCAAATTGGAAGTTCTAGGGTGTGATTGTAATAATTCTCATGGTTTGGAGATGATTTATTTTCCATTGTACTAGTAGATTAAATGCTATTTTGAATTCACTCTTGCATTGGAAAACTTACCGGTCATTAATTTTAGCTTAAATTTGAATGTAGTTTAACTAATCATGTAACTTTTACACCTTTGTTTTATTTAAAAGTTTTTTTTTTCTGTATTTATTAAATGTGTTAATTTAGTCTCAAACATTAAGGCCCCGTTTGATAACCATTTGGTTTTTGAAAATTATGTTTGTTTTCTCCCAATTTCTTTACAATTGTTTCCATCATTGCTAAGGAAACATTTGAATTCTTAGTCAAATTCAAAAACCAAAAACAAGTTTTTGAAAACTACTTTTTTTTAGTTTTCAAAACTTTACTTGGTTTTTTAAAAGATGGGAAGAAGGTAGATAACGAAACATAGAAACGTATAGGTGGAAGTAGTGTTTATAGGCGTAATTTTCAAAAACCAAAAATCAATTTTTTTTTTTTGATAATATGAGAGGAGGGGGATTTGAACCTCTGACCTCTTGATCTGGTTACAAACTTTATTAAATAAGGCCTAAGATTTTCCCATTTTTTTCTTTTTTTTTTAATCGCAACTTTTTGTCCTTTCTCTCTCTAACACTTTTTCTCTCTCTATCACCTTTTCTCTTTAAATTGTTTATTTCACTTTTAACCTTTTCTCTCTAAAACTTTTTCACTTGTTAATTTCATCTCGAAAACTCTTATCTCACTTGTTTTTTTAAATTTTTCTCTCTAAAATTTTCTATTTGTAACCTTTTTCAATCTCTAAAGTTGTTCTCACTTTTTTTTTAAAATTTTTCTCTCTATAATTTTTTGTCCATTATATTTTTCTATAACTTTTTTCTCTCTCTGAAATGTTTAGAGAAATAGAAAAATGTTATAGGGAGAAAAATTAATTAGTGAGAACATAATAATTTTAGAGATAGAATAAAAATTTAAAAGAGAAAATTATTTGGAGTCAAAAAGTGCAAAAAGTGGGAAAAAAGAGATGAAAAATTAAAAAGTGATAAAAAATTTAGAGAGAATAAAGGTTATGGTGTAGACGATTACTAGGTGTTAATTAGAATGTATGAATGATCTTTTATTAACAAGCTATAGCCTTTAAATAGGCAAGCAAGCTAACTAAAAGTTGGTTACAAGCATGTGCTGGACACATGATTAATTAAAACAGTAGCTAACTAACTAAAAGACATATAATCGACTACATAAGATGATTTCCCTGCCCAACAAAAATAACTCGACCTCGAGTTACAAACGACCAAATTGTTACATAATTTGCGAATAATTAGACTCTAAGATATCAGTGTGCAACTGGGCAACACCATTTACCAAATGGCGAGGAAGAAGCTTCCACATCACACGTTGTGACCATTTCTCAAGTGCTTCAGGAAGGACAATATGATTGGTATAAAATTGCATTGCAATTTTGCTTGGAAACTCAGACCAGTCATGAATTTTTCCCTTGCATTCTCTCCTTAAATCAATTATGTCCCATTCCAAGAAAATTTCAATCTCCATCTTCCCACTGTATGTTGGAATATCAATCTTCATCTTGAAGTCATTTTCTGGTTGTTGATAGGGAAGTTCTATGGTGCCTTTCCACTTGGATGTCCAATGGTCTATCTTCATCTTCACTCGAGGAGTTCGTCCCGTCTTGTTGTCTTCTATATAAGGGATTATTGTTGAATTCTTGGAGCATTGGTCGGCGTTCTTGATGGATTCTTGGAGGCAAATCTACTTCTTTGACCATTCTTGGAGGCAAATCTACTTCTTGGACCATTCTTTGTTCCATTCCTAGCTTTTCTTGCCACTGTCTTGTTTTGAATTCTGCTCCTTGAAAATCTTGCAGTGTACTTCCCACATTAGTTTGCACCATCGGGTTTGTTGATTGTTGATCCAGTTTAATTCTCGACTTCTCGTAGATCATTTCTAAGATTTTCTTAATCTCACCAACATCATTCTTCAAGATTTTCACATCTTGTTCAACCGACAACAAGCGTACGGTTGTTGCTCGTGGTGAGAGGGCGGTGGTTGACTCTGCCTCTTTTCCAGCCGAAGAAGAGTCTCCCATTACATTGGTTGAAACTCTCTTGGTTGCCATGACAACAAAGCCCAAAATCTTGTGCTCTGATACCAAACTTGGTGTAGCCGAAGGTATGAAACTGTATGATATCTAAAACTTAGAACAACCAGTTGAGAAATGGTCACAATGTGTGATGTGGAAGCCTCTTCCTTGCCATTCGGTAAATGGTGTTGCCCAGTTGCACACTGATATCTTAGAGTCTGAATTATTTGCAGATTGTAACAATTTGGCAGTTTGTTACCTAACTCGAGGTCGAGTTATTTTTGTTGGGCGGGGAAATCATCTGATGTGGTCGGTTATATGTCTTTTAGTTAGTTAGCTGCTGTTTTAATTAATCATGTGTCCAACACATGCTTGTAACCACTTTTAGTTAGCTTCCTTGCCTATTTAAAGGCTGGAGTTTGTTAATAAAAGATCATTCATACATTCTAATTAACATCTAGTAATCGGTTACACCAGGTTAACACGTGAGAGATAAAAATTTTAGAGATAAAGAAAAATAATTAAAAAGAGAAGACTTGGAGAAAAAATTATAGGACAAAAAGAACAAAAAAAAAAAAAAAGGAGAAAATCTAAGTGTTTGAGATTAATATTAATATTTAGAAAAATATAAAAAAAAGCTTAAATGAAACAAAGTGTAAAAAATGACATGATAATACACTAAAATTAATGACAAGGTACCACGAAAGTGAATTCAGAAAGTATTTTAGTCCCGAGAAATTAAATAACAAAATCGTTGATTTGATTGCTTTGGTTCCTTTTCAAAAATCAAAACCTTTTTCTCCTTAAACATGTACGGTTAGTTGTCAAAAGCTCCATTATTTCTTATCGTCTCTTCACTTCACTACCTTTTTTCTCCGAGGGAAATCCATTGTCGAAGGCCGCACTACATGCTACATCTGAATGAAAGAAGAGTAAGGTGAAAGAAAGCATTGACGAAGACGATGACAATGAATGATGAGGGACTGGCAGAAAATTCCGATGTTAAAATCATGATTGATCGTCCCCGATTTGGTATATTTTGTACTGAACTAAATTGAAATTTTGGAGACATATATATTTATCATAAACATACACTACACTATTTGTTTTCTATTATCATTATTTCTCTTGTTGGAACAATTGCAACTTTTGCTGCATTTACACTTTATAGAATTGGTTTAATGGAATTTGAACTTTGGAGGAAATCTTTTGCTCTTCTGGCTCGAACATGCTAATTTATCTTCAAATGCCGAATTGATATTATTTTATTTGGTCTCTCTGTAAAAGGATAGGTTAGCCATCTAGTTATGTACAGTTTGTCGTCCCATTACCACTACAGTTTTTGTTTAATTATCTCATTTAGCATTTGCTTTTGATGGATTGAAAATTAGATTTATAAGCCACACAATTTTCATACCATGTAAGATAATTTCGGGGAAGTTATAACTGCGCCACATTTTTACTAAAAAAAACTACATCATTTAGTTTATCACATCCTTCAGAATTATGAGAATATGCAAGATCAGATGTCCACTAACAAAATAAATAAGCAATTTAGTTCATATATCAATAACTATGCATATGATTTGGAGTTGAGATTAACAATTATTTGTCTCCTATGTAGATATTGGGCTCGATTAGAGTGTTAGGACTCGTATAAGATTGACATTCTTACTTTGAACAAACCCACAAAGTATATTATATAGTTTACATCTTTCAATAATATTGTTGATTTGTTTTGTGTTGCTCTTTAAGTTATAATTAATAAAAGTTGGTGATGATGACAGGTAGACATCTTTCAACAAGCTCAAGATTGGCCATGTAAAAATGTGAGCACAACCTTCTTAGTTGAAACAATCCTAAAGTATGTTATAATTTTATCTTTTAATAAAACTAATAGATTTGATTTTCCTGATCTCTTAAGTGCTAATAGATAAAAGTTGTTGACAATTACAGGTAAGCAACTTTCAACAAGCTTAAGATTGTCCCATGCAGGCAGGCATTGGAGCTCAACTGGATTGTTAGGAGACTGTTAAGAAGATTGTTGGAACATCCAAAAGTAAATTTTATTTTTTCCCACTTTCAATAAAATTGATTGATTTGATTGTCCTTGTTTTTTAAGTTCTAATGGATAAACGCTGTCGACTATAATTGATACATATGTTTCAATATGCTCAAGATTGTCCTATGTAGGTATTGAAGCTCATTTTGAAGTGTTAGGACTCTAGTAAGATTTACCTTGTTTGTTTGTTTGTTGTTCTTGTTTCTTTTTTTTTGTTTGTTAATGAAAACTAGCCTTTCATTGAGAAAAAATTGAAAGAATACAAGGACATCAAAAAAAATTAAGCTCACAAAAGGAAGCCAAACTACAAAAAAGGACTCTAATCCAGCAAAATAAGGCCTATAGAGAAATTACAAAAAGCACAAGTCACCTAGGGGTGTTAAAAAACCGAGCCGAACCGACTGGTTTGGTCCGGTTTTAAAAAAAAAAATTCAATTCCCTCGGTTTGATCATTTAAAAAACCGAGCTTTTCGGTTCGGTTTTCGGTTTGAATCTTTAAAAAACCGAACTGAACCGAAATTTCATATAACTTAAATTGAGCCTAACCCATTAACTCACTTTAGCCCACTCATCAAACAAAAGCCCGTTCAACCCACTCATCAAAGAAAAGCCCAATGTCTTTACTAGGTTTTAATGTAAACCCTAATTTATTGGTATCTCTTCCCCTTGCCGCCAAACACCCCCTCCCTCTCTTTCTCTCTCCTTTTCTTCCCTACACTCTCTTTCTTCTTCTCTCTCCCCTCCCTCCCTTTCTTCTTCTCTCTCCCCTCCCTCCCTTTTTCTCTCATTTTTTCCCTAAACTTTCGACCTTCCATTGTCGTCGTCGCCCTCACTCTCTCATGGCCGCCTACCACCTCCGCCACTCACCTCTTCACCGTCGTCGGAACATGGGCGCCTCTCCATCATCTCTTCTCTCTTAACCTTCCTGTGAGACAAACTACGACTCATTCTCTCTCTCTTTTTTTCTCTTTGAAACACTTCCCATTCTATGAGCTTCTTCTATATTGTGGAAAATGGAAAATCGGTTAAAACCGAACCGAACCGATTTGAACCGAAACTGATTGGTTCGGTTTTTAACCAAAACCGAGGAGACCTTCGGTTTTTTCGGGTTAGGACTCTCCAAAACCGAAGTGTTCGGTTCGGTCACTGGTTTTGTCCAAAACCGGACCGAACCAAACCGTGCACACCCCTAAAGTCACCTATGCCAAAGAGAAACCTGGAATCTAGTCAAGGAACAAACCTCCCAAGAACTCCCACCCCCTAAAGGGTCCTATTATTCCTTTTCTCTCACATACCTCACAGGACAACGCAGATCCCTGCCTGCCACAAGAAAACGGTGGATGGGAGAAGATAAGGAGTTCTTCCCCATCTTACTTGGTGAGTTACTTCCCCTATATACATTTTCTCCCGTATGCATTTATAATTAGAAGCTTATGAAAAAAAAATAGAGAAAAAATAAGACCTAAGTCAAATTCCTTTAAGAAATGAAGTGGTGGTAGTGGTCTGCACTCATCAACAATCGGTGGTATCTTGGAGAATTATAATTAGTCTTTCAAATAATAATGATAAGTATCAAATTGTCAGTTTCTGTTTTGGTGTTGGTGTTCTTGCCTGAGGGGTATAGTGAGAGTTTGGGGAGGGGTAGTATTTGATGTAGCTGGTAGTCAAGCTTCTTTTCTGGTCAAAGCTTTTGTAATTATGATTGAGGGAAGTAAAGAAACTGAGACTGATTTTTTAGCTAAAGAAGAAAATCCTTTTTTTGTTTGTTTGTTTGTTTTAGTTGCTTAGTTATTTGTGTCTGTATGAGGTTTTTTTTTAAAATGTGTCTGTATGAGGTTTATTCCTCTAGTAGGCGCTTTATTGTTTTTTTTTTTGTTTGTTTTGCTCTCTTTTCTCTCCCTTTTGGAGATTGTATCCTTGAATTTTTTTCTTCCTTTCTAATCTATCAATTAAAGTTTGTTTCTCGTTAAAAACCATGTTTGTTGGTTGACTATATTCCTCCCCAATTTGTAAAATCCTGTTTATCTTTTTTCTGTGAAATATTTGAAGTAAAATCCTGCATTGTTTGTAGGAGCCAATACACGGATACTTTCATGCTATTTACTCTGATCACTGCTCTTGCAGTTTCAGGTACTCTGTGATTCCAAAGCCTAAGAAATGCGTGGATGATATCGATATGTTCATCAAGGAAAACCACTTTGAAGAATGTGGGATTGTTTACTGCCTTTCAAGAATGGACTGTGAAAAGGTTGCTGAAAGTTTACAGGTTGGTTTTCTCAGTCTTCTTGTATACCTGGAATATCTACAACCGGATGGTTGGTTGGTAGCAATTACAATGTGCAGAAGGGGACTTTTTAGGAAGGCAATCGCTGTTTGGAACTTTGTTAAGGATAAAAATCCAAAAGTCAACACGAATACTTTGATTTAAAAAAAAACCAAGAGTCGAATATCTAGAACCAAAGCTCCTGTCTCAGCAATTCCAAACTTTATTTTTCCTAATGGAAACAAAAATTTTCATTGATAAAATTAAAATTTAGAAATTACAAAGATAAATACAAGCATTCACAAAAGAGAAACATCCTACAATGAAGGCGAACTAATATAGAATAGTTACAAAATGAATTTGATTTAAGAAGCCCAAGGGAAAGTGTTAATACACCGAATCTCAAACATGTTCCTTCAAACTCTCTTCCTGAAAACATTTTCCTAGTTCTTTTCAGCCAAATAAACCATAAAACTTCAATGAAACCTTCTCTAGCATCTCATGAATACTTGACTTCTACACAGGCTAAATTGAAACCTTGTCAAAGACACCTGTACACTCTGGTAGTAAAAGGACATAGCCACAAAAATGATCTAGATTCTCAGCTTCGCTTCTACAAAGAGCATTGTTATGTGCTGTTGAAGTTGACATTGGTGATTAAATTGTATGTCCTAATTCAATAAATTAACTTTCAGGAATGTGGACATAAAGCATCCTTTTATCATGGTAGCATGGATCCTGCCCAACGCTCCTTCATTCAGAAGCAGTGGCTTTTGGAATGGGTATAGCTGATTATTGCTTATCAATTGATTGATATATTAAGAAATATGCACTTACTTAGATATTTCAGGTATCAACAAGCCAGATGTTCGTTTTGTCATTCACCATTCTCTTCCAAAGTCAATTGAAGGCTACCATCAGGTAATTAATTGAATATTGCTTTATTGGGCTGGTATTGTCTACCATCAGGTAATATTGCTTTATTGGGCTGGTATTAACCAAAGCTCCTAGCTCCCCAATTCCAAACTTTTGATTTGTCTGTTAGCTTTCCAAGTTAGGTGTTTATTGTAATTGCCTTTTATTGACAAAATTAGGTAAAAAGCATAGCATAAAAAGTTGAGTCTGCATGGTGCTGGAAAACATCTCTTGAAAAGTGAAGCTTCCCGCATATTGTATCATCTTGTTATTGAGGATGTTCTTGTGGAAGAAGTGAGGAAAAATGATATTTATGGATCTGTCTCATCCTTACTGAAGGTACTAAACTAATTGTTTCATTGTATATACTAAATGGAATAAAAAGAATAGTTTCTAAGATTATTATCTTCTTCCTCCTTTTTATTTTTTCTTATTTTTTGACAATTTTGTATAATATTTTCTTGCTGCTTTTGCTTTTCTAGTTGTCTATATTAAAATGTTCACGATGTTTCAATTTGTCATCAGGTGAACGAATCCAAGGCTCACAGTCTCTTTAATGGAGGGCAGCGAGTTACATTAAGGTTAAATATTTTGTTCCTCCTAATAGTTATTTGTTGGCGTGCAATTTCTATGACAACATACAAGTCATAAGTCAATATTCATATCTCTGTGGTATAAGTATTGAAATTGACGTGTCATCAACCTATCATACCTTTTTTTTTTCTTTTTTCTTTTTTTTAATGAAACATTTCCTTAAAAGGATTCCTTTTAAGGAGAGTATGACAAGGTGTCCTGATCCACTTTACAAACCACAAGAGATCAGGAAAAGTTTCTCAATTGGTTTTTCACTTGTAAAAGAAAAAAAGTTAGTTCTTAGTGAAAGTACTTATGACCTACGTTTCCTTGGATTTGGGAAAACAATTGAAGTTTGTACATTAGAAAAGGCAAAAGAACAATATACAGATGCTGACTAGCATTATGCCAGGATCTATAAGTGATCAAAAAGGGTCATGGAGATGTCGTCAAGCCCTGGGCCGCGTCTTTGTCACCATAGAAGGCCATGTTCCCTCTTCCTCTGAAAAGGGCCTCCAATCCACACTTCTCCTACTCAGGAATGAGGCTCTAGTCAACCCCTCCACAAAAGGGTTTGGGAGACACCTCTGGAGCATAAAGCTTAGAGAAATACGAACGAATCTCATCCTCAACCTCCTTCCCCTCTTTAAGGTAGGATTCCCCTATCATTCTCCAAAGGCCCAACAAAATTCTTGCTTCTTCTTCCGTTTGCCTTTTGGAAGAAAGAAGAATTACAATCCCCTTTCTTTGCTCATTTTAGTCTGGCCTATTGTTTCCAACTTACGGTGTCCTTTTTAACCATCGCATACTCCAACTTAAGAGACATCTGCTCCTCCTTAAGGGTCTCCTTCAGCTGACTAATCTCTTCTAAAGCGACAATACAACCAATCCTACTTGCCTCCTCCCCCTTTTTAATCCGAAAGTCCCCAAAGACCTCCCTATTCCATGATTTTAGAATCCATTTTAGATTTCTTAGCTTTCCCATGAACCAATAGCCTTTCCATTTGCTCGAGACCTCCGTATTCCACCATGGGGGAAGGGAAGGTTTAAAAGAGGAATGATCTAGCCACATATTTTTGAACCTAAAAGGCAGAGGCCCTACTTCTGAGGACCTGAGACAAGGATGTGCAACCAATGATTTGAGGTGGCTCTAGGTCCCAACAATTGTCTAACTGTGGAAAAAGTCTACATCAATTCCTAGATAATAGAAATCTATCTATTTTGTTATGCATCCTACTGTTGGCCCAAGTAAACTCGTCGTTTGCTAAAAGGGTGTCAAACAAACTACACCCCTTAATAACCCGATTACATTACTTCATAGACTTCATAGAACAATCCAACTTTTTAAGTTCCTTGTCTAGCTTCTTAGAACTCCCTCCTCTCTTACTAATCGTTTTTCCCATCTTAGTATTAATGTTGGTGCTTAAGGGATTCACCTCATCCGAGATTTTATGAATTCCAACAGAAGCGAGGGAAGTTCAAGTCGCGGGCCAATTGCCATGAGTACCTCTAGTTGTAGGGAAACCTTGAAGGGTTGAAGAACTAAATAGGGGCATAGGGTTACCAACAACAACTTGTTTTGAAAAGGATGATCGAACCCCATCCCCTTGCGTTACCCAAAGTATAGGACAGAGGCACAAAAGTTGAAACACTCTCGCTTAGCACATAGTAAGTCGAATGAGGCAAGACACAACCATAAATTGGAAAAGAATTAAGCAACAATGGAGACCCAACACTTTCATTAAAACTGTTCAGACCCCCTCCTCCTTTAGAAGGAAAAGCTAAAGAGAAAGGTAAATGAAAAGTAACTTACAGGAGCAGAGCATATATGGTTTTTCATAAGCTTCTCTTGATTCACAACCTTTTCTGGCCTACCACTTTGACTAGTTGGATACCCCACCTTCTTCATGTGACCCTTACTCGATTGCACCATCTGACTTGCCACATCCGATGCATTTGGCAAATGCAAGACAACCATTTTTGATGAATTTGACGTCTCTTTCTCCTCAACAGACTGGCCAATGACAAGTCTCATTGGAAAAAAAAATTCCTTCGTGATTCAAGAAGCACCTATAAGTCCTTCGTTGCCCTTAGGCACACCTCCTTCGTCCAGCAAACCTCCCTAAAGATTTCCTCTTTTTCCTTGTTCTTATGTTCTAATTGATGAAGTTGTTGACAATAATAGGTAGACATCTTTGATAAGCTCAAGATTGTCCCATACACGTGTTGAAGCACAATTGGAATATTAAGACTCTTGTAATATTGACCTTTTGTTAGGTACCCGAACAAATATACCCTGCCAAACAACAAGAACAACCACAAAACAAGAAGGATAGAAGCCCAAACACTATTCTAATGAGAGTTCTTCAATGAACAGTGAGGGGATATTCGATTATATATGGATAATAATTAATATGCAATAACAAGGGAAAATAACCAAGCAAACACACTCCACACCTCCAGCTATTCGAGAAGCTCTCGTCTCAGACTATTCTCCAGCCAAAAACAAGTCTGCCCACAACACTCACGCTGCCCCTACAAAAAGCATTCCCTCACTCCCATGCCCGTACAACATCCCACGATCCCAAGGGCCCCACAAGCTAACAGATTACATTCTTTTCTTTCCCTTCCTACTATAGGTATATTTGATAGGAGGCCTTACAATACCCCCGGGGGTCAAAAACACCTTGTCCCCAAGGTGGAATTGAGGAAATTGCTCCTTGATAGTAGCCACTGCTTCCCAAGATGCCTCACAGTCTTGTAACCCCTCCCACTTAACCAACCATTCATCTTGCAAAAGGTCAGCGTTCCATCTAATGCCCATCACCGCTTTTAGAATCAAACTCCATTGCAAAAGGTCTCGGCTGCACCTCAGTCATGTCTCCAACTGCCTTTTTCAACTGGTAGACGTGGAAAACATTGTGAATGGAAGCTTCAGTAGGCAATTCCGAACGATAAGCGACTGCTCCCACTCTCTCACTAATCTGGAACGAGCCAAAATACTTCGGAGCCAATTTCTCACATCGTCGTTTGGCTAATGATTTCTGTAGGTAGGGTCAAATTTTCAGAAATACCCAATCTCCCACTGCATAGTTCACTTCCCTTCGTTTCTTATCCGCAAACTTCTTCATTTGAGATTGAGCTACTGCCAGCTGGTCCTTCAAAGCCAAAATAATTCGGTCGTGATCCATCAGTTGTTGTTCCAAGGTGCCATTGCTGGTTTTCATCTCCCCATATAACAAAAGAGGTGGTGGTGGTTGCCCATATAAGATACTGAAGGGAGTAGTGTTGATCGAAATATGGTAGGTGGTATTATACCAATACTCCGCCCAAGGGATCCATTGATTCCACTGCTTCGGAGTCTCCCCACAAAAACACCTCAGATAAGTCTCCAAGCACTTGTTCACTATCTCGGATTAGCCATCCGTTTGTGGGTGAAAAGCGGTAGTCTTCTTAAGTTGGGTGCCCTGAATCTTGAACAACTCATTTCAAAAGTGGCTAATAAAAATTTTGTTCCGATCTGACACAATGAACTTTGGGAACCCATGTAGTCGAACGACCTCTTTCACAAAAAGAGCAACCACCCCTTTGGTCATAAAAGGGTGTTTCAGCAACAAGAAATGAGCATACTTGTTCAGTCTGTCCACGACCACCAAAATAGTATCAAACCCAGCTGCCTTAGGTAATTTTTCTACAAAATCCATGGTGATATCATCCCATACCCGCTCAGGCAGTAGCAGCAGCTGAAGAAGGCCAGCAGGACTAACGGCTGAAGCCTTATTTCTTTGACAAATCAAACATTTTTCCACATAGGCCTTGACATTCAACTTCATGTTACGCCAAAACAATTCCGCAGACAGCCACTTGTAGGTTCGAAGAAAACCCGAGTGACCCCCAACCACTGAATCATGGAATGTGTGCAAAATAGTTGGGATTACTGCAGATTTATCCGAAAGAACCAGTTTGTCCTTGTAAAACAGAACCCCTTGGTGCAAGGAGTAGTTCGGGTGGGAGGTTGCATCCGCTCCCAGATCCTCAATGATCTTTCTCAAAGAGCTATCCAACCTTACTTCTTTTTGTACTTCGTCGACATCCACCACTTGAGACACTGTGATACTAGCCAATTCTGCATCCTGAGGCATTCGAGACATGGGGCATCTGCGACTTTATTCAATTGCCCGGGATGGTATTTGATTTCAAAATCATATCCTAACTTGGTTAACCATTTCTGGTATTCCGGTTGAATCTCGCGTTGTTCAAGAAGATGTTTGTGAGCTCGTTGATCTGTTAGAACTACGAATTTCTGACCCAACAAATAGTGCCGCCACTTTTGCACTGCTAAAACAATTGCCATTAGCTCTCTCTCATACACCGGTTTGGTCCTCGCGTGATTGGACAAAGCTTGACTAAAGTAAGCAATCGAACGCTGCTTCTGAGATAAAACCACTCCCACCCCAAATCCTGAAGCGTCCGTCTCAACTGTGAAAGGAAGGGAGAAATGTGGAAGAGCCAAAACAGGGAGTGTCATCATCATGGTTTTCAGTTTCTCAAAGGCAGCACAGGCATCTTCATTCCAGTTGAACGAGTCTTTTTTGAGCAGCTGAGTGAGGGGAGCTACAATCAAGCCATAATTCATTACAAACCTATGATAGTATCCAATGAGGCCTAAAAATCCCCTCAATTCACGAACATTCCTCGGAATGGCCATTGGCTCATGGCTTTAATTTTCTCACTCTCGGCTTCTACCCCATCTGCTGAAACCACATGACCCAGATAACTGACTCTGTCTCTCGCAAAAATACACTTCTTCCGATTGGCAAATAGGGAATGATCCTTCAGGATGTTAAACACCACTCCTAAATGTTTCAAGTGTGTGTCATAGTCAGGGTTGTAAACCAAGATGTCGTCAAAGAAAACCAAAACAAAACGGCGAAGGAAAGGACGAAAAACCTGGTTCATTAGAGATTGAAAAGTAGCAGGCGTGTTGGTCAATCCAAAGGGCATCGCCAAAAACTCATAATGTCCCTCGTGGGTCCTGAAGGCCGTCTTGGGAATATCCTGTTCCAACACTCGTATTTGATGATAGCCTGATTTTAAGTCGAGCTTCGAATATATTCGGGAACCATTCAGCTCATCAAGTAGCTCCTCAATAATGGGAATGGGAAATTTGTCTGAAACAGTGGCTTGATTTAATGCCCTGTAATCGACACAAAATCTCCATCCACCATCTTTTTTCTTGACCAAAAGGACGGGGCTGGAATAAGGGCTGTTGTTGGGGTGAACGATACCAGATGCCAACATTTCCCCCACCAACTTCTCAATTTCGTTCTTCTGGGAGTGAGCATATTTATACGACCTCACATTGACTTGCAGTTGGCCCTCCAATACAATTTGATGATCAACCGCTTTTTTTGGGGGCAAGCCTTCGGGTAGATGAAACACCTTCTCATTCTCTTCCAACAGCCTTTTTACCCTTGGTGTGAGAAGTTCCTCATCAGACTCAGCATCACTGTCTTCCTCATCTTTCTGTTCATCTAAATTCAATCCACGCAGCTCAACCAAGTATCCTTGATCACTATTAGTCCATGACTGTGCCATAATTTTCAGAGAGACCTCTGTTTTTCGTTAAGTTAGGGTCCCCTTTCAATATCACCACCTTATCTTCCACATTGAAGGTCATTGTTAAATCAACCCAATCGACCTCAGTGTACCTCATAGTTCTAAGCCACATCATTTCTAGGATAAGGTCTACCCCACCCAACTCCAGGGGTAAGAAGTTATCCTTCATTGTTAAATCCTACAAGGAGAAAACCACGGCTTTGCAGACACCTCACCCCCTCATGGCTACCCCATCGACCATAACTATTCCATAACTCGTAGTGACTGTCAACGACAACTCTAACTCATCCACTAATCTCTGCGCAATGAAGTTGTGGGTAACCCCACAGTCAATCAGCACAATCACTTCTTTCTCGCCCATAAGTCTCTTGAGTTTCATTGTACCCAGAGTGGAAAAGCCGATTACCGACTTCATATCTAACTCGACCAGATCTCCCACCACCGCGACCCTATTCTCGACCAACGTTTTCTTGTGGCACATCCATCTCTTCCCCGCTTCCCCCGCTTTGGATGAGTTCTATTTCATCTAGACCGTCCACCAACATCACTCTCAGTTCTCTGGAATTTCGATTTTTACACTTATGGTTGAAGTTGAACTTCTCATCACAACGGAAACAAAGTCCCTTCTCTCGCTTAGCTTGGAATTCAACGTCTGCCATACATTTAGTAGCGGGTTCTTTCCTCTTTGTGCCGCTGGTGTCGGGTAGGGTTACTGCCCGGGTCGGGTTTGGTGTGTATGGTTTGGATGCCGGTTTGGAATACCCACTAGTACTGGTCCTACTCGACCCAACACTGCTGGCCTTGGGCGATTCCCCCTTCGTGGACTCCGTATTGGGCCCCCATTCGCCCCATTCTTCAGCCAGCTTGATCGCCACCTCTCTGTCCTCTATCAACTAGGCCTGGATCATAATTTCTTCCAACCCTACTGGTCGACGACTTTTCACCTCTGCCTTAATGACCGGTTTGAGACTGTTGAGTTCTCCAGCACACTATCCGGCACCTCCGGTACACTTAGTAAGTTTCGAAGGTGTGTATGAATTCCGCTATTCTTCCTTCTTGTTTAATCGATAGTAGGCGAGCACAGAGACTTCCTTCTTGCGTTGGTCAGAACCGCTGGAACAACCTCTCCTTGAGATCAGTCCAGATGCGAAACTTTTTACGGTTGTGCGCCCAACGATACCAATCCACAACCCATTCGTCAAAACTCACAATAGAGACCTCTTCTCTTCATCCGACAACTGGTGAATTTCAAAATAGGTTTTAGCACGAAAAAGCCAGGAATCGGGATTCTTACCGGTAAATACTGGCATCTCGAGACGCTTAAGCTTTCATCGATCACCCTTGAAGGACGGGACCTTGGTACTCTCTGTTTCTTCCTTCTCCGTCTTTTCGTTCGAGCCTTCCTCTGTTTTTTTGTTCTTTTGAGAAGATCCCTCCGTAATCGCGGAGGATTCCTTCGCCTTGCTCACAGAGAGTTCTCCAATCAACAACATCAGCCTCTCCATGTTTCGATCCATATTCCTTTCCTTTCTCTGCATCGCATCTTTGATCTCTACGATGTCTTTCTCTGTTCCATCAACCCGTTCTTCTAACTGTTTCTGAGCCATATTGCGTGTTCACCCCAAGATTAACGTGCTCTGATACCAATATTGTTAGGTACCCAAACAAATATACCCTGCCAAACAACAAGAATAGCCACAAAACAAGAAGGATAGAAGCCCAAACACTGTTCTATTGAGAGTTCTTCAATGAATAGTGAGGGGATATTCGATTATCTATGGATAATATGCAATAACAAGGGAAAATAACCAAGAAAACACACTCCACACCTCCCGAGAGAGTTGGGATCTCTCCTCTCAGACTATTCTCTAGCCAAAAACAAGTCTGCCCATAACACTCACGCTCCCCCTACAAAAAGCATTCCCTCACTCCCATGCCCATACAACATCCCACGATCCCAAGGGCCCCACAAGCTAATAGATTACATTCTTTTCTTTCCCTTCCTACTATAGGTATATTTGATAGGAGGTCTTACACCTTCTTATTTGGAGCAATCTTGAGGTATATTATATAGTTTGTATGTTCCAATAAAATTAATTGATTTGATTTTCCTTGTCTTTTAAGTTCTAATTACTAAAAGTTGTTGACAACGATAGGTAGACATCTGTCAACAAGCTCAATATTGTTCCATGAAGAATGGGAACTCGATGGGAGTGTTAGGACGGTTGATAAGATTGATCTTCTTAGTTGGATCAATCCCAAAGTATGTTACTTTTTTCTTTCAATTAAATCGATTTATTTGATTTGTCTTGTCTTTTAAGTTCTAATCGATAATTGATAAAAGTTGTTGATAATGATAGGTAGACATCTTTCAATAAGCTCAGGATTGGCCCGTACAGGAATGATAGCTCAATTTGAGTGTTAGAAGTCTGGATAAAGTTGACCTTCTTAGTTGGAACAATCCCAAAGTAGGTTAAACTTTTATCTTTCAATAAAATTGATTGATTTGGTTTATCTTGTCTTTTCAATTCTCATGGATAAAAGTTGTTGATAATGATAGGTAGACATGTTTCAACAAACTCAAGATTAGCCCATGCTGGAATGAGAGTTGGATTTGAGTGTTAGGAGTCTTGATAAGGTTAACCTGGAACAATCTCAAAGTATGTTAAACTCTTATCTTTCAATAAAATTGATTGGTTTGATTTATCTTTATCTTTTAGGTCCTGGTCGATAAAAGTTGTTGGTAATGATAGTTCGACGTCATTTTTTACAAAAAAAAAAAAGATAGGTCGACATCTTTCAACAAGAGCTCGAGATTGCTCCATGTAAGCATTGATGCTCCATTGGAGTTTCAGGGTTCTAAATAAGATTGACTTTCTTGGTTGGAGCAATACGAAAGTATATTATGATTTTACCTTTTATTAGAATTGATTGATTCTATTTCTTTGTTTTTAAGTTCTAATAATTGATTAAAAGTTGTTGATCTTAAGATTGTTCAATGTAGGCTTCAGAGCTGAGTTGGAGTATTAGGACTCTTGTAAGATTGACCTTCTTAGTTGGAACAATACCAAAGTATGTTCTTACTTGTATCTTTCAATAAATTTGATCCATTTTATTATCCTCGTTTTTTAATTTCAACCAAAGTATCTAGTTGTATCTTTCAATAAATTTGATTGATTCTATTCTCCTTGTTTCTTAAGTTCTAATAATTGATAGAAGTTGATGACAATTACAGGTAGACATGTTTGAATAAGTTCAAGATTATCCATGCAAGCATGGGAGCTTAATTGAAGTATCAGAATTCATGTAAGATTGACCTTCTTTCATGGAATAATACCAAAGTATATTATACATTTTACACTTGTCAATAGAATTGATTAATTTGGTTTGCCTTTTCTTTTAAGTTCTAATTGGTAAAAGTTGTTGACAATGACAAGTGGACATCTACAAGCTCGAGATTTTCTCATATAGGAATATGAACTCAACTGGAGTGTTAGGACTTTTGATAAAATTGACTTTCTGAGTTGGAACAATCTCGAAGTATGTGACATTTCTTTTTCCAGCTTTCAATAAAATTGATTGTTTTTATTTTCCTTATCTTTTAATTATAATTGATAAACATTGTTGACTATAATAGATACCCATCTTTCAATAAGTTGTCCCATGCGAGAACAATCCCAAAGTTGGAACAATCCTAGAGTATATTATATAGTTTACTCGTTTGAATAAAATTGATTGAATTGACAAGTAGACGTCTTTCAACAAGCTTAAGATTGTGTCCCATGCAGGAATGAGGGCTCCATTGGAGTTTTAGGATTCTTGATAAGGTTGATCTTCTTGGTTCGAACAATCCCAAAGTATGTTATACTTTTGTCTTTTAATAAAATTGATTGGTTTGGTTTCTCTTGTTTTTTAATCTCTAATTGATTAAAGTTGTTGACAATGATAGGTAAACATCTTTCAACAAGCTTGAGATTGTCCTAGGCAAGCATTGAAGTTTCATGGGAGTTTTAGGACTCTAAATAAGATTGACCTTCTTAGTTGTCCTGCAACCCCACGGTATGTTATACTTTTGTATTTTATTAAAATCAATTGATTCTATTTTCTTTGTTTTTCAAGTTCTAATAATTGATAAAAGTTTTTGAAAATGATATGTAGTCAAACTTTCAATTAAGCTCAAGATTATCCCATGTAGGCATTCGAGCTCAATTGGAGTACCAGGACTATGGTAAGATTGACCTTATTAGTTGGAACAATACCAAAGTACGTTATGCATTTTACATCTTTCAATAAAATTGATTAGATCAATTTGCCTTTCTTTTTAGTTTTAATTGATAAAAGTCGTTGACATTGACAGGTAGATATCTTTTAACAAGCTCAAATTGTCTCATGCTAGAATGAGGACTCAATTGGAGTAGTAGGACTCTGGTAAGATTGATCTCCATTGTTGGAACAGTACCAAAGTATTTATACATTTTACATCTTTCAATAATTTTGATTTACTCTATTTACCTTGGCCTTTAATTTCTAATTGATAAAATCCATCTTTGAATAAGCACAAGGTCGTCCCATGTAGGTATTAAAGCACAATTGGAGTATTAGGACCCTTTTAGTTGGAACATCTGAAGGTATAATATATAATTTACATGTTTTAATAAAATTGATTGATTTGATTTGCCTTGTCTTTTTAGTTCTAATTGAGAAAAGTTGTTGACAGTAGACATTTTTCAACAAGTTTAAGATCGTCCCATGTAGGAATGAGAGCTCGATTGGAGTGTTAGGACTCTTGCTAAGGTTGACCTTCTTAGTTTGAACAGTCCCAAAGTATGTCATAGTTTTATCTTTCAATTATATTAATTGATTTGATTTTCTCCTTGTCTTTTAAGTTTGATAAGAGTTGCTGACAGTGATAGGTAGACATTTTTCAACAATCTCGGGTTTGTCCCATGGAGGCATTGGAGCTTTGTTGGAGTGTTAGGACCCTAAATAAGATTGACCTTCTTAGTTGGAACAATACCAAAGTATGTTCTACTTGTTTTTGTCAATAAGATTGACTGATTTGATTTACTTTTTCTTTTAAGCTCTAATTGATAAAAGTTGCTGACAATGGCAGGTAGTCATCTATCAACAAGCTCAAGATTTTTCCATACAGGGATGTGAGCTCAACTGGAGTGTTAGGACTCTTGATAAAGTTGACTTTCTTAGTTTTAACAATACCAAAGTATATATACATTTTACATCTGTCAATTTAATTTCAATTTGATTTGCCTTTTCTTTTAAGTTCTAATTGATAAAAGTTGTTGAAATGACATGTAGGCATCTATCAACAAGCTCAAGATTTTTTCATACAGGAATGCAAGCTCAAGATTTTTTCATACAGGAATGCAAGCTCAACTGGAGTGTTATGACAATCCCAAAGTATGTTATATTTTTTGTTCAGTAAAATTGATTGATTATATTTTCCTTTTCATTTAAGTTCTAATTGATAAAAGTTGTTTGACAATGACAAGTAGACATCTTTCAGCAAGCTCAAGATTGTCCTATGCATGCATTGGAGCTAGATTGTGGAGGGTTAGGACTCTTAATAAGATTTCTTTTTGTTGGAATAATCCTGGAGTATATTATATTTTTTCCAACTTTCAATAAAATTGATTGATTTGATTTTCTTGTCGTTTTAAGTACTAATTGATAAATGTTGTTGACTATAATAGATGACATCTTTCAATAAGTTCGAGATTGTTCTATATATAGGTAGAGGAGCTCGATTTGGTGTATTTGGACTCTGGTAAGATTGACTTTGTTAGTTGAAACAATCTCAAAGTATATGAATTGATTTTCCTTGTCTTTTAAATTCTATTGATAAAAGTTGCTAACTTTAATAGATAGGCATCTTTCAACAAGTTCAAGATTGTCCATGTAGGAATGAGAGCTCGATTGGAGTATTAGGTTTCTTAAGGTTGACCTTTGAACAATCCCAAAGTATGTTATACTTTTATCTCTCAATAAAATAGATTGATTTGATTCCCCTTGTCTTTTGAGTTGTAATTGATAGAGGTTGTTGATAATGACATGTAGACATCTTTCAAAAAGCTGAAGATTGTCCCATGCAAATATTGGAGCTCATTTCGATTGTTAAGGACTCTTGATAAATCTGACCATCTTAGTTGGAGCAATCTTAAAGTATGTTTTATTTTTATCTTTCAATTACATTAACTGATTCTATTTTCCTTGTTTTTTAAGTTGTAATGATTGATAAAAGTTGCTAACAATGATAGGTAGACATCTGTAAATAAGCTTAGGATTGGTCCATGTAGGCCGCATTGGAGCTCAATTGGTGTATTAGGGGACTCTGGTAAGATTGATTCTTAGTTGGAACAATACCAAAGTACATTATACGTTTTACATCTTTTTGTAAAACCAATTTACTTGATTTGCCATGTCTTTTAAGATCTAATTGATAAAAGTTGTTTCTTTCAGCAAGCTCAAGATTGTCTCATGTGAGAGCTCAATTGGAGTATTAGGACTCTAGTAAGATTGATCTTCATATTTGGAACCATGCCAAATTATTTATACATTTTACATCATTCAATAAAATTGTTGAACTTGATTTTTCCTTTTCTTTTTAAGTTCTAATTGATAAAAGTTGTTGACAATGATAGGTAGACATCTTTCAACAAGCCCAAAATTGTTTATTCCATACATGCATTGGAGCTCCAGTGGAGTGTTAAGACACCTTTTTAGTCGGAGCAATCTGAAAGTATGTTATACAATACTTTTTCTTCATTAAAATTAATCGTTTCTATTTTCCTTGTTTTTTATGTTCTAATAATTGATAAAAGTTGTTGATAAGACAAGAATACTAAATAATAACAAGAAGAGAAAATCGAACATCCCTACTATTTTGAGAGAGTTGGGTAAACTCTCCAATACACCATGTCCAAAATTCCAGCATCCTCCTCACTTTCCCTTACAAAAGTAACCACTCCACAAGCCGTCTGCTATCTGTTCAAGCATGATCCCCTCCTTCTAATGGTCCCCACCGTAATTGACTTCCCCTTCCTTCTCTGTAATTACCTTTTTACCCTTCCTTGCACAATAACCATTCCCACTTTTTGGGTTGTTCGCCACAAAAACAACGCAAGTAATTATCAACACACTTGTTTAACGCCGTGGAGCTCATCGAGTAATTCATCCACCATGGGAATTGGAAATTTGTCCGGCACCGTCACCTTGTTTAACGCCCTGTAATCGACGCAAAATCACCAGCTACCATCCTTTTTCTTCACTAATAGAACAGGGCTTGAAAAAACACTATTACTCGGTTGAATCACACCAGCCTTCAACATTTCCTCCACCAATTTCTCAATCTCATCCTTTTGACACTGAGGGTATCGATAGGGACGGACACTCACAGGAGCCGTACCTGGCAACAGCTCAATACGATGATCACCCATGCGTGTGGGCGGAAGACCCGGTAGGGGTTGGAATACCGAAAAATGGCGGGTTAGGACCTGGTAGGGGTTCGACTTCATGGCGAGACAATGTATCAACCGTTTTATTCAAGATTTCTGGGTTGTATTTAATTTTAAAGTCATAACCAAGAAGTTTATAGAGCCACTTTCGATATTTGGGCTAGATCTCCCTTTGTCCAAGTAGATGGCACAATGCTCGTTGGTCGGTTAAAACTATGAACTTCTGTCCAAGTAAATAATGCCACCATTTTTGTTGCTAACATAATCTCCATCAGTTCCTTTTCATATATAGACTTGTCTCGTGCTCAGCTGGATAGTGGCTAGCTGAAAAATGCTACGGGTTGTTATTTTTGAGTCAAGACCGTCCTACCCCTGCACTTGACACGTCTGTTTCAATCACAAAAGGCAGTGAAAAATTAGGGAGTACCAACATAAGTAAGGTAACCATTGCTTGCTTCAATGCTTCAAAAGCCCTCGTCGCTTCTTTCAACCATTGAAACACATCCTTCTTGAGCAATTGGGTCAGTGGTGTCTCCAGAGTTTAAAACAAAATGGTTGTAATAACTGATTAGCCCCAAGAATCTCCTGAGTTCCTTAATATTTCGAGGTGTATGCCAATTTTACATTGCCTTGATCTTTTCTCCATCTACATCCACCCCTTTTGTAGAAATCCAACATCCCAAATAGGCTACTCGTTCCTTTGCTAAACACGTTACTTTCAATTTGCAAATAAAGTACGACTTCTCAAGACATTGAAAACCATCCCCATGTGGACTAAGTGTGTCTTCATTTCGTCAAAGAAAACAAGATGAAACGACAAAGGAATGGTCGAGACACCTAATTCATCAATGATTTAAAAGTGGCTGGTCCATTCGTGAAGCCCAAGGGCATCACCATAAATTTGTAATAACCTTTGTGTGTACAAAAGGCTGTTTTGGGGATGTCGCTCTCCAGCAGTCTTATATGATGATACCCTTTTAAGTCTAACTTTGAATAGATTCTCGAACCATGGAGTTCATCTAACAGTTCCTCAACCATTGGTATCAGAAATTTATCTAGTACCATATTAATGTAAACAAGCTGGTGAGTTCTTATTAATGATGAAAAGATGATGAATGAATACAAAACCAGCCCCTTATATAGGCTGAATAACTAACCAAGGGTGAAACTATAGAGAGTTAAACTAACTACCAGCTTTAATAAGCTGTAAAAAATAAAAGGGGCTGCCCTTTGCCCAAAATAAAAGATAAAACTAACCAAGAAAGGTAAAAATAAAGACCTCTTGGATTTACACAAGAATTACACAAGCAAGGGCCTAGAACTTTCAAGAAAGGACAAAGATGTCCTACATCAAACCCTTCCCCCTAGAAAAGAACTCGTCCTCGAGTTATGTTTGGAGGGTAAAGTCATCTGGAGCAAAGTAAGAGTATAAATCACCACATTAAAGGTGTTGTTGATGCGAAGGTTTGTAGGAAGATCAATGCGATAAGCGTTGTCTCCAATGCGCTCCAAAACAGAAAATGGACCAAGCTTTCTGTTTGTTAATTTGTTGTGATGACCAGCTGGTAGTCGCGACTTGCGTAGGTGAACCATCACTAAATCGCCTACTTGAAACTCCTTAAACCGTCGGTGAGAGTCAGCTGATTGTTTATATGAAGCATTAGCCCGCTCCAAGTGTTCTTTAACTTCAGAATGTAAATCAGCAATCCGTTTTGCCATGTGTTCAGCCTCGGGACTAACATCAACAACAGTAGGTAGGTTAGCGAAGTCAAAAGTAACCCGAGGTAGATGAGTGTAAACAACTTCGAAGGGGGACTTCCCTGTGGACCTATTTTTCATGTGGTTAAAGGCAAATTCGGCTTGAGCCAATTGAAGATCCCATTGTTTTGGATTATCAACACTAAGGCAGCGCACAAGATTGCCAAGAGTACGGTTGGTTACTTCGGTTTGACCATCCGTTTGAGGGTGACTTGTAGTGCTGAAAAGTAGGTTAGTGCCAAACCGTTTCCACAAAGAGTGCCAAAAATAACTCATAAATTTGACATCTCTATCTGAAACAATCGACTTGGGTATGCCATGAAGCCTAACAATCTCACGAAAAAAGAGATTAGCAATATTAAGAGCATCATTAGTCTGTTTACAAGGCAAGAAATGCGCCATTTTACTAAAACGGTCTACAACAACTAAAACCGAATCAAAACCACGTTGGGTACGAGGCAAGCCAAGCACAAAATCCATTGATAAGTCTTCCCATATTGAATTAGGAATAGGGAGAGGTGTGTAAAGACCTACATTTTGAGTTCCTCCTTTTGAAGTTTGACAAATAAAACATCTACGCACAAAATTGGTAATATCTTTTTGAAGTTGTGGCCAAAAAAATTTGGAAGATACTACTGTAATTGTTTTATCTCGACCAAAGTGGCCAGCTAACCCTCCCGAATGACACTCCTTGATGATGGATTCTCTAAGGGACGTGTGGGGAATACTAATGGAATCACCCTTAAACAAAAACCATCTAAAATATGAAAGTCTGAGCAAGGTTTATGGTTTGTGCATTTTTCCCCAATGTCTTTAAAATCTACATCGGTGGCATACATTTGAGGGAGGGTATCAAAAGCAATAATTTCACCTCTAAGTAATGTTAAAAGAGTACCTTTTCGGCTCAGCGCATCAGCCACTTTATTGGACTTTTACCCGTGGTGTGTTTGATGACAAAATCAAAGCGTTGTAAAAATTGAAGCCATCTAGCATGCATGCGACTAATATTTTTTTGTGACTGAAGAAACTTTAAAGAAAAATGGTCAGTTAGTAAGATAAATTCGTTAGCTAACAAATAATGCTCCCATTGTTTAAGGGCACGAACCAAAGAATATAATTCCTGCTCATAAGTGCTCCACTTTTGGCGAGCAGGGCTTAATTTCTCACTCAAAAACTCAATAGGGTGGCCTTCTTGACTAAGGACAGCTCCAATGCCAACTCCCGAAGCATCCACCGAGACCTCAAAGGGTTTTTGAAAGTTGGGGAGGGCTAGAACCGGAGTGGAGGCTAAAAGGGTTTTAAGTTTAGTGAAGCTACTGTCTTGCTCTTTTTCCCAAGCAAAGTTTCCTTTTTTCAAACAATTAGTTAGGGGTGCTGCCACGGTGCTGAAATCTCTTATAAATTTGCGGTAAAAAGATGCTAGACCTAGGAAAGATTGTAAAGCTTTGATGTTATTTGGTGTAGGCCAATTTTGTATGGCTGTAATTTTACAAGGATCCACTGCCACCCCTTGAGAACTAATGCAAAAACCTAAAAAATTAATTGCTGTGGACATGAAAATGCACTTCTTTAGGATAATAAACAGCTGATTAGTGTGTAAAACAGAGAACATTTGATGAAGGTGATCAAGATGTTCATCTTTAGAATGACTATAAATAACTATATCATCAAAGTAAACCACCACAAACTTATTCATGTAAGGTAATAGAACTTGATTCCTAAGTCGCATGAAAGTGCTTGGAGCATTAGACAATCCAAATGGCATTACCAACCACTCAAAAGGGCCTTCATTTGTTTTAAAAGTCGTTTTCCATTCATCCCCGGGTTTAATTCTAATTTGGTGGTAGCCACTTTTTAGATCGATTTTAGAAAATATAGAGGCTCCCCCAAGTTGGTCTAAAAGGTCGGTTAAACGAGGAATGGGGAAGCGATATTTAACGGTTATTTTGTTTATGGCTCTATTATCAACACATAACCGCCAACTACCATCTTTCTTAGGAGCTAAAAGGGCGGGAACGGCACAAGGACTTAAGCTAGGTTGAATGTGGCCTTTGTCAAGTAATTCTTGGATTTGTTCATGTAATATTTGATATTCCTTAGGACTCATGCGATAGTGTGGAAGATTTGGTAGAGAGCTGCCGGGTACAAGGTCGATTTGGTGTTGTATGTTCCTTAAGGGTGGGAGGGTTGAAGGGGAGGTTGAAATTTCTGGAAATTTGGCTAAAAGCTCACTGACTTGGGTGGGCAGATTTTTTGTTTCTTGGTTTTCAACATCTCCTTTAACAAGAAAAGCAACTAGACTTTCTTTATGTTTAGGGATAATATCTTTTCCAGAAGTTATGGTAAAAAGTTGTTTTTTAGAAGTTCCCTCATGGTGCTTTTTTTTTTTATCCTCAACGTTTCCTAAAGGTAAAAGGACCACCGTTTTTCCCATCCATTCAAAAGTGTAGGTATTATCACGACCTCTATGTAGGGCTTGGTTATCAAACTGCCAAGGTCTACCTAATAAGATATGACATGCATCCATTTCCAACATATCACACACAATTTGGTCGTTATAATGTTGTCCTATGGAAAGTGATACAGCACAAATATCTGAAATTTGTTTCTCACCCCCTTTTTGGATCCAACTTACCTTGTAGGGATTGGGGTGGGGTTCCGTTTTTAGATTTAAAGCATGCACAAGTTTTTTAGAAACTAAGTTCTCAGTACTACCACTATCAATAATTACTTGACAAATCTTACCATTGACCGTGCATCTTGTGCGAAACAACTTGTTTCTTTGAGGATTTATCTCGGTCTTGGGTGTAAGGAGGATCTTTTGAATAATGCATGATAGTTCATCTCCTTCCGAATCAGGATCGGCATATTCATAGCCATTCCCACCTTCGGAATCATTAGAGTTTTCCTCATTGTCCTCCTCGCGAATGGTTAGGTTTCGGCGTTGTGGACACTCATTTGAGAGGTGCCCTTGCTGTCCACATCTAAAACATTTTCCAAGAGTAGGGCGATTATATGGATTAGTAGTCTTTTTAGTAAAATTACCTTCCAAACCTTTGCCTGAATGGTTCTTGGACAGAATTTCATCATTCTTGCCTTGTGCTGAAGAATTGGATGAAGATCCTTGTTGAAAGTTCTTTGTAGTGTCCATCATGTTTCTTTTTGAAGGTTGCTGTTCTTGTTTAGCCCAATTGCTTCTCCTTTGGTATGTCTTGATTTGTTTCCCTTCTTCATTTTCCTCAATCCTTGTTGCAAGAGAGATAGCATCAGTAAGATAAGCTAGTGGATGTAGATTGACTACCTCTTTGATATCATCACGAAGGCCATTCACAAATCTTGAAATTTGTTGTTGTTCGGTCTTAGGTAGGTTGTTTCGAGCCCCCAATCGGTGAAAATCTTCAGTGTAATCAAGAACCGATCGACCACCTTGTTTACATAGTTGATATTGATTGTACAAGATTTGTTCATAGTTGATTGGGAGAAAACGTTTCTTCATTAGGCGCATCTTAGGCCATTTTTTAATGGGTTGCTTTCCATAGTACCGTCGATTATTTTGAAGTTGATCCCACCATGCCGATGCACCATTTTGCAACTTGAATGCAACCAATTTGACCTTTTTGTCTTCGGGTGTATTAGCATACTCAAAAAAAACTCTCAACGTTCTTGATCCAATCCAAGAATTTTTCGACGTCCATCCTCCCACTAAAGCTAGGAAGATCCACCTTCATCTTAATTTCTTGGTTTTCTTGACCATAGTGAACATAATGATGGTTTCTTGGAATTCTTGCACCTTGTATATGCTGCCTTATGTTCTGAAATTCGCCATCATCCGAAGATTCTGAATCATACATCATAAATCCAGGCATTTGATTTCCAGGGAGTCTACCAACTTGATGATTTCCAAGTTGTAACATAGGATTATCTTGCTGAAAGATGATGAATGAATACAAAACCAACCCCTTATATAGGCTGAATAACTAACCAAGGGTGAAACTATAGAGAGTTAAACTAACTACCAGCTTTAATAAGGTGTAAAAAATAAAAGGGGATGTCATTTGCCCAAAATAAATGATAAAACTAACCAAGAAAGGTAAAAATAAAGACCTCTTGGATTTACACAAGAATTACACAAGAAAGGGCAAGAACTTTCAAGAAAGGACAAAGATGTCCTACATCACATATCCTGAATCAGATACCTGTAATCAACACAAAAATGTTGCCCTCCCTCCTTTATCTTGACCATCAACACCAAACTCGAAAAGGGACTATTGGTTTTCATTATTCAACTTCTCAATCTCAGACTTGTGCTCATGAGCATATTTGTATGGTCGGACATTGTCTACCAAAAACTCACTCCCACTGCCCATACCAAAGTATAGCCCACACTCATGATCGTACCATACAGGCACGATCCCACTGGTTCCCACTCCATAGTAGCCTACATTCCTTTCTTACCCCTCCTACAGTATGTATACTAAATTGGAGGTCTAACAAAATCTTTGAATAAGCTCAAGATTGTACCATGTAGGCATTGAAGCACAACTGGCGTATTAAGACTGTTGTTATATTGACCTTCTTTAATTGAACACTCTTAAAGTATATTATATAGTTTACCCGTTTCAATAAAATTGATTGCTTTTATTTGCCTAATCTTTTAAGTTGTAAGTAATGAATAATAAAAAAAGTTGTTGACATTGACAGGTAAACATCTTTCAACAAACTTGAGATTGTCGCTTAAAGGCATTGAAGCTCATTTAGAGTGCTAGCACTGTTAATAAGCTTGACCTTCTTAGTTGGAATACTCTAAAAGTATGTTATATCTTTTTCAGTTTTCAATAAGTATGATTGATTTTATTTTTCTTAGATTTAAGTTTTAATTGATAAAAGTTGTTGACTATAATAGATACAATAAGTCAAGATTCTCTCTTGCAGGTATATTGGAGTGCAATTTGGAGTATTGGGACTCTCGTAAGATTGACCTTCTCAGTTGAAACAATCCCAAAGTATATGATTTGTTTTTCCTTGTCTTTCTTATATTCTAATTCATCAAAGTTGTTGACACAAGTAGACACCTTTGAATAAGCTCAAGATTGTTCCATACCGGCATTCGAGCACAAATTGGGGAGTATTGAGATTCTTGTAATGTTGACCTTATTTGGAACAAACCTAAGGTATATTATATAGTTTACTTGTTTGAATAAAATTGATTGATTTCATTTGCCTAATCTTTTAAGTTCTATAAAATAAAATAATGAAAGTCGTTGACAATAATAGGTAGACATCTCTCAAGAAGCTAGGGAGCTCGTTTTGAGTATGTTATATATACATTTATCTTTCAGTAAAATCGATTGATTTGATATTTCTTGTCTTTTAAGTTTTAATTGATAAAAGTTGTTGATGATGTAGGTAGACGTCTTTCAACATGGTCAAGATTGTCCTGTGTAGGTATTGAAGCTCAATTGGATTGTTAGGAACTCTTGGTAAGATTAACCTTCATACTTTTATCTTTTAATGAAATTGATTGATTAAATTCTAATAATTGATATAAGTTGTTGATAATGATAGGTAGACATCTTTCAATAAGTTCAAGATTGGCCCATGGAAGTAGCGGAGCTCAATTGGAGTATTAGGATTCTTGTAAGATTGTCCTTGTTGGTTATACATTTTACATTTTTCAATAAAATTGATTGATTTAACTTGCCTTGTTTTTTAAGTTCTAATTAATAAAAGTTGTTGATAATGACAGGTGGACATCTTCCAACAAACACAAGAATGCCCCATGCAGAAATGAGCTTGATTCGAGTATTAGGACTCTTAATAAGGTTGACATTCTTAGTCCAAAGTTATTATATTTTTTCCGGCTTTCAAAAAATTTGATTGAATTGATTTTCTAAGTGAGCTTTCGCTTTTGTGTCTAATAAGGTTTTTGACCTAATTGATTTTTTGAAACATTTACAACCTTATTAGACACAAAGTTGAAAGTTTAATGTTCTACAAGATACATAATTCAATTTTATGTCTAATAGATTTATTATTTGTAAAAAAATGTTGAACATGTTAGGGACCGGTTTGATACATAATTAAAAGTTTGGAGACTTACATAGAAGTGAAATGGAAACACTATTTGATATAAGACCGGGACTAGTTTAAAAGCTCTACTTTGAAAAGTTTAACCGTGCTTTTACACAGATGTAAGAGTAAGTTGCAATGGGAGGCAGTGTTGTTGAGAGGAACAATTTGCAGCGAACTTTGTGATTTCATTTGGCCAAAAAGGAAGGCTATTGTAATGAATGGTAAATTATTTTTAAGTTTCCAATTGATTTGTTTGTTTCTATAGTTTGTAATTTTAGGGATGTAAATGATCTATTTCGTTATAAAATCTACCATTCATTATACAGGAATGTAAAGGAAGGCTTTTACACAGGTATAAGAGTAAGTGGCAAGGGGAGCAGTACTGTTAAGAGGAACAATTTGCAGCGAATTTGTGATTTCATTTGGCCAAAAAGGAAGACCATTGTAATAAATGGTAAATTATTTTTAAGTTTCCAATTGATCTATTTGTTTCTGTAGTTTTTAATTTTAGGGATGTAAATGATCTATTTCATTATAAAATTTAGGCTAAATTATAAAAAATACCCCTGAACTATGGGGTTTGTTTTATAAATGCCCCTGAACTTTAAAAAGTTTCAGAATTACCCTTGAACTTTACAAAACGTTTCAAAAATACCCTTGCAGTTAATTTTTGGATGGGAACTGTTAAAACCGTCGAAAATAACATTGCTGAAAATCTAGTCAAGCTCTTGGGATGACATGTTGAAAGAGAAGAAAAGCTCCTAGTGTATGATACATGAAAAATAGGTAAAACTTCTCATCAATTTTCATAGAAGAAGAATTTACGGTGGGATAAGGAAAAAAAAAAGAAGCATTTTCTAATAAGGTTATTTTTTAAAATCTTTTGAAAGTTAAAAGGGTACTAATGAAACTGAAATATTTAAGGGTTTTCATCAAAACATTAACGACAAGGGTATTTTTTTAAACATTTTTTAAAGCTCAGAGGTATTTTTGAAACTTTTTAAAGTTCAAGGGCATTTTTTATAATTTAGCCTAAAAGTTACTATTCATTATACAGGGATGTAAAGGAAGGCTTTTACACAGATATAAGAGTAAGTTGCAATGGGGGGCAGTACTGTATTGTTAAGAGGAACAATTTGCAGCGAACTTTGTGATTTTCCTTTGGCCAAAAAGGAAGACCATTGTAATGAATGGTAAATTATTTTTTAGTTTCCAATTGATCTGTTTGTTTCTGTAGTTTGTGGATGGAAATGATCTACTTCGTTATAAAATTTGCAGTTTGGTAGAAGAATCAGTCTGGACACGCTTAGCTCAATGTTGCAGATTTCGGTCGAATTATCTAAGGTATATCTCCATTTTCTCGTCGTTTGTCTTTTTTTTAAATTAAATTTTACTTGAATGCATAAAAATAAAATTGCAAACACCACTTAAAAAAACACGTTTAGTTAGTTGAACTAAACTCAAGTTGATAGGCGAAAATCACACCTAAACAACAAGATTGAGCATCGCTCAACTAACATCCCCACATGTTCTCGAAAGAAAAAAAAAAGTTACAACACCCTCAAACTTCAATTTGATCCACCACTCCTAAATTTGCAACTATTTTGTAAGTTAAGGAGGGTGATTGATCAAGATCAAATTGAAAGTTTTAGTGTGATATATTATTCCACATAATATCTTTTTCATTGTGAAAGCAGATTAAATACTCTTTGAATTCACTTTCACTTATGAAAACTTACAAGTCTCTAATTTTAGCTTAATTTTGAATTTAGTTTAACTAATAAGTTACTTATAAAACTTTGTTTCATTTAAAAGTTTTTTCTATTCATTAAATTTGTAAATTTAGGTTATGTTCGATAACCATATGATAACTTTTAGTTTTTGGTTTTTGAAAATTGAACTTATAAAAACTACTTCCACCTGTAAGATTTCTTGCCTTGTTATCACCTTTTTCATATGTTTTTAAAAAGCAAGTCAAGTTTTGAAAACTAAAACAAGCATGACCCCATTTGATAATAATTTTGTTTTTGGTTTTTGGTTTTTGGTTTTTGAAAATTTAGCCTATAAACACTAATAAGTTTCTTTGTTTTGTTCCTTGCCTTCTTTCCATGTTTTCAAAAATCAATTCAAGTTTTGAAAACTAAAAAAAATAGTTTTCAAAAACTTGTTTTTGTTTTTGGAATATTTGGCCAGGGACTCAAATGTGTTCTTGACAAATATGAAAATAGTGGTGAGAAATTTGGGAGAAAACAAACTTAATTTTCAAAAACCAACAACCAAAATGCTTATTAAATGGGGTCATAGTTTTCAAAACTTGTTTTTTTTTTTGGAATTTGGCAAAGACGTCAAATATATTCTTAACAAAGATGAAAACGATAACCATTTGAAGAAAATTGGAAGAAAACAAACAAAATTTTCAAAAATCCAAAACTAAAAACTAAGGCCTAATTTGATAACTAACTTGGCTTTTGATTTTTTATTTTTGAAAATTGAGCGTATAACACTACTTCCACCTTATAAGTTTTTTTTTTTTTTTTTTTTTTTTTGTTATCTACCTTCTTCCCATGTTTTCAAAAACCAAGGCATGTTTTTAAAACTAAAAAAAAAAATGTAGTTTTCAAAAACTTGTTTTTGTTTTTGGAATGTAACTAGAAATTCAAATGTGTCTTTTAAAAATCATTATCATTATAAGGAAAAAGGAAGAAAACAAGCTTTAACTTTCAAAAACCAAAGCCTCATTTGATAACCATTTGGTTTTTGAAAATTATGCTTGTATTCTCTCAATTTTCTTACCATGGTTTTCATCTTTGTAAAAGACTCGTATGAATTCACAGCAAAATTTCAAAAACAAAAACAAGTTTTTAAAAAACAACTCTTTTTAGTTTTCAAAATTTAACTTGGTTATTGAAAACATGGGAAGGAGATACATAACAAAATAAAGAAACTTTTAAGTGGACGTAATGTTTATAAGCTTAATTTTCAAAAACAAAAAACAAAAAACCAAATAGTTATCAAATGGGGGTCAAATGGTTATCAAACAGGGGCTTGGTTATCAAAAGAGACCTTAGTTTTTGGTTTTTGGTTTTTGAAAATTAAGCTTAGAAATGCTACTTTCAGTTATAAGTTTCTTTATTTTGTTATTTACCTTCTTCCTATGTTTTAAAAAATCAAGTTAAGTTTTGAAAACTAAACTTGATTGTCAAACAAGACGAAAACGAACATGATTTTCAAAAACCAAAAGTCATATAGTTGTCAAATGAGACTTTAGTCTTCTTTTTTTTTTTTTTTTTTTTTTTTTTTTTTTTTTTAATCTTAAAATTTTTCCCCTATCTCTAGAGATAGAGATATAAAAAAAAAGGTCAGAGAAATGTAGGGTAAATAATTTTTTTTTTCTCTAAAATATTTCATTCTTAACTTTTTCCATTTCTGAAGTTTTCTTTGTTCGCAATTATTTTCTCTAGACAATAATTTTTCTCTCTAAAATGTTTAGTATGACAAAAAAAAATGTTACAGAAGAGAAATTAATAAATGAGAAAAATATTAGACATAAATAGTCCAAAAGTGACCGGAAAAAAAGAGAAAAAAAATAAAAAAATAAAAGCTAGAAAAAAATTTAGAGAAAAAAGGTTAAGATATAAGATAAATTCTAGGGATAATAAATAGTTAGAGAGGTTGAACATAACGCACTTGGTGCTTGACGCATTTATGCTCAAGGGTGAGCTTATCTTATTATTTGAAGAAACTTTTGTAAATCCTTCGGATAGGCCCCTTTTGTAATTTCATAATGTCAATGAAATTCTCATAGATCGTTTCTCTTTCAAAGAAAAATTGTCCTGCGGCATATCTTATTGGTACATATATTTTCATCTCACTATGTTAGTCTGGTTTGGAACTAGAGATTTCCATCTTACTCTGTTGCAGTAATCTCGTGTAAGTGAGTAGAGGTAGCAAATTACTTGTTTTCAGACTATGAAAGGCACAATATTTATGCTCCAATACTGTCACTTAGTAACTAAACCAGTGAGAAATTGTATAATTTATCCGTCCATCGTGATTACTAAGAGCCGTTGTGAGATGTACTTATCCAAGAACAAAAAAGGAACCTTTTTCAATATGAAAGAAAACATATACTAAAGTTGAAGTATGTAGAGATAAGGTGTTCTTTAAACTGCATCATGCATATTTAAACCCATTTGTAAACAATAGGACAAAGGAAGAATTTGATTTTATGGCATATCAATTGTTTTTCCATTACTGAAACTGAAAAGTAATTTGTTTTGAATGCAGGGCAAAGCTTGTTGACCTTGCTCTTGCCTCTGGAAAAATATACGAAGGAGAAGGTTTCAAATACATCAAGGAATCCTTTGCAACCGGCACATTGCATCTCATAGGATTATTGAGTGATGGTGGAGTGCACTCTAGGCTGGATCAGTTACAGGTAAGTATGGGAGTTTCATATTGTTCTTATAGTTTGTATTTTTAGGGATGTTGACGATCTGTTTATCTGTAAAATTTGCAGCTTGATAGATGAATCAGTGTCTAATAAACACTCAGCTCTTCGTGTTGTGAACTTTGGCCAAATTCTCTAAGGTACTTCTATTCCGTTGGGATCTTTTTTATTTTATTTTATATATTTTATTTTAATATATAAAATAATAAATTGCAAAAACTACATCTAAACTATAGGGATTGTTACAAATCCTCAAACTTTCAATTTGATTAACTACCTCTGAAATTGCAACAATTTTGTAAGTTTACGAGGGTGGTTGATCAAATTGGAAGTTCTAGGGTGTGATTGTAATAATTCTCATGGTTTGGAGGTGATTTATTTTCTATTGTACTAGTAGATTAAATGCTATTTTGAATTCACTCTTGCATAGGAAAACTTACCGGTCATTAATTTTAGCTTAAATTTGAATGTAGTTTAACTAATCATGTAATTTTTACACCTTTGTTTTATTTAAAAGTTTTTTTTTCTGTATTTATTAAATGTGTTAATTTAGTCTCAAACATTAAGGCCCCGTTTGATAACCATTTGGTTTTTGAAAATTATGTTTGTTTTCTCCCAATTTCTTTACAATTGTTTCCATCATTGTTAAGGAAACATTTGAATTCTTAGTCAAATTCAAAAACCAAAAACAAGTTTTTGAAAACTACTTTTTTTTAGTTTTCAAAACTTGACTTGGTTTTTTAAAAGATGGGAAGAAGGTAGATAACGAAACATAGAAACGTATAGGTGGAAGTAGTGTTTATAGGCGTAATTTTCAAAAACCAAAAATCAAATGGTTATTAAATGAGGTCTAAGATTTTCCCATTTTTTTCTTTTTTTTTTTAATCGCAACTTTTTGTCCTTTCTCTCTCTAACACTTTTTCTCCCTCTATCACCTTTTCTCTTTAAATTGTTTATTTCACTTTTAACTTTTTCTCTCTAAAACTTTTTCACTTGTTAATTTCATCTCGAAAACTCTTATCTCACTTGTTTTATAAAATTTTTCTCTCTAAAATTTTCTATTTGTAACCTTTTTCAATCTCTAAAGTTGTTCTCACTTTTTTTTTTTTTTTAATTTTTCTTTCTATAATTTTTTGTCAATTATTTTTTTCTATAACTTTTTTCTCTCTCTGAAATGTTTAGAGAAATAGAAAAATGTTATAGGGAGAAAAATTAATTAGTGAGAACATAATAATTTTAGAGATAGAATAAAAATTTAAAAGAGAAAATTATTTGGAGTCAAAAAGTGCAAAAAGTGGGAAAAAAGAGATGAAAAATTAAAAAGTGATAAAAAATTTAGAGAGAATAAAGGTTATGGTGCAGACGATTACTAGGTGTTAATTAGAATGTATGAATGATCTTTTATTAACAAGCTATAGCCTTTAAATAGGCAAGCAAGCTAACTAAAAGTTGGTTACAAGCATGTGCTGGACACATGATTAATTAAAACAGTAGCTAACTAACTAAAAGACATATAATCGACTACATAAGATGATTTCCCAGCCCAACAAAAATAACTCGACCTCGAGTTACAAACGACCAAATTGTTACATAATCTGCGAATAATTAGACTCTAAGATATCAGTGTGCAACTGGGCAACACCATTTACCGAATGGCGAGGAAGAAGCTTCCACATCACACGTTGTGACCATTTCTCAAGTGCTTCAGGAAGGACAATATGATCGGTATAAAATTGCATTGCAATTTTGCTTGGAAACTCAGACCAGTCATGAATTTTTCCCTTGCATTCTCTCCTTAAATCAATTATGTCCCATTCCAAGAAAATTTCAATCTCCATCTTCCCACTATATGTTGGAATATCAATCTTCATCTTGAAGTCATTTTCTGGTTGTTGATAGGGAAGTTCTATGGTGCCTTTCCACTTGGATGTCCAATGGTCTATCTTCATCTTCACTCGAGGAGTTCGTCCCGTCTTGTTGTCTTCTATATAAGGGATTATTGTTGAATTCTTGGAGCATTGCTCGGCGTTCTTGATGGATTCTTGGAGGCAAATCTACTTCTTTGACCATTCTTGGAGGCAAATCTACTTCTTGGACCATTCTTTGTTCCATTCCTAGCTTTTCTTGCCACTGTCTTGTTTTGAATTCTGCTCCTTGAAAATCTTGCAGTGTTCTTCCCACATTAGTTTGCACCATCGGGTTTGTTGATTGTTGATCCAGTTTAATTCTCGACTTCTCGTAGATCATTTCTAAGATTTTCTTAATCTCACCAACATCATTCTTCAAGATTTTCACATCTTGTTCAACCGACAACAAGCGTACGGTTGTTGCTCGTGGTGAGAGGGCGGTGGTTGACTCTGCCTCTTTTCCAGTCGAAGAAGAGTCTCCCATTACATTGGTTGAAACTCTCTTGGTTGCCATGAAAACAAAGCCCAAAATCTTGTGCTCTGATACCAAACTTGGTGTAGCCGAAGGTATGAAACTGTATAATATCTAAAACTGAGAACAACCAGTTGAGAAATGGTCACAGTGTGTGATGTGGAAGCCTCTTCCTTGCCATTCGGTAAATGGTGTTGCCCAGTTGCACACTGATATCTTAGAGTCTGAATTATTTGCAGATTATGTAACAATTTGGCCGTTTGTTACCTAACTCGAGGTCGAGTTATTTTTGTTGGGCGGGGAAATCATCTGATGTGGTCGGTTATATGTCTTTTAGTTAGTTAGCTACTGTTTTAATTAATCATGTGTCCAACACATGCTTGTAACCACTTTTAGTTAGCTTCCTTGCCTATTTAAAGGCTGAAGTTTGTTAATAAAAGATCATTCATACATTCTAATTAACACCTAGTAATCGGTTACACCAGGTTAACACGTGAGAGATAAAAATTTTGGAGATAAAGAAAAATAGTTAAAAAGAGAAGACTTGGAGAAAAAATTATAGGACAAAAAGAACAAAAAAAAAAAAAAAAAAAAGGAGAAAATCTAAGTGTTTGAGATTAATATTAATATTTAGAAAAATATAAAAAAAAAAGCTTAAATGAAACAAAGTGTAAAAAATGACATGATAATAAACTCAAATTAATGACAAGGTTGCTTTTCTTACCACGAAAGTGAATTCAGAAAGTATTTTAGTCCCGAGAAATTAAATAACAAAATCGTTGATTTGATTGCTTTGGTTCCTTTTCAAAAATCAAAACCTTTTTCTCCTTAAACATGTACGGTTAGTTGTCAAACGCTCCATTATTTCTTATCGTCTCTTCACTTCACTACCTTTTTTCTCCGAGGGAAATCCATTGTCGAAGGCCGCACTACATGCTACATCTGAATGGAAGAAGAGTAAGGTGAAAGAAAGCATTGACGACGACGATGACAATGAATGATGAGGGACTGGCAGAAAATTCCGATGTTAAAATCATGATTGATCGTCCTCGATTTGGTATATTTTGTACTGAACTAAATTGAAATTTTGGAGACATATATATTTATCATAAACATACACTACACTATTTGTTTTCTATTATCATTATTTCTCTTGTTGGAACAATTGCAACTTTTGCTGCATTTACACTTTATAGAATTGGTTTAATGGAATTTGAACTTTGGAGGAAATCTTTTGCTCTTGTGGCACGAACATGCTAATTTAACTTCAAATGCCTTGATATTATTTTATTTGGTCTCTCTGTAAAAGGATAGGTTAGCCATCTAGTTATGTACAGTTTGTCGTCCCATTATCACTACATTTTTGTTTAATTATCTCATTTAGCATTTGCTTTTGATGGATTGAAAATTAGATTTATAAGCCACACAATTTTCATACCTTGTAAGATAATTTCGGGGAAGTTATAACTGTGCACATTTTTACTAAAAAAAGTTACACCATTTAGTTTATCACATCCTTCAGAATTATGAGAATATGCAAGATCAGATGCCCACTAACAAAATAAATAAGCAATTTAGTTCATATATCAATAACTATGCATATGATTTGGAGTTGAGATTAACAATTATTTATCTCCTATGTAGATATTGGGCTCGATTAGAGTGTTAGGACTCGTATAAGATTGACATTCTTACTTTGAACAAACCCACAAAGTATATTAATATAGTTTACATCTTTCAATAATATTGTTGATTTGTTTTGTGTTGCTCTTTAAGTTATAATTAATAAAAGTTGGTGATGATGACAGGTAGACATCTTTCAACAAGCTCAAGATTGGCCATGTAAAAATGGGAGCACAACCTTCTTAGTTGAAACAATCCTAAAGTATGTTATAATTTTATCTTTTAATAAAATTAATAGATTTGATTTTCCTTATCTCTTAAGTGCTAATAGATAAAAGTTGTTGACAATTACAGGTAAGCAACTTTCAACAAGCTTAAGATTGTCCCATGCAGACAGGCATTGGAGCTCAACTGGATTGTTAGGAGACTGTTAAGAAGATTGTTGGAACATCCAAAAGTAAATTTTATTTTTTCCCACTTTCAATAAAATTGATTGATTTGATTGTCCTTGTTTTTTAAGTTCTAATTGATAAACGTTGTCGACTATAATTGATACATATGTTTCAATATGCTCAAGATTGTCCTATGTAGGTATTGAAGCTCATTTTGAAGTGTTAGGACTCTAGTAAGATTTACCTTGTTTGTTTGTTTGTTGTTCTTGTTTCTTTTTTTTTGTTTGTCAATGAAAACTAGCCTTTCATTGAGAAAAAATTGAAAGAATACAAGGACATAAAAAAAAATTAAGCTCACAAAAGGAAGCCAAACTACAAGAAAATGACTCTAATCCAGCAAAATAAGGCCTATAGAGAAATTACAAAAAGCACAAGTCACCTTGGGGTGTTCAAAAACCGAGCCGAACCGACGAACCGAACCGACTGGTTTGGTCCGGTTTTCAAAAAAATTCAATTCCCTCGGTTTGATCATTTAAAAAACCGAGCTTTTCGGTTCGGTTTTCGGTTTGAACCTTTAAAAAACCGAGAAAAACCGAACTGAACCGAAATTTCATATAACTTAAATTTAGCCCAACCCATTAACTCACTTTAGCCCACTCATCAAAGAAAAGCCCAATGCCTTTACTAGGTTTTAATGTAAACCCTAATTTATTGGTATCTCTTCCCCTTGCCGCCAAACTCCCCCTCCCTCTCTTTCTCTCTCATTTTCTTCCCTACACTCTCTCTCTTCTTATCTCTCCCCTCCCTCCCTTTCTTCTTCTCTCTCCCCTCCCTCCCTTTCTCTCTCCTTCTTTCCCTAAACTTTCGACCTTCCATTGTCGTCGTCGCCCTCACTCTCTCATGGCCGCCTACCACCTCCGCCACTCACCTCTTCACCGTCGTCGGAACATGGGTGCCTCTCCATCATCTCTTCTCTCTTAACCTTCCTGTGAGACAAACTACGACTCATTCTCTCTCTCTTTTTTTTCTCTTTGAAACACTTACCATTTTATGAGCTTCTTCTATATTTTGGAAAATGAAGGAAAATCGGTTAAAACCGAACCGAACCGATTTGAACCGAAACTGATTGGTTCGGTTTTTAACCAAAACCGAGGAGACCTTATGTTTTTTCGGTTTAGGACTCTCCAAAACCGAAGTGTTCGGTTCGGTCACTGGTTTTGTCCAAAACCGGACCGAACCGAACCGTGCACACCCCTAAAGTCACCTGCGCCAAAGAGAAACCTGGAATCTAGTCAAGGACCAAACCTCCCAAGAACTCCCACCCCTTAAAGGGTCCTATTATTCCTTTGTTTGTTTGTTTGTTTTAGTTGCTTAGTTATTTGTGTCTGTATGAGGTTTTTTTTTTGATAATGTGTCTGTATGAGGTTTATTCCTCTAGTAGGCGCTTTATTGTTTTTTTTTTGTTTGTTTTGCTCTCTTTTCTCTCCCTCTTTCTAATCTATCAATAAAAGTTTGTTTCTCGTTAAAAACCATGTTTGTTGGTTGACTATATTCCTCCCCAATTTGTAAAATCCTGTTTATCTTTTTTCTGTGAAATATTTGAAGTAAAATCCTGCATTTTTTGTAGGAGCCAATACACGGATACTTTCATGCTATTTACTCTGATCACTGCTCTTGCAGTTTCAGGTACTCTGTGATTCCAAAGCCTAAGAAATGCGTGGATGATATCGATATGTTCATCAAGGAAAACCACTTTGATGAATGTGGGATTGTTTACTGCCTTTCAAGAATGGACTGTGAAAAGGTTGCTGAAAGTTTACAGGTTGGTTTTCTCAGTCTTCTTGTATACCTGGAATATCTACAACCGGATGGCTGGTTGGTAGCAATTACAATATGGAGAAGGGGACTTTTTAGGAAGGCAATCGCTGTTTGGAACTTTGTTAAGGATAAAAATCCAAAAGTCAACACGAATACTTTGATTTTAAAAAAAACCAAGAGTCGAATATCTAGAACCAAAGCTCCTGTCTCAGCAATTCCAAACTTTATTTTTCCTAATGGAAACAAAATTTTTCATTGATAAAATTAAAATTTAGAAATTACAAAGATAAATACAAGCATTCACAAAAGAGAAACATCCTACAATGAAGGCGAACTAATATAGAATAGTTACAAAATGAATTTGATTTAAGAAGCCCAAGGGAAAGTGTTAATACACCGAATCTCAAACATGTTCCTTCAAACTCTCTTCCTGAAAACATTTTCCTAGTTCTTTTCAGCCAAATAAACCATAAAACTTCAATGAAACCTTCTCTAGCATCTCATGAATACTTGACTTCTACACAGGCTAAATTGAAACCTTGTCAAAGACACCTGTACACTCTGGTAGTAAAAGGACATAGCCACAAAAATGATCTAGATTCTCAGCTTCGCTTCTACAAAGAGCATTGTTGTTATGTGCTGTTGAAGTTGACAATGGTGATTAAAATGTATGTCCTAATTCAATAAATTAATTTTCAGGAATGTGGACATAAAGCATCCTTTTATCATGGTAGCATGGATCCTGCCCAACGCTCCTTCATTCAGTGGCTGTTGGAATGGGTATAGCTGATTATTGCTTGTCAATTGATTGATATATTAAGAAATATGCACTTACTTAGATATTTCAGGTATCAACAAGCCAGATGTTCGTTTTGTCATTCACCATTCTCTTCCAAAGTCAATTGAAGGCTACCATCAGGTAATTAATTGAATATTGCTTTATTGGGCTGGTATTGTCTACCATCAGGTAATATTGCTTTATTGGGCTGGTATTAACCAAAGCTCCTAGCTCCCCAATTCCAAACTTTTGATTTGTCTGTTAGCTTTCCAAGTTAGGTGTTTATTGTAATTGCCTTTTATTGACAAAATTAGGTAAAAAGCATAGACATAAAAAGTTGAGTCTGCATGGTGCTGGAAAACATCTCTTGAAAAGTGAAGCTTCCCGCATATTGCATTATCTTGTTATTGAGGATGTTCTTGTGGACGAAGTGAGGAAAAATGATATTTATGGATCTGTCTCATCCTTACTGAAGGTACTAAACTAATTGTTTCATTGTATATACTAAATGGAATAAAAAGAATAGTTTCTAAGATTATTATCTTCTTCCTCCTTTTTTTTTCTTATTTTTTGTATAATATTTTCTTGCTGCTTTTGCTTTTCTAGTTGTCTATATTAAAATGTTCACGATGTTTCAATTTGTCATCAGGTAAACGAATCCAAGGCTCACAGTTTCTTTAATGGAGGGCAGCAAGTTACATTAAGGTTAAATATTTTGTTCCTCCTAATAGTTATTTGTTGGCGTGCAATTTCTATGACAACATACAAGTCATAAGTCAATATTCATATCTCTGTGGTATAAGTATTGAAATTGACGTGTCATCAACCTATCATACCTTTTTTTTTTTCTTTTTTCTTTTTTTTTAATGAAACATTTCCTTAAAAGGATTCCTTTTAAGGAGAGTATGACAAGGTGTCCTGATCCACTTTACAAACCACAAAGTTTCTCAATTGGTTTTTCACTTGTAAAAGAAAAAAAGTTAGTTCTTAGTGAAAGTACTTATGACCTACGTTTCACTGGATTTGGGAAAACAATTGAAGTTTGTACATTAGAAAAGGCAAAAGAACAATATACAGATGCTGACTAGCATTATGCCAGGATCTATAAGTGATCAAAAAGGGTCATGGAGATGTCGTCAAGCCCTGGGCGGCGTCTTTGTCACCATAGAAGGCCATGTTCTTAACCTCTTCCTCTGAAAAGGGCCTCCAATCCACACTTCTCCTTCTCAAGAATGAGGCTCTAGTCAACCCCTCCACAAAAGGGTTTGGGAGACACCTCTGGAGCATAGAGCTTAGAGAAATACGAACGAATCTCATCCTCAACCTCCTTCCCCTCTTTAAGGTAGGATTCCCCTATCATTCTCCAAAGGCCCAACAAAATTCTTGCTTCTTCTTCCGTTTGCCTTTTGGAAGAAAGAAGAATTACAATCCCCTTTCTTTGCTCATTTTAGTCTGGCCTATTGTTTCCAACTTACGGTATCCTTTTTAACCATCGCATACTCCAACTTAAGAGACTTCTGCTCCTCCTTAAGGGTCTTCTTCAGCTGACTAATCTCTTCTAAAGCGACAATACAACCAATCTTACTTGCCTCCTCCCCCTTTTTAATCCGAAAGTCCCCAAAGACCTCCCTATTCCATGATTTTAGAATCCATTTTAGATTTCTTAGCTTTCCCATGAACCGATAGCCTTTCCATTTGCTCGAGACCTCCGTATTCCACCATGGGGGAAGGGAAGGTTTAAAGGAGGAATGATCTAGCCACATTTTTTGAACCTAAAAGGACAGAGGCCCTACTTCTGAGGACCTGAGACAAGGATGTGCAACCAATGATTTGAGGTGGCTCTAGGTCCCAACAATTGTCTAACTATGGAAAAAGTCTCCATCAATTCCTAGATAATAGAAATCTATCTATTTTGTTATGCATCCTACTGTTGGCCCAAGTAAACTCGTCGTTTGCTAAAAGGGTGTCAAATAAACTACACCCCTCGATAACCTGATTACATTACTTCATAGACTTCATAGAACAATCCAACTTTTTTAAGTTCCTTGTCTAAGGGATTCACCTCATCCGAGATTTTATGAATTCCAACAGAAGCGAGGGAAGTTCAAGTCGTGGGCCAATTGCCATGAGTACCTCTAGTTGTAGGGAAACCTTGAAGGGTCGAAGAACTAAATAGGGGCATAGGTTACCAACAACAACTTGTTTTGAAAAGGATGACCGAACCCCCTCCCCTTGCGTTACCCAAAGTATAGGACAGAGGCACAAAAGTTGAAACACTCTCGCTTAGCACATAGTAAGTCGAATGAGGCAAGACACAACCATAAATTGGAAAAGAATTAAGCAACAATGGAGACCCAACACTTTCATTAAAACTGTTCAGACCCGCTCCTCCTTTAGAAGGAAAAACTAAAGAGAAAGGTAAATGAAAAGTCAACTTACAGGAGCAGAGCATATATGGTTTTTCATAAGCTTCCCTTAATTCACAACCTTTTCTGACCTACCACTTTGACTAGTTGGACACCCCACCTTCTTCATGTGACCCCTACTCGATTGCACCATCTGACTCGCCACATCCGATGCATTTGGCAGATGCAAGACAACCATTCTTGATGAATTTGACGTCTCTTTCTCCTCAATAGACTGGCCAATGACAAGTCTCATTGGAAAAAAAAATTCCTTCGTGATTTAAGAAGCACCTGTAAGTCCTTCGCTGCCCTTAGGCACACCTCCTTCGTCCAGCAAACCTCCTTCGTCCAGCAAACCTCCCTAAAGATTTCCTCTTTTTCCTTGTTCTTATGTTCTAATTGATGAAGTTGTTGACAATAATAGGTAGACATCTTTGATAAGCTCAAGATTGTCCCATACACGTGTTGAAGCACAATTGGAATATTAAGACTCTTGTAATATTGACCTTCTGTTAGGTACCCGAACAAATATACCCTGCCAAACAACAAGAACAACCACAAAACAAGAAGGATAGAAGCCCAAACACTATTCTATTGAGAGTTCTTCAATGAACAGTGAGGGGATATTCGATTATATATGGATAATAATTAATATGCAATAACAAGGGAAAATAACCAAGCAAACACACTCCACACCTCCAGCTATTCGAGAGAGCTGGGATCTCTCGTCTCAGACTATTCTCGAGCCAAAAACAAGTATGCCCACAACACTCACGCTCCCCCTACAAAAAGCATTCCCTCACTCCCATGCCCGTACAACATCCCACGATCCCAAGGGCCCCACAAGCTAACAGATTACATTCTTTTCTTTCCCTTCCTACTATAGGTATATTTGATAGGAGGCCTTACAATACCCCCGAGGGTCAAAAGCACCTTGTCCCCAAGGTGGAATTGAGGAAATTGCTCCTTGATAGTAGTCACTGCTTCCCAAGATGCCTCACAGTCTTGTAACCCCTCCCACTTAACCAACCATTCATCTTGCAAACGGTCAGCGTTCCATCTAATGCCCATCATCGCTTTTGGAATCAAACTCCATTCAAAGTTATCTATAAGGTCTAGAGGTCTCGGCTGCACCTCAGTCATGTCTCCAACTGCCTTTTTCAACTGGTAGACGTGGAAAACATTGTGAATGGAAGCTTCAGTAGGCAATTCCAAACGATAAGCGACTGCTCCCACTCTCTCACTAATCTGGAACGGGCCAAAATACTTCGGAGCCAATTTCTCACATCGTCGTTTGGCTAATGATTTCTTTAGGTAGGGTCGAATTTTCAGAAATACCCAATCTCCCACTGCATAGTTCACTTCCCTTCGTTTCTTATCCGCAAACTTCATTCGAGATTGAGCTACTGCCAGCTGGTCCTTCAAAGCCAAAATAATTCGGTCGTGATCCATCAGCTGTTGTTCCGAGGTGCCATTACTGGTTTTCATCTCCCCATATAACAAAAGAGGTGGTGGTGGTTGCCCATATAGGATACTAAAGGGAGTAGTGTTGAACGAAATATGGTAGGTGGTATTATACCAATATTCCGCCCAAGGGATCCATTGTTTCCACTGTTTCAGAGTCTCCCCACAAAAACACCTCAGATAAGTCTCCAAGCACTTGTTCACTATCTCGGATTAGCCATCCGTTTGCGGGTGAAAAGCGGTACTCTTCTTAAGTTGGGTGCCCTGAATCTTGAACAACTCATTTCAAAAGTGGCTAATAAAATTTTGTTCCGATCTGACACAATGAACTTTGGGAACCCATGTAGTCGAACGACCTCTTTCACAAAAAGAGCAACCACCTCTTTGGTCATAAAAGGGTGTTTCAGCAACAAGAAATGAGCATACTTGTTCAGTCTGTCCACGACCACCAAAATAGTATCAAACCCAGCTGCCTTAGGTAATTTTTCTACAAAATCCATGGTGATATCATCCCATACCCGCTCAGGCACTGGCAGCAGCTAAAGAAGGCCAGAAGGACTAACGGCTGAAGCCTTATTTCTTTGACAAATCAAACATTTTCCATATAGGCCTTGACATTCGACTTCATGTTACGCCAAAACAATTCCGCAGACAGCCGCTTGTAGGTTCGAAGAAAACCCGAGTGACCCCCAACCACTGAATCATGGAATGTGTGCAAAATAGTTGGGATTACTGCAGATTTATCCGAAAGAACCAGTTTGTCCTTGTAAAACAGAACCCCTTGGTGCAAGGAGTAGTTCGGGTGGGAGGTTGCATCCGCTCCCAGATCCTCAATGATCTTTCTCAAAGAGCTATCCAACCTTACTTCTTTTTGTACTTCGTCGACATCCACCACTCGAGACACTGTGATACTAGCCAATTCTGCATCCTGAGGCATTCGAGACAGGGGGCATCTGCGACTTTATTCAATTGCCCGGGACGGTATTTGATTTCAAAATCATATCCTAACTTGGTTAACCATTTCTGGTATTCCGGTTGAATCTCGTGTTGTTCAAGAAGATGTTTGTGAGCTCGTTGATTGTTAGAACTACGAATTTCTGACCCAACAAATAGTGCCGCCACTTTTGCACTTCTAAAACAATTGCCATTAGCTCTCTCTCATACACCGGTTTGGTCCTCGCGTGATTGGACAAAGCTTGACTAAAGTAAGCAATCGGACGCTGCTTCTGAGATAAAACCGCTCCCACCCCAAATCCTGAAGCGTCCGTCTCAACTGTGAAAGGAAGGGAGAAATCCGGAAGAGCCAAAACAGGGAGTGTCATCATCATGGTTTTCAGTTTCTCAAAGGCAGCACGAGCATCTTCATTCCAGTTGAACCAGTCTTTTTTGAGCAGCTGAGTGAGGGGAGCTGCAATCAAGGCATAATTCATTACAAACCTATGATAGTATCCAATGAGGCCTAAAAATCCCCTCAATTCACGAACATTCGTTGGAATGGCCATTGGCTCATGGCTTTAATTTTCTCACTCTCGGCTTCTACCCCATCTGCTGAAACCACATGACCCAGATAACTGACTCTGTCTCTCGCAAAAATACACTTCTTCCGATTGGCAAATAGGGAATGATCCTTCAGGATGTTAAACACCACTCCCAAATGTTTCAAGTGTGTGTCATAGTCAGGGTTGTAAACCAAGATGTCGTCAAAGAAAACCAAAACAAAACGGCGAAGGAAAGGACGAAAAACCTGGTTCATTAGAGGTTGAAAAGTAGCAGGCGTGTTGGTCAATCCAAAGGGCATCACCAAAAACTCATAAAGTTCCTCGTGGGTCCTGAAGGCCGTCTTGGGAATATCCTGTTCCAACATTCGTATTTGATGATAGCCTGATTTTAAGTCGAGCTTCGAATATATTCGGGAACCATTCAGCTCATCAAGTAGCTCCTCAATAATGGGAATGGGAAATTTGTCTGAAACAGTGGCTTGATTTAATGCCCAGTAATCGACACAAAATCTCCATCCACCATCTTTTTTCTTGACCAAAAGGACGGGGCTGGAATAAGGGCTGTTGTTGGGGTGAACGATACCAGATGCCAACATTTCCCCCACCAACTTCTCAATTTCGTTCTTCTAGGAGTGAGCATATTTATACGACCTCACATTGACTTGCAGTTGGCCCTCCAATACAATTTGATGATCAACTGCTTTTTTTGGGGGCAAGCCTTCGGGTAGATGAAACACCTTCTCATTCTCTTCCAACAACCTTTTTACCCTTGGTGTGAGAAGTTCCTCATCAAACTCAGCATCACTGTCTTCCTCATCTTTCTGTTCATCTAAACTCAATCCACGCAGCTCAACCAAGTATCCTTGATCACTATTAGTCCATGACTGTGCCATCATTTTCAGAGAGACCTCTGTTTTTCGTTAAGTTAGGGTCCCCTTTCAATATCACCACCTTATCTTCCACATTGAAGGTCATTGTTAAATCAACCCAATCGACCTCAGTGTACCTCATAGTTCTAAGCCACATCATTCCTAGGATAAGGTCTACCCCACCCAACTCCAGGGGTAAGAAGTTATCCTTCATTGTCAAATCCTACAAGGAGAAAACCACGGCTTTGCAGACGCCTCACCCCCTCATGGCTACCCCATTGACCATAACTATTCCATAACTCGAAGTGACTGTCAACGACAACTCTAACTCATCCACTAATCTCTGCGCAATGAAGTTGTGGGTAACCCCACAGTCAATCAGCACAATCACTTCTTTCTCGCCCATAAGTCTCTTGAGTTTCATTGTACCCAGAGTGGAAAAGCCGATTACCGACTTCATATCTAACTCGACCAGATCTCCCACCACCGCGACCCTATTCTCGACCAACGTTTTCTTGTGGCACTTCCATCTCTTCCCCGCTTCCCCCGCTTTGGATGAGTTCTATTTCATTTAGACTGTCCACCAACATCACTCTCAGTTCTTTGGAATTTCGATTTTTACACTTATGGTTGAAGTTGAACTTCTCATCACAACGGAAACAAAGTCCCTTCTCTCGCTTAGCTTGGAATTCAACGTCTGCCATACATTTAGTAGCGTGTTCTTTCCTCTTAGTGCCGCTGGTGTCGGGTAGGGTTACTGCCCGGGTCGGGTTTGGTGTGTATGGTTTGGATGCCGGTTTGGAATACCCACTTGTACTGGTTCTACTCGACCCAACACTGCTGGCCTTGGGCGATTCCCCCTTCGTGGACTCCGTATTGGGCCCCCATTCTTCAGCCAGCTTGATCGCCACCTCTCTGTCCTCTATCAACTAGGCTTGGATCATAATTTCTTCCAACCCTACTGGTCAACGACTTTTCACCTCTGCCTTAATGACCGGTTTGAGACTGTTGAGTTCTCCAGCACACTATCCGGCACCTCCGGTACACTTAGTAAGTTTCGAAGGTGTGTATGAATTCCGCTATTCTTCCTTCTTGTTTAATCGATAGTAGGCGAGCACAGAGACTTCCTTCTTGCGTTGGTCAGAACCGCTGGAACAACCTCTCCTTGAGATCAGTCCAGATGCGAAACTTTTTACGGTTGTGCGCCCAACGATACCAATCCACAACCCATTCGTCAAAACTCACAATAGAGACCTCTTCTCTTCATCCGACAACTGGTGAATTTCAAAATAGGTTTTAGCACGAAAAAGCCAGGAATCGTGATTCTTACCGGTAAATACTGGCATCTCGAGACGCTTAAGCTTTCATCGATCACCCTCGAAGGACGTGACCTTAGTACTCTCTGTTTCTTCCTTCTCCGTCTTTTCGTTCGAGCCTTCCTCTGTTTTTTTGTTCTTTTGAGAAGATCCCTCCGTAATCGCGGAGGATTCCTTCGCCTTGCTCACAGAGAGTTCTCTAATCAACAACATCAGCCTCTCCATGTTTCGATCCATATTCCTTTCCATTCTCTGCATCGCTTCTTTGATCTCTACGATGTCTTTCTCTGTTCCATCAACCCGTTCTTCTAACTGTTTCTGAGCCATATTGCGTGTTCGCCCCAAGATTAACGTGCTCTGATACCAATATTGTTAGGTACCCAAACAAATATACCCTGCCAAACAACAAGAATAGCCACAAAACAAGAAGGCTAGAAGCCCAAACACTGTTCTATTGAGAGTTCTTCAATGAATAGTGAGGGGATATTCGATTATCTATGGATAATATGCAATAACAAGGGAAAATAACCAAGAAAACACACTCCACACCTCCCGAGAGAGTTGGGATCTCTCCTCTCAGACTATTCTCTAGCCAAAAACAAGTCTGCCCATAACACTCACGCTCCCCCTACAAAAAGCATTCCCTCACTCCCATGCCCGTACAACATCCCACGATCCCAAGGGCCCCACAAGCTAATAGATTACATTCTTTTCTTTCCCTTCCTATTATAGGTATATTTGATAGGAGGCCTTACACCTTCTTATTTGGAACAATCTTGAGGTATATTATATAGTTTGTATGTTCCAATAAAATTAATTGATTTTATTTTCCTTGTCTTTTAAGTTCTAATTACTAAAAGTTGTTGACAACGATAGGTAGACATCTGTCAACAAGCTCAATATTGTCCCATGAAGAATGGGAACTCGATGGGAGTGTTAGGACGGTCGGTAAGATTGATCTTCTTAGTTGGATGAATCCCAAAGTATGTTACTTTTTTCTTTCAATTAAATCGATTTATTTGATTTGTCTTGTCTTTTAAGTTCCAATCGATAATTGATAAAAGTTGTTGATAATGATAGGTAGACATCTTTCAATAAGCTCAGGATTGGCCCGTGCAGGAATGATAGCTCAATTTGAGTGTTAGAAGTCTTGATAAAGTTGACCTTCTTAGTTGGAACAATCCCAAAGGAGGTTAAACTTTTATCTTTCAATAAAATTGATTGATTTGGTTTATCTTGTCTTTTCAATTCTCATGGACAAAAGTTTTTGATAATGATAGGTAGACATGTTTCAACAAACTCAAGATTAGCCCAGGTTGGAATGAGAGTTGGATTTGAGTGTTAGGAGTCTTGATAAGGTTAACCTGGAACAATCTCAAAGTATGTTAAACTCTTATCTTTCAATAAAATTGATTGGTTTGATTTATCTTTATCTTTTAGGTCCTGGTCGATAAAAGTTGTTGGTAATGATAGTTCAACGTCATTTTTTACAAAAAAAAAAAATGATAGGTCGACATCTTTCAACAAGAGCTCGAGATTGCTCCATGTAAGCATTGATGCTCCATTGGAGTTTCAGGGCTCTAAATAAGATTGACTTTCTTGGTTGGAGAAATTCGAAAGTATATTATGATTTTACCTTTTATTAGAATTGATTGATTCTATTTCTTTGTTTTTAAGTTCTAATAATTGATTAAAAGTTGTTGATCTTAAGATTGTTCAATGTAGGCTTCGGAGCTGAATTGGAGTATTAGGACTCTTGTAAGATTGACCTTCTTAGTTGGAACAATACCAAAGTATGTTCTTACTTGTATCTTTCAATAAATTTGATCCATTTTATTATCCTCGTTTTTTAATTTCAACCAAAGTATCTAGTTGTATCTTTCAATAAATTTGATTGATTCTATTCTCCTTGTTTCTTAAGTTCTAATAATTGATAGAAGTTGATGACAATTACAGGTAGACATGTTTGAATAAGTTCAAGATTATCCATGCAAGCATGGGAGCTTAATTGAAGTATCAGAATTCATGTAAGATTGACCTTCTTTCATGGAATAATACCAAAGTATATTATACATTTTACACTTGTCAATAGAATTGATTAATTTGGTTTGCCTTTTCTTTTAAGTTCTAATTGGTAAAAGTTGTTGACAATGACAAGTGGACATCTACAAGCTCGAGATTTTCTCATAATAGGAATATGAACTCAACTGGAGTGTTAGGACTTTTGATAAAATTGACTTTCTGAGTTGGAACAATCTCGAAGTATGTGACATTTCTTTTTCCAGCTTTCAATAAAATTGATTGTTTTTATTTTCCTATCTTTTAAGTTATAATTGATAAACATTGTTGACTATAATAGATACCCATCTTTCAGGAAGTTGTCCCATGCGAGAACAATCCCAAAGTTGGAACAATCCTAGAGTATATTATATAGTTTACTCGTTTGAATAAAATTGATTGAATAAGCTTAAGATTGTGTCCCATGCAGGAATGAGGGCTCCATTGGAGTTTTAGGATTCTTGATAAGGTTGATCTTCTTGGTTCGAACAATCCCAAAGTATGTTATACTTTTGTCTTTTAATAAAATTTATTGGTTTGGTTTCTCTTGTCTTTTAATCTCTAATAATTGATTAAAGTTTTTGACAATGATAGGTAAACATCTTTCAACAAGCTTGAGATTGTCCTAGGCAAGCATTGAAGTTTCATGGGAGTTTTAGGACTCTAAATAAGATTGACCTTCTTAGTTGTCCTGCAAACCCCACGGTATGTTATACTTTTGTATTTTATTAAAATCAATTGATTCTATTTTCTGTTTTTCAAGTTCTAATAATTGATAAAAGTTGTTGAAAATGATATGTAGTCAAACTTTCAATTAAGCTCAAGATTGTCTCATGTAGGCATTCGAGCTCAATTGGAGTACCAGGACTATGGTAAGATTGACCTTATTAGTTGGAACAATACCAAAGTACGTTATGCATTTTACATCTTTCAATAAAATTGATTTGATCAATTTGCTTGTCTTTTTAGTTTTAATTGATAAAAGTCGTTGACATTGACAGGTAGATATCTTTTAACAAGCTCAAATTGTCTCATGCTAGAATGAGGACTCAATTGGAGTAGTAGGACTCTAGTAAGATTGATCTCCATTGTTGGAACAGTACCAAAGTATTTATACATTTTACATCTTTCAATAATTTTGATTTACTTGATTTACCTTGGCTTTTAATTTCTAATTGATAAAATCCATCTTTGAATAAGTGCAAGGTCGTCCCATGTAGGTATTAAAGCACAATTGGAGTATTAGGACCCTTTTAGTTGGAACATCTGAAGGTATAATATATAATTTACATGTTTTAATAAGATTGATTTATTTGATTTGCCTTGTCTTTTTAGTTCTAATTGAGAAAAGTTGTTGACAATGTCAGGTAGACATTTTTCAACAAGTTTAAGATTGTCCCATGTAGGAATGAGAGCTCGATTGGAGTGTTAGGACTCTTGCTAAGGTTGACCTTCTTAGTTTGAACAGTCCCAAAGTATGTCATAGTTTTATCTTTCAATTATATTAATTGATTTGATTTTCTCCTTGTCTTTTAAGTTCTAATTGATAAGAGTTGCTGACAGTGATAGGTAGACATTTTTCAACAATCTCGGGTTTGTCCCATGGAGGCATTGGAGCTTTGTTGGAGTGTTAGGACCCTAAATAAGATTGGCCTTCTTAGTTGGAACAATACCAAAGTATGTTCTACTTGTTTTTGTCAATAAGATTGACTGATTTGATTTACTTTTTCTTTTAAGCTCTAATTGATAAAAGTTGTTGACAATGGCAGGTAGTCATCTATCAACGAGCTCAAGATTTTTCCATACAGGGATGTGAGCTCAATTGGAGTGTTAGGACTCTTGATAAAGTTGACTTTCTTAGTTTTAACAATACCAAAGTATATATACATTTTACATCTGTCAATTTAATTTCAATTTGATTTTCCTTTTCTTTTAAGTTCTAATTGATAAAAGTTGTTGAAATGACATGTAGGCATCTATCAACAAGCTCAAGATTTTTTCATACAGGAATGCAAGCTCAACTGGAGTGTTATGACAATCCCAAAGTATGTTATATTTTTTGTTCAGTAAAATTGATTGATTATATTTTCCTTTTCATTTAAGTTCTAATTGATAAAAGTTGTTTGACAATGACAAGTAGACATCTTTCAGCAAGCTCAAGATTGTCCTATGCATGCATTGGAGCTAGATTGTGGAGGGTTAGGACTCTTAATAAGATTTCTTTTTGTTGGAACAATCCTGGAGTATATTATATTTTTTCCAACTTTCAATAAAATTGATTGATTTGATTTTCTTATCGTTTTAAGTACTAATTGAGAAATGTTGCTGATTATAATAGATGACATCTTTCAATAAGTTCGAGATTGTTCTATATATAGGTAGAGGAGCTCGATTTGGTGTATTTGGACTTCGGTAAGATTGACTTTGTTAGTTGAAACAATCTCAAAGTATATGAATTGATTTTCCTTGTCTTTTAAATTCTATTGATAAAAGTTGCTAACTTTAATAGATAGGCATCTTTCAACAAGTTCAAGATTGTCCATGTAGGAATGAGAGCTCGATTGGAGTATTAGGTTTCTTGGTAAGGTTGACCTTTGAACAATCCCAAAGTATGTTATACTTTTATCTCTCAATAAAATAGATTGATTTGATTCCCCTTGTCTTTTGAGTTGTAATTGATAGAGGTTGTTGATAATGACATGTAGACATCTTTCAAAAAGCTGAAGATTGTCCCATGCAAATATTGGAGCTCAGTTTGATTGTTAAGGACTCTTGATAAATTTGACCATCTTGGTTGGAGCAATCTTAAAGTATGTTTTATTTTTATCTTTCAATTACATTAACCGATTCTATTTTCCTTGTTTTTTAAGTTGTAATGATTGATAAAAGTTGCTAACAATGATTGGTAGACATCTGTAAATAAGCTTAGGATTGGTCCATGTAGGCCGCATTGGAGCTCAATTGGTGTATTAGGGGACTCTGGTAAGATTGATTCTTAGTTGGAACAATACCAAAGTACATTATACGTTTTACATCTTTTAGTAAAACCAATTTACTTGATTTGCCATGTCTTTTAAGATCTAATTGATAAAAGTTGTTTCTTTCAGCAAGCTCAAGATTGTCTCATGTGAGAGCTCAATTGGAGTATTAGGACTCTAGTAAGATTGATCTTCATATTTGGAACCATGCCAAATTATTTATACATTTTACATCATTCAATAAAATTGTTGAACTTGATTTTTCCTTTTCTTTTTAAGTTCTAATTGATAAAAGTTGTTGACAATGACAGGTAGACATCTTTCAACAAGCCCAAAATTGTTTGTTCCATACATGCATTGGAGCTCCAGTGGAGTGTTAAGAGACCTTTTTAGTCGGAGCAATCTGAAAGTATGTTATACATACTTTTTCTTCATTAAAATTAATCGTTTCTATTTTCCTTGTTTTTTATGTTCTAATAATTGATAAAAGTTGTTGATAAGACAAGAATACTAAATAATAACAAGAAGAGAAAATCGAACATCCCTACTATTTTGAGAGAGTTGGGTAAACTCTCCAATACACCATGTCCAAAATTCCAGCATCCTCCTCACTTTCCCTTACAAAAGTAACCACTCCACAAGCCGTCTGCTATCTGTTCAAGCACGATCCCCTTCTTCTAATGGTCCCCACCGTAATTGACTTCCCCTTCCTTCTCTGTAATTACCTTTTTACCCTTCCTTGCACAATAAACATTCCCACTTTTTGGGTTGTTCGCCACAAAAACAACGCAAGTAATTATCAACACACTTGTTGAAAATTTTTGCCCTGTAGCTTGATCAACTCACTTCAAACCACCTCTTTGATGAATATCACTGCCACTTCTTTCACAAAAAAAGGATGCTTTAGTGGTATTAATTATGAAATGTCTATACTTATTGAGTCAATAGACTACCACTAGTATTGAACAAAATCCCTTACACTTGGGTAGACCCTCAATGAAGTCCATAGAGATATCTTTCCATATTCGATCGGGAATTGGAAGAGGTTGGAGAAGACCGGTGAAACTAAAATAGCCTTGTTCTGTTGACACGTCGAGCATTTCTCTACATTTGCCTTCACATCAGTTTTTATATTTCTCCAAAACAATTCCCCTATGAGTCATTTATAGGTTTTGAGGAAACCTGAGTGACCTCCCACCACCGAGTCCTAATATGAATGTAGAATGGATGGTATCAAGGACGATGACTTAGGAGATGACACCATTATGCCCTTGTACAAAAGACGACCTTGATGGAGAGAATATTTTGGGTGAAACAATGGGTCAAGTTGCACTTCTTAATGATCTTCTTTAGCTCGACGTCCTGATCCACTTCTTGTTGAACAATCTCGTAGGGAAATATGTATTTGCCAATTCGACTTCATGGCGAGACAATGTATCAACCGTTTTATTCAAGATTTCAGGGTTGTATTTAATTTTAAAGTCATAACCAAGAAGTTTATAGAGCCACTTTCGATATTTGGGCTAGATCTCCCTTTGTCCAAGTAGATGGCACAATGCTCGTTGGTCGGTTAAAACTATGAACTTCTGTCCAAGTAAATAATGCCACCATTTTTGTTGCTAACATAATCTCCATCAATTCCTTTTCATATATAGACTTGTCTCGTGCTCAGCTGGATAGTGGCTAGCTGAAAAACGCTACGGGTTGTTATTTTTTAGTCAAGACCGTCCTACCCCTGCACTTGACGCGTCTGTTTCAATCACAAAAGGCAGTGAAAAATTAGGGAGTGCCAACATAAGTAAGGTAACCATTGCTATCTTCAATGCTTCAAAAGCCCTCGTCGCTTCTTTCAACCATTGAAACACATCCTTCTTGAGCAATTGGGTCAGTGGTGTCTCCAGAGTTTAAAACAAAATGGTTGTAATAACTGATTAGCCCCAAGAATCTCCTGAGTTCCTTAATATTTCGAGGTGTATGCCAATTTTACATTGCCTTGATCTTTTCTCCATCTACATCCACCCCTTTTGTAGAAATCCAACATCCCAAATAGGCTACTCGTTCCTTTGCTAAACACGTTACTTTCAATTTGCAAATAAAGTACGACTTCTCAAGACATTGAAAACCATCCCCATGTGGACTAAGTGTGTCTTCATTTCGTCAAAGAAAACAAGGATGAAACGACAAAGGAATGGTTGAGACACCTAATTCATCAATGATTTAAAAGTGGCTGGTCCATTCGTGAAGCCCAAGGGCATCACCATAAATTCGTAATAACCTTGTGTGTACAAAAGGCTGTTTTGGGGATGTCGCTCTCCAGCAGTCTTATATGATGATACCCTTTTAAGTCTAACTTTGAATAGATTCTCGAACCATGGAATTCATCTAACAGTTCCTCAACCATTGGTATCAGAAATTTATCTAGTACCATATTAATGTAAACAAGCTGGTGAGTTCTTATTAATGATGAAAAGATGATGAATGAATACAAAACCAGCCCCTTATATAGGCTGAATAACTAACCAAGGGTGAAACTATAGAGAGTTAAACTAACTACCAGCTTTAATAAGCTGTAAAAAATAAAAGGGGCTGCCCTTTGCTCAAAATAAAAGATAAAACTAACCAAGAAAGGTAAAAATAAAGTCCTCTTGGATTTACACAAGAAGTACACAAGAAAGGGCAAGAACTTTCAAGAAAGGACAAAGATGTCCTACATCAAACCCTTCCCCCTAGAAAAGAACTCGTCCTCGAGTTATGTTTGGAGGGTAAAGTCATCTTGAGCAAAGTAAGAGTATAAATCAGCCACATTAAAGGTGTTGCTGATGCGGAGGTTTGTAGGAAAATCAATGCGATAAGCGTTGTCTCCAATGCGCTCCAAAACAGAAAATGGACCAAGCTTTCTGTTTGTTAATTTGTTGTGATGACCAGCTGGTAGTCGCGGCTTGCGTAGGTGAACCATCACTAAATCGCCTACTTGAAACTGCTTAAACCGTCGGTGAGAGTCAGCTGATTGTTTATATGAAGCATTAGCCCGCTCCAAGTGTTCTTTAACTTCAGAATGTAAATCAGCAATCTGTTTTGCCATGTGTTCAGCCTCGGGACTAACATCAACAACAGTAGGTAGGTTAGCTAAGTCAAAAGTAACACGAGGTAGATGAGTGTAAACAACTTCGAAGGGGGACTTCCCTGTGGACCTATTTTTCATGTGGTTAAAGGCAAATTCGGCTTGAGCCAATTGAAGATCCCATTGTTTTGGATTATCAACACTAAGGCAGCGCACAAGATTGCCAAGAGTACGGTTGGTTACTTCGATTTGACCATCCGTTTGAGGGTGACTTGTAGTGCTGAAAAGTAGGTTAGTGCCAAACCGTTTCCACAAAGAGTGCCAAAAATAACTCATAAATTTGACATCTCTGTCTGAAACAATCGACTTGGGTATGCCATGAAGCCTAACAATCTCACGAAAAAAGAGATTAGCAATATTAAGAGCATCATTAGTCTTTTTACAAGGCAAGAAATGTGTCATTTTACTAAAACGGTCTACAACAACTAAAACCGAATCCAAACCACGTTGGGTACGAGGCAAGCCAAGCACAAAATCCATTGATAAGTCTTCCCATATTGAATTAGGAATAGGGAGAGGTGTGTAAAGACCTACATTTTGAGTTCCTCCTTTTGAAGTTTGACAAATAAAACATCTACGCACAAAATTGGTAATATCTTTTTGAAGTTGTGGCCAAAAAAATTTGGAAGATACTACTGTAATTGTTTTATCTCGACCAAAGTGGCCAGCTAACCCTCCCAAATGACACTCCTTGATGATGGATTCTCTAAGGGACGTGTGGGGAATACAAATGGAATCACCCTTAAACAAAAAACCATCTAAAATATTAAAGTCTGAGCAAGGTTTATGGTTTGTGCATTTTTCCCCAATGTCTTTAAAATCTACATCAGTGGCATACATTTGAGGGAGGGTATCAAAAGCAATAATTTCACCTCTAAGTAATGTTAAAAGAGTACCTTTTCGGCTCAGCGCATCAGCCACTTTATTGGACTTACCCGTGGTGTGTTTGATGACAAAATCAAAGCGTTGTAAAAATTGAAGCCATCTAGCATGCATGCGACCAATATTTTTTTGTGACTGAAGAAACTTTAAAGAAAAATGGTCCGTTAGTAAGATAAATTCGTTAGCTAACAAATAATGCTCCCATTGTTTAAGGGCACGAACCAAAGAATATAATTCCTGCTCATAAGTGCTCCACTTTTGGCGAGCAGGGCTTAATTTCTCACTCAAAAACTCAATAGGGTGGCCTTCTTGACTAAGGACAGCTCCAATGCCATCTCCTGAAGCATCCACCGAGACCTCAAAGGGTTTTTGAAAGTTGGGGAGGGCTAGAACCGGAGTGGAGGCTAAAAGGGTTTTAAGTTTAGTGAAGCTACTGTCTTGCTCTTTTTCCCAAGCAAAGTTTCTTTTTTTCAAACAATTAGTTAGGGGTGCTGAAATCTCTTATAAATTTGCGGTAAAAAGATGCTAGACCTAGGAAAGATTGTAAAGCTTTGATGTTATTTGGTGTAGGCCAATTTTGTATGGCTGTAATTTTACAAGGATCCACTGCCACCCCTTGAGAACTAATGCAAAAACCTAAAAATTAATTGCTGTGGACATGAAAATGCACTTCTTTAGGATAATAAACAGCTGATTAGTGTGTAAAACAGAGAACATTTGATGAAGGTGATCAAGATGTTCATCTTTAGAATGACTATAAATAACTATATCATCAAAGTAAACCACCACAAACTTATTCATGTAAGGTAATAGAACTTGATTCCTAAGTCGCATGAAAGTGCTTGGAGCATTAGACAATCCAAATGGCATTACCAACCACTCAAAAGGGCCTTCATTTGTTTTAAAAGTCGTTTTCCATTCATCCCCGGGTTTAATTCTAATTTGGTGGTAGCCACTTTTTAGATCGATTTTAGAAAATATAGAGGCTCCCCCAAGTTGGTCTAAAAGGTCGGTTAAACGAGGAATGGGGAAGCGATATTTAACGGTTATTTTGTTTATGGCTCTACTATCAACACATAACCGCCAACTACCATCTTTCTTAGGAGCTAAAAGGGCGGGAACGGCACAAGGACTTAAGCTAGGTTGAATGTGGCCTTTGTCAAGTAATTCTTGGATTTGTTCATGTAATATTTGATATTCCTTAGGACTCATGCGATAGTGTGGAAGATTTGGTAGAGAGCTACCGGGTACAAGGTCGATTTGGTGTTGTATGTTCCTTAAGGGTGGGAGGGTTGAAGGGGAGGTTGAAATTTCTGGAAATTTGGCTAAAAGCTCACTGACTTGGGTGGGCAGATTTTTTGTTTCTTGGTTTTCAACATCTCCTTTAACAAGAAAAGCAACTAGACTTTCTTTATGTTTAGGGATAATATCTTTTCCAGAAGTTATGGTAAAAAGTTGTTTTTTAGATGTTCCCTCATGGTGCTTTTTTTTTTATCCTCAACGTTTCCTAAAGGTAAAAGGACCACCGTTTTTCCCATCCATTCAAAAGTGTAGGTATTATCACGACCTCTATGTAGGGCTTGGTTATCAAATTGCCAAGGTCTACCTAATAAGATATGACATGCATCCATTTCCAACATATCACACACAATTTGGTCTTTATAATGTTGTCCTATGAAAAGTGATACAGCACAAATATCTGAAATTTGTTTCTCACCCCCTTTTTGGATCCAACTTACCTTGTAGGGATTGGGGTGGGGTTCCGTTTTTAGATTTAAAGCATGCACAAGTTTTTTAGAAACTAAGTTCTCAGTACTACCACTATCAATAATTACTTGACAAATCTTACCATTGACCGTGCATCTTGTGCGAAACAACTTGTTTCTTTGAGGATTTATCTCGGTCTTGGGTGTAAGGAGGATCTTTTGAATAATGCATGATAGTTCATCTCCTTCCGAATCAGGATCGGCATATTCATAGCCATTCCCACCTTCGGAATCATTAGAGTTTTCCTCATTGTCCTCCTCGCGAATGGTTAGGTTTCGGCGTTGTGGACACTCATTTGAGAGGTGCCCTTGCTGTCCACATCTAAAACATTTTCCAAGAGTAGGGCGATTATATGGATTAGTAGTCTTTTTAGTAAAATTACCTTCCAAACCTTTGCCTGAATGGTTCTTGGACAGAATTTCATCATTCTTGCCTTGTGCTGAAGAATTGGATGAAGATCCTTGTTGAAAGTTCTTTGTAGTGTCCATCATGTTTCTTTCTGAAGGTTGCTGTTCTTGTTTAGCCCAATTGCTTCTCCTTTGGTATGTCTTGATTTGTTTCCCTTCTTCATTTTCCTCAATCTTTGTTGCAAGAGAGATGGCATCAGTAAGATAAGCTAGTGGATGTAGATTGACTACCTTTTTGATATCATCACGAAGGCCATTCACAAATCTTGAAATTTGTTGTTGTTCGGTCTTAGGTAGGTTGTTTCTAGCCCCCAATCGGTGAAAATCTTCAGTGTAATCAAGAACCGATCGACCACCTTGTTTACATAGTTGATATTGATTGTACAAGATTTGTTCATAGTTGATTGGGAGAAAACGTTTCTTCATTAGGCGCATCTTAGGCCATTTTTTAATGGGTTGCTTTCCATAGTACCGTCGATTATTTTGAAGTTGATCCCACCATGCCGATGCACCACTTTGCAACTTGAATGCAACCAATTTGACCTTTTTGTCTTCGGGTGTATTAGCATACTCAAAAAAAACTCTCAACGTTCTTGATCCAATCCAAGAATTTTTCGACGTCCATCCTCCCACTAAAGCTAGGAAGATCCACCTTCATCTTAATTTCTTGGTTTTCTTGACCATAGTGAACATAATGATGGTTTCTTGGAATTCTTGCACCTTGTATATGCTGCCTTATGTTCTGAAATTCGCCATCATCCGAAGATTCTGAATCATACATCATAAATCCAGGCATTTGATTTCCAGGGAGTCTACCAACTTGATGATTTCCAAGTTGTAACATAGGATTATCTTGCTGTAAAGGTCTTTCTTGGATTTCTTGGACAGGAGGTTGAACATTTTGATTTGCAGCAACTTCTCTAGGGTTTCTTTGTTCATGGTTAACATCTAAACGAGCTACTTGTTGAGTGAGATTCGCAATTGATCGTTGGATGTCTTCGAATCCTTTTTTCAGCACCTCAATCGATGCTTCAACCGACTGCAAGCGTCGATCGTTGGAGGAAGCTGGCGAGTCCATTGGTGTTTGAATCAAAAGATCCACTTGTGAACTAAGTTCAAGCTAGGATCGGAGCTCTGATACCACTTAATGTAAACAAGCTAGTGAGTTCTTATTAATGATGAAAAAATGATGAATGAATACAAAACCAACCCCTTATATAGGCTGAATAACTAACCAAGGGTGAAACTATGGAGAGTTAAACTAACTACCACCTTTAATAAGCTGTAAAAAATAAAAGGGGCTGCCCTTTGTCCAAAATAAATGATAAAACTAACCAAGAAAGGTAAAAATAAAGACCTCTTGGATTTACACAAGAATTACACAAGAAAGGGCAAGAACTTTCAAGAAAGGACAAAGATGTCCTACATCACATATCCTGAATCAGATCCATGTAATCAACACAAAAATGTTGCCCTCCATCCTTTATCTTGACCATCAACACCAAACTCGAAAAGGGACTATTGGTTTTCATTATTCAACTTCTCAATCTCAGACTTGTGCTCATGAGCATATTTGTATGGTCGGACATTGTCTACCAAAAACTCACTCCCACAGCCCATACCAAAGTATAGCCCACACTCATGATCGTACCATACAGGCACGATCCCACTGGTTCCCACTCCATAGTAGCCTACATTCCTTTCTTACCCCTCCTACAGTATGTATACTTTATTGGAGGTCTAACAAAATCTTTGAATAAGCTCAAGATTGTACCATGTAGGCATTGAAGCACGACTGGCTGTTGTTGTTATATTGACCTTCTTTAATTGAACACTCTTAAAGTATATAGTTTACCCGTTTCAATAAAATTGATTGCTTTTATTTGCCTAATCTTTTAAGTTGTAAGTAATGAATAATAAAAAAAGTTGTTGACATTGACAGGTAAACATCTTTCAACAAACTTGAGATTGTCCCTTAAAGGCATTGGAGCTCATTTAGAGTGCTAGCACTGTTAATAAGCTTGACCTTCTTAGTTGGAATACTCTAAACGTATGTTATATCTTTTTCAATTTTCAATAAGTATGATTGATTTTATTTTTCTTAGATTTAAGTTTTAATTGATAAAAGTTGTTGACTATAATAGATACAATAAGTCAAGATTCTCTCTTGCAGGTATATTGGAGTGCAATTTGGAGTATTGGGACTCTCGTAAGATTGACCTTCTCAGTTGAAATAATCCCAAAGTATATGATTTATTTTTCCTTGTCTTTCTTATATTCTAATTCATTAAAGTTGTTGACACAAGTAGACACCTTTGAATAAGCTCAAGATTGTTCCATACCGGCATTCGAGCACAAATTGGGGAGTATTGAGATTCTTGTAATGTTTACCTTATTTGGAACAAACCTAAGGTATATTATATAGTTTACTTGTTTGAATAAAATTGATTGATTTCATTTGCCTAATCTTTTAAGTTCTATACAATAAAATAATGAAAGTCGTTGACAATAATAGGTAGACATCTCTCAAGAAGCTAGGGAGCTCGTTTTGAGTATGTTATACATTTATCTTTCAGTAAAATCGATTGTTTTGATATTTCTTGTCTTTTAAGTTTTAATTGATAAAAGTTGTTGATGATGTAGGTAGACGTCTTTCAACATGGTCAAGATTGTCCTGTGTAGGTATTGAAGTTCAATTGGATTGTTAGGAACTCTTGGTAAGATTAACCTTCATACTTTTATCTTTTAATGAAATTGATTGATTAAATTCTAATAATTGATATAAGTTGTTGATAATGATAGGTAGACATCTTTCAATAAGTTCAAGATTGGCCCATGGAAGCAGCGGAGCTCAATTGGAGTATTAGGATTCTTGTAAGATTGTCCTTGTTGGTTATACATTTTACATATTTCAATAAAATTGATTGATTTAACTTGCCTTGTTTTTTAAGTTCTAATTAATAAAAGTTGTTGATAATGACAGGTGGACATCTTCCAACAAACACAAGAATGCCCCATGGAGAAATGAGCTTGATTCGAGTATTAGGATTCTTAATAAGGTTGACATTCTTAGTCCAAAGTTATTATATTTTTTCCGACTTTCAAAAAATTTGATTGAATTGATTTTCTAAGTGAGCTTTCGCTTTTGTGTCTAATAAGGTTTTTGACCTAATTGATTTTTTGAAACATTTACAACCTTATTAGACACAAAGTTGAAATTTTAATGTTCTACAAGATACATAATTCAATTTTATGTCTAATAGATTTATTATTTGTAAAAAAATGTTGAATATGTTAGGGACCGGTTTGATACATAATTAAAAGTTTGGAGACTTACATAATTAAAAGTTTGGAGACTTACATAGAAGTGAAATGGAAACACTATTTGATATAAGACCGGGACTAGTTTAAAAGCTCCACTTTGAAAAGTTTAACCGTGCTTTTACACAGATGTAAGAGTAAGTTGCAATGGGAGGCAGTGCTGTTGAGAGGAACAATTTGCAGCTAACTTTGTGATTTCATTTGGCCAAAAAGGAAGGCTATTGTAATGAATGGTAAATTATTTTTAAGTTTCCAATTGATTTGTTTGTTTCTGTAGTTTGTAATTTTAGGGATGTAAATGATCTATTTCGTTATAAACTCTACCATTCATTATACAGGAATGTAAAGGAAGGCTTTTACACAGGTATAAGAGTAAGTTCCAAGGGAGGCACAGTACTGTTCAGAGGAACAATTTGCAGCGAATTTGTGATTTCATTTGGCCAAAAAGGAAGACCATTGTAATAAATGGTAAATTATTTTTAAGTTTCCAATTGATCTATTTGTTTCTGTAGTTTTTAATTTTAGGGATGTAAATGATCTATTTCATTATAAAATTTAGGCTAGATTATAAAAAATACCCCTGAACTATGGGGTTTGTTTTAAAAATGCCCCTGAACTTTAAAAAGTTTCAGAAATACCCTTGAACTTTACAAAACGTTTCAAAAATACCCTTGCAGTTAATTTTTGGATGGGAACTGTTAAAACCGTCGAAAATAACATTGCTGAAAAATCTAGTCAAGCTCTTGGGATGACATGTTGAAAGAGAAGAAAAGCTCCTAGTGTATGAATACATGAAAAATAGGTAAAACTTCTCATTAATTTTCATAGAAGAAGAATTTACGGTAGGATAAGGAAAAAAAAAAAGAAGCATTTTCTAATAAGGTTATTTTTTAAAATCTTTTGAAAGTTAAAAGAGTACTAATGAAACTGAAATTTTTAAGGGATTTTTAAGGGTTTTCATCAAAACATTAACGACAAGGGTATTTTTTAAAACATTTTTTAAAGCTCAGAGGTATTTTTGAAACTTTTTAAAGTTCATGGGCATTTTTTATAATTTAGCCTAAAAGTTACCATTCATTGTACAGGGAGGTAAAGGAAGGCTTTTACACAGATATAAGAGTAAGTTGCAGTGGGGAGCAGTACTGTACTGTTAAGAGGAACAATTTGCTGCGAACTTTGTGATTTCATTTGGCCAAAATGGAAGGCCATTGTAATGAATGGTAAATTATTTTTTTGTTTCTAATTGATCTGTTTGTTTCTGTAGTTTGTAATTTTATGGATGGAAATGATCTATTTCGTTATAAAATTTGCAGTTTGGTAGAAGAATGTCTGGACACGCTTAGCTCAATGTTGCAGATTTCGGTCGAATTATCTAAGGTATATCTCCATTTTCTCGTCGTTAACCTTGTTTTTTAATTAAATTTTACTTGAATGCATAAAAAAAAATTGCAAATACCACTTAAAAAAACACGTTTAGTTAGTTGAACTAAACTCAAGTTGATATGCGAAAATCACACCTAAACAACAAGATTGAGCATCGCTCAACTGACACCCCCACATGTTCTCGAAAGAAAAAAAAAAAAAAAAGTTACAACACCCTCAAACTTCAATTTGATCCACCACTCCTAAATTTGCAACTATTTTGTAAGTTAAGGAGGGTGATTGATCAAGATCAAATTGAAAGTTTTAGTGTGATATATTATTCCACATAATATCTTTTTCATTGTGAAAGCAGATTAAATACTCTTTGAATTCACTTTCACGTATGAAAACTTACCAGTCTCTCTAATTTTAGCTTAATTTTGAATTTAGTTTAACTAATAAGTTTGGTATAAAACTTAGTTTTTTCTATTCATTAAATTTGTAAATTTAGGTTATGTTCGATATCCATTTAGGTCTCATATGATAACTTTTAGTTTTTGGTTTTTGAAAATTGAACTAATAAAAACTACTTCCACCTGTAAGATTTATTGCCTTGTTATCACCTTCTTCATATGTTTTTAAAAAGCAAGTCAAGTTTTGAAAACTAAAACAAGCATGACCCCAGTTGATAATAATTTTGTTTTTGGTTTTTGGTTTTTGAAAATTTAGCCTATAAACACTAATAAGTTTCTTTGTTTTGTTCCTTGCCTTCTTTCCATGTTTTCAAAAATCAATTCAAGTTTTGAAAACTAAAAAAAATAGTTTTCAAAAACTTGTTTTTGTTTTTGGAATATTTGGCCAGGGACTCAAATGTGTCCTTGACAAATATGAAAATAATGGTGAGAAATTTGGGAGAAACAAACTTAATTTTCAAAAACCAACAACCAAAATGCTTATTAAATGGGGTCATAGTTTTCAAATTTTGTTTTTTTTTTTTTTTGGAATTTGGCAAAGACGTCAAATATATCCTTAACAAAGATGAAAACGAAAACCATTAGAAGCAAATTGGAAGAAAACAAACAAAATTTTCAAAAATCCAAAACTAAGGCCTAATTTGATAACTAACTTGGCTTTTGATTTTTGATTTTTTAAAATTGAGCCTATAACACTACTTCCACCTTATAAGGTTTTTTTTTTTGTTATCTACCTTCTTCCCATGTTTTCAAAAACCAAGGCATGTTTTTAAAACTAAAATAATGTAGTTTTCAAAAACTTGTTTTTGTTTTTGGAATTTAACTAGAAATTCAAATGTGTCTTTTAACGAAGATGAAAATCATTATCATTATAAGGAAAAAAAGGAAGAAAACAAGCTTTAACTTTCAAAAACCAAAGCCTCATTTGATAACCATTTGGTTTTTGAAAATTATGCTTGTATTCTCTCAATTTTCTTACCATGGTTTTCATCTTTGTAAAAGACTCGTATGAATTCACAGTAAAATTTTGAAAACAAAAACAAGTTTTTAAAAAACAACTCTTTTTAGTTTTCAAAATTTAACTTGGTTATTGAAAAACATGGGAAGGAGATACATAACAAAATAAAGAAACTTTTAAGTGAAAGTAATGTTTATAAGCTTAATTTTCAAAAACAAAAAACAAAAAACCAAATAGTTATCAAATGGGGGTCAATTGGTTATCAAATAGGGGCTTGGTTATCAAAAGAGACCTTAGTTTTTGGTTTTTGGTTTTTGAAAATTAAGCTTAGAAATGCTACTTTCAGTTAAGTTTCTTTATTTTGTTATTTACCTTCTTCCTGTGTTTTAAAAAATCAAGTTAAGTTTTGAAAACTAAACTTGATTGTCAAACAAGACGAAAACGAACATGATTTTCAAAAACCAAAAGTCGTTGTCAAATGAGACCATAGTTTTTTTTTTTTCTTCAAAATTTTCCCCCTATCTCTAGAGATAGAGATAGAAAAAAAAGTCAGAGAAATGTAGGGTAAATAATTTTTTTTTCTCTAAAATATTTCATTCTTAACTTTTTCAATTTCTGAAGTTTTCTTTGTTCGCAATTATTTTCTCTAGACAATAATTTTTCTCTCTAAAATGTTTAGTATGACAAAAAAAAAAGTTATAGAAGAGAAATTAATAAATGAGAAAAATATTAGACATAAATAGTCCAAAAGTGAACGGAAAAAAGAGAAAAAAAAAAGTAAAAAAAAATAAAAGCTAGAAAAAATTTTAGAGAAAAAAGTTTAAGATATAAGATAAATTATAGGGATAAATAAATAGTTAGAGAGGGAAAAAGAATTATTGGACAAAAACAAAAAGAGAATTTTAGTATTTGAGACTACTGACCAGGGCATATTTAGAAAAATATAAGAAAAAACAAAATGTGAAAAATGTTATAGTAAGCTCAAATTAATAACAAGGTTCATATTTATTTAAAAATAATAATAATAATAATAATAACAAGGTTCATATTCTCATCGTGGAAGTGAATTAAAAAGCATTTAATCTTCACACTATATGAAAAAGATATTTTGTGAAAAGAACTTTAATTTCACATATATGAAATCAAGAAACATTTATATGTGTTTGTTGAAAGAGTGCTTTTAATAATCAATTTAATTTTCTATTTTTGATATTTAGTTTTTGTTTTCCATTTTTGTGAAAAACAAGGTTTTTTGTTTTTATTTTATTTTGTTTTTAATTTTTAGCGTAAAGAAATAAGGTTGTTTGATAATAAATAACCATACTTACACCAGTTTTTCAAAAAGAAATTTAAAAATTGTTTGTAAATTTTTAAAACCAAAAAATATTTTTTTTCCATTAAACAATTTTCTATTTTTTCAAAACTCTTTTTTTTTTCCAACTTTTATTTTCTCTCTCCGATTTTTCATTAGCTCTCCTAAATCTCTCCCCAATAATTTACATCTTTCGATTTTTCTCACTTTTCTCTAGAATTTATCCTCTAATTTAAAGTTTATTTGTTGTTATTTATTTATTTATTTAATTATTTTTATCATTTGTACGTATTATGTATTGATTAAGCAGCAAATAAATACTTGTACATATTTAAATTATTTTTTATAAGATTTTCTATTTTGTGTTAAGAGCTATATTATATGATTAGATGTAACCTATTTATCTAAGGTGTTCGTTAACATTTTCTTTTGTTATGTTGGATTTTTATATTTGTTCAAATTCATGATTTATTATTGGGTTCAAGCTATATGGTGTAGAGTGTTGTGTTGACTTGGCGTTGAATTGTTCAATTAAGTATAGGTGTAAATAGTGAGAAATTTTCTATTTGATTTCTTTTAAAGTTAATGTATATTTTGATCTTATCATATGGTACTTGTTGAATAAAAAATGAGTAAAAAAATTAAGTTAAAAGAAAAGTAAGGGTATGTTTGGTTTATCTTTTCAAGTGCGTTTAGTTTGGAAAGAAAAAAAAAATCATTTTCTTGGTATAATGAACATTTTCTTGGTATAATGTGAGAAGTTCAAAAACATTTTCTTGGTATAATGAAGCAAATGTTTGCTGAGATGAATGAGTGACTTTGGTGAAAAGGTTACTCTCATGTGTAATGCTTTGGTGAAAAGGTTACTCTCATGTGTAATGCTCTACCAATTTTGAATTAAATAAGATGAGTCTCTTCTAACTTTGCTTTGATATCAATTTTTTAAGCCTCATTTGATAATAATTTGATTTTTGGTTTTCGGTTTTTGAAAATTAAGCTTGTTTTTTTCAATTACCTAAAATGGTTTACATCTTTGTTAATGACGCATTTGCATTCCTAGCTTCGAAAACAAAAATAAGTTTTTGAAAACTATTTTTTTTAGTTTTCAAAACTTTGTTTGATTTTTAAAAATGTGGAAACACAACAAAACTTATAGGTGAAAATTGTATTTGTAGGTTTAGTTTATAAAAACCAAAAACCAAATGGTTATCAAATAAGATGTTATTTACCAGAGTTTTTTGGACTTAAAATGCCTAGGGACATTACTACACACATGCTAATGACATTTGAAATAATTTTTTTTTCGAAGATATAGAGAAACATTTTCTATAATATAAAAAGATTTATTTGAGATCTCATAGAAAATATTATATAACTTTCGATATAGGTTAGAGTTTTAAAAGGAGACGTGAAAGCTGCTAACAACTCATACTGATAAGTAAATAGAACCCATGACATAATCGATAGACATCTTGTCACTTTGCTCATAATTGATTGTTATTACCTGAGAATATTGTGGGAGTGAGTATTAAAAATACTCAATAAATAGCCTTCTTAATGAAGTTAAAGATGCATACTCATAACATGATTCATGACATCATAAAATATGTGCGACAAATTTTTTTTAATATAATCATATTTTGGCTAAAGCAAACAATTAACTCATTTCAAAACTTGGTTTCCAACTCCGATGAGATGTCCATTAAAAAAAAAAAAAAAAAAAAAAAAACTCCAATGAGATGCTAGATGGTTCCATGCAAGAGGCAAAACTCTAATGAATGATAGTTGAAAGAACCCAACGTCATTTCCCTTAACCAAGATGAAAACCAAGGTAAAGAAATTGAGAGAAAAATAAAAAATTAATAAAAAATAATAATAATAATTTAAATAGTCAATTTAAATAGTCAAGAAACTTAATTCATTAAACTATATTTAATTATAAAATTGTAAAAAAAAATTACTAGCCATGCTATTTAATTTTCAGAAACCTTTTTTGGTTAAGTTTTCTACTATAAATTATCATCTGCAACTTCGTCAATGGGGAATACATATACATTTATACGAGGAAAAATCAATTCATACGTTTAAACTTTGGGATTGTATCACTTAAAACGTCACACAAATAATTGTATCGATTAAAACATTAAATTTTTACAAGTAAATTAATTTAGATCTTACATTAGAATTTTGTTTTAGAACCATTAATGCATAACTTTCTCATTGGAGTACGAACATCGATTTCTAACTATCACACAAATTTAATATCCATAATGGATAATCTCGCAGCCATAGCTCTAGAGGCAAGACCACCCGTAATCTGGCTAGTTTATGTGCAATACTATTTCGACACCTGTTGGTGAAAATAATTTTAAGCTCTTGGAAATACTTTTGAACATCAACTATATCCCATAAGATGGAGAGTACCTCCGCAACTTCCCCACTTTCCTTATTTAGCATGGAAATCGAGTTTAAAGAGTCTGAGCACACCGTTAAATTATGAATATCCAGTCTGTGGGCCAGTCTTAGACCTTCCAACATAGCTCGAGCCTCCGCACATAGCGGGGGTGCAAGAGTAGTAAACCTAGTATGCATGGTTGCGGTTACTTCTCCATGACTATTGCAGATTAACACCTCAAAACCTAAACGGCCACTCTTCGCGTCACCTGTAGAACCGAACTATTTGTTCCTTGATTCAAGAGAGCATCGTCCCTAAGATCACACGCTTTCGTCTTCTTCACACAAACATTGACTTGCATAAAATCATCGATGTACCTACTAATCCAATCACACCTAGTATTCAGATATGGGATCGAACGTTTATGGACCATGTTATTTTGGTCATTCCACATAGCCCATGCACCCCACATGTAGCTCTTACATTGTTTTGCTTTGAAATCTTATCAATTTAATATTTTTAATAAATATCCTTAATTACATAATTTTTAAGTTTGATTAATCCATAAATTAGCTAATGAATAGTTTTACCAAAATTCACAAATTTTAACAAATGTAGCTCTTACGTTGTTTTGCTTTGAAATCTTATCAATTTTATACCATACATATGTTTTATAATCTACCGAAAGCATACAAGAATATTTTTTTTAACGAATTTTCAAAAGAAAACTTAATTAGTAAGGATTAATTTATTACAATGGAATAATTAATTAGATTACTTCAACTCATTATTATAAAATAACTTTTATATAATATGGTTGATTATAAAAATTAATTTAAATATTATAATTAATTTTAATAGATTGAATAATTAATTAGGTTAATTCAACCCATTATTATAGAATAACTTTTATATAATTTGATGGATTATAAAAATTAATTTAAATAATATAATTAATTTTAATAGATTGAATAATTAATTAGGTTAATTCAACCAATTATTATAAAATGAGTTTTATATTATCTGGTTAATTATAAAAATTAATTTAAATAATATAATTAATTTTAATAGAATAAATAAATGTATTAAAAGAAATACAGATATTAACAAAAATAAGAAAGAAATAAAGAAAGAGAAAGATAGAAAGTCCAAAATTTGTCCCATTTGAGTAAATAACCCACTCTTACATCATATGCAATGTATTAGATTTCCCTCACATTTCCACATTTTCATGAGTTTGACATCAACATACATGGTGAATCGACATTTCCATTATATCGTAAAAAATTGATAAAATGTAAACAAAATAATAACAAAATGTAACTAATGTTGAGATAATATTTATCCTAACTATTTTGACTTATTTTAAAAGTGTAAAACATTTATTTGTTAATTTAAATATATTTTTTAATTTTTTTTGTTTTGAATATTTTTTTTGGAAGATTTTGTCATATTTCTATCGAAATTTCCAAGTCTACAATTCTACTTCAAATTCTACAATTCTACTTCAAATTCTACACTTACTTTCTGCCAAAACCAAAACTAAAAAACAAAGCATTCAATCAATTGAATCCATTACTAGAAAAAACCCAAACGGCACCTCTTCTATAACGCCATGTGTAAGGCCGATTGTTCTTCTCTCTCTTTGCACAGCAAAAAGGGGGTTTTTTTTTTTTTCGAGCTGAGGAGAACTACAACTCCCAAGTCACCGTACGTCATTTTGCTTTTCGATTTTTTTCCAATTCAATACAACCCCCACATGGAGGTTAAGTTTCTTCTACTTCAACATCACCCATAAACATGGATCCCCATTTCGAAAAGTCCTTGAATTGAAACAGAAATGCTCTGTAAACTCCCTTCCTTGTACTTGAAACCATCTCCAGCAGGATTGGACCCTTCAATTTCTCACCATGGTGATAAACGCAAGTCTGGGTGTTCCACTAGGCATACTCCAGAGCCCAAGTATCGGTTTAAACTCGTGGGACTGTCTATGGGAGATAAATGGAATCTCAATGATATTGATGCGAGTGAGTTTGTAAACTACCCCTGTAAGGAATTACAATTCTATGGATTTCCCTTATTTTGTTGCTCTGTTTCTATATATTCTCGGTGCAGCTGTTTGATATTTGCAGTTAAGTTGACTACTTATGTTGCTCCATTATGAAGAAAAGTTGCAGACGCTAATTACTCCTCGCGGTGATTGAACACAAGAACATTTCATGATAGTTTCATTTATGGAGCTAGAAAAAACATTTCATGCATTGAAATCAAGAACATTTTAGATTGATTGCTAATAGACATGGAAACACTAGGCGTTCTTCTTTGTTATGGTGGGCGGTGGTTGGATAATTATCAGTGGCATACCTTTGATATTATGAAAGGAGGAGATTTTTGAACCTCGAGGAGAATATTTTTGGAGTACCATCCCGTGTGTTTCAAAGGCTGAATGTAGTTTTTGTTTTTGTTTGTTTTTTGGGATAGGAAACAGTTTCATCGATTGTATGAAATGATACAGAAAAGTAGTAAGTCCTATCCTAAGTTACAAAAAACTTCTCCAATTGGATATCAGAGTAGTTGGCGGGTAATCTTTGAAATAATGATCATTTTGCATCAAAGTAAAGCCAAAAAGACAATATGTTCAAAATGGCTTCAAAAGAACTCTCGTGTTCTGCTCATTCCATGAAATCCAAACGAAAGCCCTGTTAAAGATTAAACCATTTAGTTATTTTCACATCCTTGAAAGGATGATTTAAGAAGACAAGAGATAACCAATCTGGAATCTCCAATGGGACAGCAATGGACCGGTTGAAAGCCAATTGGAAATAAGCTCATATATCTGTGGTGAAAGGGCCATGAATGAAAATCTGATTTTGTGTTTCACCATTTGATTACAAAGGCAGCAGCAGTGAGGAGAGGGACCGGCATAGAAAACCTTTTCTGAAGATGATTCTTGAGTATTTAAACATGTTCAGCTAAGCTCCAATAGGAGAAACTTTATCTTTTTGGGATAGAAATCTCTCCAGATAATCCCAATAGAGTTCGGAAAAAACAGGTGGGGCTCCTTTCCGATAGCTCTGTGACCATGAATTTGACTGTGCAAGTCCCCTCCTTTTTGATACTCCATTCCCAAGTATCTTTTTATCAACGATATGAATGGATGATAGAGATGCTAATAGTGATGCCCATTCCTGTATTTCCTCTTCTTTAAATGTGATTGTTGCTTTGAATCTTGCATTGAAGTAAAAACCAAAAAGGAGAAGGTTGTGCCTCCCCAAGAAATAAGAAGAAATAATATTAAGAAAGTCAGAGTTAGTTGAGACAATAGTAGAAATGAGGATTTGGAAAAGAGTTGAAGGAGACGACCTTACTTGAATAGAATATGTTCTATAGGTTGTACAATTGTGTCCTTGAGTTCTAAGGGAAAGAGTTGAAGTTGTGGCAGTTGAGGTAGATGGGGCTTTACAAGAGGTCAACCCAATTTAAAGTTGTCCAACTATGAAGTTTGCCTTTGGATTTGTGGGTCCTGTTTTGTTGTTGGGGTGATATCTTTGTCTTTTCTATACTTGTTCCTTCTTTTTGTAATTACAATATTACTACCATCACTAATCAATGGAGGTGTTTTTGTTTGTAATTATTTGATAGGACCCTTTTTGTATCCCATTTCATCATATCAATGAATGATTTTTGTTTCCTATAAAAAGATGAAAAAAAAAGAAGTTGGAATTTCATTACTCAATGTTTAAGGATAATTATCTTTCATTCTTTCTCAATGAAAGCTGGTTCTTTATAAAAAAAAAAAAAACAGTTTTAAGGATAATTAGACTTTTAATGCTTGTTTGGATACTTCAGCAGATGGAAGTTAGAAAGTCCTTAGGAAGGAGTGGTTATTGCAGGAAGGAAAAAAGTAAATTCCCAAGGGCAGAACCAATTACTATGGAAAAAAAAGTAAAGCTGGTGGTTTACCCAAAAACTATTAGAAGGGATATGTAATTAAGCTAATTAATCTGTTGTATGGGATGTATTAATCTATTAGAGGCAGTTAGTGTTTGTTATTCTGTGAGTTACACGTTTATGTATATAAGGTGTAATCTCTTCAGTTATGAATTAATGAAGAATATTCAGTTCAGTTGACCCATTTTCGGAAATCCTTTAAAAACAAGGAAGAAATTTTAAACCATTGTCGTCTCTTGGGATGCATGGAAATACCATCTAAAGTCTTGGGTTCAAGCCCTTGATGAAAAACTGAATAATGTTAAATCCTTGTCTCCAAAGTTGGCCTTGGGATTAGTGAGTGTGGGCAATGCACACAATGCAAGGAGTGGGCTTTTCAATACTCTGGGTATAAAGAAAAAGAATCTAGGTGGGTGGTCATTATATTCTAAACCACGACTTCCAAGATTTATAGGTTGTACCTTGCTCCTAGTCCAACTCAGGATAGGGAAAATGCCCCAAGTTTTTCCATATGGAAACTTAGTCGCTCATGCATCAACACTTTTGACAGGTTAGAATTAGAAAGAAGATCCCCATGGTTTTCTATCTCTTCAAACTTTTGCCCTATATGCAAGAATAGTTCAGAGACACAAAGCCACTTATTCATCTCTTGTTCCTATGCCGATTAATTTTGTGGTTTGATGATTTCATCTTTTGGTTTGTGCTCTGCCATCCCAAGCGTCGCGCATGAAATTTCTTTTTTTTTTTTGATATCCGTGAGTGTCCAGGCCAGCTTACGCGCACCTCGACTAATCTCACGGGACAATCGCCTGACCCTACTACATTTGGTTACCAAGGAAACTCGTAGGATATTAAGTATTCCAAGCGTCTCACATGGAATGGTCGCAACCATTTTAACTGGTCATCCTTCCAAAAGAGAAAAAAAGTACCATTGGGTCAACTTTATTAGAGCTTTCTTATGGTCTCTGTGGATTGAAAGAAACGACCAAATTTTCAAGGACAAAGAGAAATCATTCTATAGTTTTTCTTTTGACACTATCCTTGTTAGTTTTCTTATAGTGTAAAATGTTATTTTACTTTCTATATATTTTTTTGATAGGAAATAGAAAATATATCCATGAAAGAAGCCATATACAAACAAAACGAGATGAGATATGCCCAAAAAGCCAAAGGATTACAAAAAGGCTTCCCAATTGGCAATAATTGGGGATTACAAGAAGGCTCCCCATACACCCATTTTTACCCGTTGGATTAGTGTTACAAATATCTTTCATAGCTATAATATAATTTTTCTTCACTTTTGGCCTATTGGAAGTGTTTTTTTGTAGCTTTCCTTGGTGAGGGGTTGCTTTCCCCCTTATTTTTTGTAATTTCATCTTATCAATGGATTGAATCTTTCTCATAAAAAAAATTTGTACAGGTCATATTAAGGTCAATGGTTAGTTGTTGAACCTTTTCTGTGAGTACTAGATATTGGTTTTTGTCTTAGTATTTCTTTTTTTCCCCTCCTCCCTCCTAACACCTGTCCTGTCCATGCTTTATTCTCATATCCTGACAGATGCAGTGCAGCAAAACTTAAACAAATGGCTGTTGAAGACGCAGAACTTCTTAAATGAAGTCACATCTCCCCTGGGAAAAACCAGTAAGAACAAAGATCATATTCCTGCAGGTGCCTATGGTACCACCGAAATAGAGGATATAGTTATGGCGGAACATACTGTTAATATCAGCACACCGAATGGCCTTCTCTCTTCTACTGCTGTTGTATCCATTGAACAATTTAGCAGGTCAATTATTACAAAGTTTGATCATTTGACCTTAAGATATTGTTACTTGAATCAATTATTTTTCATTTTAATTTGCTCTCTTATCAGAGAACATCTTTACATTACATTATAGTCTATAGTTGTTTATCAGATTTGCTCGAGAGGCGAAGAGGCAAGACTTGAGATTTTATGAACAATCAAACCATATAAGTGTCATCATGAACATTGTAATAGAATGGAAAGGATGAAATTGTGCCTCTGGAAATCATTATTCAACAATGTGTATATTGTGTAGCAATAATGAGGCTTGTAATGTGTGAAGACTTTGCATATAAATCATTTCCGTTTCATGCATATTTTTTTTGGGGATGAAAACCTTGTTATGGCATGGCAACGGTTTCACTTAAAATTGTTGAATCATCAAATTTTGTTGATTAAACGAAGTAGATATACAGAACCAAGTATTTTCTACCAGTTCAAAGCGAAAACATATGTTTAAAATCTCTCATAATAGAAACCCAGAGAAAACCAGGTAACAAAATATTCTTTCAAGGTCTCGAGACTGCAAATAAAAGGTCTAATTGTTCATTCACTCGTTTACTTCTGCAGACATGGGTAGTTATTGCCTGTGTACAGAAAAAGAAAGAAACTATAAACTAGAGATCCTTCGGCATAACTTATAGAAGTCGGAAGAAGGAACAATAAGCTGCCAGATGAAAAGAAATTTATTCTTGCAGTTACAGTAATCACTGATTTATAAATCAACTAGCTGGAAGAAAACAGGCTGTTGATTTTGCTGTCACCTGAGCTGTCATTACATTACACTCTGCCTCTCAAGCTGATTCAAAGATGTTCCCAGTCCTATCTTGCTGATTATTTCCTGAATGTGTTCCTTCGGCAGTTGTTTAGTTAGCACATCTGCAAGTTAATTTTGAGTGGATGCAAAAGGACTGCAAATCAATCATGCTTCTAAATTCTCCTTAGAAAAAGAAAGGAAAAAGAAAACCCTGTAGGATATGATAGAACCAAACATCACAGACATATTAAAGTTTAAACTCTGATGGTGAGTTATTATTTTTAAGAGGGAGGGAATTGATATATAATCTTGTAATATTGATTTGAGTTTGTTAATTGATATGGTATTATCTGGGGTGAGAGGAACAATGGAGTTTTTTAGAGGAGTTGAAAGGTCTAGGGAGGAAGTTTAGTCCCTTGCAGGTTCCATGTCTCCCTTTGGGTGTTGGTGTGTAAGGATTTTTGTAATTACCCTTTAGGTAATCATGCTTGATTGGAGTCCTAATTTGTTTCAGTTGGGCTCCTTTTGGGGTTGGTTATTTGTATGCCCCTTGTACTCTTTCGTTTATTCTCAAGGAAAGTATAGTTTATCATAAAAAGAAAGTTTGTTAATTGTTTGCTGTTGATTGGTTTTAGTTGGCTTGTTAATTAGTTAGTTAGTTTAGTTATTGGGCTAGCATCCTTTAGAAAGATTTAATCCCTTGTTTGTGCAAGACTTTCTGAATAATAACGAAGACTCTCGTTGAGTATTTTTGAAGTTTATTTCCTTATATGTTAGGTTGCATCACCATATACCCATATTTCTACTTTGAAGAAAAGAAAACCATTTCATTTGGCCTCATCTTAACTTATCTACTTGTTTTATTTAGCAATAAAAAGGTGAAATTTGAGTGATTCTTATTAGGCATAAGAGATTCTGATTTCTTGTTCCAGGTTTGTCTATTTTTTGTTTCCTGCCCTGTCTAGGTTTTTCGTTCATTTATTAGTGAAAAGTATATATAATTTATTTGACGCATCAATATCATGACATGCAGGATGAATGGCTTGACTGGGCAGAAAATGCAGAGGATATTTAAAGCCCTTGTGCCTGAATCTGTTTACAATGATGCTCGCAGTCTGGTAGAGTATTGCTGTTTTAGATTCTTGTCGAGGGACAGTTCAAATATTCATCCTTCACTCTGTGTAAGTACTTCAGGACCTTAAAGTTTCACACATTGCTTAATGGTTCAATGACGAGAAGATATGGAGTTTTAATTTATTTTAGGGAAAAATTCAATTTTTTACTTTTGAATTTGGCAAGGTTAATCAATTTTTACCCAGACGGTTGTATTTTAAGCTTAAAAGAGGAAGCTCCTAAAGTTTTCTTTTTCTTTGTTGAGTTTGTTCTAATGGCAGAAAAATTTTAGCAGCACCACAAGAAAAATTTGGTTGCTCTTGGGTTTTTAATTACAGTACGAAGAACAATATTTCTCATCTTCTGGGAGGTTGTGTACTAAGAAGGAAAGAAAAAAATTCTTTGGTTTAATGTAGTCAGCTCTAATTTGGGGTTTGCGACTGAAAGAGATCTTTAGAATTTTTAATGCAAAAGAGTTCTTTAGGAGGATAGATTAGAATGAAAGGATACAAGGGCATACAAAAAACGGGCCCACAAAAAAAGGAGATCAATTAAAGGAAGGGACCCCAATCTATCAAAATAAGGCCTAATGAATAATTACAAAATAAAAATCGAAGCCCACCTATCAAGGGACCATACATCCCTTGGGTCTCTCTTCAACCCCCTAAACACTCTGTTATTTCTTTCCTCCCACAAGCTCCATAACAAAGCACACATCCCAACTTGCCACAAAAAATCTTCCCTTCTCACGGAAAGGCAGATGGAGGAGGAACTCCTTGATCAACTCCCTATAATCCTGGTAACTCCATGTTTGCATCCTGAAAGCATCAAAGAACATTCCCTACATTAAACGCGCATAGTCACAACTCTAAAGAATGTGATCCAGATCTTCCTCCACCTTCCGATGAAGAATGCAAAAAAACGGGCTCACCAACGAGGGCATCCTTCTTGAGAGTTTATCGAAAGTATTGACTCCACTGTGGATGACTTGCCAAATAAAGAACCTAATCTTATTTGGAACTTTCACCTTCCACACAAGAGAAAAGATAGACTCACTATGGTGAGAAGAGTTCATCCAACAACGAAAGAAAGAACTACATGAATACCACTCAGAAGGACTAGGACTCCAACATTTACCATCTCTCCTCCCCTCCCTGAACTCAAACCCTTCGACCAAAGAATCGTTTCCCTACCGGACAATGTGCGACGAAACCCAAGCGAAAACGATGGAGAGCTCCCTGATTGGGACAAGACATCAACCACCAATCGGTTTCTCATGGAAGACAAATGGTACAGACGAGGAAACGTAAAGCAGAGGGGTCTATCCCCCACCCACTTATCCTCCTAAAAGAACGTATTCCTCCCATCTCCCACCTCACAATAAACAAGGCCCAAAAAAGAGGGAAACTCTAGGATAACGTCTTTCCATGGGCATCTGAAAGTGCCTATAGCCCCATCCGACAACCACTCCATAGAATAAGACCGTATTTACTTACAATAATCCTGTGCTGAAGGGAAGAAGATTCAAGGAAAAAGCGCCAGAGCCATTTAGCTAACAAGGTTTTGTTGCGCACCCTGAGATTCCCTATTTCCAGACCCCCACAAGACAACGGTTTACCCACCATATCCCAACTCACCAGGTGAGCACCTCTATCTTCCCCACTCCCTTCCCATAGGAAGTCCCTCATCAGCTTCTCGAGATTCTTACACATCGCCCTAGGAGCTCTAAATAAGGAGAAAAAGTACGTCGGAATCCCACTAAGCATCAAACGAATAAAGGTTAATCTACCCCCTTTAGAAAAGAAGCTTCTCTTCCAGGAAGCCAGTTTTTTCCTCACCTTATCCTCCATAGGGCTCCAAAAGGAGAGACTCCTAGGATTGTGACCTAAGGAAGGCCTAAGTATGACCTTGGAAAATCACCGACCTCACACCCTACCAAGGAAGCCCACCTAATCACCTTAGAACGATCACAATTCAACCCCAGCACCTGACACTTACCAATATTGATCTTAAGCCTAGACATCGACTCAAAGAATGCTAATATTCAATATCTTCTTGATGTGCTCTTTTCAAAACCTTTTGCAATTTCTCCTTTTATTTTATTTTATTATTTTTTACATTAATTCTTGTTAGAATAATTTTTTAACTCATTCCTTTGTGTTCTTCCTCTCACACTACTTTATTTGTAACTTTTCTTTATATAAATGAAAAGTTTTGTTTCTTTTAAGAAAAAAGCTCTTTCATATTTTCCTTTAAAAAAAAAAACTCCTTGATATTTAATGATCAATCAGATATTAATATTTTCGAATAGTATATACAAACAACCCAACAATATACTATAAAATCTTGAAACTCGTACTACTTAATATAATTAAAAAACAAGAAAAAGAAAAAAGGCAAAAAAACCACTGAGCTTTCTGTCTTAACAGGGATACAACCTCCAAACGAAAGATGCCGCTAAGGAACTTGATCAAAGACAAAAAAACTTTTTATCAAAAAAAAAAAAAAGACAAAAAAACTTAACCCTTTGAAGAAACTGATATTTTCAGATTAGTATATGTTGATGACTAGCAAAATAATACTTTCCTTTTTGATGAGTAAATTTTGTTTATTTCTGCAGGAACCCGCATTTCAGAGATTGATATTCATAACAATGCTTGCTTGGGAAAATCCATATCACGAGCACACTAATGCTTCAGAGGAAATTTCTTTTCAGGTTGTTCATCCAATATTATATTCTATGCCATTTTGAATTTCCTTGGAAGTTTGTTGGTTGTGAAATTAAGGGTTTTTATTTATGTCAAAATCAATGTTTTCAAAAGGGGAGCCCATGCTTTATATATAGGCTAGGCTTTGGGAATATCAAATATGAATGATTTACACGAGGTTAACAATTTAAGCTAAGCCAAAAATTAATTAAAACAAATAAAATAAACAATAACCCTGCAGTTAACCACCATGGATTGGCCTAGTAGTCAATAAGGGCCTAAATAGAAAAAGGACTTAGAGGAAATGACTTAAAGTGATGTAGCCGTATACTTGTAATAACCCTTAGTCTTTTATTTTACTAAGTCATGTGCCAACCACATTCCTTGTAACTACTTTAGTTAGGATCCTTGCCTATTTAAGGGCAAGTGATTATCAATAAAGGGGTATCATTTGTTATTATTCTAAAAACAAGTCTACGGCTCCACCATATTTGGTATCAGAGCGTGTGATTTTGGGCGCTTCCTCGATGGCATCCAAGAAGGTCTCGACCAACATAGGTGGAGACTCAACATCGATGGGCAAAGAGGCGGAGACTATCACCGTCCTCTCACCACAAGAAACGACTGTACGCTTGCTGTCGGTCGAAGATGACGTGCGTGAGATTAAAAAGATCCTTGAAATGTTATGTGTCAAACTAGGCTGTAAATTAGATCAACAAGCTGCCGAACCGCAAGAATACTTGACTTTGGAAAGAAGACCGTAAGAACATCATAAAGAAGGATGGGGAACCAGACGTGGGCAAGATTTTGAGCGAAAGTCATTTCAAGAAGTAGTTGCAGCACCGAGGAATTTTCAAGAACAATGCTCGGGACTCCAAGAAGCCAACTACAACCCATTGTTCAAAAGGCAAACCGAATGGGATGGAGGTAGCTCAAGTGAAGAAGAAGATGAACCTGTGGAATTTCAAATGGGAAGGCAAAGAGATCGAAGGTTCCCATACCAACAACCCGAGAGTGACTTCAAAAGGCAAATAGATTTGCCTCTAAGAATGGTCCAAGAAGTAGATTTTCCTCCAAGAATCCATCAAGAACACCAACCAATGCTCCAAGAATTCAACAATAATCCCTTGTATAGAAGACAACAAGACGGGACGGATTCATCGAGAAATAAGGATCTTGGAAAGATGGGAAACAAGGGGGAACCAAGCGGTAACCTAATGGGGCAAGCTACCATGGAAAGAACTTATCAAGAACAAGATAAAACATCTCGGGAATTGGAATAAAGGATGAGACAGCAACAAGAAAGACAAAGAATGGAGCAAAGAATAGTTCATGAAACACATTTAGCTCCAAAAAAGTATCAAATAATGCATCGAGACTTCCACATCAATCCATTACATAATTGGCAGCAAGAATTCTTCAAGTGGAAGCCTTTAGAAACGCAAGAACACAAGGTAAAATATCAGCAAGAAAGGCAAGAAAGGCAAATTTTTGTTCAAAGAACAGTCCACGAATGGGATACAGTCCAAAAATGGAATTTTTGGCCATTTACTACTTAACTCGAGGTCGAGTTCTTTTTGGGAAGGGGATGTTTGATGTAGCCGTATACTTGTAATAACCCTTAGTCTTTTATTTTACTAAGTCATGTGCCAACCACATGCCTTGTAACTACTTTAGTTAGGATCCTTGCCTATTTAAGGGCAAGTGATTATCAATAAAGGGGTATCATTTGTTATTATTCTAAAAACAAGTCTACGGCTCCACCATAAAGCCATGTGATCACTAATCTAACCTTTAATATCCTACGAGTTTCTTTGACAACCAAATGTAGTAGGATTAAACAGTTATCTCATGAGAATAGTTGAGGTGCATGAAAGTTGACTCAAACACTTATGGATAAGAAAGAAGCCTACATTAGTTGTACCTTTATTATTAGCATATACGTGTTTACTTAAATGATTGCCTTTATTTCTTTGGCGATTTTTTTAAAACTATTTTATTAGATGTAGAAGTCTTGCTATAATCTGATCGATTTTCTTTTGGAAATTCATTTAGCAGAAGACTTGGTAATATATGTATGTGTCATGTGTGCATAGGGGCCAGCCTAAGACAACAGGATACCATAGTCTTAAAATTCAGATCAAAGGGTAAAAGTTCCTCCTTAATGTTATCTGGAAAGAAAAAAGGAAAAAGAAGATAGCAAGGGATTAATTTTACTTGTATTTTTGAATTGGAAATGGAAAGCAGATTTCTTTTTGGCATGATGATTCTCCTTTAAATCCAGGTTTCCTCATCTTTTTTGAGTTGTGTTTTCCCTGAAGTGCCGCATTTTAAATCGTTGGGACATTTATCATTCTTTATAACAAGAAGAAATTTGAAAGATGATGAACTAGAGGAGTGTTGTTTTTTTTTTTTTTAAATATTTTTTTTAGAGAATATGAACTAGAGGAGTTAAGTCTCTTATTGTCTAATCTGGAAATTTTCAGACTTCAAATATAAGGATGATAGCAAGATTTGGAAGATTGATCACGATATTTATTTGCAAGTTAATGCAATTTTGTTGAAAAATATATCCTCTAAGAAATGATACTTGAACATTTCGTATATACCGTTAAACTATATATAATATTTTTTTTTGGTACCGTTGATAACTTAAAGGAATATGATTTTATAGATGCCAGGAAGTTCAAGTAACTGACAACGATGGAGAAAGTGTGATATTATTGATGCCTTTTGTTACATCTCTCTTAGTTTGGGGTGGTGTAGTCTAAGAGGATAAAAGGAGAATAATCTCCCAAAATCAATTAGATCTTTATTATGAATTAGGAGTTATTGAATAGAAGAGGGCAGTTCTCTGTTTATAGAGAATTGAAAAACAAACTAATTGCAATCCTAATTAGCCAAGGAATTAAACAAACTAATCTTAATCCTAATTAATCACTAATCCTACTAAATCATATTCTATCCCTTCCAAAAAAAACTTGTCCTCGAGTTTCAAAAAGAAAATGAAGACCACCGACGGATGAATAAACAACCAATTGACCACCAACAGCTAGCCATAGCAGAAGAGCCACTGAAATTCTCCCAATAGAAATCAAATTCTCCCAGATAAAGAAAAAGTTCTTGAAAGAAATCTGGAAAAATGAATAGCTTTGTTTAGAAAAAAAAAAAAAAGAAATATGGAAAAATTGTAATATGGGTTGAGTCAAAATAAAACCATTCAACTTGTACATGGGCTAGATTGATTCTTTAAAATGGATAGGTTGGGGTGTGGACATGGGCAAGTCATGTGGATCTTGGGGGAGAAAACACCAAAATCATCCAACAAGTCTTGGGTCGTATTGTGTGGGTCGTATTGTGTGGGTCTTGGGGCAAAAACACAAATCATGCTAGAAGCTTTCACCTAGTGCATTGCCAAACTTTGATGGGATTAATTATGAGTTGGGTTGCGTAAGTTCAGGGTCGAAAAAGATCGAACGATTCTTGTCGTCTTTGTCCTCTTCACACGCAACAACATGATTTTCGCTCGATTGTTGTTGAAGAGGCGTCTCATATTCTTTATTTTCTCCTGTTGCACTTATGGCTTCTGCGTTCGACACCTCTTTCTCCTTGATGAGGGCGACACTATTTAGGATTCAAAAAGATGTGGGTGGTGTGTCACTAAGCGGGGCTAGGGTTTTGTTGTTTGGTGCCTTTTGCCTTTCACAATGTGATGCTAAATATGTAGCAAATAGCTCAAAAACATGCAAGTGAACACATCATAGCAGCAAGTGATAAGTAATTTAAGATCGTTCTCCACAGAGATTGATTTTAGGGAATTTCACTACTTCTAAGCTTAATTTTAATGAAATTCAAAGGAAACCGGTGACAAATTTGTTCATTAACTAAGATGCAAGTAAATATAAAGTGTGACAAAGCTAAAAATGACAGAAAAATAAGGAAAACAACAAATAAAGTGGGATAACAGATAGAAAATGATAGGTTCGGATTAGGAGCTGTATACTGTCAATGCTTTGCTATAGCAATACTCATGCAATTTCCATTCCACTCAGCATTTTCTACGGGAATTTTCCAATTCTCCTTAGGTTTAATGCTTAAACTCCCATTTAAACACCTCTTTTAAAGCTCTGCTGACTTGTGCATTAGGTGAGTGTTTATTCCTAAACTACCCACTAGCTAGCCGCTACTTTTAATCAAGCTAATGTAAAGTAAAGCAATCATTCATCACTCCTTCTCCCAAATTCATAACAACACTACTAGATAATGGTTGGCCAAACGAAAATCTAGCATTAAAATGAAGCACATTTTACTTTAAAATGGAAATCACAGAGTTCACAATCAGCAAAACATTTAGTTCAAGTACAAGCACCCTAATCCTCACCTAAAGAAGATTAGTTCATTTTCTTTTTTTTGATAAGAAACATCAATGAAATATATATTAATCACAAAAGAGGACAGTCTAAGGTCGGGGTGGAGATTACCCTGCCAAACAAACACAAAACTATCTCTAAAGGGCTTGCCAATCGCTAATAATCATGAGCAAGCTATAATTACAAAAAAACTTTCTGTAAGAAGAAATCCACCAAGATGCCGTATTTTGTACAGAATTACAAAAGGAGTCTAAAGAAGACGATTTGTCACCAAAGGTTCTAGCATTTCTTTCCTTCCATAAAAGTCAAATGGAAGCTCTAAACGCACAACCCGCTATCACCTTGGCCTTCTTTCTCAAATTCCAAGCTTGCAACCCTTCTTCGAGCCAGTCATCCACCTTTTTCGACAAGCAGAAAGAAAGCCCCAACAAACCAACAATGAAGTTCCAAGTCTTAGAGGCAAAGTCACAATGTAACAGATTGTGGTCGATGTCCTCACTATCTTTTAAACAAAGTCTGCACCCAGAGGGGGAAAGAGCCCAGTTTTTCATCTCTCTTTGCACTTTATCATCCGTGTTCAAGCTTCTATAAGCCACACTCCAAAGGAAGAGTTTTACTTTCTTAGGAGACTTATGTTTCCAAATCTTGCCCGCAAGAGATAGGTTGATCTTAGGGGACTTTCCAACCGACCTACTAAACATAGATTTAGTAGAAAAAATTCTCGAGCCTTCCAGTTTCCAAGTAATGCTGTCCATCTCATTTCCCATACGGATATTGTCTAGCTTGCCAATGAGGGCCACCCAACTGCTCAGCTCACGACCAAAAAGCCCTCGTCGAAGGCCAAGGTACCAAGTTTGGGAGCTGTCCTCCCAACAATCTGCAACAGAAGCAGATTTCTTATGGGAGATCTCGAATAAATCAGGGAACACGACTTTAAGGCGCTGTAAATCACACCAGACATCAATCCAAAATCTAATTCTTTTCCCACAACTTATTTGGAATTTAGTGAATCTCTCAAAACCATCATAGTTTTTCTTAATGTTAGGCCAAAAACGTCTGCCCATTTTTTTAGGAAGGGTTGAAGTTCTCCAACCGAGATCATCAGTCCCATAAATGCTACCAATAACTTTCCTCCAGAGGCCCTCTTTCTCGTGGGCAAAACGCCAAAGCCACTTGGTTAAGAGGGCAGTATTCCGTAAGCCTAAAGCTCCCACTCCAATGCCCCCATGGGTAGTAGGCAGAGCTGTCCACTCCCATTTAACAAGGTTGCAAATAGGTTTGTAATGGCCACCATTCCAAATAAAGTCACGCTTAAGCTTTTCTAACTTCTTTATCACAACAACAGGGGCTTTAAGGAGGGAGAAGTAGTAGATTGGGAGGCTGTTAAGGACCGATTGGGCCAAAGTAACCCTTCCCCCTTTAGAAAGCAACAACTTCTTCCAACCATCTAATTTCGCTTCATACTTATCAACCATAGGATCCCAAAACTTTCTAGTGCGGTGGTTGCCCCCCAAAGGGAAGCCAAGGTATTTAATTGGGAGAGGCTCCATTTTACACCCGAATTTATTTGCCCACCGCTCCATGTCCTCAGCTTGAGTATTAATCCCTATAATCGCGGTTTTGGCAAGATTCAAAGACAGCCCCGCACCCTTCGAAACAAACATCAAAATCTCCCACCAATTCAGCAACACAGTCTCGTCATAGGCACTAAAAACAATGGTATCATCAGCGTATTGCAGAATGGAAACCTCAACATTATTCCTACCCACGTGCAGACTTTTAAGAATTTTCTTCTCTAAACAATAATGAACCGATCGGCTAAGAGCATCTCCCACAATAGTAAATAAGAAAGGGGATAGGGGGTCCCCTTGTCTAAGCCCTCTAGAAGCATACACCTTTCCCCTCGGTTTACCATTCAACATAATAGAGAAATTAGTGTTCACCAAACAACCTCTAATCCATTTCCTCCACATAGTCCCAAAACCTTTAAGCTTGAGGATGGCGTCAAGGAATTCCCAACTCACTTTATCGTAGGCTTTTTCAAAATCAAGTTTAAGAAGCACACCTTTCTCTTTTTTACACCTACACTCTTCAACCACCTCAGCTGCCACCAAAATCGGGTCAAGAATTTGCCTCCCTTGCACAAAAGCCGCCTGGCAATCACTAATGGTATTCGGGAGAACTTCCTTCAATCTTTCAGCAAGAACCTTGGCGATAACTTTGTAAAGAGAGGTAACTAGACTGATGGGTCTAAAATCACTAATTTTGGAGGCGCCCCTTTTCTTCGGGATCAAACAAATGTAGGTTTCATTTGTTTTTTTGTTAATGATTCCGTTTTGAAAAAACTCGTGGAACGCCTCTACTAAATCCGGCTTCAAAATGTTCCAAAATTTTTTAAAAAACTCTCCGGTCATACCGTCGGGGCCCGGGGATTTCATAGGGCCTAAGCTTTTGATAGCTCTCAAGATCTCATCGTCTTTGAAAGGCACCTCCAGCCTGGCACTACTCTGACCATCTAAAGGGCTCCAATTCGGGCCATCTAACACAAATCGGGGACTCTCATCTTTAGAATATAGCTTGGTAAAGAAACCAATAATCTCCTTCTCAATATCGGCTTCAGATGAGAGGAATCCTCCCTCTTCACTTTCAAGTGCTACAATGAAGGATTTGCTCTTCATGGAACCTACCCATCTATGGAAAAAGGCAGTATTCTCATCACCTTCCTTCATCCATTTGATTTTACATTTCTGAAGAAGCCTCCTTTGATCAGACACCGTGATGTCAAGGAGGGAAGCTCTCAACTTTAGCCTTTTAGCGATGTGATGGGATTGGATTCTCCCTAGATCTTCTAACCGATCCAGGTTCTCAATTTGCTCAAGGATGGCTCGCTTCTTATCTTTCAGATTCCCAAATACCTCTCTGTTCCAGGCTTTAAGATGCTCTTTCAGGCCTTTTAATTTACTCATGAAACGGAAGCCAGCCCAACCAATCGGATTGATATCAATGAGGAATCGGCCTCTCATCTGCTGCTACATTGTGAGTTTGCTGAGAAAGTTTGGAATCGGTTTGCTGGTAGTTTTGGGATTGAGGGTTGCAAACCTAATTGTGTGGTTATGTGGTTGAATGAAATCCTGGAGGGAGGTGGTTTAAAGGACAAAGCAAAAGTTCTTTGGCGCAACTTTTCAAGAGCTACTGTGTGGCACCTTTGGAAAGAAAGGAACTCGAGGATATTTACAGATAAGTCGCTTCCGTTTGATATTTTTTGTGATGCTGTACAACAATCGGCCTCTAATTGGAGTGCCCTTGATAGAAATTTTTGTAATTATTATGCTGCCTTGATTATCCTTCATTGGAAGGCTTTTGTGTAGTTTTTCTTGGAAAGGGATGCCTTATCCCTTGTCCTTTGGTTGTTTATTGTTGTGGCTTTCGTGAATGAAAGTTCTCTGTTTCTTCTCAAAAAAAAAAAAAAAAAAAGAAATTGCAACTCTAACCTTTCTGCTTTCTTATTGTTTGGCTGTAAAATGATCCAAAACGTTAGATACATTTCCCAAAAGACGCTAGATTTCATCCATTCCTTTCTAGAATTCCTCACGGGCTTCACAATCAAAGTAGGAATTTAGGTGTGTTGAATAATTCTCTGCCTCCATTGGTGGTGATCCAAATTTGAAAGTCGGTTTTCTGGCTTTGAACTTCTTTCTTGTGCTGTAAATTTCTGTTCTTGGCAATTTCTTGAACATTTTTGATATTGCAACAAGATCTTCGGAATCGCTAGAATAAAAATTCCTGTATAGATTTTGGCAGGAACTTTGAAAAAATCGAGCATGGTGGAGTTGTGTTGAAATTCATCTTTTGAATCGCTAGAATCAAAATGTCAACGTTGTTCTTGAATGTATTTTTGGTTTTCTTGCCTACATCGATCGTTGTATCTTCTCTTGTTGATCTTGTGTTGTACTCATTCTTTCAAACTCACTTGTTGTCTCTTCTTCTTTTGAAAGAAGGTATTTTAAAGGTATCCCATTTGTATATATATATTTATATATATTTTGATAAGAAACATCAAAACGGAGATATATTATTATCACAAAAAAGAAGATAACAACCTAGGGGCGAGGGTGGAGGTCATCCCTCCCAAAGGGTATCCTCTTTGTAAATAGTAGTGTGTTGTTGAGTCAAAGCACAACTCACGGAACTCTTACGATCTGCGTCAACAAGAGTTTCCCAATCTTTCACCGGGGACAACCAACATTGGCCTAGATGATTTTTCTGATATCAATTTGGTGTAGCCTTGGAGGATAAAAGGAATACTCTCCAAGAATCAATCAAATCTTTATTATGAATCAAAAGAGGACAATCTTTATTATTTAATCAATCAATCAAATCAATCAAGTCCCATATTTTCCAACGCTATTTGAGTGTTGCTGGCAAGCAAGTCCATGAAGTTCCATCAACAAGTGTGGGTGGATCGTTGTTTTGTATTGCGTTGAGTTCCAGAGGCATGGACATTCAAAAGCTCGCAGCTTCGTCATGGAGTTCGTTGTCCAAGCTTCATTCATCCTTCTCTATTCAGGATATTTGCCTTAATTGGGATGCCTTTATTTCTCCATCCTAAGTCTTCATTGTTCTTTTATGGGCTGTTTTTGTGTTGCCTTTATAGCCGTGTGTTGTTCTTTTATTGGTTGTTCTTATCATTTTCTTGTTGTTCTTTTATTGGATGTATTTTCGTATCTTTGTATTTTGAGCATTAGTCTCTTTTCATTTCTTCAATGAAAAGTTTGTTTCCTTTTAAAAAAAAAGAATCAAAAGAGGACAAAGAATTGGAAAACAAACTAATCCTAAGCCTAATTAACCAAAGAATTAAACAAACTAATCCTAATCCTAATTAACAAAGGATTCGACCAAGATATCTAATTAATCACTAATCCTACTACATCAAGGGTTTATTTTATTTGTTTGACAATTGTTAAAAGATTTGATAATTTTTTATTTGATGATCATATTGACAAGCTTGATGTCTAAACGCGAAATCACATATTCATATATTGTTCGTATGCCTGGCGGTTTTGGAATCATATTCGAAATTCATTTAGTTGGTATGTGACATTTCCTAGAGATACGAAGGACCTTCTCAACCTTGTTTTGATGGAGCACCCTTTCAAGGATGCTAAGGCCCTACTTTGGAAGCACATCGTAAGGGCCTTCTTTATGGTTCTTTGGAAAGAAAGAAATCAAAGAGTATTTATAGATAAAGAACAAGGCTCTGAAGAGTTCTTTGATCTTGTCATCTATTATGCTATATCTTGGTGTAAAATGTCTAAATTATTTGTTTCATGTTCTTATGCTTCACTGTTAATCAATTGGGAAAACTTTTTGTAACCTTCCAAATTTCTCATCCTTTTTGTAAATTTCATACATCAATGAAATTGTTTCTTATAAAAAATATATATTATACAATATACATTGACAAGCTTGATATCAAATTTCGTTCTTTTTGTCATTGCAGAAGATGTTAGTTGGAGAAGAGGCTTTTACACGTATTGCACCAGCCATTTCTGGTGTAGCAGATCGACCAACGGTACATAATCTATTCAAGGCCCTTGCGGGTGATGAACAGAGCATCTCTTTGAGTTTGTGGCTCAAATATATTGATGAACTGCTCAAGTGAGCATCACAATTCTTTCTTAATCCTGCATTTGGCCATGGTACACTTGTACAAGTCTATAATCTATAATACTGAAATGAAATGAATATAAGATATTGTTTAGGTTTATTTGTTGCTAGGTCCTCCTCAACACATGAGAATTGTTTCATGGACTAGAAATATAATATTCTCATCATTATTATTTTTAGACATAATTCACTTTTGATCATGTAGTTTGAGATTAGTTTATATTTTGGTCTCTATAGTTTCAAAATAAATAATTTAGCCTAGGTAGTTTAACAAATACCAAGCTTTTCAAGTACTTTGACTGTTAGTTGACATTTCTAACTTTGATATGGTAATTAGCTGGGGTCGACGTGACTTTAATAACTTGTGTATTTTTACTTGTTTATTATAGCAATGTCTTATCATTTCTCCCTCCAAATTCGCTCCAATTGTCACCCCTTCCTCCCCCAATCTCCCTCAATTGCTGCCTTTCTCCCCAATCTCCCTCCATCATTGGCCACTCCTTGGATCTCTATCATCAGCATACTCCCTTGATCTCTCTCCATTGTTGCTGCCTTCCTCCTTCCTTCTCTCTCTCTCTCTCTCCCCCTCTTCTTTGCCCTTCCCTTCTCTCATCTTCTCCAACCCCCTGTCTTCATCCTCTCCTTTTTCCTCGCCCCTTTTCCATTTATTTCTGGATTCCTTCTCCCTTACTGACACCCAGTATTCTTTTTCCTCCGGTTTTCAACACCCACTGTTCTTTACACTAAACATACTGCTGAATATGATAAAAAAGAAATCAACTTTTCAATATGAACTGGGATCTTGCTTCATTGTTGTACATTTCTAACCTCCTTGGACTATGTGCCTCGATGGGGAAGTAGTGAGATTAACAAAGTCCAATATTCCTATTGGACTATGTGCTCGATAGGAATATGGAAGACATGGACCATCAAGCCCGAGCAACTGTTTAGTGTACAATATAGAACTTAGGTTGAAAAATTTTCTATTGTTCTAGTTCTTGTCAATTGTTACAGTGACTGCAAGCATTTAAATTATTTAATTGTACTGAATCTTAGGTTTAATATGTTGTTGTAACTTAATTTCTGTTGGTTTGGCTGTAGGGTTCATGAAGGACGAAAATTATATCGAGTTCGAGATAACAGACAGTTCTCTGGTGAGAATATCCTATGTATTGGTTCCAGCAAGAAGAGACCTGTTTTAAAATGGGAGAATAATATTGCATGGCCAGGAAAACTTACTCTTACGGATAAAGCTGTCTATTTCGAGGTTAATTACTTTTCAGGAGACATAATCTCTGACCAATGGGTTTCACAGTATATAGAAAATAAATGCAGTTCTAGATGCACATAAGTATTGTAATAGTGTCTCAAAAAAAAAAAAAAAAAAAACTATTGTAATAGAAAAGGCATCATTCCATAAAAAAATTAATAAACATTAAATTTAGGTGCTTAATGTAGTATCATAAAATCAATTTAGTTTTTAGTTTTTCTTTTTGGGAGCTTCAGCCAATTTATAACTTTGAGAACGAGAAATTACAAAAACGATTAGATTGAAGTGCCCCAAGAAATAAAAAGTAAACAATATCATCTCAGTGTTATCCTTCAATTTCTCTTCTTTGAAAACTCCCCTATTCCTTTATGATGGTAGAAATTCTACCTATTAAACATGTGGAGGATTCACGCCTTAGCAGAATTACTTTGAACTCAGCTTAAACCAAAAACATTCAGCACCATGAAGGGAAGAGGCAACAATAGGACAGGACAATGGATGAACAAGTGTTTAACATCTTTCAGGCTGTTCTTACGCAATAAGAACAACCTTGGTCTAAGAGGTTGTGCTTTTGAACCTTTTCCTAGGTGTTTAGACCTCCAAGTACCATCTTCCAAATGAAAACCTTCACTTCTTAGGCATCTTAAGGTTCCATAATAATTTACCAAATTATTTCAATTTAGTTTTTATGACATAGAAGTAGTTAAAGGATGATACATGTAATACTGACCTAGTCGGTGTTTTTTTTTTAATAGAAAAAGTTGTAGTAGGAGTGGAGATTTGAAACATGGTTTTCATTGTATTTACCACATAATTGGCTCTTGGTTCTCTTAAGCAAGACGGTGCTATGAAATTTTTTGTAGTGTTTCTGTTTGTAAGAGTTTGGAGAAGATTAACAGAGACATTCTTTTAGAGGAAGTCGATGTGGGTGGGGTTCTCATTTGATTAGGTGGAAGGCCGCGTCGAGGCCAATTGACCTTGGGAGTCTGGGAAGAGGTTGAGGGTTTGCAATGAGGCCTTGTTGGTAAAATGGTTGTGGAATATGATTATCGTGAGTATGGTAAACCCAAGAAAACTCTTGGAAAGCTATTCCTTTAGGTTTCGCTTTCTTTTCTAAGTTTGAGAAATGATTTGTTGGAGATGGCTCAAACACTTACTTATGAGAGTATTTTTTACTGGGTCAGTCCCGTCTGTGTTCCCTTGTACCATCTCTCCTCTTTGAGGTTGTGGTCTGTGTCTTTTTCATTCCTTCCTTGGTAACTCTTCTTTGTTTAATTTTAGATTTAGCCATCATTTATTGGATCTGAAGACGGTAGATGCTTCTGCTGTGCTTTCTTTGTTGGGAGGTTTACATATGTATTCAGAGAGAAGGGATATTCGTTCCTTCCAATCCTTCTAAAGGATATTCTTCAAGCTCTTTCTTTCTTCTTTATTTCTCCCTGGGAAGGTTTATTGATGCATTTGTTTTTATTGTAATTTTTTTTTGAGAAGTTTTTATTGTAAATTTCCATACCATTTCATAGTGTTTTCTAGCACATGCCTTGTACGTATGTTTGTACTGACCTTATTCTCTAGCTAAGCACACAGACATACAAATAGATCATTACTAAAACTATTAACAGCTTTTATTTGATAATAAAGTGAGTATCTCAATACAAAAAATATGTTTGTCTTCCAAAAGTTTGTTTCTTTCGAACATTTTCTTTTGATTTTTTTACTATATCAATGAGAAGTTCGCACCTGGTTCTAAGAAAAGTTAGATAAATCAAATTCACTAGTCATCTAAGAGTGAAGGTTGTCTACAAGTTAGCTAAGCACACAGACATACAAATAGATCATTACTAAAACTATTAACAGCTTTTATTTGATAATAAAGTGAGTATCTCAATACAAAAAATATGTTTGTCTTCCAAAAGTTTGTTTCTTTCGAACGTTTTCTTTTAATCTTTTTACTATATCAATGAGAAGTTCACACCTGGTTCTAAGAAAAGTTAGATAAATCAAATTCACTAGTCATCTAGGAGTGAAGTTTGTCTACATAAATATGATAAGCAGCCTGCTAAAATGTGCGTAGAACTAATTACATTGGAAGCAAAAGAAATTGAGGTGAAATACATCATAAATCATGGATGCATTATCTAAAATAAAGTGTTAGCATTTCTAGTGTTTAAGAAATCTTCATTCAGATCGTTCATTCTTTGAATCAGTATAGGCAGTTGGAATATTTGGGCAGAAAGATATCATGAGATTGGATCTTACAAAAGACGGAGTGCGGGTCGACAAGGCGAAAGTAGGACCTTTTGGCTCTATTCTTTTTGACTCTGCTGTTTCAGTAACATCCAGCTCAGAGTAGGACCCTTGACTTTTCATTTTTCTTCCAAACACTGAATGAGAGATGGGAAAATGATTTGCAATGCATTTGCATATTTCTAGTATAACGTGTCATAAAATTACCTTGGAAGGACCATTAAGACTTTACAGTGATAATCAGAAATCAATTTAGGCCACAATTATGTGCACATAGAGATTGATTGATATTAAAAGAAAATTTTGATTAAGGACTACTTTTTAGTCCATTCATTTTGACCAATGGAAAACTAGCAGATTTGTTAATGAACAGTTAGAATGGCTTGATATGGATAATGTTTTCTCACTAGCTTGGGTAGAAGTTGACTGTATTGTGGGAGATAAATTGTAATTTCTGAAAATATTTTTCTTGATTCATATGCTGCAATATAGGAATTGGTATTGTTTCCTTTAATAGTTGTCAGCTGTAAGTTAGATAATATCTACATTCTTTCAATCAAATAGAAATTGATCTTTCACCGTCTGACACTTTTTATTTTTTTTTCAAAATTCATCAAAACCTTTTTCATCATTTCATCCATCATATCTTTTTTTCTTTTTTTTTTTTTTTGAGAAAAATTTCATCCATCATATCTATTTGAGTTCTTATAGTTTTTTAAATCGATTTAGTTTGGAGATATTCATTTGTTCGTAGATCTATTGTAGAATGATGTGTATAGTAGATTTAACAAGAATTCTCTCTTTATACTAGGGTTTTAATGTATGTATGAAAAATCACCATAAATATGTAGTTCCTATGTTCACATTTGGAACTCCACTAAGCCTTTTCTTGTCAGTGTATGTGCAGCAGAGGCATATGGCATAATAGTATTTCCCAGTTTACATCGTAACTTATCCTTTTACCTTTTGCAGGATGAAAACGTGGGTTTTAGAATTTGTTGACTTGGGAGGTGAAATGAGGCGAGATGTCTGGTATGCATTCATTAGTGAAGTTGTTGCTTCACATAATTTTATACGTGAGTATGGACCTGAGGATGATGACGAATCACGCTTTCACGTATATGGTGCTCATAAAGGAAAAGAAAGAGCTATAACTAATGCAACTAATAGCATAGCTAGACTTCAGGCTCTTCAGTTTATGAGGAAGTTATTGGATGATCCAATAAAGCTGGTGCCATTTTCATTCCTACAAAATGCACCCTATGGTGGTGTTGTCCGTCAAACATTGGCCGTAAATATTTGGGGTGGTCCCTTGGTGACAAACATTCTTGCAGAGGAAAATCCGGTAGTTCAAACAGCAAGATCTTCAGATGAAGTATACGAAGGTGGTCATCACTTGTTTGACATAGATGGAAGTGTTTACTTACGTAATTGGATGAGATCTCCCTCCTGGAATACAAGTGCATCCATCTCATTCTGGAAGAATCCATCGGTGAAAGAAGGGGTTATATTAAGTAAAAATCTTGTTGTAGCAGGAATGTCCCTAGTTGAAAGGGCAGCTGAAACTTGCAAACAACGACACCAAGTGGCTGAGAAAACTCAAGCTACAATTGATTCTGCAATGATTAAAGGAATACCTAGCAATATTGATCTTTTCAAGGTTGTGTTTCTATATTACTTTTTCTTTTCGCTAGGCTTTTGGAGTTCCTATTATTCTGCTTTTTTGTCTGCATATAATCTTTTTGTTTATTTTTACTTCTTTTATCTTTACACTTGGGTGACTGAAAGTTCACACATCCAAGATATCATATTTCAAACAACTAGCCTTCAGTTCTATGAACTTGATAGCCCCCAACCCAACTATGGCCATAAATGTGTCAAAATCGTTTCCTGGTATTTACAGTGGCTCTTAAAAGATCGTTGATTGTTATATCATTATTCTCTCTTTTGATCGAAGGTCTCTAATAAATACTAGGTTTTTCATTCTTTTGTCCTCTTTTGCAAGTTTTTGGGACTATTTTTTTTTTTTTTACTTATCTTCTGAGCTTTTCTATTGGGGTTGTGTGAATGTTATGTATTTCATTCTTTCAAGTTTTTGATATATTCCATATTTGCTTTATAAAGTGGTCTGACTTGGGAATTTATTTTCCTGTTGTGGCTGTTGTGCATCCTATGCATTCTTCCTCATTATTATATAGGATCTATGCACTGCCTCTTCTTTTCATTCTCTCCTAATAAGGAAGAAGAGGATCTTAATGGCGCCACATGATGTTCCCATTCTTATGATGGATTAAACTCTGTGAAGTAGTAAAGCAGAGAAGACCCAAGACCATCGATTAAATATTTAGCATACTTGGTTATCGAATTTGTTTGACTATGTTGGATTTTATGGGTCGCGTTGGACTTGTGCATTCTTTAGGTGTCTCTTCGGCAGAACGTGAAAATTGTGTTTTTATTTTGCATCTAGCAGGAACTTATACTTCCTGTAACAATGATAGCCAAGAGCTTTGAGAAACTTCGACGTTGGGAGGAGCCACACTTGACCATTTCCTTTCTAGCAGTTGCATATACAGTCATCTTCAGGTATAATTTCTTAGAAGTATCACGTATAAACTTCAATCATTTGTCAGTTTGTCTTGATTGATAGCTATCTCCCTTAAATTGCCCAAAAGTTTTGTAATCTGATGGAAGTGTATCCGTAGTCCACTGGTAAATTGACTGGACTTCTTTAAGTCTTCTGATGGCCAGCTATATTTGTTAATTCTTTTTGTCCTTTATATAATCTTTTTTGAGTTCAACAGCATGTTGGGATGAAGTTTCAAACCTTTGACCTCTTGATCAAGGATCTATGCCTTAACTTGAGCTATGTTTAGGTTAGCTCTTTTATATAAATTTAAAAATTTAAATTTGACCCTGGTAGTAATAGTTTATGCTCTATATATTTCATTATTTATTCAAATTGGAGTAGAATTCATGTTTTAGAATTTGAATCGTGTTAAATTAACAATGTTCTTAAATGAAAAGTTTCCTTTCTGGTTCAAAAAATTAAAAATGTTCTTAAAATCTTAATCGGATAAAAAATTGAAAATAAAAAGTTTTTAAACCTACATTTTATCTTTCAAATTAGCTAAGATTTGAAAACTAACATTTAAGACTAGCATAAAATTGTGATCAAAAGGAAATGTCCGAATGTAAGATATCTTAAAATAGATCATAAGTTCAAAATTTTATCTTCACTGGTTTTGTACCTAATAAATTATGAGTGAGTTAGTGCTTTCAAGCGCAATACTTCTTTTACATGAATTTTTACAAGTACCTCCTTTAAAAGTACTTTAATATACTTTTAGAATCTTAGAATTTTTAGGACCAAAATAATAATGAAAAGTACTCTTTAACTGGTATTTTTACCCAACTCCCTCTAACACGTTTAACCTCATAACTTTCATGGAAAAGATGAAAGAATACAAAAACATACAAAAAAACATAGTTCCATGAGAAATAGGAGTCCAAAACTAACTACAAAAGGAGACTCTAATCCAAAAGAATAAAGACCAAGATAATAATTACAAAAAGGTCTAACGACAGACGCCCACAAGGAAGTATGAATCTAACAACCTTTGATACTTTCTCACCCGATTTCTCTCTCTCTCTAAAAATCCTATTATTCCTCTCAAGCTAGTGATAACAATTTCTAAGATGCCCTTTTAAGTCTTTACTATGTTGGCAAAGGATCTTTTGTGTTACATCCTCGAGTCATGTAAAATTTCTCATTTGTTGAAACTTGTATTAAAGTTCAGCCAATAGATTGATAGAAGTTACAAAAAATTATTGGTTAAAAAGTTATGATGATTTGTGTTCAAGGGATGAAATTGGAAGTTTGCCAAGCATTTAGGGGTCAAATGAGGGTAGAGTAGTTTTGTTTTGTTAGATACAAAACTTACGACTTACTACATATCCAGCTTTACTAAGGTATTGATCACGAAGCACTTCACTTCATTGGGTTTGCTGATAACTACTGAGAGTTTCCTGCTTTGAGTATGATTTCTTATCGCCAATATGAACATAACTCAATCAATTAAAACATGTATTCTCGATCAAAAAGTCAGAGGTTCAAATCCCCATCTCCACATGATTTTAACAAAAAAAACAGAGTACGACTGTTTGTCTATGTCTATTTGATACCTCAGGTTTCCTAAGATTTATCGACAATGTTTGCGTTTATGTTTCCCCATTCTTTTTCCTTTTTGATCTCAGAAAATAATATGTTCACTAGATGCCTACAAAGTCTGAAAAGTGTACGGAATAGCTTTATTGATTAACTATTGAAGGAGCAATGGATAATTGATTTGGTGCTTATGTTTTCCTTTTCTCTATTTCCATCATTAGTTGGATCTGACATGTTGATTCTTTGTCAGAAACTTGCTATCATTTGTATTTCCTACAACATTAATGATGGTGGCAGCTGGAATGCTAACATTGAAAGGACTCAAGGAGCAAGGTCGCCTTGGCCGGTCGTTTGGAAAAGTAACCATTCGTGATCAGCCCCCTTCTAATACCATTCAAAAAATTATGGCTGTAAAAGATGCTATGCGCGATGTAGAGAATTTTTTGCAGAATGTGAATGTCTCACTCCTCAAAATGCGTACAATTGTACTTGCAGGCCAGACTCAGGTATGTTCTACAGTGGAACTTGAGTTTTTTTCTTCTTCTTCTTCCTTCTCTGGTGGAATTGAAGAACAGCATCCATTGAGTCTGTCTATATGTTTTCTAGCTCTAGAAACTCTGTATCGAATGGAAGGATTAATTAGCTTGATTGAACGCCTTTTCCAGATAACCACTGAAGTTGCACTGGTGGTGTTGTCTTCTGCAGTTATCCTCCTTACTGTTCCTTTCAAGTATGTACTATCTGTGCTAATATTTGATTTCTTCACGCGCGAGCTCCAGTTTCGACAGGAAACTGTAAAGAGATTCATGAAATTCTTGAGAGAGCGTTGGGATTCTGTGCCTGCATCCCCTGTAGTTGTCTTACCATTTGATAATGATGAATTAAGGTCTTCATCAACTCAGCAAAAGGAAGTTGAGCAGCAACAAAAACCAAAAGATTAGAGTAGTGACAATTTTCTTTGGTGCATAAGCACCATATATTAATATGTATACTAATAGGTTTGTTTCTAATGAGAAGTCTCTATTGGAAAGGGAAAAAGAAAATCAATTGCTTTCCTAGGAGCTGGTAGTGCTTTCTTTGTTTGGCAAGTTGCAGAAAGATGGTGTCTATTTAATAACTTAGTTATGAAGCCTTTTTTCATTGTTACCTTAGTTATAAATTGTGATTGGTTGGTTAGTTTCCACTCCTGGAAAACATTATAATAAGAACCTCTAGAATTGTTGTGAACTATTTTTAACTAATTTCTTCAACTCAATCAAAATGAAAGCATCATGTACCACAGTAGGGTTGAAGCAGTTGAATTCTCATAGTTGATTTATCTTAGTAACATTGTTGGTACGATCCATTTTGTAATAATTACAAATGATTTAATCTAAATCATTCATGTAGAGGCGTGTGGGTGAAAGTATTATATACAATGAGTTTGTATAAGATTGATCTCTGTATAAATTCGTTAATTGAGACGATTAGTTATTCATAGGATAACAATATGATATGCGATCATTAGTCTTAATTGACTTGTGAACTCTTGCTTGTAAGAGTTTGTTCTTTGATTTGCATGAGTGAGAGCGACTTTTGTAATTGATTCAATAAGACTACCATTTCTGTGATTTAACCAAACAAGGAATTGAGAACATAAGTTAAAATAAAATTCACTCATTTTCGTCTCATATAGGGTAAGTAGATGAGTAGTTTCTTAAGTGTTGATTTTGAGACTTGAACAATGAGGTTCTACCCTCTTACTACCTTTGGAGAGACTTAAGTTTATGATTGGATCATAAACATATATTTTTTTTATTAGAGAATCAATGATACTTAAGATATAAAATGTAATTATAGGTGTAAAACAAAATTCTGACTTAGTTGTAATTACGAACAACCTGTGAAGGATCAACTTCCATAAAATGGTTATATCCATTGAAAGGATAGGTTTTGAAGAGATACCACCAAACTTGCGTACTACATAGGCGAGTTTGGTGGCACTAGATAGACCAGATGGTTGTGATGTGGCATCTTAGGTACATAAATTGCGTACCATGTTCATGATTTTCCCCCATAATTGCGACCCCCTAATCGTGTTTCATTGTTGAAATCGTGTACATGAACCATGTTTCATTATTGAAATCCTGTACATAGGCCACGAGAGTAAGTAAACTCTCATGGCCACGTACATGATTATTATCTACCTAATTTCGAAAATAATTTCAGAACCATCTTATATTTATTTAATTTTCAAACTACATTATTTAAAAAAGAAAATCCCAACAACAAGATACCAAGGTCACATAACATTCAATAAAATTTGTCAAATTCTGATATTCATTCAAAGTATAAATAGGGGACTTCAGAAAATAACTATACATTTAACACAAATAATGAATATCAAATAAAATTTCCATACCAAAACTATACATAAATTGTAAGCCACTCTATACTCATAACATAAATATTTTCAAATCCATTGGGTTGTAGTTTCCCATAGAACTAGAAGCAACTAGTGGGTTCAACAAGCCCTGCCACAATCCCTCCTGCATGGCTACATGTTGCTTGAGCTGTTTGATTCATATAAGTCAATTTCACATCCTCCAACCTTATTCCAACACATGGACTTTTTGGACTACAATCAAACTTCACTGCAACTCGAGTGGCTGATGTTCCATGGATGTCTTGGTATGTCACATCACTGATTTTAATCCCAGAAGCCTATAATATATGATATAAGAGAGAATAAGAAAATTATATTCAAAACCGAGATTTAGAAACCCTATTTAATGTTATTGTTATGTACGACACATTGAGAATATTCGTACCTGGCCTGGACAACCTTTGTGGCTTGGGCAATAATTTTGATCGATAACGATTGGATTTTGGACGTTGTCCATTACGATATGTTGGAAAAGAATGTTTCGAGCAAACCCATTGCTCGGTTTTCCCCATGCTTTGATTCTTACCCCATTTTGAGTGCGTGAAAAGAAAGCATTTTTCACTGTCACGTTTTCCACTCCAGCCTCCTTTAGGTCCTTTGCCAAACTTCCAATGCTGCGAAAAAACCAACCAAGACATACAAATTTATAAGAAAACGTTTTACACTTGTTTTTCTGTATATCATAATAATGATGATCAAGGTGTACCTTATTCCATGACCAGGTCCGCACACAATATTTTCAATCCATAGGTTGGAGGTGCCAGGGCCGATGGAAATACAATCATCTCCGGTGCCTATTTTGGAGTTTAGTATGGTCACGTTAGACGACAATTGTACGTGAATACCATCGGTGTTGGGGCTATTGCCAGAGGCCAAGACCTTAAGCCCTTTCATTTTGATATTCTGGCAACCATTAATGACTATGTGGAACATTTGGCTATTGAGTGATGTTAATGCACTGACCACAACATTTTTGGAGTTGGAAAATTCAAGTGTCTGCACAATATCATTCACAAATAAACTAGAAAGAAAACAATATATTGACATTTGATGAACAGGAAATTAAAGGTCCGTGTGATGATAATCATTTGAATTTTGGTTTTTGGTTTTTGAAAATAACGCTTATTTTCCGTTTTCGCTTTGTTAAGATCTCATTTGAATTCTTAACTAGCCAAATTCCAAAAAGAAAAACAAGTTTTTGAAAACTATATATATATTTTTTAGTCTACAAAACTTGATTTAGTTTTTGAAAACAAAGGTTGGAGGTAGATTAAAAAAAAAAATCAACAGGTGGAAGTAGTCTACAATGTGTAGGGATGATTCCCTACACACTCTATTAAAATCTTGACAAATGAGAGAGGGAAAAATCTACCAAATGAAAAATCTTTTATATCTCCTAATTGTCAACATTTTAATTGTGGTATATAGGGATATCCCTTGCATATCAATATGCAATCAAGTATTCTTCTTATAACGAGTACCTTGTATAAGTCTTACATGTGTTCCATCAAATATATTTTTTACTATATCAAATCATTACCATGTAATTATTCAATTATTATTATTATTGTTGTTTTTTTTTTTTACAATATGTAAAAGTGAGGGATCAAATCTCTGACCTCTTGATCGGATACAAGTTTTATGTCAGTTGAATCATGCTTTTGTTTGCATATATTATTGAATTATTACGTACTCTAGATATAAATTTTGTTAATTTATATATCTTTGGAGAGAAGTATATATATAAATAATCACAAATAGACTTAAATATGAAGTGAACTAATATCGACTTAAAACAATGGTTTTAGCTTAAGATTGTTGTGTACATTCAAGGCAGCCTAATGCCACGGTGTTGTTTGATGACAAAATTAAAAAAGAGTAATTAAATAACAGCAAAAAAATCGAAGGTTAATTGGATGTATCTGAATAATGCATTTTGAATTTGCAGGCGTTACATGCAGTGGAAGGTTTTCTTTCATTTTACTTCAAATCATTAGCCACCAAATCATCAACATTCATGCATATGGGGATCATCTCCCAAACTCCAATTTTCTCATTTGTTTCAACAATGGATATTCGACTACCACGTGAAGTTTACCGTAACTCATTAGCTTAAATTTTTGAGTTTATTGGATAGTTAACATGGTATTGTGCCCGGACAAATTTTTTATGCTCAAATTCCTGCGAGGTCGTTTCTTCCCCAATTAATATGGATTTTCATTGGTTGGGTCTTTTAAAAATTTCTAAGTCCACTAGTAAAACAATAGAAAATATTTATGTAATTAAATTTATCGTAACTCTTCGACTTAGTTTTTATGTTCATTGGTGAATTAACATTATTGGTTTGGTTCATGTGAAAGTAACTTTATGACAAGCAACGAGCGTACATAGGGTTGGGGGGCTTGAGTTCCCCTCAACTCAAACATTGTTTATTATTTTATATTAAACGCCACATAGATTGGCAAAGTATAACCCCACAACCAAGTGGCAAAAGTCCCACCATTTACCTCCACCATAGTTTGTGTTGATGCCAAAATTTGGACAGAGAGAACTGACCTGACCTTCACGTGACACCAACGGTAAATTTATATTAGGGAGAAGACGTTGCTTGCAAAACAAGGTAAACCTGCACACCGGTGTGGTGCTTTCCACACCACCTTCGATGCTTAAGTCAACAAGGAGCAAGAGGAGGAGTAGAGTTTGGGGTCCCCTCTTCAGGGTTTAAGAAGGGTTTTTATACCTTTCTCCTGTTTTAGGGTTTTCCAGGCATTTGGAGGCGGATTCGAGCTGAACCAGGTAGAATCGATGCGACCCAGGGGCTCCAGGAGCCGTGCTGAGGAGGAAAGGCTCGACCCACGCACGTGGGCTGAGGGTCGGCCTAGGCCATGTTGTCTTGCATGTTGTCTAATAGGTTAGTTTACTATTATACACTGTATTTGCATAATTTGTTTACTGAATACACTATATTTGCATAATTTTTCTTTTTATAAACTTGAATGTTTATTTATAATTCCACTAACATTTGTGAGTAATGATTTCTTCCCGTTTTTCAAGATGAATGAAATTATTTGCAAGCTTATTGAATACACTTTGAAGTTATATTATTGAATACTCAACTAGACAATTTCTTGTAAGGGTTTAGAAAAGAAAATAGGGTTTTGTGTGTAAATGAATTTAGTGATTTAAATACACACAAAGTTAACCGATTCAATCATTTTTGTGCACTGATCCCTATTTTTAAGTAAAAGTTAACTTTTTTTTTATTTTTTTTATTTTTTTAATTCTACAACTATCGTTAAATTTGAATTGGATTGATTTTCAATGTGCCATTAAATTAAGTGTAAACCCTAGATTCTCCTCTACATTTACGCTGTATTTGAATTTATAGTTCACTCGATTTACGCTGTATTTGAATTTATCGGTTCACTAGATTTAGATTTCGTTTAGGGCATTTTCGTCGGATTCGTGGTAAAAAAAAACCTACTAAAAATAGCAATTGACTATTTTTCAAATGAAAAAAATCATATGACTATTTTTCAAATGAAAAAATCATATGTATTTTCAAAAAAAAAATAATTGAAAAAATCATATGACTATTTTTCAAAATGCCCTATTAAAAATAGGGGCAACCAGACAAATGGCCATTTTAAAATAGCTGTTTTGAAAAATGGCCATTCGTGTTTTCATTCTGAAAAATGACCAAAAGCTAATTTTAGTAAATTCTTTTGGCAACAAAGTGGACGAAAATACCCCAACATTCATAAATAAATTAAACCGAAAATACAGTATAAAACCAATGAGAAAATCTAGGATTTTTAGGGATTAACTCAACAACCAAATAATTTCAAATTAAACAAATAAATCTGAGAACTTAAATTTAAAACAAAGAATTCAAACTAGGGAGAAAATCTAGGATTCCTACGGATTAATTCAACAACCAAATCAATAACAGAATTTCAAATTAAACCAAAAATACACGGTAAATCAGGGAGAAAATCTAGGATTCTTACGATTCCTAGATTTTCAATCAAAAATCAAGAACAACTAATAACTTACCTGTTGCAACTAGGATTAAATAAAAAATGATGAACAACTTCATGCATCTAAAACATCAGCTCAAGAATAAAATGCTAGTGATAACATTTGGTAGACATCATTAAGTGTTGCACCTAAAACATCATATCAAACATGAACAATTTCAAAAGGATCCAATTTCAAAAAGAGAAAATAAAAAGGCTCACCAATCCCATTAATATCACTGTAAATGAGAAAATAAAAGCAATTGACAAAAAACTCTTCATATTCTCTCTTTGAAACCCCCATTTCAAAAAAAAAAAAAAAAAAAGAAACCGTACCGTTCTTCGAAGGAAACCCTTTCAGCTTCTTGATTCTTCGTTCCTTCGGGAAAGACCAAAACTGATTCTTCTCCAACATTCCTCGTTCCTTCTAGCAAACCCCGGACGAAACCAAAACCCTCAACCCGATTCTCAAACCCCTTGACAGATTTACACTGTATTTACACAGACACTCGACAGATTTACACTGTATTTACGCAGACATTCGAGAGAACATTCAGGAGTTTGAAGAGGTTGTATCGACATGCAAGGGTATGCATGCTTCGATTCTCTTCTAACTTTTTGGTTTATATAGATATAAACTATTTTTTCACAAATAGGACAATTTGACCAAAGCTAGGACCCACCATTTTAATAAGAAAATGAAGAGAGAGAATTGATGTTGTAAATTATGAAAAACCAAAGCCAAAAAATGTATATTTTGGGAAGACAAAATGATTGATTCTGTAACTATCATTCCTTGATTCATGGAATTGGAGGTTACAAATTTTCATTTTTTTTTTTTTAATATCATCAAATAAGGCTGCACAAATATAGGGGAGAAACGTGGGGAATGACTCAAGGGTAAAAATGGAAGTTCCAATCCCACAAAAATAGGTTAGAAAATTGATTTGGCCATTTTTCATTAAAAAATACAGTTTGGCCATTTTTCAGAAATACGCTGTAATTTTTGGCCATTTCTTAGAATATCCCTTAAAAGTAGTCATTTATCTAGTTGCCCCCAAGAACATTTTACTTGGCCCAATGGTGAATTGGCCCTATAAGGCCCAATACTAGCATTCTTTTATGGGGCAACTAGATAATAAATGACTACTTTTAATTGTGTGTTTTGAAAAATAGCCCTCTGAATTTTTTATTTGAAAGATGGTCAATTGCTATTTTTAGTAGATTTTTTTTAACAACGAATCGAACAAAAATGTCTCTAATCGAAATATAAATCTAGTTAACAATTAAATTCAAATACAACATAAATGAATGAGAGAATCTAACATTTACAATTTAATGAAAATTTAAATTCAAATACACAGAGAAAATCTTGGAAATATAGTTTATCTTAACGACAAAATTTAATAAAAGAAAATGAAGTTTACAAAGATATCATAGAAACAATCAATAGGACTTTATAACAATGAAATTAACTAAAATATTCTAGAATGAAATCTATATGCAATGCAAACCTAAATTCAATTACAACATAAATGCTTGACAGAATCTAGAAATTATGATGTACTAAAAAAAGAATCTGGGAATTACAGTTTAATCAAGAAAATTTAAATTTACAAAGATAAGACTAAAACAGTTAATATAAATTATCTTAACAACGTGATTTAATAATAAAAATTTAAATTTAGAAATATAATACTGAAATAATCGAGGAAAAATAGGAATGGATTACACAAATACAGTATATTGAAAACTATCTTTAAGGACAAATAGATATACAACCTTTTTCAAATCAGTCTTTGAATGAAAAACATATTTTTCGAACATGTTTAATGGAGTAGAATCGACGTCAATATAATCAACAAACTTAGTTTTTTTTTTCCTTTCTGAAAGTTGGAGAGAATTGTCTGTATTATTTTGCTACACATTGTATTTGAATTATTTACAGTGTTGGAGTGGTCATAATCCTATTACATTTTAGATATCATTTGCCCTATTGTTGGAGACAAAAAAAAAAAAAAAAAAAAACGTCTCTATCATTAGAAAGCCTAAATAATTGGGTTTTCAGAACAATTGTTATATAGAAAGAGTCGATTAATTGTTTGATTATTCTCAAATTTAAACTTACTTCTTATGCAATTGTTGAGATATTGAAGTCTAAATAATCTATTTGCAATGTTACTGACAGTACTGATTCATATTATCCCACCCATAATACCATTGAGAAACGAGAAGACTAAACATCTAATTTTGAAAACAACAATATGAAAATAAGGAGAATGAATTAGAATGGAAAATAAATGTAAATTAAGTAGTGTAGCATACCTATGTCTAGAGATCAATAAACATTTCAATGGTGACAAGAATGACAAAACAAAAAATTGATGGATGGCAAAAAGTCAGAAAAACGACGAATATGTTGATTAGATAATTAAAAACTAAGAATCTAATCGAAAATTAAAAATGAAAACTTGATTTCTGAGTAATCTTTCAGTTTTCAAAAAAGATAAAATCTGAATTTGAATTTTGAGAGATAGGGGAGAGATTATAGATAGTCTAATCCCTTGATTTATGGGATAAACAATTTTTTTTTAATTATATCAGATAGCTGCTTCCTAAAAAATAGGGTGTGAACGTGGAATTTGACTCAATGTTATAATTGGAAATATGATCATCACAAAAAGAGGTTAAAAGAACGGTTTAGCCATTTTTCATTGAAAAACTGTTTGGCCATTTTCCAAAAAATAAAGTGTATCTGGCTATTTATAAGAATTTCCCATTTTTTATTTATTTTTTGGGAAATCCTTATAAATGGCCAGATATACATTCTATTTTTGAAAAATGGCCAAACAACTTTTTCAATGAAAAATTGTTAAACCGTGTTTTTAACATATTTTCGTTAGGAACATCTTTCTAATTATACTCTTGAGTCAAATTTCATGTTCACACTCTATTTTTTAGGAAGCCACTATCTGATTTAATTTTTTTTTAAAAAAATAAAACAGATTATATCCCCATGAATCAAGGAATTACACTATCTATCTTCTCTCTCGTTATATTCTTCGATATTAAAATTTAGATTTTATTCTTTTGAAAACGAAAAGATTACACAAAATTTAGGGTTTTCATTTTTAATTTTCAATTAGATTACATTTTTAGTTTTTAATTATCTAATTCATAATCTTCATTGTTTTTTCCAACCATTCTCAATATAGATCGATTTTTTGGTCTACACTTTTTTCCAACTTTGAAGGGCTATTGATTGTAGGTATTTTTCCTCATCTTAATTTTCATTTATTTTGAATTCTATACATTCTTTTATTCATGCAAAGTAATTTTTTCTTTGTTTTCAAAATTAGATGTCTAGTCTTCTCATTTCTATATGGTATGATGAGAGGTGAGATATAATGATAATGAAGGAGTGTAGAACACTTGAGCGAAAGCATTTCAGGATCTAAGCACTCTAATTTCATTAATTTTACCAAACAAAGCATGCTATTTTAGAAGCCGAAAACATAGGGATATGTACCAATCTTTTGGAACACCAAAATCATGTACTACAAAGGCCACGAGTAAATAAACTCGTGACCCACGTACATGATTATTATGTACCTAATTTTGAAAATAATTTCAGAACTATCTTATATTTATTTAATTTTTAAACTACATTATTTAAAAAAGAAAATCCCAACAACAAGATACCAAGGTCACATAAAATTCAATAAAATTTATCAAATTATGATATTTATTCAAAGTATAAATAGGAGACTTCAGAAAATAACTATACATTTAACACAAATAAATGAATATCAAATAAAATTTCCATACCAAAACTAAACATAAATTGTAAACCACTCTATACTCATAACATAAATATTTTCAAATCCATTGGGTTGTAGTTTCCCATAGAACTAGAAGCAACTAGTGGGTTCAACAAGACCTGCCACAATCCCTCCTGCATGGCTACATGTTGCTTGAGCTGTTTGATTCATATAAGTCAATTTCACATCCTCCAACCTTATTCCAACACATGGACTTTTTGGACTACAATCAAACTTCACTGCAACTTGAGTGGCTGATGTTCCATGGATGTCTTGGTATGTCACATCACTGATTTTAACCCCAGAAGCCTATAATATATGTTATAAGAGAAAGTAAGAAAATTATATTCAAAACCGAGAGTTAAAAACCCTATTTAATGTTATTGCCATCTACGATATTGAGATATTGAGTATATTCGTACCTGGCCTGGACAACCTTTGTGGCTTGGGCAATAGTTTTGATCGATAACGATTGGGTTTTGGACGTTGTCCATTACAATATGTTGGAAAAGAATGTTTCGAGCAAACCCATTGCTCGGTTTTCCCCATGCTTTGATTCTTACCCCATTTTGAGTGCGTGAAAAGAAAGCATTTTTCACTGTCACGTTTTCCACTCCAGCCTCCTTTAGGTCCTTTGCCAAACTTCCAATGCTGCGAAACCAAACCAAGACATAGAAACTTATAAATAAAACGTTTTACACTTGTTTTTCCTGTATATCATAAAGATGATCAAGTGTACCTTATTCCATGACCAGGTCCGCACACGATATTTTCAATCCATAGGTTGGAGGTGCCAGGGCCGATGGAAATACAATCATCTCCGGTGCCTATTTTGGAGTTTAGTATGGTCACGTTAGACGACAGTTGTATGTGAATACCATCGGTGTTGGGGCTATTGCCAGAGGCTAAGACCTTAAGTCCTTTCATTTTGATATTTTGGCAACCATTGATGACTATGTGGAACATTTGGCTATTGAGTGATGTTAATGCACTGATCACAACATTTTTGGAGTTGGAAAATTCAAGTGTCTGCACAATATCATTCACAAATAAACAAGAAAGAAAACAATATATTGACATTTGATGAACAGGAAATTAAGGTCCGTGTGATGATAACCATTTGAATTTATGTTTTTGGTTTTTGATTGTTAAGGTCTCATGTTGAATTCTTAGCCAAATTCCAAAAAGAAAAACAAGTTTTTGAAAACTATATATATATTTTTTAGTTTTCAAAACTTGATTTGGTTTTTGAAACACAAGAAAGAGGTAGATAATAAAAAATTAAAAATAAATCAACAGGGGGAAGTAGTGTTTATAATTAAGCTTAATTTTCAAAAGCTAAACGACTATCAAATAGGGCCTAAAATAAAGAAACATTTGCATACCGAAGCGCCACTTGGGCAAGTCTTGGTCGAATTTTTACAAGCCCACAAAGCAGTTCCTTTCCCATCAAGATTGCCACCTGAGAGAGTAACTCCATCGACGTGCCTAAACATGATCCAAGCTACACTGTTGCCAATAACTCGAAAGTTTGAAGGAGCCACGAGAGTACCATCGATGCGAATAAAGATGGCATTGTTGTTGCAAGGTCCATTGAAGGTTCCAGTTGGAAGGTAATATCTCCCTCGAGGCACATAGACAGTGGCTGGTTTTGTGGAGCCACATGCATTGGCCCATGCGGTTTGAAACGCCTGTGTTGAGTCGGTTTTGCCATCCGGTTTGGCACCAAAACTAACAACATTCAACGACAATGAATCACCAAAACTCGAATTCAGTAACGCCACAAAGAGAATGAATGGAATCAAAGTGCTTCTTAGCTGCCTCATCTTAATTGGTTTTTCTTTTGCTAGTTTTTTTAAATGTTTTTCTTTTTTTTTTGGGGTGTGATTTTGAGAGAGAAAATAGAATGATTTTCAATGGTTCTGTGCAATAAAGAAATTGTTGGTGGCATTTATAGGATCATCAAACAAAGGAGAAAATAAATAAAAAAATATATGGAAAGAGGATAAAGTTGTGCCGTCGTGTGGCTTGGATTTGCAAGTTTGATTATTAAGGATGGCAAAGAGACCGAGTAGCGTAAACAATAATTAGAATAATAATAATCTAGACTTTCTTAAAAGGAAAACTTGAGCTACTAACTTCATTTTTTAATTGTGATTTTTGGAAAGTAGTCCAAGTCTATAACATGTTTTAAAAGTAATTTCTAGTGTGGAGATTTGTTTAAATATTAAAAAAAAAAATTAATCGATTAAGTCGCGTTTGATACCCATTTGGTTTTTTAAAATTAAGTTTATAAACACTATTTACACCTATAAGTTTCTTTGTTTTGTTATCTGCCTTCCCCCATGTTTCCAAAAACCTACTCAGTTTTAAAAACTAGAAAAAAAAAATATTTCACAAACTTGCTTTTGGTTTTAGAATTTGGCTAAGATTTCAAATGTGTCCCGAAAAAAATAAAAATCATTGTTAGAAAATTGGAAGGAAAAAAAATTGTTATCAAATGAAGTCTTGGTAATGGAATTGACTATGATTGTAATAGGCATGTTCAAAATTATCCTAGAGACAAGAACATTTTTGCACAATGAATAATATAAAAAAGAATATGAATCGGAGCTTTAAGTTTGTATAAATGATCGGTCGGTATTCTCCATGATTCTAATTCATAGTACGCGCCTATCCACCGATCAAATAAATGACTATCGAACATAGTAAGTTGTTTATTATATTATAATCATAACAATTATAATAAGAACAACAACATACAATGTGTAGGGGATGATTCCTACACACTCCACTAAAATCTTTACAAATAAGAGAGGGAAAAAGCTAAAAAATGAAAAATTCTTTAATATCTCTTAATTGTCAACATTTTAATTGTGGTATATAGGTAGATCCCTATATATCAACATGCAGTCAAGTATTTTCCTTATAATGAGTACCTTGTATAAGTCTTACACGTGTTCCATCAAATATATTTTTTACTGTATCAAATCATTACCATGTAATTATTCAATTATTATTATTATATTATTTTTTTTGACAACATGTAAGAGTGAGAGATCGAATCTCTGATCTTTTTTATCAAATACAAGTTTTATGTTGGTTGAATCATGTTCCTGTTGGCATTATTGAATTATTACGTACTCTAGATAAATTTTTTGTTAATTTATATATCTTTGGAGAGAAGTATATATATATATATATATATATATATATAATCACAAATAGACTTAAATATGAAGTGAACTAATATCGACTTAAAACAATGGTTTTAGCTTAAGATTGTTGTGTACATCCAAGGCAGCCTAATGCCACGGTGTTGTTTGATGACAAAATTAAAAAAGAGTAATTAAATAACAGCAAAAAATCGAAGTTAATTGGATGTATCTGAATAAAGCATTTTTAATTTGCAGGCGTTACATGCAGTTGGAAGGGTTTCTTTCATTTTACTTCAAATCATTAGCCACCAAATTATATCATCAACATTCATGCATATGGGGATCAACTCCCAAACTCCAATTTTCTCATATTATTTTCACCATGGATATTCGACTTCGACGTAAAATTAACCGTAACTCATTAACTTAAATTTTTGAGTTTATTGAATAGTTAACATGGTATCGTGCCATGACAATTTTTTTTATGTTCAAATTCCTGCAAGGTCAGGTCGTGTCCTCCCTAATTAATATGGATTTTCATTGGTTGAATCTTTTAAAAATGTCTAAGTCTCCACTAGTAAAGCAAGAGATTAAAATATTTATGTGTAATTAAATTTATCGTAACCCTCCCAGCTTAAGTTTTTATGTTCATTGGTATTCAACATTATTGGTGTGGTTCATGTCAAAGTAACTTTATGATTAAGCGACGAGCGTACATAGGGTTGGGGGCTTGAGTTCCCCTCAACTCAAACATTGTTTACTATTTATAATAAACGCCGCAGATTGCAAAGTAGAACCCCACAACCTAGTGGCAAAAGTCCCACCATTTACCTCCACCATATTTTTTGTCGATGCAAAAATATGGGCAGGAAGAACTCACCTGACCTTCACGTGACACCAACGATAAATTCTTATTAGGGAGAAGACGTGACCTGCAAAACAAGGTAAATCTACACACCGGTGTGGTGCTTTCCACACCGCCTCTGATGTTTAAGTCAACAAGGAGTAAGATGAGAAAGCAAGAAAGCAAGAGGAAGATTAGAGTTTGGGATCCCCTCTTCAGGGTTGAAGAAGTGTTTTTATACTTTTCTCCTGTTTTAGGGTTTTCCAGGCATTTGGAGACGGATTCAAGCTGAACCAGGTGGAATCGAGGCGGCTCAGGGGCTCCAGGAGCCGTGCTGAGGAGGAAAGGCTCGGCCCACACACGTGGGCTGAGGGTCAGCCTCGACCATGGCCCAAGGGGTTGGGCCAAGCCTGGAGGAAGATTAGAATGGAGAAAGGCGTCCAATGGTTTCCAAATGAAAGCTTTTTGGAGGGAGATTAGAATGGAGAAAGACGTCCAAAAGAAAATCAGAGGTTTTTCAGGAATTTCGTTTGTAATGGTTGGAAAAATATGAGAATGGGAAATACCGCACAAATTGAAGAAAATGGGAAGAATCTCATGGGTTTCAAAAATTTATTAGAAAACAAGGTGAATACTAAATCTCAATTTTCAAATTAAGCTTAAGGGAAATAGTGAGTAATGATTTTTTTAATTTTCTTTTTTTAAGATGATTTGATGTTTACCATAGTGAAATTATTTACATGTTGTCTAATAGGTTAGTTTACTATATACTCTGTATTTGTATAATTTGTTTATTGAATACACTATATTTGCATAATTTTTCTTTTTATAAACTTGAATGTTTTTTTTTTATCATTCCACTAACATTTGTGAGTAATGATTTCTTCCCGTTTTTCAAGATGATTGAAATTATTTGCAAGCTTACTTAATACACTTTAAGGTTATATTATTGAATAGCCAACTAGACAAGTTCTTGTATGGGTTTAGAAAAGAAAATAGGGTTTTGTGTGTAAATGAATTTAGTGATTTAAACAAACACAAAGTTAACCAATTCAATCATTTTTGTGCACCCCCTTAATAATTAACTGATTTTTTTTTTTTTTTAAAAAAAAAATTCTACAACTATCTTTCTTGATTCATGCTAGTGGGTTGATTTTAGTTTTGTTATGTTTGTTAAATTTGAATTGGATTGAGTTTCAATGTGCCATTAAATTAAATTAAGTGTAAACCCTAGATTCTCTACACGTTGTATTTAAATTTATAGTTCACTCGATTTACGCTGTATTTGAATTTATCGGTTCACTAGATTCAGATTTTGTTTAGGGCATTTTCGTCCGATTCGTGGTAAAAAAAACCTACTAAAAATAACAATTGACCATTTTTTAAACAAAAAAAATCATATGACCATTTTTCAAAATGCTCAATTAAAAATAGTCATTTATCTCGTTGCTCCATGAACATTTTGCTTGGCCCAATGGTGAATTGGCCCTATAAGACCCAATACTAGCATACTTTTATGGGGCAACTAGATAAATGACTTCTTCTCAAAAAAAAAAAAAAAAAAAAAACTAGATAAATGACTACTTTTAATTGCGTGTTTTGAAAAATAGTCATATGAATTTTTTATTAGAAAGATGGCCAATTGCTATTTAAGTAGGGTTTTTTTTTTTTTTAATAACGAACCGAACAAAAATGTCTCTAATATAAATCTAGTAAACAATTAAATTCAAATACAACATAAATGAAGGAGAGAATCTAACATTTACAATTTAATGAAAATTTAAATTCAAATATACGGAGAAAATCTTGGAAATATAGTTTATCTCAACGACAAAATTTAATAAAAAAAAATTAAGTTTACAAAGATATCATAGAAACAATCAATAGGACTTTATAACAATGAAATTGACTAAAATACTCTAGAATGAAATCTATATGCAATGCAAACCTAAATTCAAATACAACATAAATGATAAACCACCACCAAATCAACAAATTTGCATCAAATCAACCACAATTAGATAAACAAAAACAACAAAAAATAGCCTCATATATGTCATGAACAGATTGGCAAATCAACCCCCTCAGATCAATATCCATTTCTGATTAAATGTGGTCCTAAAATAACTCTTTCCAAATATACACCCAGCTAGAAATCATGACAATATTACATTCCTTTTGAAGAGAATTTGTCAGGAAATTACTCCTTGTAATTAAGGAAATCTTTCTTTTATTTTACCATTATATTTGATATAAGGAAAACCAGAATTTTCCTTTAACACTTTCCTTATTAGGTTCTTCGGGTCGGTCCTTTTATATGGTTGCAGCCCTTCTTGACTTAGGCAAGAAAAATAATAAGAGTTGAGATCTCTTTGTACTCTAAATAATTTTAGCAGCTTCATTTCTCGAATTTCTTTATAAATGCATGACAGAATCTAGGAATTATGATGTACTAAAAAAAAGAATCTAGGAATTACAGTTTAAATTAGTGACAAACTTTAATCAAGAAAATTTAAATTTACAAAGATAAGACTAAAACAGTTAATATAAATTATTTTAACAACGTGATTTAATAATAAAAATTTAAATTTAGAAATATAATACTGAAATAATCGAGGAAAAATAAGAATGGATTACACAAATACAGTATATTGAAGACTACCTTTAAGGACAAATAGATATACAACCTTTTTCAAATCAGTCTTTGATTTAAAAACATATTTTTCGGGCATGTTTAATGGAGTAGAATCGACGTTAATATAATCAACAAACTCATTTTTTTTTTCCTTTCTGAAAGTTGGAGAGAACACTGTCCGTATTATTTTGCTACACATTGTATTTGAATTATTTACAGTGTTGGAGTGGTCATAATCCTATTACATTTTAGATATCGTTTGCCCTACTGTTGGAGACGAAAAAAAACGTCTCTATAATTAGAAAGCCTAAATATTGGGTTTTTAGAACAATTGTTTATAGAGAGAGTAGATTAATTGTTTGATTATTCTCAAATTTAAACTTACTTCTCTAATGTAATCATTGAGATATTGGAGTATAAATCTATTTGCAATGTTATTGACAGTACTGATTCGTATTATCCCACCCATAATACCACCATAGAAGTCTAAACATATGATTTTGAAAACAACAATAATGAATTAGAATTGAAAATAAATGTAAATTAAGTAGTGTAGCATACCTATGTTTAGAGATCAATAACCCTTTCAATGGTGACAAGAATGACAAAGCAAAAAATTGATGGATGGCAAAAATTCAGAAAAACGATGAAGATGTTGATTAGATAATTAAAAACTAAGAATATAATTGAAAATTTAAAATGAAAACTTGATTTTTGAGTAATCTTTCCGTTTTCAAAAAAAGATAAAATTTGAATTTAAATTTTGAGAGATAGGGGAGAAAATATAATAGTCTAATTCCTTGATTCATGGGATAAACTATTTTTTTTTTAATTATATCAGATAGCGGCTTCCTAAAAAATAGGGTGTGAATGTGGAATTTGACTCAATGGTATAATTGGAAAGACGATCCTCACAAAAATAGGTTAAAAGAACGATTTAACTATTTTTCATTGAAAAACTGTTTGACCATTTTCCAAAAAATACAGTGTATTTGGCCATTTATAAGAATTTCCCATTGTTTATTTATTTTTTGGAAAATCCTTATAAATGGCCAGATATACACTATATTTTTGAAAAATGGTCATACAGTTTTTACAATGAAAAATGGTTAAACTGTGTTTTTAATATATTTCTATGAGGATCATCTTTCCAATTTTACCATTGAGTCAAATTTCACGTTCACACCCTATTTTTTAGGAAGCCACTCTCTGATTTAATTTTTTTTTAAAAATAAAATAGTTTATATCCCCATGAATCAAGGAATATCTTCCCTCTCGTTATATTTTTCGATATTAAAATTTAGATTTTATCTTCTTTTGAAAACGAAAAGATTACACAAACTTTAGGGTTTTCATTTTTAATTTTCAATTAGATTACATTTTTAGTTTTTAATTATCTAATTCATCATCTTCATTGTTTTTTCCAACCATTCTCAATATAGATCGATTTTTTGGTCTACACTTTTTTCCAACATTGAAGGGTTATTGATTATAGGTATTTTTTCTCATCTTAATTTTCATTTATTTTGAATTCTATACATTCTTTTATTCATGCAAAGTAATTTTTTTTCTTTGTTTTCAAAATTAGATGTCTAGTCTTCTCGTTTCTATATGGTATGATGAGAGGTGAGATATAATGATAATGAAGGAGTGTAGAACACTTGAGCGGAAGCATTTCAGGATCTAAGCACTCTAATTTCATTAATTTAACCAAACATGCTATTTTAGAAGCCGAAAACAGAGGTATATGTACCAATCTTTTGGAACACCAAAATCATGTACATAGGCCACGAGTAAATAAACTCGTGGCCCACGTACATGATTATTATCTACCTAATTTTGAAAATAATTTCAGAACAATCTTATATATATTTAATTTTTAAACTAAATCCTAAAAACGATATCAAGGGTCACATAACTTTCAATAAAATTAGTCAAATTATGATATTTATTCAAGTATAAACAGGGGACTTCAGAAAATAACTATACATTTAACACAAATAATGAATATCAAATAAAATTTCCATACCAAAACTATACATAAATTGTAAACCACTCTATACTCATAACATAAATATTTTCAAATCCATTGGGTTGTAGTTTCCCTAGAACTAGAAGCAACTAGTGGGTTCAACAAGCCCTGCCACAATCCCTCCTGCATGGCTACATGTTGCTTGAGCTGTTTGATTCATATAAGTCAATTTCACATCCTCCAACCTTATTCCAACACATGGACTTTTTGGACTACAATCAAACTTCACTGCAACTTGAGTGTCCGATGTTCCATGGATGTCTTGGTATGTCACATCACTGATTTTAACCCCAGAAGCCTATAATATATGTTATAAGAGAGAGTAAGAAAATTATATTCAAAACCGAGAGTTAGAAACCCTATTTAATGTTGTTATCGCTATGCACGATATATTGAGAATATTCGTACCTGGCCTGGACAACCTTTGTGGCTTGGGCAATAATTTTGATCGATAACGATTGGATTTTGGACGTTGTCCATTACGATATGTTGGAAAAGAATGTTTCGAGCAAACCCATTGCTCGGTTTTCCCCATGCTTTAATTCTTACCCCATTTTGAGTGCGTGAAAAGAAAGCATTTTTCACTGTCACGTTTTCCACTCCAGCCTCCTTTAGGTCCTTTGCCAAACTTCCAATGCTGCGAAAAAACCAACCAAGACATACAAATTTATAAGAAAACGTTTTACACTTGTTTTTCTGTATATCATAATAATGATGATCAAGGTGTACCTTATTCCATGACCAGGTCCGCACACAATATTTTCAATCCATAGGTTGGAGGTGCCAGGGCCGATGGAAATACAATCATCTCCGGTGCCTATTTTGGAGTTTAGTATGGTCACGTTAGACGACAATTGTACGTGAATACCATCGGTGTTGGGGCTATTGCCAGAGGCCAAGACCTTAAGCCCTTTCATTTTGATATTCTGGCAACCATTAATGACTATGTGGAACATTTGGCTATTGAGTGATGTTAATGCACTGACCACAACATTTTTGGAGTTGGAAAATTCAAGTGTCTGCACAATATCATTCACAAATAAACTAGAAAGAAAACAATATATTGACATTTGATGAACAGGAAATTAAAGGTCCTTGTGATGATAATCATTTGAATTTTGGTTTTTGGTTTTTGAAAATAATGCTTATTTTCCGTTTTCGCTTTGTTAAGATCTCATTTGAATTCTTAACTAGCCAAATTCCAAAAAGAAAAACAAGTTTTTGAAAACTATATATATATTTTTTAGTCTACAAAACTTGATTTAGTTTTTGAAAACAAAGGTTGGAGGTAGATTAAAAAAAAAAAAATCAACAAGTGGAAGTAGTGTTTATAAGCTTAATTTTCAAAAGCTAAACGACTATCAAATAGGGCCTAAAATAAAGAAACATTTGCATACGGAAGCGCCACTTGGGCAAGTCTTGGTCGAATTTTTACAAGCCCACAAAGCAGTTCCTTTCCCATCAAGATTGCCACCTGAGAGAGTAACTCCATCGACGTGCCTAAACATGATCCAAGCTACACTGTTGCCAATAACTCGAAAGTTTGAAGGAGCCACGAGAGTACCATCGATGCGAATAAAGATGGCATTGTTGTTGCAAGGTCCATTGAAGGTTCCAGTTGGAAGGTAATATCTCCCTCGAGGCACATAGACAGTGGCTGGTTTTGTGGAGCCACATGCATTGGCCCATGCGGTTTGAAACGCCTGTGTTGAGTCGGTTTTGCCATCCGGTTTGGCACCAAAACTAACAACATTCAACGACAATGAATCACCAAAACTCGAATTCAGTAACGCCACAAAGAGAATGAATGGAATCAAAGTGCTTCTTAGCTGCCTCATCTTAATTGGTTTTTCTTTTGCTAGTTTTTTTAAGTGTTTTTTTTTTTTTTTTTTGTGTAATTTTGAGAGAGAAAATAGAATGATTTTCAATGATTCTGTGCAATAAAGAAATTGTTGGTGGCATTTATAGGATCATCAAACAAAGGAGAAAATAAATAAAAAAATATATGGAAAGAGGATAAAGTTGTGCCGTCGTGTGGCTTGAATTTGCAAGTTTGATTATTAAGGATGGCAAAGAGACCGAGTAGCGTAAACAATAATTAGAATAATAATAATCTAGACTTTCTTAAAAGAAAAACTTGAGCTACTAACTTCATTTTTTAATTGTGATTTTTGGAAAGTAGTCCAAGTCTATAACATGTTTTAAAAGTAATTTCTAGTGTGGAGATTTGTTTAAATATTAAAAAAAAAATTAATCGATGAGGTCTCGTTTGATACCCATTTGGTTTTTGAAAATTAAGTTTATAAACACTATTTACACCTATAAGTTTCTTTGTTTTGTTATCTGTCTTCCCCCCATGTTTGCAAAAACCTACTCGGTTTTAAAAACTAGAAAAAAAAAATATTTCACAAACTTGCTTTTGGTTTTAGAATTTGGCTAAGATTTCAAATGTGTCCCGAAAAAAATAAAAATCATTGTTAGAAAATTGGAAGGAAAAAAAATTGTTATCAAATGAAGTCTTGGTAATGGAATTGACTATGATTGTAATAGGCATGTTCAAAATTATCCTAGAGACAAGAACATTTTTGCACAATGAATAATATAAAAAAGAATATGAATCGGAGCTTTAAGTTTGTATAAATGATCGGTCGGTATTCTCCATGATTCTAATTCATAGTACGCGCCTATCCACCGATCAAATAAATGACTATCGAACATAGTAAGTTGTTTATTATATTATAATCATAACAATTATAATAAGAACAACAACATACAATGTGTAGGGGATGATTCCTACACACTCCACTAAAATCTTTACAAATAAGAGAGGGAAAAAGCTAAAAAATGAAAAATTCTTTAATATCTCTTAATTGTCAACATTTTAATTGTGGTATATAGGTAGATCCCTATATATCAACATGCAGTCAAGTATTTTCCTTATAATGAGTACCTTGTATAAGTCTTACACGTGTTCCATCAAATATATTTTTTACTGTATCAAATCATTACCATGTAATTATTCAATTATTATTATTATATTATTTTTTTTGACAACATGTAAGAGTGAGAGATCGAATCTCTGATCTTTTTTATCAAATACAAGTTTTATGTTGGTTGAATCATGTTCCTGTTGGCATTATTGAATTATTACGTACTCTAGATAAATTTTTTGTTAATTTATATATCTTTGGAGAGAAGTATATATATATATATATATATATATATATATATATATATAATCACAAATAGACTTAAATATGAAGTGAACTAATATCGACTTAAAACAATGGTTTTAGCTTAAGATTGTTGTGTACATCCAAGGCAGCCTAATGCCACGGTGTTGTTTGATGACAAAATTAAAAAAGAGTAATTAAATAACAGCAAAAAATCGAAGTTAATTGGATGTATCTGAATAAAGCATTTTTAATTTGCAGGCGTTACATGCAGTTGGAAGGGTTTCTTTCATTTTACTTCAAATCATTAGCCACCAAATTATATCATCAACATTCATGCATATGGGGATCAACTCCCAAACTCCAATTTTCTCATATTATTTTCACCATGGATATTCGACTTCGACGTAAAATTAACCGTAACTCATTAACTTAAATTTTTGAGTTTATTGAATAGTTAACATGGTATCGTGCCATGACAATTTTTTTTATGTTCAAATTCCTGCAAGGTCAGGTCGTGTCCTCCCTAATTAATATGGATTTTCATTGGTTGAATCTTTTAAAAATGTCTAAGTCTCCCCTAGTAAAGCAAGAGATTAAAATATTTATGTGTAATTAAATTTATCGTAACCCTCCCAGCTTAAGTTTTTATGTTCATTGGTATTCAACATTATTGGTGTGGTTCATGTCAAAGTAACTTTATGATTAAGCGACGAGCGTACATAGGGTTGGGGGCTTGAGTTCCCCTCAACTCAAACATTGTTTACTATTTATAATAAACGCCGCAGATTGCAAAGTAGAACCCCACAACCTAGTGGCAAAAGTCCCACCATTTACCTCCACCATAGTTTTTGTCGATGCCAAAATTTGGGCAGGAAGAACTCACCTGACCTTCACGTGACACCAACGATAAATTCTTATTAGGGAGAAGACGTGACCTGCAAAACAAGGTAAATCTACACACCGGTGTGGTGCTTTCCACACCGCCTCTGATGTTTAAGTCAACAAGGAGTAAGATGAGAAAGCAAGAAAGCAAGAAAGCAAGAGGAAGATTAGAGTTTGGGATCCCCTCTTCAGGGTTGAAGAAGTGTTTTTATACTTTTCTCCTGTTTTAGGGTTTTCCAGGCATTTGGAGACGGATTCAAGCTGAACCAGGTGGAATCGAGGCGGCTCAGGGGCTCTAGGAGCCGTGCTGAGGAGGAAAGGCTCGGCCCACACACGTGGGCTGAGGGTCAGCCTCGGCCATGGCCCAAGGGGTTGGGCCAAGCCTGGAGGAAGATTAGAATGGAGAAAGGCGTCCAATGGTTTCCAAATGAAAGCTTTTTGGAGGGAGATTAGAATGGAGAAAGACGTCCAAAAGAAAATCAGAGGTTTTTCAGGAATTTCGTTTGTAATGGTTGGAAAAATATGAGAATGGGAAATACCGCACAAATTGAAGAAAATGGGAAGAATCTCATGGGTTTCAAAAATTTATTAGAAAACAAGGTGAATACTAAATCTCAATTTTCAAATTAAGCTTAAGGGAAATAGTGAGTAATGATTTTTTTAATTTTCTTTTTTTAAGATGATTTGATGTTTACCATAGTGAAATTATTTACATGTTGTCTAATAGGTTAGTTTACTATATACTCTGTATTTGTATAATTTGTTTATTGAATACACTATATTTGCATAATTTTTCTTTTTATAAACTTGAATGTTTTTTTTTTTTATCATTCCACTAACATTTGTGAGTAATGATTTCTTCCCGTTTTTCAAGATGATTGAAATTATTTGCAAGCTTACTTAATACACTTTAAGGTTATATTATTGAATAGCCAACTAGACAAGTTCTTGTATGGGTTTAGAAAAGAAAATAGGGTTTTGTGTGTAAATGAATTTAGTGATTTAAACAAACACAAAGTTAACCAATTCAATCATTTTTGTGCACCCCTTAATAGTTAACTGATTTTTTTTTTTTTTTTAAAAAAAAAAATTCTACAACTATCTTTCTTGATTCATGCTAGTGGGTTGATTTTAGTTTTGTTATGTTTGTTAAATTTGAATTGGATTGAGTTTCAATGTGCCATTAAATTAAATTAAGTGTAAACCCTAGATTCTCTACACGTTGTATTTAAATTTATAGTTCACTCGATTTACGCTGTATTTGAATTTATCGGTTCACTAGATTCAGATTTTGTTTAGGGCATTTTCGTCCGATTCGTGGTAAAAAAAACCTACTAAAAATAACAATTGACCATTTTTTAAACAAAAAAAATCATATGACCATTTTTCAAAATGCTCAATTAAAAATAGTCATTTATCTCGTTGCTCCATGAACATTTTGCTTGGCCCAATGGTGAATTGGCCCTATAAGACCCAATACTAGCATACTTTTATGGGGCAACTAGATAAATGACTTCTTCTCAAAAAAAAAAAAAAAAAAAAAAACTAGATAAATGAATACTTTTAATTGCGTGTTTTGAAAAATAGTCATATGAATTTTTTATTAGAAAGATGGCCAATTGCTATTTAAGTAGGGTTTTTTTTTTTTTAATAACGAACCGAACAAAAATGTCTCTAATATAAATCTAGTAAACAATTAAATTCAAATACAACATAAATGAAGGAGAGAATCTAACATTTACAATTTAATGAAAATTTAAATTCAAATATACGGAGAAAATCTTGGAAATATAGTTTATCTCAACGACAAAATTTAATAAAAAAAAATTAAGTTTACAAAGATATCATAGAAACAATCAATAGGACTTTATAACAATGAAATTGACTAAAATACTCTAGAATGAAATCTATATGCAATGCAAACCTAAATTCAAATACAACATAAATGATAAACCACCACCAAATCAACAAATTTGCATCAAATCAACCACAATTAGATAAACAAAAACAACAAAAAATAGCCTCATATATGTCATGAACAGATTGGCAAATCAACCCCCTCAGATCAATATCCATTTCTGATTAAATGTGGTCCTAAAATAACTCTTTCCAAATATACACCCAGCTAGAAATCATGACAATATTACATTCCTTTTGAAGAGAATTTGTCAGGAAATTACTCCTTGTAATTAAGGAAATCTTTCTTTTATTTTACCATTATATTTGATATAAGGAAAACCAGAATTTTCCTTTAACACTTTCCTTATTAGGTTCTTCGGGTCGGTCCTTTTATATGGTTGCAGCCCTTCTTGACTTAGGCAAGAAAAATAATAAGAGTTGAGATCTCTTTGTACTCTAAATAATTTTAGCAGCTTCATTTCTCGAATTTCTTTATAAATGCATGACAGAATCTAGGAATTATGATGTACTAAAAAAAAGAATCTAGGAATTACAGTTTAAATTAGTGACAAACTTTAATCAAGAAAATTTAAATTTACAAAGATAAGACTAAAACAGTTAATATAAATTATTTTAACAACGTGATTTAATAATAAAAATTTAAATTTAGAAATATAATACTGAAATAATCGAGGAAAAATAAGAATGGATTACACAAATACAGTATATTGAAGACTACCTTTAAGGACAAATAGATATACAACCTTTTTCAAATCAGTCTTTGATTTAAAAACATATTTTTCGGGCATGTTTAATGGAGTAGAATCGACGTTAATATAATCAACAAACTCATTTTTTTTTTCCTTTCTGAAAGTTGGAGAGAACACTGTCCGTATTATTTTGCTACACATTGTATTTGAATTATTTACAGTGTTGGAGTGGTCATAATCCTATTACATTTTAGATATCGTTTGCCCTACTGTTGGAGACGAAAAAAAAAACGTCTCTATAATTAGAAAGCCTAAATATTGGGTTTTTAGAACAATTGTTTATAGAGAGAGTAGATTAATTGTTTGATTATTCTCAAATTTAAACTTACTTCTCTAATGTAATCATTGAGATATTGGAGTATAAATCTATTTGCAATGTTATTGACAGTACTGATTCGTATTATCCCACCCATAATACCACCATAGAAGTCTAAACATATGATTTTGAAAACAACAATAATGAATTAGAATTGAAAATAAATGTAAATTAAGTAGTGTAGCATACCTATGTTTAGAGATCAATAACCCTTTCAATGGTGACAAGAATGACAAAGCAAAAAATTGATGGATGGCAAAAATTCAGAAAAACGATGAAGATGTTGATTAGATAATTAAAAACTAAGAATATAATTGAAAATTTAAAATGAAAACTTGATTTTTGAGTAATCTTTCCGTTTTCAAAAAAAGATAAAATTTGAATTTAAATTTTGAGAGATAGGGGAGAAAATATAATAGTCTAATTCCTTGATTCATGGGATAAACTATTTTTTTTTTAATTATATCAGATAGCGGCTTCCTAAAAAATAGGGTGTGAATGTGGAATTTGACTCAATGGTATAATTGGAAAGACGATCCTCACAAAAATAGGTTAAAAGAACGATTTAACTATTTTTCATTGAAAAACTGTTTGACCATTTTCCAAAAAATACAGTGTATTTGGCCATTTATAAGAATTTCCCATTGTTTATTTATTTTTTGGAAAATCCTTATAAATGGCCAGATATACACTATATTTTTGAAAAATGGTCATACAGTTTTTACAATGAAAAATGGTTAAACTGTGTTTTTAATATATTTCTATGAGGATCATCTTTCCAATTTTACCATTGAGTCAAATTTCACGTTCACACCCTATTTTTTAGGAAGCCACTCTCTGATTTAATTTTTTTTTAAAAATAAAATAGTTTATATCCCCATGAATCAAGGAATATCTTCCCTCTCGTTATATTTTTCGATATTAAAATTTAGATTTTATCTTCTTTTGAAAACGAAAAGATTACACAAACTTTAGGGTTTTCATTTTTAATTTTCAATTAGATTACATTTTTAGTTTTTAATTATCTAATTCATCATCTTCATTGTTTTTTCCAACCATTCTCAATATAGATCGATTTTTTGGTCTACACTTTTTTCCAACATTGAAGGGTTATTGATTATAGGTATTTTTTCTCATCTTAATTTTCATTTATTTTGAATTCTATACATTCTTTTATTCATGCAAAGTAATTTTTTTTCTTTGTTTTCAAAATTAGATGTCTAGTCTTCTCGTTTCTATATGGTATGATGAGAGGTGAGATATAATGATAATGAAGGAGTGTAGAACACTTGAGCGGAAGCATTTCAGGATCTAAGCACTCTAATTTCATTAATTTAACCAAACATGCTATTTTAGAAGCCGAAAACAGAGGTATATGTACCAATCTTTTGGAACACCAAAATCATGTACATAGGCCACGAGTAAATAAACTCGTGGCCCACGTACATGATTATTATCTACCTAATTTTGAAAATAATTTCAGAACAATCTTATATATATTTAATTTTTAAACTAAATCCTAAAAACGATATCAAGGGTCACATAACTTTCAATAAAATTAGTCAAATTATGATATTTATTCAAGTATAAACAGGGGACTTCAGAAAATAACTATACATTTAACACAAATAATGAATATCAAATAAAATTTCCATACCAAAACTATACATAAATTGTAAACCACTCTATACTCATAACATAAATATTTTCAAATCCATTGGGTTGTAGTTTCCCTAGAACTAGAAGCAACTAGTGGGTTCAACAAGCCCTGCCACAATCCCTCCTGCATGGCTACATGTTGCTTGAGCTGTTTGATTCATATAAGTCAATTTCACATCCTCCAACCTTATTCCAACACATGGACTTTTTGGACTACAATCAAACTTCACTGCAACTTGAGTGTCCGATGTTCCATGGATGTCTTGGTATGTCACATCACTGATTTTAACCCCAGAAGCCTATAATATATGTTATAAGAGAGAGTAAGAAAATTATATTCAAAACCGAGAGTTAGAAACCCTATTTAATGTTGTTATCGCTATGCACGATATATTGAGAATATTCGTACCTGGCCTGGACAACCTTTGTGGCTTGGGCAATAATTTTGATCGATAACGATTGGATTTTGGACGTTGTCCATTACGATATGTTGGAAAAGAATGTTTCGAGCAAACCCATTGCTCGGTTTTCCCCATGCTTTAATTCTTACCCCATTTTGAGTGCGTGAAAAGAAAGCATTTTTCACTGTCACGTTTTCCACTCCAGCCTCCTTTAGGTCCTTTGCCAAACTTCCAATGCTGCGAAAAAACCAACCAAGACATACAAATTTATAAGAAAACGTTTTACACTTGTTTTTCTGTATATCATAATAATGATGATCAAGGTGTACCTTATTCCATGACCAGGTCCGCACACAATATTTTCAATCCATAGGTTGGAGGTGCCAGGGCCGATGGAAATACAATCATCTCCGGTGCCTATTTTGGAGTTTAGTATGGTCACGTTAGACGACAATTGTACGTGAATACCATCGGTGTTGGGGCTATTGCCAGAGGCCAAGACCTTAAGCCCTTTCATTTTGATATTCTGGCAACCATTAATGACTATGTGGAACATTTGGCTATTGAGTGATGTTAATGCACTGACCACAACATTTTTGGAGTTGGAAAATTCAAGTGTCTGCACAATATCATTCACAAATAAACTAGAAAGAAAACAATATATTGACATTTGATGAACAGGAAATTAAAGGTCCTTGTGATGATAATCATTTGAATTTTGGTTTTTGGTTTTTGAAAATAATGCTTATTTTCCGTTTTCGCTTTGTTAAGATCTCATTTGAATTCTTAACTAGCCAAATTCCAAAAAGAAAAACAAGTTTTTGAAAACTATATATATATTTTTTAGTCTACAAAACTTGATTTAGTTTTTGAAAACAAAGGTTGGAGGTAGATTAAAAAAAAAAAATCAACAGGTGGAAGTAGTGTTTATAAGCTTAATTTTCAAAAGCTAAACGACTATCAAATAGGGCCTAAAATAAAGAAACATTTGCATACCGAAGCGCCACTTGGGCAAGTCTTGGTCGAATTTTTACAAGCCCACAAAGCAGTTCCTTTCCCATCAAGATTGCCACCTGAGAGAGTAACTCCATCGACGTGCCTAAACATGATCCAAGCTACACTGTTGCCAATAACTCGAAAGTTTGAAGGAGCCACGAGAGTACCATCGATGCGAATAAAGATGGCATTGTTGTTGCAAGGTCCATTGAAGGTTCCAGTTGGAAGGTAATATCTCCCTCGAGGCACATAGACAGTGGCTGGTTTTGTGGAGCCACATGCATTGGCCCATGCGGTTTGAAACGCCTGTGTTGAGTCGGTTTTGCCATCCGGTTTGGCACCAAAACTAACAACATTCAACGACAATGAATCACCAAAACTCGAATTCAGTAACGCCACAAAGAGAATGAATGGAATCAAAGTGCTTCTTAGCTGCCTCATCTTAATTGGTTTTTCTTTTGCTAGTTTTTTTAAATGTTTTTTTTTTTTTTTTTGGGGTGTGATTTTGAGAGAGAAAATAGAATGATTTTCAATGGTTCTGTGCAATAAAGAAATTGTTGGTGGCATTTATAGGATCATCAAACAAAGGAGAAAATAAATAAAAAAATATATGGAAAGAGGATAAAGTTGTGCCGTCGTGTGGCTTGAATTTGCAAGTTTGATTATTAAGGATGGCAAAGAGACCGAGTAGCGTAAACAATAATTAGAATAATAATAATCTAGACTTTCTTAAAAGAAAAACTTGAGCTACTAACTTCATTTTTTAATTGTGATTTTTGGAAAGTAGTCCAAGTCTATAACATGTTTTAAAAGTAATTTCTAGTGTGGAGATTTGTTTAAATATTAAAAAAAAAATTAATCGATTAAGTCGCGTTTGATACCCATTTGGTTTTTTAAAATTAAGTTTATAAACACTATTTACACCTATAAGTTTCTTTGTTTTGTTATCTGCCTTCCCCCCATGTTTCCAAAAACCTACTCAGTTTTAAAAACTAGAAAAAAAAAAATATTTCACAAACTTGCTTTTGGTTTTAGAATTTGGCTAAGATTTCAAATGTGTCCCGAAAAAAATAAAAATCATTGTTAGAAAATTGGAAGGAAAAAAAATTGTTATCAAATGAAGTCTTGGTAATGGAATTGACTATGATTGTAATAGGCATGTTCAAAATTATCCTAGAGACAAGAACATTTTTGCACAATGAATAATATAAAAAAGAATATGAATCGGAGCTTTAAGTTTGTATAAATGATCGGTCGGTATTCTCCATGATTCTAATTCATAGTACGCGCCTATCCACCGATCAAATAAATGACTATCGAACATAGTAAGTTGTTTATTATATTATAATCATAACAATTATAATAAGAACAACAACATACAATGTGTAGGGGATGATTCCTACACACTCCACTAAAATCTTTACAAATAAGAGAGGGAAAAAGCTAAAAAATGAAAAATTCTTTAATATCTCTTAATTGTCAACATTTTAATTGTGGTATATAGGTAGATCCCTATATATCAACATGCAGTCAAGTATTTTCCTTATAATGAGTACCTTGTATAAGTCTTACACGTGTTCCATCAAATATATTTTTTACTGTATCAAATCATTACCATGTAATTATTCAATTATTATTATTATATTATTTTTTTTGACAACATGTAAGAGTGAGAGATCGAATCTCTGATCTTTTTTATCAAATACAAGTTTTATGTTGGTTGAATCATGTTCCTGTTGGCATTATTGAATTATTACGTACTCTAGATAAATTTTTTGTTAATTTATATATCTTTGGAGAGAAGTATATATATATATATATATATATATATATATATAATCACAAATAGACTTAAATATGAAGTGAACTAATATCGACTTAAAACAATGGTTTTAGCTTAAGATTGTTGTGTACATCCAAGGCAGCCTAATGCCACGGTGTTGTTTGATGACAAAATTAAAAAAGAGTAATTAAATAACAGCAAAAAATCGAAGTTAATTGGATGTATCTGAATAAAGCATTTTTAATTTGCAGGCGTTACATGCAGTTGGAAGGGTTTCTTTCATTTTACTTCAAATCATTAGCCACCAAATTATATCATCAACATTCATGCATATGGGGATCAACTCCCAAACTCCAATTTTCTCATATTATTTTCACCATGGATATTCGACTTCGACGTAAAATTAACCGTAACTCATTAACTTAAATTTTTGAGTTTATTGAATAGTTAACATGGTATCGTGCCATGACAATTTTTTTTATGTTCAAATTCCTGCAAGGTCAGGTCGTGTCCTCCCTAATTAATATGGATTTTCATTGGTTGAATCTTTTAAAAATGTCTAAGTCTCCACTAGTAAAGCAAGAGATTAAAATATTTATGTGTAATTAAATTTATCGTAACCCTCCCAGCTTAAGTTTTTATGTTCATTGGTATTCAACATTATTGGTGTGGTTCATGTCAAAGTAACTTTATGATTAAGCGACGAGCGTACATAGGGTTGGGGGCTTGAGTTCCCCTCAACTCAAACATTGTTTACTATTTATAATAAACGCCGCAGATTGCAAAGTAGAACCCCACAACCTAGTGGCAAAAGTCCCACCATTTACCTCCACCATATTTTTTGTCGATGCCAAAATATGGGCAGGAAGAACTCACCTGACCTTCACGTGACACCAACGATAAATTCTTATTAGGGAGAAGACGTGACCTGCAAAACAAGGTAAATCTACACACCGGTGTGGTGCTTTCCACACCGCCTCTGATGTTTAAGTCAACAAGGAGTAAGATGAGAAAGCAAGAAAGCAAGAGGAAGATTAGAGTTTGGGATCCCCTCTTCAGGGTTGAAGAAGTGTTTTTATACTTTTCTCCTGTTTTAGGGTTTTCCAGGCATTTGGAGACGGATTCAAGCTGAACCAGGTGGAATCGAGGCGGCTCAGGGGCTCCAGGAGCCGTGCTGAGGAGGAAAGGCTCGGCCCACACACGTGGGCTGAGGGTCAGCCTCGGCCATGGCCCAAGGGGTTGGGCCAAGCCTGGAGGAAGATTAGAATGGAGAAAGGCGTCCAATGGTTTCCAAATGAAAGCTTTTTGGAGGGAGATTAGAATGGAGAAAGACGTCCAAAAGAAAATCAGAGGTTTTTCAGGAATTTCGTTTGTAATGGTTGGAAAAATATGAGAATGGGAAATACCGCACAAATTGAAGAAAATGGGAAGAATCTCATGGGTTTCAAAAATTTATTAGAAAACAAGGTGAATACTAAATCTCAATTTTCAAATTAAGCTTAAGGGAAATAGTGAGTAATGATTTTTTTAATTTTCTTTTTTTAAGATGATTTGATGTTTACCATAGTGAAATTATTTACATGTTGTCTAATAGGTTAGTTTACTATATACTCTGTATTTGTATAATTTGTTTATTGAATACACTATATTTGCATAATTTTTCTTTTTATAAACTTGAATGTTTTTTTTTTATCATTCCACTAACATTTGTGAGTAATGATTTCTTCCCGTTTTTCAAGATGATTGAAATTATTTGCAAGCTTACTTAATACACTTTAAGGTTATATTATTGAATAGCCAACTAGACAAGTTCTTGTATGGGTTTAGAAAAGAAAATAGGGTTTTGTGTGTAAATGAATTTAGTGATTTAAACAAACACAAAGTTAACCAATTCAATCATTTTTGTGCACCCCCTTAATAGTTAACTGATTTTTTTTTTTTTTTTAAAAAAAAATTCTACAACTATCTTTCTTGATTCATGCTAGTGGGTTGATTTTAGTTTTGTTATGTTTGTTAAATTTGAATTGGATTGAGTTTCAATGTGCCATTAAATTAAATTAAGTGTAAACCCTAGATTCTCTACACGTTGTATTTAAATTTATAGTTCACTCGATTTACGCTGTATTTGAATTTATCGGTTCACTAGATTCAGATTTTGTTTAGGGCATTTTCGTTCGATTCGTGGTAAAAAAAAACCTACTAAAAATAACAATTGACCATTTTTTAAACAAAAAAAAATCATATGACCATTTTTCAAAATGCTCAATTAAAAATAGTCATTTATCTCGTTGCTCCATGAACATTTTGCTTGGCCCAATGGTGAATTGGCCCTATAAGACCCAATACTAGCATACTTTTATGGGGCAACTAGATAAATGACTTCTTCTCAAAAAAAAAAAAAAAAAAAAAAACTAGATAAATGACTACTTTTAATTGCGTGTTTTGAAAAATAGTCATATGAATTTTTTATTAGAAAGATGGCCAATTGCTATTTAAGTAGGGTTTTTTTTTTTTTTAATAACGAACCGAACAAAAATGTCTCTAATATAAATCTAGTAAACAATTAAATTCAAATACAACATAAATGAAGGAGAGAATCTAACATTTACAATTTAATGAAAATTTAAATTCAAATATACGGAGAAAATCTTGGAAATATAGTTTATCTCAACGACAAAATTTAATAAAAAAAAATTAAGTTTACAAAGATATCATAGAAACAATCAATAGGACTTTATAACAATGAAATTGACTAAAATACTCTAGAATGAAATCTATATGCAATGCAAACCTAAATTCAAATACAACATAAATGATAAACCACCACCAAATCAACAAATTTGCATCAAATCAACCACAATTAGATAAACAAAAACAACAAAAAATAGCCTCATATATGTCATGAACAGATTGGCAAATCAACCCCCTCAGATCAATATCCATTTCTGATTAAATGTGGTCCTAAAATAACTCTTTCCAAATATACACCCAGCTAGAAATCATGACAATATTACATTCCTTTTGAAGAGAATTTGTCAGGAAATTACTCCTTGTAATTAAGGAAATCTTTCTTTTATTTTACCATTATATTTGATATAAGGAAAACCAGAATTTTCCTTTAACACTTTCCTTATTAGGTTCTTCGGGTCGGTCCTTTTATATGGTTGCAGCCCTTCTTGACTTAGGCAAGAAAAATAATAAGAGTTGAGATCTCTTTGTACTCTAAATAATTTTAGCAGCTTCATTTCTCGAATTTCTTTATAAATGCATGACAGAATCTAGGAATTATGATGTACTAAAAAAAAGAATCTAGGAATTACAGTTTAAATTAGTGACAAACTTTAATCAAGAAAATTTAAATTTACAAAGATAAGACTAAAACAGTTAATATAAATTATTTTAACAACGTGATTTAATAATAAAAATTTAAATTTAGAAATATAATACTGAAATAATCGAGGAAAAATAAGAATGGATTACACAAATACAGTATATTGAAGACTACCTTTAAGGACAAATAGATATACAACCTTTTTCAAATCAGTCTTTGATTTAAAAACATATTTTTCGGGCATGTTTAATGGAGTAGAATCGACGTTAATATAATCAACAAACTCATTTTTTTTTTCCTTTCTGAAAGTTGGAGAGAACACTGTCCGTATTATTTTGCTACACATTGTATTTGAATTATTTACAGTGTTGGAGTGGTCATAATCCTATTACATTTTAGATATCGTTTGCCCTACTGTTGGAGACGAAAAAAAACGTCTCTATAATTAGAAAGCCTAAATATTGGGTTTTTAGAACAATTGTTTATAGAGAGAGTAGATTAATTGTTTGATTATTCTCAAATTTAAACTTACTTCTCTAATGTAATCATTGAGATATTGGAGTATAAATCTATTTGCAATGTTATTGACAGTACTGATTCGTATTATCCCACCCATAATACCACCATTCAGAAACGAAAAGTCTAAACATCTGATTTTGAAAACAACAATAATGAATTAGAATTGAAAATAAATGTAAATTAAGTAGTGTAGCATACCTATGTTTAGAGATCAATAACCCTTTCAATGGTGACAAGAATGACAAAGCAAAAAATTGATGGATGGCAAAAATTCAGAAAAACGATGAAGATGTTGATTAGATAATTAAAAACTAAGAATATAATTGAAAATTTAAAATGAAAACTTGATTTTTGAGTAATCTTTCCGTTTTCAAAAAAAGATAAAATTTGAATTTAAATTTTGAGAGATAGGGGAGAAAATATAATAGTCTAATTCCTTGATTCATGGGATAAACTATTTTTTTTTTAATTATATCAGATAGCGGCTTCCTAAAAAATAGGGTGTGAATGTGGAATTTGACTCAATGGTATAATTGGAAAGACGATCCTCACAAAAATAGGTTAAAAGAACGATTTAACTATTTTTCATTGAAAAACTGTTTGACCATTTTCCAAAAAATACAGTGTATTTGGCCATTTATAAGAATTTCCCATTGTTTATTTATTTTTTGGAAAATCCTTATAAATGGCCAGATATACACTATATTTTTGAAAAATGGTCATACAGTTTTTTACAATGAAAAATGGTTAAACTGTGTTTTTAATATATATTTCTATGAGGATCATCTTTCCAATTTTACCATTGAGTCAAATTTCACGTTCACACCCTATTTTTTAGGAAGCCACTATCTGATTTAATTTTTTTTTAAAAATAAAATAGTTTATATCCCCATGAATCAAGGAATATCTTCCCTCTCGTTATATTTTTCGATATTAAAATTTAGATTTTATCTTCTTTTGAAAACGAAAAGATTACACAAACTTTAGGGTTTTCATTTTTAATTTTCAATTAGATTACATTTTTAGTTTTTAATTATCTAATTCATCATCTTCATTGTTTTTTCCAACCATTCTCAATATAGATCGATTTTTTGGTCTACACTTTTTTCCAACATTGAAGGGTTATTGATTATAGGTATTTTTTCTCATCTTAATTTTCATTTATTTTGAATTCTATACATTCTTTTATTCATGCAAAGTAATTTTTTTTCTTTGTTTTCAAAATTAGATGTCTAGTCTTCTCGTTTCTATATGGTATGATGAGAGGTGAGATATAATGATAATGAAGGAGTGTAGAACACTTGAGCGGAAGCATTTCAGGATCTAAGCACTCTAATTTCATTAATTTAACCAAACATGCTATTTTAGAAGCCGAAAACAGAGGGATATGTACCAATCTTTTGGAACACCAAAATCATGTACATAGGCCACGAGTAAATAAACTCGTGGCCCACGTACATGATTATTATCTACCTAATTTTGAAAATAATTTCAGAACAATCTTATATATATTTAATTTTTAAACTAAATCCTAAAAACGATATCAAGGGTCACATAACTTTCAATAAAATTAGTCAAATTATGATATTTATTCAAGTATAAATAGGGGACTTCAGAAAATAACTATACATTTAACACAAATAATGAATATCAAATAAAATTTCCATACCAAAACTATACATAAATTGTAAACCACTCTATACTCATAACATAAATATTTTCAAATCCATTGGGTTGTAGTTTCCCTAGAACTAGAAGCAACTAGTGGGTTCAACAAGCCCTGCCACAATCCCTCCTGCATGGCTACATGTTGCTTGAGCTGTTTGATTCATATAAGTCAATTTCACATCCTCCAACCTTATTCCAACACATGGACTTTTTGGACTACAATCAAACTTCACTGCAACTTGAGTGTCCGATGTTCCATGGATGTCTTGGTATGTCACATCACTGATTTTAACCCCAGAAGCCTATAATATATGTTATAAGAGAGAGTAAGAAAATTATATTCAAAACCGAGAGTTAGAAACCCTATTTAATGTTGTTATCGCTATGCACGATATATTGAGAATATTCGTACCTGGCCTGGACAACCTTTGTGGCTTGGGCAATAATTTTGATCGATAACGATTGGATTTTGGACGTTGTCCATTACGATATGTTGGAAAAGAATGTTTCGAGCAAACCCATTGCTCGGTTTTCCCCATGCTTTAATTCTTACCCCATTTTGAGTGCGTGAAAAGAAAGCATTTTTCACTGTCACGTTTTCCACTCCAGCCTCCTTTAGGTCCTTTGCCAAACTTCCAATGCTGCGAAAAAACCAACCAAGACATACAAATTTATAAGAAAACGTTTTACACTTGTTTTTCTGTATATCATAATAATGATGATCAAGGTGTACCTTATTCCATGACCAGGTCCGCACACAATATTTTCAATCCATAGGTTGGAGGTGCCAGGGCCGATGGAAATACAATCATCTCCGGTGCCTATTTTGGAGTTTAGTATGGTCACGTTAGACGACAATTGTACGTGAATACCATCGGTGTTGGGGCTATTGCCAGAGGCCAAGACCTTAAGCCCTTTCATTTTGATATTCTGGCAACCATTAATGACTATGTGGAACATTTGGCTATTGAGTGATGTTAATGCACTGACCACAACATTTTTGGAGTTGGAAAATTCAAGTGTCTGCACAATATCATTCACAAATAAACTAGAAAGAAAACAATATATTGACATTTGATGAACAGGAAATTAAAGGTCCTTGTGATGATAATCATTTGAATTTTGGTTTTTGGTTTTTGAAAATAATGCTTATTTTCCGTTTTCGCTTTGTTAAGATCTCATTTGAATTCTTAACTAGCCAAATTCCAAAAAGAAAAACAAGTTTTTGAAAACTATATATATATTTTTTAGTCTACAAAACTTGATTTAGTTTTTGAAAACAAAGGTTGGAGGTAGATTAAAAAAAAAAATCAACAGGGGGAAGTAGTGTTTATAATTAAGCTTAATTTTCAAAAGCTAAACGACTATCAAATAGGGCCTAAAATAAAGAAACATTTGCATACGGAAGCGCCACTTGGGCAAGTCTTGGTCGAATTTTTACAAGCCCACAAAGCAGTTCCTTTCCCATCAAGATTGCCACCTGAGAGAGTAACTCCATCGACGTGCCTAAACATGATCCAAGCTACACTGTTGCCAATAACTCGAAAGTTTGAAGGAGCCACGAGAGTACCATCGATGCGAATAAAGATGGCATTGTTGTTGCAAGGTCCATTGAAGGTTCCAGTTGGAAGGTAATATCTCCCTCGAGGCACATAGACAGTGGCTGGTTTTGTGGAGCCACATGCATTGGCCCATGCGGTTTGAAACGCCTGTGTTGAGTCGGTTTTGCCATCCGGTTTGGCACCAAAACTAACAACATTCAACGACAATGAATCACCAAAACTCGAATTCAGTAACGCCACAAAGAGAATGAATGGAATCAAAGTGCTTCTTAGCTGCCTCATCTTAATTGGTTTTTCTTTTGCTAGTTTTTTTAAATGTTTTTCTTTTTTTTTTTGGGGTGTGATTTTGAGAGAGAAAATAGAATGATTTTCAATGGTTCTGTGCAATAAAGAAATTGTTGGTGGCATTTATAGGATCATCAAACAAAGGAGAAAATAAATAAAAAAATATATGGAAAGAGGATAAAGTTGTGCCGTCGTGTGGCTTGAATTTGCAAGTTTGATTATTAAGGATGGCAAAGAGACCGAGTAGCGTAAACAATAATTAGAATAATAATAATCTAGACTTTCTTAAAAGAAAAACTTGAGCTACTAACTTCATTTTTTAATTGTGATTTTTGGAAAGTAGTCCAAGTCTATAACATGTTTTAAAAGTAATTTCTAGTGTGGAGATTTGTTTAAATATTAAAAAAAAAATTAATCGATTAAGTCGCGTTTGATACCCATTTGGTTTTTTAAAATTAAGTTTATAAACACTATTTACACCTATAAGTTTCTTTGTTTTGTTATCTGCCTTCCCCCCATGTTTCCAAAAACCTACTCAGTTTTAAAAACTAGAAAAAAAAAAATATTTCACAAACTTGCTTTTGGTTTTAGAATTTGGCTAAGATTTCAAATGTGTCCCGAAAAAAATAAAAATCATTGTTAGAAAATTGGAAGGAAAAAAAATTGTTATCAAATGAAGTCTTGGTAATGGAATTGACTATGATTGTAATAGGCATGTTCAAAATTATCCTAGAGACAAGAACATTTTTGCACAATGAATAATATAAAAAAGAATATGAATCGGAGCTTTAAGTTTGTATAAATGATCGGTCGGTATTCTCCATGATTCTAATTCATAGTACGCGCCTATCCACCGATCAAATAAATGACTATCGAACATAGTAAGTTGTTTATTATATTATAATCATAACAATTATAATAAGAACAACAACATACAATGTGTAGGGGATGATTCCTACACACTCCACTAAAATCTTTACAAATAAGAGAGGGAAAAAGCTAAAAAATGAAAAATTCTTTAATATCTCTTAATTGTCAACATTTTAATTGTGGTATATAGGTAGATCCCTATATATCAACATGCAGTCAAGTATTTTCCTTATAATGAGTACCTTGTATAAGTCTTACACGTGTTCCATCAAATATATTTTTTACTGTATCAAATCATTACCATGTAATTATTCAATTATTATTATTATATTATTTTTTTTGACAACATGTAAGAGTGAGAGATCGAATCTCTGATCTTTTTTATCAAATACAAGTTTTATGTTGGTTGAATCATGTTCCTGTTGGCATTATTGAATTATTACGTACTCTAGATAAATTTTTTGTTAATTTATATATCTTTGGAGAGAAGTATATATATATATATATATATATATATATATATATATATCACAAATAGACTTAAATATGAAGTGAACTAATATCGACTTAAAACAATGGTTTTAGCTTAAGATTGTTGTGTACATCCAAGGCAGCCTAATGCCACGGTGTTGTTTGATGACAAAATTAAAAAAGAGTAATTAAATAACAGCAAAAAATCGAAGTTAATTGGATGTATCTGAATAAAGCATTTTTAATTTGCAGGCGTTACATGCAGTTGGAAGGGTTTCTTTCATTTTACTTCAAATCATTAGCCACCAAATTATATCATCAACATTCATGCATATGGGGATCAACTCCCAAACTCCAATTTTCTCATATTATTTTCACCATGGATATTCGACTTCGACGTAAAATTAACCGTAACTCATTAACTTAAATTTTTGAGTTTATTGAATAGTTAACATGGTATCGTGCCATGACAATTTTTTTTATGTTCAAATTCCTGCAAGGTCAGGTCGTGTCCTCCCTAATTAATATGGATTTTCATTGGTTGAATCTTTTAAAAATGTCTAAGTCTCCACTAGTAAAGCAAGAGATTAAAATATTTATGTGTAATTAAATTTATCGTAACCCTCCCAGCTTAAGTTTTTATGTTCATTGGTATTCAACATTATTGGTGTGGTTCATGTCAAAGTAACTTTATGATTAAGCGACGAGCGTACATAGGGTTGGGGGCTTGAGTTCCCCTCAACTCAAACATTGTTTACTATTTATAATAAACGCCGCAGATTGCAAAGTAGAACCCCACAACCTAGTGGCAAAAGTCCCACCATTTACCTCCACCATATTTTTTGTCGATGCCAAAATATGGGCAGGAAGAACTCACCTGACCTTCACGTGACACCAACGATAAATTCTTATTAGGGAGAAGACGTGACCTGCAAAACAAGGTAAATCTACACACCGGTGTGGTGCTTTCCACACCGCCTCTGATGTTTAAGTCAACAAGGAGTAAGATGAGAAAGCAAGAAAGCAAGAGGAAGATTAGAGTTTGGGATCCCCTCTTCAGGGTTGAAGAAGTGTTTTTATACTTTTCTCCTGTTTTAGGGTTTTCCAGGCATTTGGAGACGGATTCAAGCTGAACCAGGTGGAATCGAGGCGGCTCAGGGGCTCCAGGAGCCGTGCTGAGGAGGAAAGGCTCGGCCCACACACGTGGGCTGAGGGTCAGCCTCGGCCATGGCCCAAGGGGTTGGGCCAAGCCTGGAGGAAGATTAGAATGGAGAAAGGCGTCCAATGGTTTCCAAATGAAAGCTTTTTGGAGGGAGATTAGAATGGAGAAAGACGTCCAAAAGAAAATCAGAGGTTTTTCAGGAATTTCGTTTGTAATGGTTGGAAAAATATGAGAATGGGAAATACCGCACAAATTGAAGAAAATGGGAAGAATCTCATGGGTTTCAAAAATTTATTAGAAAACAAGGTGAATACTAAATCTCAATTTTCAAATTAAGCTTAAGGGAAATAGTGAGTAATGATTTTTTTAATTTTCTTTTTTTAAGATGATTTGATGTTTACCATAGTGAAATTATTTACATGTTGTCTAATAGGTTAGTTTACTATATACTCTGTATTTGTATAATTTGTTTATTGAATACACTATATTTGCATAATTTTTCTTTTTATAAACTTGAATGTTTTTTTTTTATCATTCCACTAACATTTGTGAGTAATGATTTCTTCCCGTTTTTCAAGATGATTGAAATTATTTGCAAGCTTACTTAATACACTTTAAGGTTATATTATTGAATAGCCAACTAGACAAGTTCTTGTATGGGTTTAGAAAAGAAAATAGGGTTTTGTGTGTAAATGAATTTAGTGATTTAAACAAACACAAAGTTAACCAATTCAATCATTTTTGTGCACCCCCTTAATAATTAACTGATTTTTTTTTTTTTTTTAAAAAAAATTCTACAACTATCTTTCTTGATTCATGCTAGTGGGTTGATTTTAGTTTTGTTATGTTTGTTAAATTTGAATTGGATTGAGTTTCAATGTGCCATTAAATTAAATTAAGTGTAAACCCTAGATTCTCTACACGTTGTATTTAAATTTATAGTTCACTCGATTTACGCTGTATTTGAATTTATCGGTTCACTAGATTCAGATTTTGTTTAGGGCATTTTCGTCCGATTCGTGGTAAAAAAAACCTACTAAAAATAACAATTGACCATTTTTTAAACAAAAAAAAATCATATGACCATTTTTCAAAATGCTCAATTAAAAATAGTCATTTATCTCGTTGCTCCATGAACATTTTGCTTGGCCCAATGGTGAATTGGCCCTATAAGACCCAATACTAGCATACTTTTATGGGGCAACTAGATAAATGACTTCTTCTCAAAAAGAAAAAAAAAAAAAAAAAACTAGATAAATGACTACTTTTAATTGCGTGTTTTGAAAAATAGTCATATGAATTTTTTATTAGAAAGATGGCCAATTGCTATTTAAGTAGGGTTTTTTTTTTTTTTAATAACGAACCGAACAAAAATGTCTCTAATATAAATCTAGTAAACAATTAAATTCAAATACAACATAAATGAAGGAGAGAATCTAACATTTACAATTTAATGAAAATTTAAATTCAAATATACGGAGAAAATCTTGGAAATATAGTTTATCTCAACGACAAAATTTAATAAAAAAAAATTAAGTTTACAAAGATATCATAGAAACAATCAATAGGACTTTATAACAATGAAATTGACTAAAATACTCTAGAATGAAATCTATATGCAATGCAAACCTAAATTCAAATACAACATAAATGATAAACCACCACCAAATCAACAAATTTGCATCAAATCAACCACAATTAGATAAACAAAAACAACAAAAAATAGCCTCATATATGTCATGAACAGATTGGCAAATCAACCCCCTCAGATCAATATCCATTTCTGATTAAATGTGGTCCTAAAATAACTCTTTCCAAATATACACCCAGCTAGAAATCATGACAATATTACATTCCTTTTGAAGAGAATTTGTCAGGAAATTACTCCTTGTAATTAAGGAAATCTTTCTTTTATTTTACCATTATATTTGATATAAGGAAAACCAGAATTTTCCTTTAACACTTTCCTTATTAGGTTCTTCGGGTCGGTCCTTTTATATGGTTGCAGCCCTTCTTGACTTAGGCAAGAAAAATAATAAGAGTTGAGATCTCTTTGTACTCTAAATAATTTTAGCAGCTTCATTTCTCGAATTTCTTTATAAATGCATGACAGAATCTAGGAATTATGATGTACTAAAAAAAAGAATCTAGGAATTACAGTTTAAATTAGTGACAAACTTTAATCAAGAAAATTTAAATTTACAAAGATAAGACTAAAACAGTTAATATAAATTATTTTAACAACGTGATTTAATAATAAAAATTTAAATTTAGAAATATAATACTGAAATAATCGAGGAAAAATAAGAATGGATTACACAAATACAGTATATTGAAGACTACCTTTAAGGACAAATAGATATACAACCTTTTTCAAATCAGTCTTTGATTTAAAAACATATTTTTCGGGCATGTTTAATGGAGTAGAATCGACGTTAATATAATCAACAAACTCATTTTTTTTTTCCTTTCTGAAAGTTGGAGAGAACACTGTCCGTATTATTTTGCTACACATTGTATTTGAATTATTTACAGTGTTGGAGTGGTCATAATCCTATTACATTTTAGATATCGTTTGCCCTACTGTTGGAGACGAAAAAAAACGTCTCTATAATTAGAAAGCCTAAATATTGGGTTTTTAGAACAATTGTTTATAGAGAGAGTAGATTAATTGTTTGATTATTCTCAAATTTAAACTTACTTCTCTAATGTAATCATTGAGATATTGGAGTATAAATCTATTTGCAATGTTATTGACAGTACTGATTCGTATTATCCCACCCATAATACCACCATAGAAGTCTAAACATATGATTTTGAAAACAACAATAATGAATTAGAATTGAAAATAAATGTAAATTAAGTAGTGTAGCATACCTATGTTTAGAGATCAATAACCCTTTCAATGGTGACAAGAATGACAAAGCAAAAAATTGATGGATGGCAAAAATTCAGAAAAACGATGAAGATGTTGATTAGATAATTAAAAACTAAGAATATAATTGAAAATTTAAAATGAAAACTTGATTTTTGAGTAATCTTTCCGTTTTCAAAAAAAGATAAAATTTGAATTTAAATTTTGAGAGATAGGGGAGAAAATATAATAGTCTAATTCCTTGATTCATGGGATAAACTATTTTTTTTTTAATTATATCAGATAGCGGCTTCCTAAAAAATAGGGTGTGAATGTGGAATTTGACTCAATGGTATAATTGGAAAGACGATCCTCACAAAAATAGGTTAAAAGAACGATTTAACTATTTTTCATTGAAAAACTGTTTGACCATTTTCCAAAAAATACAGTGTATTTGGCCATTTATAAGAATTTCCCATTGTTTATTTATTTTTTGGAAAATCCTTATAAATGGCCAGATATACACTATATTTTTGAAAAATGGTCATACAGTTTTTACAATGAAAAATGGTTAAACTGTGTTTTTAATATATTTCTATGAGGATCATCTTTCCAATTTTACCATTGAGTCAAATTTCACGTTCACACCCTATTTTTTAGGAAGCCACTCTCTGATTTAATTTTTTTTTAAAAATAAAATAGTTTATATCCCCATGAATCAAGGAATATCTTCCCTCTCGTTATATTTTTCGATATTAAAATTTAGATTTTATCTTCTTTTGAAAACGAAAAGATTACACAAACTTTAGGGTTTTCATTTTTAATTTTCAATTAGATTACATTTTTAGTTTTTAATTATCTAATTCATCATCTTCATTGTTTTTTCCAACCATTCTCAATATAGATCGATTTTTTGGTCTACACTTTTTTCCAACATTGAAGGGTTATTGATTATAGGTATTTTTTCTCATCTTAATTTTCATTTATTTTGAATTCTATACATTCTTTTATTCATGCAAAGTAATTTTTTTTCTTTGTTTTCAAAATTAGATGTCTAGTCTTCTCGTTTCTATATGGTATGATGAGAGGTGAGATATAATGATAATGAAGGAGTGTAGAACACTTGAGCGGAAGCATTTCAGGATCTAAGCACTCTAATTTCATTAATTTAACCAAACATGCTATTTTAGAAGCCGAAAACAGAGGTATATGTACCAATCTTTTGGAACACCAAAATCATGTACATAGGCCACGAGTAAATAAACTCGTGGCCCACGTACATGATTATTATCTACCTAATTTTGAAAATAATTTCAGAACAATCTTATATATATTTAATTTTTAAACTAAATCCTAAAAACGATATCAAGGGTCACATAACTTTCAATAAAATTAGTCAAATTATGATATTTATTCAAGTATAAACAGGGGACTTCAGAAAATAACTATACATTTAACACAAATAATGAATATCAAATAAAATTTCCATACCAAAACTATACATAAATTGTAAACCACTCTATACTCATAACATAAATATTTTCAAATCCATTGGGTTGTAGTTTCCCTAGAACTAGAAGCAACTAGTGGGTTCAACAAGCCCTGCCACAATCCCTCCTGCATGGCTACATGTTGCTTGAGCTGTTTGATTCATATAAGTCAATTTCACATCCTCCAACCTTATTCCAACACATGGACTTTTTGGACTACAATCAAACTTCACTGCAACTTGAGTGTCCGATGTTCCATGGATGTCTTGGTATGTCACATCACTGATTTTAACCCCAGAAGCCTATAATATATGTTATAAGAGAGAGTAAGAAAATTATATTCAAAACCGAGAGTTAGAAACCCTATTTAATGTTGTTATCGCTATGCACGATATATTGAGAATATTCGTACCTGGCCTGGACAACCTTTGTGGCTTGGGCAATAATTTTGATCGATAACGATTGGATTTTGGACGTTGTCCATTACGATATGTTGGAAAAGAATGTTTCGAGCAAACCCATTGCTCGGTTTTCCCCATGCTTTAATTCTTACCCCATTTTGAGTGCGTGAAAAGAAAGCATTTTTCACTGTCACGTTTTCCACTCCAGCCTCCTTTAGGTCCTTTGCCAAACTTCCAATGCTGCGAAAAAACCAACCAAGACATACAAATTTATAAGAAAACGTTTTACACTTGTTTTTCTGTATATCATAATAATGATGATCAAGGTGTACCTTATTCCATGACCAGGTCCGCACACAATATTTTCAATCCATAGGTTGGAGGTGCCAGGGCCGATGGAAATACAATCATCTCCGGTGCCTATTTTGGAGTTTAGTATGGTCACGTTAGACGACAATTGTACGTGAATACCATCGGTGTTGGGGCTATTGCCAGAGGCCAAGACCTTAAGCCCTTTCATTTTGATATTCTGGCAACCATTAATGACTATGTGGAACATTTGGCTATTGAGTGATGTTAATGCACTGACCACAACATTTTTGGAGTTGGAAAATTCAAGTGTCTGCACAATATCATTCACAAATAAACTAGAAAGAAAACAATATATTGACATTTGATGAACAGGAAATTAAAGGTCCTTGTGATGATAATCATTTGAATTTTGGTTTTTGGTTTTTGAAAATAATGCTTATTTTCCGTTTTCGCTTTGTTAAGATCTCATTTGAATTCTTAACTAGCCAAATTCCAAAAAGAAAAACAAGTTTTTGAAAACTATATATATATTTTTTAGTCTACAAAACTTGATTTAGTTTTTGAAAACAAAGGTTGGAGGTAGATTAAAAAAAAAAAATCAACAAGTGGAAGTAGTGTTTATAAGCTTAATTTTCAAAAGCTAAACGACTATCAAATAGGGCCTAAAATAAAGAAACATTTGCATACGGAAGCGCCACTTGGGCAAGTCTTGGTCGAATTTTTACAAGCCCACAAAGCAGTTCCTTTCCCATCAAGATTGCCACCTGAGAGAGTAACTCCATCGACGTGCCTAAACATGATCCAAGCTACACTGTTGCCAATAACTCGAAAGTTTGAAGGAGCCACGAGAGTACCATCGATGCGAATAAAGATGGCATTGTTGTTGCAAGGTCCATTGAAGGTTCCAGTTGGAAGGTAATATCTCCCTCGAGGCACATAGACAGTGGCTGGTTTTGTGGAGCCACATGCATTGGCCCATGCGGTTTGAAACGCCTGTGTTGAGTCGGTTTTGCCATCCGGTTTGGCACCAAAACTAACAACATTCAACGACAATGAATCACCAAAACTCGAATTCAGTAACGCCACAAAGAGAATGAATGGAATCAAAGTGCTTCTTAGCTGCCTCATCTTAATTGGTTTTTCTTTTGCTAGTTTTTTTAAATGTTTTTTTTTTTTTTTTTTGTGTAATTTTGAGAGAGAAAATAGAATGATTTTCAATGGTTCTGTGCAATAAAGAAATTGTTGGTGGCATTTATAGGATCATCAAACAAAGGAGAAAATAAATAAAAAAATATATGGAAAGAGGATAAAGTTGTGCCGTCGTGTGGCTTGAATTTGCAAGTTTGATTATTAAGGATGGCAAAGAGACCGAGTAGCGTAAACAATAATTAGAATAATAATAATCTAGACTTTCTTAAAAGAAAAACTTGAGCTACTAACTTCATTTTTTAATTGTGATTTTTGGAAAGTAGTCCAAGTCTATAACATGTTTTAAAAGTAATTTCTAGTGTGGAGATTTGTTTAAATATTAAAAAAAAAATTAATCGATTAAGTCTCGTTTGATACCCATTTGGTTTTTGAAAATTAAGTTTATAAACACTATTTACACCTATAAGTTTCTTTGTTTTGTTATCTGTCCTTCCCCCCATGTTTCCAAAAACCTACTCGGTTTTAAAAACTAGAAAAAAAAAAATATTTCACAAACTTGCTTTTGGTTTTAGAATTTGGCTAAGATTTCAAATGTGTCCCGAAAAAAATAAAAATCATTGTTAGAAAATTGGAAGGAAAAAAAATTGTTATCAAATGAAGTCTTGGTAATGGAATTGACTATGATTGTAATAGGCATGTTCAAAATTATCCTAGAGACAAGAACATTTTTGCACAATGAATAATATAAAAAAGAATATGAATCGGAGCTTTAAGTTTGTATAAATGATCGGTCGGTATTCTCCATGATTCTAATTCATAGTACGCGCCTATCCACCGATCAAATAAATGACTATCGAACATAGTAAGTTGTTTATTATATTATAATCATAACAATTATAATAAGAACAACAACATACAATGTGTAGGGGATGATTCCTACACACTCCACTAAAATCTTTACAAATAAGAGAGGGAAAAAGCTAAAAAATGAAAAATTCTTTAATATCTCTTAATTGTCAACATTTTAATTGTGGTATATAGGTAGATCCCTATATATCAACATGCAGTCAAGTATTTTCCTTATAATGAGTACCTTGTATAAGTCTTACACGTGTTCCATCAAATATATTTTTTACTGTATCAAATCATTACCATGTAATTATTCAATTATTATTATTATATTATTTTTTTTGACAACATGTAAGAGTGAGAGATCGAATCTCTGATCTTTTTTATCAAATACAAGTTTTATGTTGGTTGAATCATGTTCCTGTTGGCATTATTGAATTATTACGTACTCTAGATAAATTTTTTGTTAATTTATATATCTTTGGAGAGAAGTATATATATATATATATATATATATATATATATATATATATATATATAATCACAAATAGACTTAAATATGAAGTGAACTAATATCGACTTAAAACAATGGTTTTAGCTTAAGATTGTTGTGTACATCCAAGGCAGCCTAATGCCACGGTGTTGTTTGATGACAAAATTAAAAAAGAGTAATTAAATAACAGCAAAAAATCGAAGTTAATTGGATGTATCTGAATAAAGCATTTTTAATTTGCAGGCGTTACATGCAGTTGGAAGGGTTTCTTTCATTTTACTTCAAATCATTAGCCACCAAATTATATCATCAACATTCATGCATATGGGGATCAACTCCCAAACTCCAATTTTCTCATATTATTTTCACCATGGATATTCGACTTCGACGTAAAATTAACCGTAACTCATTAACTTAAATTTTTGAGTTTATTGAATAGTTAACATGGTATCGTGCCATGACAATTTTTTTTATGTTCAAATTCCTGCAAGGTCAGGTCGTGTCCTCCCTAATTAATATGGATTTTCATTGGTTGAATCTTTTAAAAATGTCTAAGTCTCCCCTAGTAAAGCAAGAGATTAAAATATTTATGTGTAATTAAATTTATCGTAACCCTCCCAGCTTAAGTTTTTATGTTCATTGGTATTCAACATTATTGGTGTGGTTCATGTCAAAGTAACTTTATGATTAAGCGACGAGCGTACATAGGGTTGGGGGCTTGAGTTCCCCTCAACTCAAACATTGTTTACTATTTATAATAAACGCCGCAGATTGCAAAGTAGAACCCCACAACCTAGTGGCAAAAGTCCCACCATTTACCTCCACCATAGTTTTTTGTCGATGCCAAAATTTGGGCAGGAAGAACTCACCTGACCTTCACGTGACACCAACGATAAATTCTTATTAGGGAGAAGACGTGACCTGCAAAACAAGGTAAATCTACACACCGGTGTGGTGCTTTCCACACCGCCTCTGATGTTTAAGTCAACAAGGAGTAAGATGAGAAAGCAAGAAAGCAAGAAAGCAAGAGGAAGATTAGAGTTTGGGATCCCCTCTTCAGGGTTGAAGAAGTGTTTTTATACTTTTCTCCTGTTTTAGGGTTTTCCAGGCATTTGGAGACGGATTCAAGCTGAACCAGGTGGAATCGAGGCGGCTCAGGGGCTCTAGGAGCCGTGCTGAGGAGGAAAGGCTCGGCCCACACACGTGGGCTGAGGGTCAGCCTCGGCCATGGCCCAAGGGGTTGGGCCAAGCCTGGAGGAAGATTAGAATGGAGAAAGGCGTCCAATGGTTTCCAAATGAAAGCTTTTTGGAGGGAGATTAGAATGGAGAAAGACGTCCAAAAGAAAATCAGAGGTTTTTCAGGAATTTCGTTTGTAATGGTTGGAAAAATATGAGAATGGGAAATACCGCACAAATTGAAGAAAATGGGAAGAATCTCATGGGTTTCAAAAATTTATTAGAAAACAAGGTGAATACTAAATCTCAATTTTCAAATTAAGCTTAAGGGAAATAGTGAGTAATGATTTTTTTAATTTTCTTTTTTTAAGATGATTTGATGTTTACCATAGTGAAATTATTTACATGTTGTCTAATAGGTTAGTTTACTATATACTCTGTATTTGTATAATTTGTTTATTGAATACACTATATTTGCATAATTTTTCTTTTTATAAACTTGAATGTTTTTTTTTTTTATCATTCCACTAACATTTGTGAGTAATGATTTCTTCCCGTTTTTCAAGATGATTGAAATTATTTGCAAGCTTACTTAATACACTTTAAGGTTATATTATTGAATAGCCAACTAGACAAGTTCTTGTATGGGTTTAGAAAAGAAAATAGGGTTTTGTGTGTAAATGAATTTAGTGATTTAAACAAACACAAAGTTAACCAATTCAATCATTTTTGTGCACCCCCTTAATAGTTAACTGATTTTTTTTTTTTTTTTAAAAAAAAATTCTACAACTATCTTTCTTGATTCATGCTAGTGGGTTGATTTTAGTTTTGTTATGTTTGTTAAATTTGAATTGGATTGAGTTTCAATGTGCCATTAAATTAAATTAAGTGTAAACCCTAGATTCTCTACACGTTGTATTTAAATTTATAGTTCACTCGATTTACGCTGTATTTGAATTTATCGGTTCACTAGATTCAGATTTTGTTTAGGGCATTTTCGTCCGATTCGTGGTAAAAAAAACCTACTAAAAATAACAATTGACCATTTTTTAAACAAAAAAAATCATATGACCATTTTTCAAAATGCTCAATTAAAAATAGTCATTTATCTCGTTGCTCCATGAACATTTTGCTTGGCCCAATGGTGAATTGGCCCTATAAGACCCAATACTAGCATACTTTTATGGGGCAACTAGATAAATGACTTCTTCTCAAAAAAAAAAAAAAAAAAAAAAAACTAGATAAATGAATACTTTTAATTGCGTGTTTTGAAAAATAGTCATATGAATTTTTTATTAGAAAGATGGCCAATTGCTATTTAAGTAGGGTTTTTTTTTTTTTTAATAACGAACCGAACAAAAATGTCTCTAATATAAATCTAGTAAACAATTAAATTCAAATACAACATAAATGAAGGAGAGAATCTAACATTTACAATTTAATGAAAATTTAAATTCAAATATACGGAGAAAATCTTGGAAATATAGTTTATCTCAACGACAAAATTTAATAAAAAAAAATTAAGTTTACAAAGATATCATAGAAACAATCAATAGGACTTTATAACAATGAAATTGACTAAAATACTCTAGAATGAAATCTATATGCAATGCAAACCTAAATTCAAATACAACATAAATGATAAACCACCACCAAATCAACAAATTTGCATCAAATCAACCACAATTAGATAAACAAAAACAACAAAAAATAGCCTCATATATGTCATGAACAGATTGGCAAATCAACCCCCTCAGATCAATATCCATTTCTGATTAAATGTGGTCCTAAAATAACTCTTTCCAAATATACACCCAGCTAGAAATCATGACAATATTACATTCCTTTTGAAGAGAATTTGTCAGGAAATTACTCCTTGTAATTAAGGAAATCTTTCTTTTATTTTACCATTATATTTGATATAAGGAAAACCAGAATTTTCCTTTAACACTTTCCTTATTAGGTTCTTCGGGTCGGTCCTTTTATATGGTTGCAGCCCTTCTTGACTTAGGCAAGAAAAATAATAAGAGTTGAGATCTCTTTGTACTCTAAATAATTTTAGCAGCTTCATTTCTCGAATTTCTTTATAAATGCATGACAGAATCTAGGAATTATGATGTACTAAAAAAAAGAATCTAGGAATTACAGTTTAAATTAGTGACAAACTTTAATCAAGAAAATTTAAATTTACAAAGATAAGACTAAAACAGTTAATATAAATTATTTTAACAACGTGATTTAATAATAAAAATTTAAATTTAGAAATATAATACTGAAATAATCGAGGAAAAATAAGAATGGATTACACAAATACAGTATATTGAAGACTACCTTTAAGGACAAATAGATATACAACCTTTTTCAAATCAGTCTTTGATTTAAAAACATATTTTTCGGGCATGTTTAATGGAGTAGAATCGACGTTAATATAATCAACAAACTCATTTTTTTTTTCCTTTCTGAAAGTTGGAGAGAACACTGTCCGTATTATTTTGCTACACATTGTATTTGAATTATTTACAGTGTTGGAGTGGTCATAATCCTATTACATTTTAGATATCGTTTGCCCTACTGTTGGAGACGAAAAAAAACGTCTCTATAATTAGAAAGCCTAAATATTGGGTTTTTAGAACAATTGTTTATAGAGAGAGTAGATTAATTGTTTGATTATTCTCAAATTTAAACTTACTTCTCTAATGTAATCATTGAGATATTGGAGTATAAATCTATTTGCAATGTTATTGACAGTACTGATTCGTATTATCCCACCCATAATACCACCATAGAAGTCTAAACATATGATTTTGAAAACAACAATAATGAATTAGAATTGAAAATAAATGTAAATTAAGTAGTGTAGCATACCTATGTTTAGAGATCAATAACCCTTTCAATGGTGACAAGAATGACAAAGCAAAAAATTGATGGATGGCAAAAATTCAGAAAAACGATGAAGATGTTGATTAGATAATTAAAAACTAAGAATATAATTGAAAATTTAAAATGAAAACTTGATTTTTGAGTAATCTTTCCGTTTTCAAAAAAAGATAAAATTTGAATTTAAATTTTGAGAGATAGGGGAGAAAATATAATAGTCTAATTCCTTGATTCATGGGATAAACTATTTTTTTTTTAATTATATCAGATAGCGGCTTCCTAAAAAATAGGGTGTGAATGTGGAATTTGACTCAATGGTATAATTGGAAAGACGATCCTCACAAAAATAGGTTAAAAGAACGATTTAACTATTTTTCATTGAAAAACTGTTTGACCATTTTCCAAAAAATACAGTGTATTTGGCCATTTATAAGAATTTCCCATTGTTTATTTATTTTTTGGAAAATCCTTATAAATGGCCAGATATACACTATATTTTTGAAAAATGGTCATACAGTTTTTACAATGAAAAATGGTTAAACTGTGTTTTTAATATATTTCTATGAGGATCATCTTTCCAATTTTACCATTGAGTCAAATTTCACGTTCACACCCTATTTTTTAGGAAGCCACTCTCTGATTTAATTTTTTTTTAAAAATAAAATAGTTTATATCCCCATGAATCAAGGAATATCTTCCCTCTCGTTATATTTTTCGATATTAAAATTTAGATTTTATCTTCTTTTGAAAACGAAAAGATTACACAAACTTTAGGGTTTTCATTTTTAATTTTCAATTAGATTACATTTTTAGTTTTTAATTATCTAATTCATCATCTTCATTGTTTTTTCCAACCATTCTCAATATAGATCGATTTTTTGGTCTACACTTTTTTCCAACATTGAAGGGTTATTGATTATAGGTATTTTTTCTCATCTTAATTTTCATTTATTTTGAATTCTATACATTCTTTTATTCATGCAAAGTAATTTTTTTTCTTTGTTTTCAAAATTAGATGTCTAGTCTTCTCGTTTCTATATGGTATGATGAGAGGTGAGATATAATGATAATGAAGGAGTGTAGAACACTTGAGCGGAAGCATTTCAGGATCTAAGCACTCTAATTTCATTAATTTAACCAAACATGCTATTTTAGAAGCCGAAAACAGAGGTATATGTACCAATCTTTTGGAACACCAAAATCATGTACATAGGCCACGAGTAAATAAACTCGTGGCCCACGTACATGATTATTATCTACCTAATTTTGAAAATAATTTCAGAACAATCTTATATATATTTAATTTTTAAACTAAATCCTAAAAACGATATCAAGGGTCACATAACTTTCAATAAAATTAGTCAAATTATGATATTTATTCAAGTATAAACAGGGGACTTCAGAAAATAACTATACATTTAACACAAATAATGAATATCAAATAAAATTTCCATACCAAAACTATACATAAATTGTAAACCACTCTATACTCATAACATAAATATTTTCAAATCCATTGGGTTGTAGTTTCCCTAGAACTAGAAGCAACTAGTGGGTTCAACAAGCCCTGCCACAATCCCTCCTGCATGGCTACATGTTGCTTGAGCTGTTTGATTCATATAAGTCAATTTCACATCCTCCAACCTTATTCCAACACATGGACTTTTTGGACTACAATCAAACTTCACTGCAACTTGAGTGTCCGATGTTCCATGGATGTCTTGGTATGTCACATCACTGATTTTAACCCCAGAAGCCTATAATATATGTTATAAGAGAGAGTAAGAAAATTATATTCAAAACCGAGAGTTAGAAACCCTATTTAATGTTGTTATCGCTATGCACGATATATTGAGAATATTCGTACCTGGCCTGGACAACCTTTGTGGCTTGGGCAATAATTTTGATCGATAACGATTGGATTTTGGACGTTGTCCATTACGATATGTTGGAAAAGAATGTTTCGAGCAAACCCATTGCTCGGTTTTCCCCATGCTTTAATTCTTACCCCATTTTGAGTGCGTGAAAAGAAAGCATTTTTCACTGTCACGTTTTCCACTCCAGCCTCCTTTAGGTCCTTTGCCAAACTTCCAATGCTGCGAAAAAACCAACCAAGACATACAAATTTATAAGAAAACGTTTTACACTTGTTTTTCTGTATATCATAATAATGATGATCAAGGTGTACCTTATTCCATGACCAGGTCCGCACACAATATTTTCAATCCATAGGTTGGAGGTGCCAGGGCCGATGGAAATACAATCATCTCCGGTGCCTATTTTGGAGTTTAGTATGGTCACGTTAGACGACAATTGTACGTGAATACCATCGGTGTTGGGGCTATTGCCAGAGGCCAAGACCTTAAGCCCTTTCATTTTGATATTCTGGCAACCATTAATGACTATGTGGAACATTTGGCTATTGAGTGATGTTAATGCACTGACCACAACATTTTTGGAGTTGGAAAATTCAAGTGTCTGCACAATATCATTCACAAATAAACTAGAAAGAAAACAATATATTGACATTTGATGAACAGGAAATTAAAGGTCCTTGTGATGATAATCATTTGAATTTTGGTTTTTGGTTTTTGAAAATAATGCTTATTTTCCGTTTTCGCTTTGTTAAGATCTCATTTGAATTCTTAACTAGCCAAATTCCAAAAAGAAAAACAAGTTTTTGAAAACTATATATATATTTTTTAGTCTACAAAACTTGATTTAGTTTTTGAAAACAAAGGTTGGAGGTAGATTAAAAAAAAAAAATCAACAGGTGGAAGTAGTGTTTATAAGCTTAATTTTCAAAAGCTAAACGACTATCAAATAGGGCCTAAAATAAAGAAACATTTGCATACCGAAGCGCCACTTGGGCAAGTCTTGGTCGAATTTTTACAAGCCCACAAAGCAGTTCCTTTCCCATCAAGATTGCCACCTGAGAGAGTAACTCCATCGACGTGCCTAAACATGATCCAAGCTACACTGTTGCCAATAACTCGAAAGTTTGAAGGAGCCACGAGAGTACCATCGATGCGAATAAAGATGGCATTGTTGTTGCAAGGTCCATTGAAGGTTCCAGTTGGAAGGTAATATCTCCCTCGAGGCACATAGACAGTGGCTGGTTTTGTGGAGCCACATGCATTGGCCCATGCGGTTTGAAACGCCTGTGTTGAGTCGGTTTTGCCATCCGGTTTGGCACCAAAACTAACAACATTCAACGACAATGAATCACCAAAACTCGAATTCAGTAACGCCACAAAGAGAATGAATGGAATCAAAGTGCTTCTTAGCTGCCTCATCTTAATTGGTTTTTCTTTTGCTAGTTTTTTTAAATGTTTTTCTTTTTTTTTTGGGGTGTGATTTTGAGAGAGAAAATAGAATGATTTTCAATGGTTCTGTGCAATAAAGAAATTGTTGGTGGCATTTATAGGATCATCAAACAAAGGAGAAAATAAATAAAAAAATATATGGAAAGAGGATAAAGTTGTGCCGTCGTGTGGCTTGAATTTGCAAGTTTGATTATTAAGGATGGCAAAGAGACCGAGTAGCGTAAACAATAATTAGAATAATAATAATCTAGACTTTCTTAAAAGAAAAACTTGAGCTACTAACTTCATTTTTTAATTGTGATTTTTGGAAAGTAGTCCAAGTCTATAACATGTTTTAAAAGTAATTTCTAGTGTGGAGATTTGTTTAAATATTAAAAAAAAAATTAATCGATTAAGTCGCGTTTGATACCCATTTGGTTTTTTAAAATTAAGTTTATAAACACTATTTACACCTATAAGTTTCTTTGTTTTGTTATCTGCCTTCCCCCATGTTTCCAAAAACCTACTCAGTTTTAAAAACTAGAAAAAAAAAAATATTTCACAAACTTGCTTTTGGTTTTAGAATTTGGCTAAGATTTCAAATGTGTCCCGAAAAAAATAAAAATCATTGTTAGAAAATTGGAAGGAAAAAAAATTGTTATCAAATGAAGTCTTGGTAATGGAATTGACTATGATTGTAATAGGCATGTTCAAAATTATCCTAGAGACAAGAACATTTTTGCACAATGAATAATATAAAAAAGAATATGAATCGGAGCTTTAAGTTTGTATAAATGATCGGTCGGTATTCTCCATGATTCTAATTCATAGTACGCGCCTATCCACCGATCAAATAAATGACTATCGAACATAGTAAGTTGTTTATTATATTATAATCATAACAATTATAATAAGAACAACAACATACAATGTGTAGGGGATGATTCCTACACACTCCACTAAAATCTTTACAAATAAGAGAGGGAAAAAGCTAAAAAATGAAAAATTCTTTAATATCTCTTAATTGTCAACATTTTAATTGTGGTATATAGGTAGATCCCTATATATCAACATGCAGTCAAGTATTTTCCTTATAATGAGTACCTTGTATAAGTCTTACACGTGTTCCATCAAATATATTTTTTACTGTATCAAATCATTACCATGTAATTATTCAATTATTATTATTATATTATTTTTTTTGACAACATGTAAGAGTGAGAGATCGAATCTCTGATCTTTTTTATCAAATACAAGTTTTATGTTGGTTGAATCATGTTCCTGTTGGCATTATTGAATTATTACGTACTCTAGATAAATTTTTTGTTAATTTATATATCTTTGGAGAGAAGTATATATATATATATATATATATATATATATATATATATATATATATATAATCACAAATAGACTTAAATATGAAGTGAACTAATATCGACTTAAAACAATGGTTTTAGCTTAAGATTGTTGTGTACATCCAAGGCAGCCTAATGCCACGGTGTTGTTTGATGACAAAATTAAAAAAGAGTAATTAAATAACAGCAAAAAATCGAAGTTAATTGGATGTATCTGAATAAAGCATTTTTAATTTGCAGGCGTTACATGCAGTTGGAAGGGTTTCTTTCATTTTACTTCAAATCATTAGCCACCAAATTATATCATCAACATTCATGCATATGGGGATCAACTCCCAAACTCCAATTTTCTCATATTATTTTCACCATGGATATTCGACTTCGACGTAAAATTAACCGTAACTCATTAACTTAAATTTTTGAGTTTATTGAATAGTTAACATGGTATCGTGCCATGACAATTTTTTTTATGTTCAAATTCCTGCAAGGTCAGGTCGTGTCCTCCCTAATTAATATGGATTTTCATTGGTTGAATCTTTTAAAAATGTCTAAGTCTCCACTAGTAAAGCAAGAGATTAAAATATTTATGTGTAATTAAATTTATCGTAACCCTCCCAGCTTAAGTTTTTATGTTCATTGGTATTCAACATTATTGGTGTGGTTCATGTCAAAGTAACTTTATGATTAAGCGACGAGCGTACATAGGGTTGGGGGCTTGAGTTCCCCTCAACTCAAACATTGTTTACTATTTATAATAAACGCCGCAGATTGCAAAGTAGAACCCCACAACCTAGTGGCAAAAGTCCCACCATTTACCTCCACCATATTTTTTGTCGATGCCAAAATATGGGCAGGAAGAACTCACCTGACCTTCACGTGACACCAACGATAAATTCTTATTAGGGAGAAGACGTGACCTGCAAAACAAGGTAAATCTACACACCGGTGTGGTGCTTTCCACACCGCCTCTGATGTTTAAGTCAACAAGGAGTAAGATGAGAAAGCAAGAAAGCAAGAGGAAGATTAGAGTTTGGGATCCCCTCTTCAGGGTTGAAGAAGTGTTTTTATACTTTTCTCCTGTTTTAGGGTTTTCCAGGCATTTGGAGACGGATTCGAGCTGAACCAGGTGGAATCGAGGCGGCTCAGGGGCTCCAGGAGCCGTGCTGAGGAGGAAAGGCTCGGCCCACACACGTGGGCTGAGGGTCAGCCTCGGCCATGGTCCAAGGGGTTGGGCCAAGCCTGGAGGAAGATTAGAATGGAGAAAGGCGTCCAATGGTTTCCAAATGAAAGCTTTTTGGAGGGAGATTAGAATGGAGAAAGACGTCCAAAAGAAAATCAGAGGTTTTTCAGGAATTTCGTTTGTAATGGTTGGAAAAATATGAGAATGGGAAATACCGCACAAATTGAAGAAAATGGGAAGAATCTCATGGGTTTCAAAAATTTATTAGAAAACAAGGTGAATACTAAATCTCAATTTTCGAATTAAGCTTAAGGGAAATAGTGAGTAATGATTTTTTTAATTTTCTTTTTTTAAGATGATTTGATGTTTACCATAGTGAAATTATTTACATGTTGTCTAATAGGTTAGTTTACTATATACTCTGTATTTGTATAATTTGTTTATTGAATACACTATATTTGCATAATTTTTCTTTTTATAAACTTGAATGTTTTTTTTTTATCATTCCACTAACATTTGTGAGTAATGATTTCTTCCCGTTTTTCAAGATGATTGAAATTATTTGCAAGCTTACTTAATACACTTTAAGGTTATATTATTGAATAGCCAACTAGACAAGTTCTTGTATGGGTTTAGAAAAGAAAATAGGGTTTTGTGTGTAAATGAATTTAGTGATTTAAACAAACACAAAGTTAACCAATTCAATCATTTTTGTGCACCCCCTTAATAGTTAACTGATTTTTTTTTTTTTTTAAAAAAAAATTCTACAACTATCTTTCTTGATTCATGCTAGTGGGTTGATTTTAGTTTTGTTATGTTTGTTAAATTTGAATTGGATTGAGTTTCAATGTGCCATTAAATTAAATTAAGTGTAAACCCTAGATTCTCTACACGTTGTATTTAAATTTATAGTTCACTCGATTTACGCTGTATTTGAATTTATCGGTTCACTAGATTCAGATTTTGTTTAGGGCATTTTCGTTCGATTCGTGGTAAAAAAAAACCTACTAAAAATAACAATTGACCATTTTTTAAACAAAAAAAAATCATATGACCATTTTTCAAAATGCTCAATTAAAAATAGTCATTTATCTCGTTGCTCCATGAACATTTTGCTTGGCCCAATGGTGAATTGGCCCTATAAGACCCAATACTAGCATACTTTTATGGGGCAACTAGATAAATGACTTCTTCTCAAAAAAAAAAAAAAAAAAAAAAACTAGATAAATGACTACTTTTAATTGCGTGTTTTGAAAAATAGTCATATGAATTTTTTATTAGAAAGATGGCCAATTGCTATTTAAGTAGGGTTTTTTTTTTTAATAACGAACCGAACAAAAATGTCTCTAATATAAATCTAGTAAACAATTAAATTCAAATACAACATAAATGAAGGAGAGAATCTAACATTTACAATTTAATGAAAATTTAAATTCAAATATACGGAGAAAATCTTGGAAATATAGTTTATCTCAACGACAAAATTTAATAAAAAAAAATTAAGTTTACAAAGATATCATAGAAACAATCAATAGGACTTTATAACAATGAAATTGACTAAAATACTCTAGAATGAAATCTATATGCAATGCAAACCTAAATTCAAATACAACATAAATGATAAACCACCACCAAATCAACAAATTTGCATCAAATCAACCACAATTAGATAAACAAAAACAACAAAAAATAGCCTCATATATGTCATGAACAGATTGGCAAATCAACCCCCTCAGATCAATATCCATTTCTGATTAAATGTGGTCCTAAAATAACTCTTTCCAAATATACACCCAGCTAGAAATCATGACAATATTACATTCCTTTTGAAGAGAATTTGTCAGGAAATTACTCCTTGTAATTAAGGAAATCTTTCTTTTATTTTACCATTATATTTGATATAAGGAAAACCAGAATTTTCCTTTAACACTTTCCTTATTAGGTTCTTCGGGTCGGTCCTTTTATATGGTTGCAGCCCTTCTTGACTTAGGCAAGAAAAATAATAAGAGTTGAGATCTCTTTGTACTCTAAATAATTTTAGCAGCTTCATTTCTCGAATTTCTTTATAAATGCATGACAGAATCTAGGAATTATGATGTACTAAAAAAAAGAATCTAGGAATTACAGTTTAAATTAGTGACAAACTTTAATCAAGAAAATTTAAATTTACAAAGATAAGACTAAAACAGTTAATATAAATTATTTTAACAACGTGATTTAATAATAAAAATTTAAATTTAGAAATATAATACTGAAATAATCGAGGAAAAATAAGAATGGATTACACAAATACAGTATATTGAAGACTACCTTTAAGGACAAATAGATATACAACCTTTTTCAAATCAGTCTTTGATTTAAAAACATATTTTTCGGGCATGTTTAATGGAGTAGAATCGACGTTAATATAATCAACAAACTCATTTTTTTTTTCCTTTCTGAAAGTTGGAGAGAACACTGTCCGTATTATTTTGCTACACATTGTATTTGAATTATTTACAGTGTTGGAGTGGTCATAATCCTATTACATTTTAGATATCGTTTGCCCTACTGTTGGAGACGAAAAAAAAACGTCTCTATAATTAGAAAGCCTAAATATTGGGTTTTTAGAACAATTGTTTATAGAGAGAGTAGATTAATTGTTTGATTATTCTCAAATTTAAACTTACTTCTAATGTAATCATTGAGATATTGGAGTATAAATCTATTTGCAATGTTATTGACAGTACTGATTCGTATTATCCCACCCATAATACCACCATTCAGAAACGAAAAGTCTAAACATCTGATTTTGAAAACAACAATAATGAATTAGAATTGAAAATAAATGTAAATTAAGTAGTGTAGCATACCTATGTTTAGAGATCAATAACCATTTCAATGGTGACAAGAATGACAAAGCAAAAAATTGATGGATGGCAAAAATTCAGAAAAACGATGAAGATGTTGATTAGATAATTAAAAACTAAGAATCTAATTGAAAATTTAAAATGAAAACTTGATTTTTGAGTAATCTTTCCGTTTTCAAAAAAAGATAAAATTTGAATTTAAATTTTGAGAGATAGGGGAGAAAATATAATAGTCTAATTCCTTGATTCATGGGATAAACTATTTTTTTTTAATTATATCAGATAGCGGCTTCCTAAAAAATAGGGTGTGAATGTGGAATTTGACTCAATGGTATAATTGGAAAGACGATCCTCACAAAAATAGGTTAAAAGAACGATTTAACTATTTTTCATTGAAAAACCGTTTGACCATTTTCCAAAAAATACAGTGTATTTGGCCATTTATAAGAATTTCCCATTGTTTTTTTTTTTTTGGAAAATCCTTATAAATGGCCAGATATACATTATATTTTTGGAAAATGGTCATACAGTTTTTTCAATGAAAAATGGTTAAACTGTGTTTTTAACATATTTCTATGAGGATCATCTTTCCAATTTTACCCTTGAGTCAAATTTCACGTTCACACCCTATTTCTTAGGAAGCCACTATCTGATTTAATTTTTTTAAAAAATAAAATAGTTTATATCCCCATGAATCAAGGAATATCTTCCCTCTCGTTATATTTTTCGATATTAAAATTTAAATTTTATCTTCCTTTGAAAACGAAAAGATTACACAAACTTTAGGGTTTTCATTTTTAATTTTCAATTAGATTACATTTTTAGTTTTTAATTATCTAATTCATCATCTTCATTGTTTTTTCCATCCATTCTCAATAAAGATCGATTTTTTGGTCTACACTTTTTTCCAACATTGAAGGGTTATTATAGGTATTTTTTCTCATCTTAATTTTCATTTATTTTGAATTCTATACATTCTTTTATTCATGCAAAGTAATTTTTTTCTTTGTTTTCAAAATTAGATGTCTAGTCTTCTCGTTTCTATATGGTATGATGAGAGGTGAGATATAATGATAATGAAGGAGTGTAGAACACTTGAGCGGAAGCATTTCAGGATCTAAGCACTCTAATTTCATTAATTTAACCATGCTATTTTAGAAGCCGAAAGCAGAGGGATATGTACCAATCTTTTGGAACACCAAAATCATGTACATAGGCCACGAGTAAATAAACTCGTGGCCCACGTACATGATTATTATCTACCTAATTTTGAAAATAATTTCAGAACAATCTTATATATATTTAATTTTTAAACTAAATCCTAAAAACGATACCAAGGGTCACATAACTTTCAATAAAATTGGTCAAATTATGATATTTATTCAAGTATAAATAGGGGACTTCAGAAAATAACTATACATTTAACACAAATAATGAATATTAAATAAAATTTCCATACCAAAACTATACATAAATTGTAAACCACTCTATACTCATAACATAAATATTTTCAAATCCATTGGGTTGTAGTTTCCCTAGAACTAGAAGCAACTAGTGGGTTCAACAAGCCCTGCCACAATCCCTCCTGCATGGCTACATGTTGCTTGAGCTGTTTGATTCATATAAGTCAATTTCACATCCTCCAACCTTATTCCAACACATGGACTTTTTGGACTACAATCAAACTTCACTGCAACTTGAGTGTCCGATGTTCCATGGATGTCTTGGTATGTCACATCACTGATTTTAACCCCAGAAGCCTATAATATATGTTATAAGAGAGAGTAAGAAAATTATATTCAAAACCGAGAGTTAGAAACCCTATTTAATGTTGTTATCGCTATGCACGATATATTGAGAATATTCGTACCTGGCCTGGACAACCTTTGTGGCTTGGGCAATAATTTTGATCGATAACGATTGGATTTTGGACGTTGTCCATTACGATATGTTGGAAAAGAATGTTTCGAGCAAACCCATTGCTCGGTTTTCCCCATGCTTTAATTCTTACCCCATTTTGAGTGCGTGAAAAGAAAGCATTTTTCACTGTCACGTTTTCCACTCCAGTCTCCTTTAGGTCCTTTGCCAAACTTCCAATGCTGCGAAAAAACCAACCAAGACATACAAATTTATAAGAAAACGTTTTACACTTGTTTTTCTGTATATCATAATAATGATGATCAAGGTGTACCTTATTCCATGACCAGGTCCGCACACAATATTTTCAATCCATAGGTTGGAGGTGCCAGGGCCAATGGAAATACAATCATCTCCGGTGCCTATTTTGGAGTTTAGTATGGTCACGTTAGACGACAATTGTACGTGAATACCATCGGTGTTGGGGCTATTGCCAGAGGCCAAGACCTTAAGCCCTTTCATTTTGATATTCTGGCAACCATTAATGACTATGTGGAACATTTGGCTATTGAGTGATGTTAATGCACTGACCACAACATTTTTGGAGTTGGAAAATTCAAGTGTGCACAATATCATTCACAAATAAACTAGAAAGAAAACAATATATTGACATTTGATGAACAGGAAATTAAAGGTCCGTGTGATGATAATCATTTGAATTTTGGTTTTTGGTTTTTGAAAATAACGCTTATTTTCCGTTTTCGCTTTGTTAAGATCTCATTTGAATTCTTAACTAGCCAAATTCCAAAAAGAAAAACAAGTTTTTGAAAACTATATATATATTTTTTAGTCTACAAAACTTGATTTAGTTTTTGAAAACAAAGGTTGGAGGTAGATTAAAAAAAAAAATCAACAGGTGGAAGTAGTGTTTATAAGCTTAATTTTCAAAAGCTAAACGACTATCAAATAGGGCCTAAAATAAAGAAACATTTGCATACCGAAGCGCCACTTGGGCAAGTCTTGGTCGAATTTTTACAAGCCCACAAAGCAGTTCCTTTCCCATCAAGATTGCCACCTGAGAGAGTAACTCCATCGACGTGCCTAAACATGATCCAAGCTACACTGTTGCCAATAACTCGAAAGTTTGAAGGAGCCACGAGAGTACCATCGATGCGAATAAAGATGGCATTGTTGTTGCAAGGTCCATTGAAGGTTCCAGTTGGAAGGTAATATCTCCCTCGAGGCACATAGACAGTGGCTGGTTTTGTGGAGCCACATGCATTGGCCCATGCGGTTTGAAACGCCTGTGTTGAGTCGGTTTTGCCATCCGGTTTGGCACCAAAACTAACAACATTCAACGACAATGAATCACCAAAACTCGAATTCAGTAACGCCACAAAGAGAATGAATGGAATCAAAGTGCTTCTTAGCTGCCTCATCTTAATTGGTTTTTCTTTTGCTAGTTTTTTTAAATGTTTTTCTTTTTTTTTTGGGGTGTGATTTTGAGAGAGAAAATAGAATGATTTTCAATGGTTCTGTACAATAAAGAAATTGTTGGTGGCATTTATAGGATCATCAAACAAAGGAGAAAATAAATAAAAAAATATATGGAAAGAGGATAAAGTTGTGCCGTCGTGTGGCTTGGATTTGCAAGTTTGATTATTAAGGATGGCAAAGAGACCGAGTAGCGTAAACAATAATTAGAATAATAATCTAGACTTTCTTAAAAGAAAAACTTGAGCTACTAACTTCATTTTTTAATTGTGATTTTTGGAAAGTAGTCCAAGTCTATAACATGTTTTAAAAGTAATTTCTAGTGTGGAGATTTGTTTAAATATTAAAAAAAAAATTAATCGATGAGGTCTCGTTTGATACCCATTTGGTTTTTGAAAATTAAGTTTATAAACACTATTTACACCTATAAGTTTCTTTGTTTTGTTATCTGTCTTCCCCCCATGTTTTCAAAAACCAACTCGGCTTTAAAACAAAAAAAATAGTTTTCAAAAACTTGCTTTTGGTTTTAGAATTTGACTAGAATTCAAATGTGTCTCTAATAAAAATGAAAACTATTGTTAGAAAATTGGAAGAAAAAAAACCAAATAGTTATAAAATGGAGTTTTGGTAGTGGAATTGGCTATAATTGTAATAGACATCTTAAAAAATTATCCTAGGGACGAGAACATTTTTGCAGAGTGAATAATATTAAAAAGAATATGAATTAGAGCTTTAAAGTTTTTTTTTTTTTTTTAAACATGTGGTGTAGGGGGATTAAAACCACGGACATCTCAGTCACTAATACAAGTTTTATGACAGTTGAACTATGCTCATGTCAACAATTGGAGCTTTAAGTTTGTAAAAAATGATTAGTCGGTACGTACTCTCCATGATTTTAATTCATAGTACACTCCTATCCATCCATCAAATAAATGACTATAAAAAATAATAAGTTGTTTATTATATTATAATCACAATAATTATAATAAGAACAATACTCGACTGCATACGATGTGTAGAGATTCCTACACACTCCATTAAAATCTTGACAACTAAGAAGGGGAAAAAGGTAGAAAATGAGAAAATTTTTATCTTGCTAATTGTCAACATTTTAATTGTGGTATACTCAGATCCGAACATTTCGACACTCAGCCAAATATTCTCCTTATAATATATAAGGAGTACCTTGTATAATTCTAACCTGTTCCATCATATATATTTTTTTAGTATATCAAATCATTACCATGTATTATTCAATTATTATTCTAGATATAAATTTTGTTAATTTATATATCTTTGGACAGAAGTATATATATAAATAATCTCAAATAGACTTAAATATTAAGTGAACTAATATCGACGTAAAACAGCAGTTTTAGCTTAAGATTGTTGTGTGTACATCCAAGGCAGCCTAATGCCACGGTGTTGTTTGATGACAAAATTAAAAAAGAGTAAATAATAACAGCAAAAAATCGAAGTTAATTGGATGTATCTGAATAAAGCATTTTTAATTTGCAGGCGTTGTTACATGCAGTGGAAGGTTTTCTTTCATTTTACTTCAAATCATATCATCAACATTCATGCATATGGGGATCAACTCCCAAACTCCAATTTTCTCATTTGTTTCGACCACAAAATTAAGTCAAAAGATCATGGATATTTGACTTGGAATTTATCATAACTCATTAGTTTAAAGTCTTGGGTTTTTATTGGATAGTTAACATGGTATCGGGTTAAAAAGTTTCTTTATGTTCAACTCTTGCATTGTTTCTTCCTCTCGATTAATATTGATTTTTACTTGTTCGGTTTTTTAAAAAATATCAATTAGCCTACTAGTAAAGTGATGAGTTAAAGTATTGATATAATCAAATTTACTGTAATTCGTCATCTTAAGCTTTTAAGTTTATTGGTGAGTTAACATTGGTGTTGTTCTTGTCAAAGTGCGGTGAACATATATAGGATCACCCTCTCAACTTAAAAATGGTTTACTATTTATATTGAAAGCCGCATAGATGGCAAAGTATTAGTCCCATAGCCTATAGTTTGAATCTCGAGGCATGCATTTTGAGGTGTCTTTTTTTAGAAATTATTCGCTGATCTAACCACAATGAGGCTCTCACCTCATATGTGATGTGTGAGAAGTTATTGTTGTAGATAAAATGTTCTTGTTCTAACTAAAATTTTAAATGTGGTAAATTATTTTCGTTTCACCCCTAATACTTATTTCATTTTGGCATGTAGACTTTCCCAAATATTATGTTTTAATTCCACTCCTTTCAAATATTTTGTTTTGATCCCTAAACTTTGCACAAAAAGTTAATTTTGATCCTTACTATTATTTTTTTTAAATTAATCATTTAACAAGAACAATCTAACTCAATTTGGAAACGCAAGGTCATCTATTTATTCCGACTGTCAAGATTTTCTTATTAGGGAAATCCTTGTAAATGGCTAAAAAAAAATACCCGATTTAGATAGATAGACAAAAAAAAAAACATTAGGAAAATGGCTTTTTGTGCCTCCCACATGCCAAAATTTTCACTAAAGATGGTTGAATTTACCCCACACAAAAAATCAAAAGCGTCCCTAATTTCTCGCAGATACTGTATCTAAAAAAAATCACCCACCAAATCTTATCTTAACCTCTCATATCCCCAAACTTTGATCTCCAGCTTTATCTTCAATTCCATGTCCTCCACTCCAGAATCATCCTCCCCACCAACCAAGATAGAGATTAAGTTCCAAACTACCACCATCATCCAAATCCCTCCATTCTTGAAAATTTCCCCAACATTCGACTTGCAATTTCATCACCAATCATCTGGATGAAATTATAAGCAAAAATGAGGTTGAAGATAAAGAATTAAAGAGGAACAAATTTCAACCCAACACGCTTCAATATTCTCTCAAATTCTCTCTCTTTTTCTCTCGTTTCAGAAACTTGGCTTTTGTTTTCACTAGTCTAAGTAACACGTGCAATGCACGTGGAATCTTATAGTCTTAAATTAAAATAAGAGAAAATAGTAGTTTTTTTTAGTATATGTAATGTAACAAAAAAAATACCATATAACTTTGTTTTAATTACCATAAACTTTTGAAAGTTAGAGATAAAAATAAAAGATTTCTTATTATATGGTACGTATACAGACATAATAGTAGCACACACGTACATAACACATTTTTTTTTAAATGTAAACTTTGACAATAAGTTTAATAGTTATCTTATAAAAATTTCAAAGTTTAATAATTATCTTATAAAAAATAAAAATAAAAGGGAAAAATACACTTTTAGTCCCTAGGGTTTGAGTTAGGTTTCATTTTGGTCCCTGAGTTTTCAAACTCAACCGTTTAGCCCTTGAGGTTTGGTTTTAGTTTCATTTTGGTCCCGTCGGTTTTGTGCAATTTTTATTAGGGTTTGATGTTTGGGGAAGAAGAAGAAGAATGAAGAAAATAAAAGAAAAATAATAAAATAATAAAAATATTTAATATATTATTTTATTTTTAAAAATAATAAATATATATATATATATAATATGTCACGTCAACCATCTGTAGAAAATTTGACGGAGAGACTAAAAACGTAACAAAAATCAAACCTCAGGGGCTAAATTGTTGAGTTTGAAAACTCATAGACCAAAATGAAACCTAACTCAAACCTCAAGGACCAAAAGTGTATTTTTCCCTAAAATAAACAACTCGGGTTCTAGTACTAAAGAAAGCATAAACTCCAATGTTTAAAACTCTTGGAAAATCATTTATGCTATAATTAAAAGTAATCTTTGAGGCACATTGATATTTGATACTATAATTTTAAACAACTAATTTTGTTGGGAATATAATTAAATTTTATTAAATACAAAATTTAAAATGTTAAGATCTTAAAATGTGTATTGCAATCTTTAAAAAATTATATTTACTTAAAAGAATTTATGATTTATCCAAAATTGTATTTACTTCAAACTTCAAAGAATTGAGGTGGATGTAAGTAACATTTGATTACATTATAAATATAAAAAATGATAGATAACAATACTTCTTTATCGACAAAAATAAAATTTTGAATTCTCAAGGTTTTATTGTGACACGATTCACGATCAAAATATATGAATTCTCAAGATTTTATTGTGACACGGTTCACGACCAAAATATATCAATTATATATTTCAAGATTTTGTCAATTATATATTTTCTTTTTATACATGGATCACACCTATACACAAATAAATATATGAACAGTTGCACGAATAACCATCTTCATATGAACAGTTGCACGTCGACATCAATTGTACCTATTGGACACAACCAAAATAAGACCTTATTGTGACACGGTTAAATAGTGTTTCCCTCACGAATAACACAAATGTGTAATTTTTCATTTTTTTTTGAAAATCTTGAGTTCTCTTATAAAATAAGAAATTTTCCAATAGTTTGACATTTTTTTCAATTATATATTTTCTTCTTATACATGGATCGCACCTATACATGAATAGATACAACAATTCAATGTGTAACCATCTCCATATGAACAGTCGCATCCCGTCGACATCAATTGTACCTATTGGATAAAATTTCATATAGTTTGACATTTAATCATCTTTACACGAACAGTTGCATCCCGTCGACATTAATTGCACCTATTGGATTGAATGGTCACTTATACTTGAAGGGTAGAGTCTCATAGCAAAGAACAAAATAGGAATTTACTTAAAAAGTAAGGGCATAAGAGGAAATGAAAAATTCTCCAGAGCCCCTTTTATATATAGTATAAGATTATGGAGCTCTGTAAAAAAATTGAATTTTGATTATGTGATGATGATTATGCACAAGACTGTTATTAACTAAACCAAGAAAGTTTCTAAGGAAAAGGCAAAAGGAAAATTCTCGTTTTAATTTTGGGACATTCTTCCTCTTGTTTCAGCCTTCTTCCTTCCGATGGCCACTATGAGTTCGGATTCCAAAAAACCAAATTAGATCTCTTTTGCGTAATTTGGGTTTGGGTTTTTTTTTTTTTTGTTAATAGATTTTTTTTGCATTAGAATGATTAACCAACCGTGTTAATGATATACAAAATATTGAAGCTAGAGGAGGCAAACAACGGGACTGGACCTTGGGCAGAGGAGGGAACGAGGAAGGTGAAGCAGTAGAATGGGAGAAAAAATTTTAGGTCAGATTTTCCAACTTAGAAAGCTATCTTACAACCTTCTCCAACAAAAAAAAAAAAAATGGACAGATTATGGCTTTACAAGGTATTTATGTAGATTGATGTTAAATTTTTTATTTAGGAAGATATAGACACTTTCATTGTTATACTCTTTATCAATTGAATACAATGTGTTATAGGCAATTTTGGACCACCCCGATGTACGAGGAGCTGACGAGGACAATCGGGGAGAAATCGGGCTGGAAACCGGGCCAAGGAGGCGGAGCCGGTAAGCGGGACGGGCCAAGGCCGAAGGGGTCGGGTTTTTGACCCGACCCCATGCTCGGCCTCGGCCATGGGCCGAGGCCGACCCTCGGCCCGCTCGTGCGGGCCGAGCTCGTTTGGTCCCGTCTGGTCCCCACCGCCTCTGGATGCCCCGGTTTCGCCTGGTTTGACCTAAAACGCCTCCGAAACCCTAAAAAGGCTAGGAGGATGAACATGTATTTATATCCCTCTTCGCCACTGAAGAGGGGATCCCGAATTCGATCCCAAAACTCTACTCTCTGTTCTCTGTTTTCTCCTCTTGCTCATATTTTTCCACGCCCTACCGTTTTGTTTGCTAACTTAAGCATCGGAGCCGGTGTGGCGAGCACCACACCGGTGTGCAGGTTTACTGTCTTGCAGGCCACGTCTTCCCCCCTCAACTACAAATTTACCGTTGGTGGCACGTGAAGGTCAGGTGAGATCCTCTGGCCAAAATCGACCATCAACACAATGTATTTGGCTCAATGTTACAAAGATATTCCATATGTTACAAAGAATTGAGCAGCAACATATTAGGAAGATTTTTTTAAATAGTTTTTTAATACAAGATATTTGTGTATCTCAATGCCTAAAATCTAAATTATATTTTGTTCCTTAAATTTAAATATATGGTATTTTTTGCGAATTTGTTATCACTTAAATCATACGTTTTTTTTTATATACCATTTACATGTTTTTGGTGATTTGATTTTCAAGATTTTTTTAATTTATTATGTATTAATATTAAATTATTAACTGAGTAGATATAGATTTTTAATTATGGCTTATTTTCAATTTTTTGATTGTAAACTGTTTCTTGAGGTTTTGTGGGTGAATTGATTTGATTTGAATTTTAGATTTGCTATTACTGATTTGAATCTCACATTTTGTCTAACTAACTTGTAATCCAAAAAAAATTCGGATATATTTTTGCATCAAGGGTATTTTCGTAAGTTGATAATTCGGATTTTTAAATTCACATAATTGATTTAGCCATTTATCTAAAGAATAAGGACGTTTTTCAAAACGAGCTTTTTTTTTAGCCATTCCTGCGGTTAACCATTCTTATTATAATAAGAAATTTAGCTCAATACAAAACATTTTGCTTGGCCCAATGGTGAATTAACCCTATAAGGCCCAATACCAACAATTTTTTATGGGGTAACTACACAAATGGGTCAATAGTAGCTCATTTATTCCAAAAATGTCTATTTTGTTATAATTTTACATTTTTATTAGCTCACAACCGGATATTAAAGGAATTTAAGAAGCTCATTTACATATTTGTCTTTACCAGTTGACAAAAAATAAATGAGCTTGGAAAAAAACAGTAGTCAGAATGCTTTTTGTAAGAAAAAAAAACAGAAATGGAATGTTTAATATACAAAAAATAATACTAAAATAAATTAATAAAATAAGAGTTACCAAATTTGATAAACGGTTGGTTCATGAAAAAATAAATCAATATTTACTAGAATATCGAAATAAAATAAATGGCATTTAGGAAAGAATAAAAATTGAATTAATGCATGAAACCTTACCATTCATAAATTTAAAAGATTTAGACAAATTTGAAAATAATGGGTTAAAGGAGTCCATCCACCATAATTTCTTATTTTTTATTTATCGAAATTCATTTGACTTTTTAAAATTTTTTCAATGAAAAATGACTAAACCGTTTTTAAAATCTATTTACGATCGTTCTTCCAATTATATACCTTTAGTCAAGTTTCACGTTTACCTATTTTAAGGCAACTATTCTCTTATTTAATTAAAAATAATAATACGGTTTCTCTCCTGAATCAAGGAATCGATTTAGTTACACTATCTATCTCCTCTTTCCTATTTTTCAAAATTCAAATTTTAAGTTTTATCTTACTTTGAACACGAAAAGATTATAGAGAATTTAAAGTTTTCATTTTTAACTTTTAATTAGATTTTTAGTTTTTAATTATCGAATTATCATCTTTATCGTTTTTTCCAACCATTTTCAATATTGATCGATTTTTTTGTCTACACTTCTTTTCAACATTGAAGGGGCTATTGATCATAGAGCTTAATTTTCATTTATTTTAAATTCTATTTATTCTTTTATTCATGCAAAGTAATTTTCTTCTTTGTTTTCAAAATTAGATGTCCAATTTTCTCGTTTCTATATGGTATATGATGGGAGGTAGGATAATGATAATTAGTACACTGGCTACAATGTGTCAATAGTGACATTACAATTAGATTCTTCCTCCTAATTACATCTCATCGATTGCATAAGTAGTAAGCTTAGACTTGAGAATAATAAAACAATTAATCGACTCTCTATGTATAAAAATAATTCTGAAAAATCCACAGTATTTAGGCTTTTCGAGGGTAAGGATGTTCCATGGCTATTATTATTATTATTATTTTTGTCTCCAACAGTAGGGCAAACGATATCAACATTGTAGTAGATTATGATCATTCTGACACTGTAAATGCTTCAAATACAGTGTGTATGCAAGACAATATTGACTAGACTTTCCTACTTAAAAAAGAAATAATTAAGTTCGTTGATTCTACAACAGTGAACATATCCCTTTGGAAGAAAAGTATGTTTTTCGATCAAAGATTGATTTGAAAAAGGTTGTATATCTATTTCTCCTGAGATGTAGTTTTCAATTTAATCCATATCCCTATCTTTCTTCTCTCAAACGTGAGGTTTTTGTTATTAAATTATATTGTTAAGATAATTTCTATTTATTTTTCCAAGTTATATCTTTGTGAATTCGAAATTGCTTGATTTAAGTTTGTCCTTAAATTAAATTGTAACTCCTATATTCTCACATTATTTATGTTGTATTTGAATGTAATTGTTCTTTTCTAAAAAAAAAAATTTTTAAAAAAAGAATGTAATTGTTCATTGTATTTAGATTTAGATTTGGGACATTTTTGTCTGATTTTAAAAAATACTACTAAAAATAGTTGTTCACACGAGATTTCGACAGAGAAATTTAATTCGTGGAAATGAACTTGATTTTATTGAATTTGATGTATAAGTGTTACAATCTCTAATATTTATCCTCTGATTCTTTCTCACAAATATATCAACTTTGGCCTCTAATTTGTTGCTCTTCTTGGGTCGGTTTGTTGGGCTTCTTGGATGATCGACTTGCTAGGTTGATGATCTCTTGGATCGGCATGTTGGCTTGATGATCTCTTGGATCGGGTTGTTGGTTTGATGATCTCTTGGATCGACTTATTGGCTTGTTGATCTTCTTGGATGATCGACCTGTTGGCTTAATGATCTCTTGGATCGGCCTGTTGTGACTTATTGATCTTCTTGGATGATCGGCCTGTTGGCTTGATGATCTGTTGGATCGGCTTGTTGGCTTGTTGATCCTCGTGGATGATCGACCTGCTGACTTGTTGATCCTCTTGATCGGTCGGTTGGCTTGTTGATCTTCTTGGATGATCGGCCTGCTGACTTGTTGATCTTCTTGATCGGTCGGTTGGCTTGTTGATCTCTTCTTAGAGTCTTCTAGTCTTCAAACCTTCTGAGTGAATCTCGAATCCTCCTGAATTCTCTGGACTCTTTGGCTTCTGACGACTCTGGACTCTGGCAGAATGGGACTCTGAGTTCTCTGACTCTGTCTCTGAATCTCAATGCCCCAAAATGAATGGTGACCTCCTCTATTTATAGAGTTTGATGGACCTCATATGGGCTTGGGCTTGGGCTATATTTGGGCTTTAATCCAACTCATTTTTAATAAACTTGGATTATTTTAATTTAGCTCAATTTCTCCAATGATCTCGGTTTACATTAGTCTCGGGTCCAATTGCCACGTGGCATAATTTGATTGGACTCGACTTATGTCATCTGATGGATCAATAATAGACAAGTGGCATAGTTTGATTTGCCGAATTTTAATGTCTATTAATTTAATCTGGGGATACCTGTAAATTTTGTAATTGGTCCCAACTTTATTTTATCATTAATTTAAATTAATGACGTGGGAATTTGTGATTGGCAGAAATTTCTCATTCAACAATAGCAATTCACCATTATTTTTCAAATGAAAATTTGATATGACCATTTTTCAAAATGTCTAATTAAAAATGGTCATTTATGTGTTGCCCAAAAATTGATTGATATCCAAACCTTCTATATTTCAGCAACGTGGATATATCTATATATAGTTTTTCGAGGAAAATAAAAAACTCACTGCTTTTTATTTATCAAAACTAATTTTTATATTTAAAGTAAATAATTTAGAATTTTTATATTTTGAATTAGAAATAGAAAAAGTCAAATATATCCCTAAATTATCCACAAATAATAAATAATAAAATTTCAATTAGCTTTTTCATATTTGCAAATAATAATAATAATAATAATAATAATAATAATAATAATAATAATAATAATAATAATGTGCTAAAAGAATATAATAATAAATGTGATAAAAGAACCGTTTTGGTCCCTGAAGTTAAAACTTTTATTTGTAATAATTTAGTCCATGTAATTTTATTGGTGTAACAATTTAGTACTTCAACTTTAATACATAACAATTTCAGTCTCTATACTTCACAATTTTGTAATAATTTTTCTTGTTATGAAAAGTATTAGAAAGATATCATGAAATTTCTTAAATTGATTATTAATAGAGACCAAATGTGTGTACAAACTACATAGGCTAAATTGTTACCTATAAAAATTGACACTTAATTTTGGTGAGATTTGTCATGATAGGGATTAAATTGTTATAAATTTAAAAGCAGAGAGACTTAATTGTTATATGCTAACATTCAGGACTAACTAAATTGTTATAAATTTGAAAATACATGACTTTATATGCTACTTTCATGAAAGTTCAAGGACAAAATGTGTTTTTATAACCTAATAAATATCATAATTTTTTTTTACTTTTTTTTTTTACTTTTTTTATTTCGAATATAAATAAAAATGCGTATAAAGTATTGTTTTATTCATTCAAATACTTATACAGACTAATATGATATAGACTAATATCAATGTACATATAACTAAATTGTTTTATTTATTCAAATACTTATATTATATAGACTAATATAAAGTATTGTTTTGGGCTTCTTCTTCTATGTTTTTTTTTTTCAAATTACGATGCAACTTCCATTGCTCTGAACTGGAAGGCGCTTTCTTATAGCCCTTTTCCGTATGTTTCTTACATACGGTTTTAATAAAGTATCCTCTTTCTAAAAAAAAAATCAATGTACATGTTTAACTCAAAAATATAGATACACACATACATCCATAATTCATTTAAAACTATCTTCATACGACTTTAAGTCCCCTAACATATATTTGTGGATCCGTTAGGAAGGTAAATAAATAAAAGATGTACCTAAGTAAAGTTTCTATTAAATTAAGAACAAAATTAATATAAAATATTAAACCAAAATTTCAATAAGAAAGTCATGAATCAAAACAAACATTTAAAAGTTTAGAGATCAAAACATAACCGGTGATAAAATTGAGGATCAAAATTAATACATGTACTTATAAATTTTTATGTCGTACAACATTAAAAGAACACTAGAATTTGTCCTAAAAAGCATATCGGAACGAGTCAGGAGATCAAGTAGGTAAAAACACTAGAATTTAAAGGTTAGTAGGAGTTTTTATTGATCGGTGTGCAGACAAATATTGTTCGAAGAAGATTGAAGGAAAATATTCGATGAGAGGGGGTAGTGGTGGAAATAAAGAGTGTGAGAAGGAAGAAAGGTCTCTTTCTTAGGCATCGTGAAGCACAATGGCCGACAGTCGACACTTACAAAACACAGCCAATAACTTTTCACTCTCCAACTTGCCTCAAATATAAATGCTCTTATTCCCTATCAAAATTATATCTTCAAAAGGTTGGAAACTTTCCACGTGCGTTTGGTTTAGCTTTTCAAGTTTTTAATTTTAAAAAAAAATTCTAGTGTTTGGCAACCAATAAAAATAATTTATTAAAAAATGAGATGATTGAGAAATAAACCATTTTAAAAGAGAAATACTTGAAAACAAATTTTTTAAACTGTGTTTGTGAATAATATAATAACTTGTGTATAAAAACACATTATCCAAAAAAAAAAAAAAAAAAACTTATGTATAAAGACACTTATGAGAAAATCTAACCAAATATATGAGTGTTTAAATTCTAAAAAAAAATTATAAAAAAATGTTTTAAAAAATGCATTTGAACCTTTGACCTCTTGGTCACAATAGTTATTGATTAATATAAATCAATAAATGTCAACTTGAGCATAGCTCAAATCATTAAGATATAATAATCTACAAAATAGATGTTGGAATGATCTCTCTGTCGCATATTGTTGTTGAATTAAAAAAAATCCATAAATTGATAAATAATTTTAATTCTAATTAACTATAAATATAGTAATTTTATTAAAGAAAAACTATAAATATAATATAGATTGAATAACCTATGTATTGATTGTATGTAATCATGGATAAACATGTCTTTCCATTTTTGGTATATTTGCCATGATTTTTTTAGTTGCTAATTTTTTTTTTACATATTTTATCTAAATTTATTCAAAATTTCATCTATCCCTTATTTATTTTAGTTAATCCAAATTTTAAATACAAATAATGCTTAAAATATATTTTTAATCATTGGGATTCTTGCTCTTATAACACCTTGGCTCTTATATTCTTTATTATAATAATTTAGTTTCTACATAAAAAAATGTAACTATTGAATTTATTGAGTGAAAATTTTTGTTCTAGAACCATACGAGTAGGTAGACAATTGGCCTTTGATTTTGGATCATGGAACATTCATCAATTTTAGTCACTCATCTATATTTTATTTACCAATTGTTTTCTAATCAATTTTAAATTAAAAAAATTAATTCATAGATTTAATTGTTACATATTTTTAACACAAAATTATAAGGTCTAAATGGTTAGAAATTGAAGAAGAAGATTTAATTTTAATTGTTATAAAATTATAAGATCTCAAAAACTTGGCAGAAAAAAATGCTAGCAATTAAAGTATGAGAATCAAAGGTCTTAAGACCCATTAAAGTTATATTTTCTTCTAATGGTCCCTAAATAAAATTAATACTCTCCTATTAATTGAGTTGTTGTTTGAAAAAAAAAAAATCCATGACTAGGAATGAGGGTTCTTGTGAGATTTATTCGCCAAATTTGAGCATTTTGATGGTAGGTCTAAATTGTGGCAAATAAGAATATGAGAATCAAATGTTATAAGAGTTAAAGTTATATATATTTTTTCGAATAGTTTTATTATGAATAAAAATACGAGGGTGTTTGGTTTAACTTTTCAAGTGTTTAATTTTGAAAAAGAAAAGCATTTTGAAAAAATTCTAGTGTTTGACAACCACTAAAAATAACTTATTAAATAATGAGATTGAGAAATAAACCAGTTTGAGAGAAACACTTGAAAGCAAAATTTTCAAAAAGAGTTTTTAAATATATAATAACTCGTGTATAAAACACTTATAAGAAAATGTAACCAAACATATGAGTGTTTAATTTTTAAACAATTCTTATACAAAATGTTTTTTTAAAAATACATTCTTGAGAAACATTTAAATTAAAATGTATTCCAAACGGATCTTAATACTCTTTATCAATTGAGATGGAATTAAAAAGAATCCTGGATAAAGTTCGAGTTTTTGTAAGTTTTATTTGCCAAGTATGAGCATTTTGATGGGAAAAATTTCTAGTAACTGTTGTAGTACCATATTCCATTTTATTCACACTATAATTTTGCCTTCATAAATATATTTTTAACGTTGGTGGATCTCATATCATTTTTTGAAAGACGATGATAAGGAACACAATAAATTAAAAAGTATGCATAATATAGTAGTATGCTGAAATTTTTTCCCATTATTGAAACTTAAAGCTAAAAGCAATTATAAAAAAGCGAAAATATATTTCGATAACTTTTTTGTTTTTGGTTTTCTGTCTTTAGAAATTAAGCTAAATATTTATTTGATATCTTGGCCAAGTATTTAAAAAAAAAAAAAATTAAAGAAAAATAGTCTAAAATAAAACAGAAGAAAATTTGTTGGTTGATATATGAAGTGAAAAGGAAGTTTCAAAACTTTGGAGAAGGTGTGTGAGTGAGAGGAGAGCGACTTAAATTTAATTTTGTCCGTCGAAAGGAAACAGATGTGTCAATCACAACCAATGAATGTAGGGCCACGTAAAACAGAAATCTACTGCCATAATAATCAATAACCCGAAATCGTGTTGGATGGAGGAATTGATATCTTGATCTCATTAGTATAACTTTATGTCCGTTGAGCTATGCTCGTGATGGCTCCACGAGTCAAATAATTGTGAAAAGTAATTTTGTGTCCCTCGATCGATTTAGTAAGGTGAGTGAATTAAATCTTTCACCTAACAATTTTATCGAATAAAATCCTGAAATTGAGTTTTAAAGACAGTGGTTAAGTTAAATTGGAAGTGCACGTGTAAAAGCTTTTGTCAAAGCTCGATCTATGCAAAAACCTCAAGAGAACTCACATTCAAAACTTGATCGAGAACGCATGCATAAGTAAGAGAACTCGAATGCGGAAGTTGTATATGAAAACAAAAAAGGAAAGCTTTCTAGGTTTCTTTATAAGATATGCGTTATTTACTGATTTATCGTTCATTTGTTTTAAGATGGAATTTTATATTTATCCGATAGTTCTCAATTGTCGGATGTACAGTGATTATCAGATAAAATTGTGCCTTAATTGAAAGGGAAAGAAGATGCTGACTGATTGGAAATTATTAGCCTCAAAGAATTGCCTTTGATGATAAGAAAAAGATGCCTTGTATGATAGCAACAAGCAACCCAAAATCTTCAAATCTGCTCTGGCAGTGAGTGAGGCAAATGAGGGGATCATCATAGGTTTCATAACTTTGAAAAAGAATATCTGGAGTTTTCTTCTTTTGCTCTTAGATTGTCAATTGTTTCTTAGTATTTTTCTTTTTTCATTCCTTGTAACTTATGACATTTATCTCAACCAAGTTTATTTTATTTTTCATCATTTCTATGATCTAAAAACATTTTGAAATTTAATTGTACAGATATCCTAAGAGATGAAATAGCTTGAGTATTTGTTTACTTGTCTGTCCATAGCCCAAGTGCAGTTTGATTTTATTGAACTTAAATTTATTATTAATCTAAACTGATTACTTAGGTTAGCATATATTAGGTTTGAGCTCAATACTAAAAAGGTTGAATAATAAATGAATGTCATTGTTGATGCCAAAATTCGGACATAAGATTCACCTAACCTTCACTTGACAACAATAGTGAATTTGTAGAGACTGGGGAAGACGTGACTTGCAAAACCAGTAGAGACTGCACACCGGGTGTGGTGCTTACCACACTGCCTTCGATGCTTAAGTCAGTAAGGAGATAGATAATGAGAAGCAAATAAGAAAGCAAGAGCTAAGAGAAGAGAAGTCTGGAGAATAGTTTTGGGATCCCTTCTTCAAGGATGAAGAATGGTTTATATACCTTTTCCTGTTTTAGGGTTTCTAGGCGTCTGAAGACAGATTCGGACTTAATCAAGTTGAACCGGGCTGGACCAGGACACTAGGGACCGAGTGGAGGAGAGAGGACTCAATCCACCGAAGTGGGCCGAGGTCGAGGCCATGGTATTAGGCCTTGGCCCAATTCCTTTTGGCCTACCTTTCCTCCGGGGTCCGCTTTTGGCCTACCTTTCCTTCGGGGTCCTTGGGTTGGTGTTGTGTTGTTCTCGTCGGCTCCTTACATCTCGGAGTGGTCCAAAATCACCTATAACAGTCATAAAATCAATATAGGAAAGAAGGCCTAGTCATAGGACTTTGTTTTTTACTCTAAACATAGGACATGCCTATAGAACCAGAGGATTACGAGTCGAATTAACTAAGTTTAAATTGTCCATGGACATATTTGTACCATTGGTTAAACTCCTAAAGGTGCTTTAAAATAAAGGCTGTATAAGAGAAGAATCCAATCTACATCTGAAATATTATTTCGTTGTCACGTGGACGTATGGTGACAACATTTTCACTTAGGGCAGAAACATGATTGAACTCGTACCATTTCAAAATCAATGCATGGGTGACAGACATCAAAGTTAGGTACATAAAGTTGGTAATTTTTTTTATGTGAAATTTATTGGGGTTGGTGATATTCAACCCCAGCTGCAGTCAAGTTTCTTTCTTCTCACTTATAAATATTTAAAATTCTCCTGCAGATATGGACTACACTATTCTATCTCCACTGCATTCACCCCCAAGGATAATGAAATTAATGAACCTTTTGATGTATTTTTAAAGTTACAATAAAATTTTCCTTTTTACTTTTTCTGTAAAAGCTTGAAAATATCACTTTCTTAAAAAATAGTGAATAATATTTTGAATATTTCTCCCACTCCACTCTGTTAATCTTTTTATTTCTTAAACTTGTGAACAAATGAAGAAGTTATCAAATTGTTTTGATAGAATACAAATATTCATATTTAACCATAAATAAGGATGTGGACTGGAAATTACACAAAGATGGTTAACGTTATAGAAATAAAAATTCAAATAAAAATTCAAGAAGGTAACATAAAGGATTGTAAAACACAAAATAAGGTTAATATAACCCATCTAAATCAATATTTAGTAATTTTAAGTCCCGTTTGATGACCATTTGGTTTTTGTTTTTTAAAATTAATCTTATAAACCCTATTTCCACCTACAGGTTTCTTTGTTTTTTCTAATACCTTCTTCTCATGTTTTCAAAAACCAAGCTAATTTTTTAAAACTAAAAAAAGTAGTTTTCAAAAACTTGGTTTTTGTTTTTGGAATTTGGCTAGGAATTCAAATGTATTTTTGACAAACATGAAAACCATGACAAGGAAATTGAGAGAAAACAAAGCATAATTTTCAAAAACCAAAAACTAAAAACAAAATGGTTATCAAACAGTTCCTTAATCAACTACATAAACTAATGAATAATGAAAAGTTAAAACCATGGAAGGCTAAAACAATCAACTTCATTTAGTTTTCACATTTTAATTAAGGAAAAAACTTCCCTGCACACCGGTATGTAGGGATTTCCCTGCATACCACCATTAAAACGTTGACAACTTGGAGAGATAACAAAAAATTCTCATTTTCTCCCTTCCTCTTTCTTACTTGTCAACATTTTAATGGGGTATGTAGAGAGATCTCTACATACCGGTATGCAGGCAAGTTTTGTTCTTTAATTAATATACGTCCAAGTTCATTAATAATTATTGATCATCAACTTGAACATAATTCAGATGAGACAACTTCTTTCTTTAGTTTAACAATATGTAAGGTGGGGATTTGATTCTTTGACCTTTTAACCGGTCTTAATTAATAATTGAGTTGTACTTACGTTGGAAAATTAATTGTTTAAGACATATAATCGTCTATCTTAAAGTACATTTGTTTGAATAAAAAATATATATGTATAATATGTAATGATTTTTCCTAAAAATATTTTTAAAAGGGAAACTATTAAATTAAATTTTCTTAGGAATATCTGATAACTTTTAAATTTTTATTTTATATATTAAAAAAAAACCATAGGTTTAAGCCTACTTTTCTTTGTTTTTTTTTTCCTATAGAAATGAGAATTTCTAGTGAGAGGCAAATTAAATGTGGCAGCATTTTTAAAACCGTCAAATATAAATCTTCAAATTTGTTTGTCCCTAATAACCATTGGATACAAAATTAATATTTTATAATTTTTCTCTCTTACATCCAATAATGCAAAACTATCTATACCAACCTCATTGAATAATTTCTCCCGATGGAATGGGTGCCAACCGTCCCTGCATTGATGAGAGGTCAATTAAACTAAAATGCAAATTTTTTTGAAAATACACATAATAGCAACCTTAAAAAATAATATTTTATTTTCAAATGAATAATAATAAAACATTTTTTGTGGCTCTAATAAAACTTTACAAATATCCAATAAAATATTAAAATCAAAATCAAATCTTAATTAACAACAACGTTTTCCTTTTTGGACATATATTATACGTTTATAGCAATTACCATGTCTATTTCCAAAATATTTATTTGACATTTCCAAATCAATCAATTCATAAATTCTCTTGTTCTCTAGAATAGTTAAATTATTTTTATTAATAAAAGATTTCATTGTAATTCAGTTTTTGCTATCCCACACATTTATTGAACTCAAAAAAATAAATATTAATTATTTTTCATAAATGAAATCTTCAAAAAAAAAAAAAATTATGTGATTTTTTTTTCTACATCCATTTTTTATTTTAGGTGAAAAAAAATGATAAAACATCGCCTTTATTAATTATTTCATGAAAAAAAATGGAAGGAAGAAATAATATTCAATAAATAAATAATACGTGACTTTTATACAATTTTGAGCACATTTCTTCTTCTTTTTTTTTTTTTTTTTTGAGTACAACAACATTTGGGGGTGGGGGATTCGAACTTTCTGACCTCTTGGTCGAGGATATATGTTAATTACCATTGAGCTATGCTCGCTTTGGTATTTCTTCTTAACTTTGATAAGGAAAAAAAATGAAAGAAGATAAATGGTTAACAACTTTGTAATCAAATAAAAATCATTCGAAAAAGCCAAATTAGAAGAAATGCGTAAAAAATAGAAATAGTAACGACAATATAAATGAATAGATCGACAACATCAACGAGCTGCAAACAAACCTAACACAATAAACATCACAAAAAGAAGGAAATGGAGTTGAAGAATATGTAAGATTGCCACTAGGCTATAACGATCGTCTCAACGGAATGTAACGATAGAATTTTGTAGAACAACCGAACCTCAAACTATTCGAATCTAGTAGACTTCTCAAGACCACTTGCTTTTGAGAGAATTCTTTGAAAGAGGAGTAGAGAATAAAAATTTTGAAATGGTTCAAAGGAAGAAAATATTGCATCTATATATAGTTGCACGTACAAGTTTGTAACTCTTACAAGAATAATTAAAAAATATATATACTTTTTTTCTTCCAATAATAACTTCTACAATTAACAAAAATTATAAGTACAAGCAAAAATTAAGACCTTATCAAAGAATTTCTAGTCTATTTTTTAATTGGAAAAACAAATGAGATGCACGAGTCAGTCATTTCATGTTTCTTGATTTCTAAATTTCAAATTAAAATATGAAAGCTTTATTTAAAAAATGAAAAGAAAAATTATGCTTTCGAACCATAATAAACAGTTATAACCTCCCGTTTGGGATTGATTTTCAAGATCTAACGAGTGATTAGAGAAGAATTTTAACTGTTTTTTTATGTTTGGTTAAGTTAATTGTTTAATAATTTAAAGAAAATCACTTTTTCAATCTCATTAATATGTAAAATTTGTTAAGAGTAGTTTTGAGATTTAGATTTTATAAAAATTTGGAGTAACTAACAAATATTTAAAATTATTTTTTTATCCTTCTATATTTTATCTATAATAAAGTTTTTCCACTATAATTATTCAAAATCTATCTTATCTCATCTCATCTCATCTTTTTTATTTTTGAATTTAATTTGTTGCTTCTAATATAATTTTTTTTTTTAATTTTTTTGTATTTAAACTAAAATTATATTTTGTTTGACACAAATTTTTTATAACAATTGTTTCTCTTAATATTTTTTATCAATTTATTCAAAGTAAACAAAATATAATTTGTAATATAAATTATATTAAATTTACACAATTATTTTAGGAAAGTTTTGAAGTTAAATATTAATACAATCTCATGCTTAATTGAAAGGTATGTCTATTTGATCCTTATAACTATTTTGTAATAATTTAATATTAATTTACGAAACCCTGTAACTTGACTTTCCATGTTTAAATCTAAAATTTATCAAGTATTAATTTACTTCCTCTTGAATTTCTAAAAAACACAACTGCCAACAATTATTTCAAAAGTTATCGCAATTTCAAACTAAACCTAAATAATGATTGAATTATTTTAAATGTTGTAAATTTATTAAATTAATATTCTTATTTGAGTATATCGTGCACACTCTCTTTCATTCATTTCTCTCATTGTTTAGGAGGGAGAAGTGCATTAATGTTATCGAAGCTTATATTAATTTTGTCACATTATTTAGAATAATATATGTTTTTTTTTTTGACTAATAGAATAATATATGTTAAGTCAACTAGTAACCGATTCATTTGAAAGACTATTTAAAAGTATTTCCTAAACTCTGAGATGAAAATATCAATTTTAAAACCATATCGACTAAATATAAAAACGGCTAACTTGGAGTGAAGTCGAGGATTTGAAAACTAGCTAAATTTTAGTTGAAATCAATTGGCTGTCTGCTTGGATTTGGACCACATTTTTTTTGGGTGATTTATGCCTAATTCTTTGTATAAAAAAAATAAATAATTCATTGAATCTTATAATGTTTTGATTCTCATATTTTTCATATATGTAACAATTTTATGTTTATACTTTTAAAATGCAATGATTTTTATCTATGAATTACAATTTTTCTTAAAAAAATCAACTAATTAAGAAGATAACATATGTGCATGTGAATGAGCGAATATACCTCCTACGATATTCCATAAAATTAAAAGGTAGTTTAAATATCTACTAATTTGTATGAGTCTATTATAATTTTTTACATTTTTTTTTTTAAAGTAAAGGGTCGAAATGGTAAAATGTGATTCAACCTAAAATTTACTTACTAGTTTAAAACCATTTTTCAAAATTTAAAAACTTAACAATAAAGGAGTTATCTTAAGGATTTAATTTTTAGAAAATAAAAAACAGAAATTAAATCATGGTTAAAAATGAAACTTTAAGAACATTGCAATTCTCTTTCTCAATAAATTTTTTCGCGTACAATTCAAATTTATTTATAATGTATATTTAATTTCTGACATTTTTTTCTGTACAATATAAATTTATTTATGATGCAGAATTGGTTCCCCACATTTATAACATTTGAAAATTATGGGTTGAAATGACCACTTACATCTTTTTTTTTCTTTTAATAAAAAAAATATAACAGATGATTTACTTTATTATTATTATTATTATTATTCAACAACTCGTGGGAATAAAATTTCGAACCTGTGACCTACCCTTGACCTCTTTTAAAATTGGGTTCAATTAAATCTTAAAAAAAAAAAAGAGAGAGATAAAAGAAAAGTGCAAGGATATAATAAAAAATGGTAAAATATTTTCCAGTCCTTTGTTTTAATCTATTTTAATTTATATGTATATAGTTTGAATTTAGTTTCGATCTATTGAATGGTTTCAGATTTTTTATTCTAATCTCTACGGTGTAGCCCTAAAAAAAAAACTAAGAAATTTTAGTGAGTTTTAAGATTAAGTCTGGCATATTATACGTTTAAAAATTTTAGTTCGTTAAGTCTATCCATTTTATCTTTCTATAATTGTTGAAATAAAACACAAACTATAGTGATCGTTATAATATTATTTTTAATAATTAGGAGCGGTTTGTTTGGTGAGAATCTTGAGATGGACATTTAGATTATCCGATTTGTTTTGCATTAATATAGGATATCCAAGCATCGTTTTTAATATAGGACATTCTTGCCATCTACTCTTTTTTTATATATGTTTTTTCTTTCGCCAATTTTATTTATTTCACATTTTTTTATTTTGTGTTTAAAAATAGATTTTTTTTTTTTGACAATGTATTTAAAAATAGATTAATATTGTTATAGGTAATTTTGGACCACCCCGATGTACAAAGAGCTGACGAGGACAACCGGGCAGAAATAAGGTTGAGAGATGGACTCCAGAGGCGAGACCGACAAGTAGGACATGCCAAGACCGAAGGGGTCAAGCTTTTGGCCCGACCCCGTGCTCATCATGGCCTAGTTCGTCCGGCTCCATTCGGTCCCTACCGCCTACGGTCATCTTCCGGCTCCGTTCGGTCCCTACAGCCTCTGGTCGCCCCTATTTCACCTGGTTCGTCCTAAAACGCTTCCGAATTCCTAAAAATCCTAGGAGGATGAGCAGGTATTTATACCCATCTTTGCCACTGAAGAAGGGGACCCGAACTCTCGACTCTCTCTCTTACTCTCTTGCTCTCCTCTTCCGTTTTCTGACTTAAGCATCGGCTTCCGTTTTCTGACTTAAGCATCGGAGGTGGTGTGGCTAGCACCACACCGGTGTGCAGGTTTACTGTTTCGCAAGCCACGTCTTCCCCCTCATCTACATATTTACCATTGGTGGCACGTGAAGGTCAGGTGAATCCTCCCGACCAGATTTTGCCATCAACAAATATATTCATGCACCCACAAATGACCACATGAAATTAATTATATTTATATTTTATATTTAGATATAAAATGAGCTTAATACTTCTATTTTTAGCGAGTTTTCACTATATAACTATTGAAATAGTTTTTTAATTATTTGTATAAACTAAATTTATTTTTAAAATCAAATATTAAATTAATAAATACCACAATAAAGTTATATAATTTAAATCATATTAAATATTATATGTTATTGGTCTAAAACATAATCTTAAGATACTCCAATACACAAATCCTGCCAAACTAAACGAAGTTATTCAAATATTCTTAAACATTCTTATAAA